>CM076093.1:49266372-49908304 GCA_038088585.1 Chrysina gloriosa | reverse complement strand
AACGTCTATTTTTTATGAACACGCGATATCATTCTATGTTCATCGTTGATTGGTTGATGTAAGAATAAGGATAATGTACACAGAATGATATGTCTATCGTGCTTAAAAAAATTCGTTAAGAATGCGTTATGGCTTCGAAGCGGATCGTCATTACATAGATCCAGTCTGATTGTGAGCTAAACTAGTTGGACGATTTCCGATCTCCCAAGCATATCAAATGCAATTAACTACCTTCTTTACACAATCTCGACTGGTTGGTTATCTCGTTCTCCATTTTTTTCCTTGTTCGTTCTATTGGAAATAATTTGAATCCTCTCACGTTTCTGTATTATCTATACGCACATATAAAAGCATACATTTATATATGCATTTTACGAAAACAGCTATAGATTTCTTACATCCTAAATATCAAGAATTGTATTTCACTCTTACAACTTTATGTAACATAGCGAAAACAAGTACCCATATATTTTCGCAAGAAATTGATACAGTGGAAATAATTTTCCGTAGGTCAACTCAAAATAGCCACAGGAACACTTGCCTACAGAAGGTGCTATTTATTTTGTTTGCTTGAAAATGCGACAAACCGTTTCTACGCGTGTTGTACGAAACGTCAGACACATACATATCCTTCCTATACTCACGTCAAAATGAAAGACGTATACTATACTATATAAGTCGGTCTCACAGACCGTATGCGTGAGTATAGGAAGGATATGTAGATACTATAAGAAAGAAGTCGATGTAGATTTTAATTCAATTTTAAGCACTAAATTTGAAAATAGTGGGTTGTTTTAAAACTGCAGGTAATCTTATTACCTAGTTCGATAGTAGGTATCCGCGCTGATATTAATTCAAACGCAATAAATATAGCGCGAATGTTGGGCCCCAGAGGCAAACGAAACGTAGAATGATGCAACGCGTCTCGCCTATCGCTATAACGTGTTATAATACACCGGAATTATTTCGTTATTCAGCCGCTCTGAATTCCGCCGGTTGAAATGGTGAGCGCAAAAGGAAAAAGGCGACACGCTAAGGATATGCACCGGTAAAACGTGTAATTTCTAAACTATTGCGACAGTCAGATAAGAACCAGTACACGCTCGAAACATCCCGTACGAGCGACGGTGGCCGTTAGGCAATACGTACTGTACGAACGAACCTACATACGTTTTAATTGTGCGAGATATTATTGCTCGTAATGGACATATGCACACAAGATTCCACTCGCCTATCTCCGCATATGTATTTGGAGTAGGTAGTTACCTATGTACATAGATCAGCCTGGATCCGCAATCGCGCGCGCGTAGAGCACTGCTCTTGCCTATAGATTCGAGAATTGTCTGAGAATAAGGTACGGTACGGAAACTGTATGATCGTGGAATTAATAAAAGTCTATGTGAATGTTCACTGTCCGTAAACGACCGTTATTAGGACGGATAATTTTACGAAAGAATGGACTTCCAGCGCGTTCGATCTGAAACCGCGATATATTTATCAGTCATCGTTCGTGGATATGGTTTTAAAAAATCAACCGAGAATATGGACACGTATAAATTACAAGAGCCATACTATGAAAATTTCAACGGATTGCGTCAATTAGTCAAACGAATGATATGATCAGAAACCGATAGTAGTGAAGAAAATGTATTTCACCACGATAACATTACATTACATACATGCATACATACACTACTGCCCATAAGTTTTATTATTTAAATTAATTATTATTATTATAATTATTATTATTATTAATTATTCAAATAAACGATATTTTATTGCTGTCAAACTATTTGTATCATATATTAAACTGTAAATACGAGGTAGATGATAACCCCTCTGTAATGTTCTCTGTGTATGTACGTAATGGGCTGATTGAAATTCAGATATCGGAAATGATCGGTCTCTCGGAAATGTCTATTATCGCCATCATAAATTATGATAATAGACGACACACCCATTTCAATAAAATGAAAAATTGTGTTTGCATTCAGCTTTAGTATTGCAAGCAGTGATGGGTGTGTGCAACATTTTAAAACAGTGAGTAATGTTAAAATAATGCCGGCAAGAAAGGAATTATCGATAGAAACGTGTGCTCAAATAGAAACATCGGTAAAAGTTATCGAAAAAGTGCTAAATTACTGAAATTCAACCACAGGACAGTGGATTATGATGTAATAAAGTACCAAACAAGTGATAGGAACGATAAAAAATATCAACACCTGCAGACAATCACGAAATGGTTCTCATAAGCAAACGAAATAGACGAAAAACAAGGCCAGAAATTATCGCCGAAATGAATATTTCGTGCCCAAAACTAGTTAGCGTCATCATAGTAAAGAGGCGTTTACGCCAAGCTGGTTTGTACGGAAAAATACTATGCGGAAATTGTTATTACGCAAAGAAAACAAAGCAAAACGGTTAGCATGGGCGAGAGAGAATGTATACTGACGAGTCTAAATTTCTCAGCTTTTTGGTTCAAACAGACGAACATTTGTCTGTAGATCGAAAAGGCAACGAACACTTGAATCCTGTTGTACACCAACAATAACACAAGGAGGAGGATCGGTCATGATTTTGTTTAAAATATAATCATTGTGAGATACACTACCGTTTATAAGTGAGGGATCATTAAAGAAAATAGTAGTGGTTTTATTTAAAAAAGTTTTTAAATTAACATGCATTTCATATTTAAAAATATCGTTTTTATGAAATTTGATAATGTTGACACAACAGTTTTCATATTAACAATTACAATTTTCACTAAAGGGTAACATCACTATAACAGTCTAAGAAATGATAATAATATTCGACAAAGTTAGTAAGCATATATTTAAGTATTGAGAGAATAATTATCATAAATAAATATTAAAAAATGGCGGTGCCGCGCCGGAGACATTCTCGCGAGGCATGTTGACTTGGGGCGCTCCGCGGCACGCAGTGTAACTGGTGCAAATTTAAATACGGCATAATAAAAAATAAATCACCTAATCTCCATGATTATAGCTAGTGAAATACATAGGGGATTTTAAAAATATTCAATCAAGTCAGGATGATTCACAAGAATTTTTATTTGTGAAGAAATTGGTGCGAATAGATGGAAAGGCATTAGGATTTGATCCGTAAAATATAGTTAGAATGCTCTGTTTTCTACCCGAAAAGTATAATTAAGAGAAATGTTGTCATTATAATACATTAAAGCGAGTTTTGCTAACGCGTACAATTATTATTCCCGCTTCCAATTTAGAAATCGGTTCTCGATTCTTTTGTGCGCTTTATTTCGTTTTCCTAAAAGAACGCGTCGTCACCCTAATTATCTAAACGCGAAACAGTTTAATTGCGTATATACATATGGTTGCAAAATTTGGTCCCGGTAATAGATACATATAAGGTATTTCAAGGAAACGCTTCCACAAGATAATCATTACCATACTATCGTTTCGCTCACTTAACAATGTATTTCTGTAGGTGTTAGATGATGTACGATTTAGTCGAAGAAACGGATTCATAGTTTTTGGCCTAGCTCAAAAGTGTGTATCCAAATTTAGAATTAATAACTTTTGGGTATTTCGCGAAAGTAAGTCAAGTTTCTTTAACTTAAAGTTTACCAAAATTTTCAGTCTGCGGCGTAATCCAATTATCAAGACGTATATCGTCATTTTCTTGAACTTTTAAATTCGAAATTCAACGTCACACGTGCGTATATGTATAAAGGCTGTAATCGAGGGTAGATTTAATTTAAGATACGACAAATCACGACAAAAAATATAAATCATTCCCGCATCAACCTAGTGTTGATGGGTAATATGTCCGTGCACGACTATTTCAACTACGTACTAACTATTACCAAAGTTCACGATGGAATAACATTAGAAAGACCGTTCAAATACATAGAACGGCGTGCAATATTCCATAACTTCAGATACACTTTAAAGAGCAAATCACACCAGTTTATCGTTCTTTCTCTAATGTTACATAACACATATAAATGAAGATAATAACAGACGTAAAAATGCGAGTATATTTTAGACTTTTAAATACAGATCTCCAAATTGGTATTCTGGGCAAACAGCGGTAACAGCGTACAATTAGGAAATAAATTACGACAGCATCGCCAGCACTCTAGTCAGTGTATATGTAGGCTATCGTAATTTATTTCGTAATTGTACGCTGGTTGCCCAGACTATAGGTACATAAGTATTCAATGGTATAAGAATTCAATTTTTGATATTTCCCTTTCTGAAATTTGTATGTATACATTGCAGAGTTAGTGCTATATCCAATAGCACTAGTATTAATATTTTTAACATTCTCGGTCGTAATTCTATTAATTTTCATTCACTTATTGCCCGTAAGCTGGCCATTTTGTAATAAATATTTATGACAGCATTCGCTGTAATTATACGTAAGGCTTCAATGATACGAGTGATGTAAAGTGAGAGGTACAGGAAATCTAAATTGCAGGTCGACAATATCAATAAACAGATCGCCCGTTGCACATGAGAAGATTAAGGGCCTTATGCGCAACTAATACACAAAAACTCTAACAAAGAGCAAAATTACAAATGAATCAATTGAAGTGCAATTGCTGTAAGAAGTATTTTGAAATAAATTTAAAAACACAAAACGAGCTTCGAAGTAAGTTTTTTTGGTAACGTTATTAACAATTCGCTATCGCAATTTCAAAGGATTTCGGTAAAAGCAAGCATAAAATTCTAAAGGCGTATATTTTTCTTCGTCAAC
Source organism: Chrysina gloriosa (assembly GCA_038088585.1). NCBI lineage: Eukaryota > Metazoa > Arthropoda > Insecta > Coleoptera > Scarabaeidae > Chrysina > Chrysina gloriosa. The sequence goes on along the minus strand of CM076093.1, from coordinate 49,903,561 downwards.
CCCTCTAGGAGGTATTTGGTTAAACTACGATCTTGTCGGGTATCTCGTGGTGATCTTCAAAAATAATTCACGGTTAACGTGACTATCGGGATGAGGAAATTGAACGATTACAAATTAACTTTGCTGGTGTCAAGAACAGTGAAACACGAGTCCCAGAATGTATTAGACATTGTGCGATGACAAGTTATTGATGTAATCTAATCTTCACGACAGTTGATTAATCTCGACAATTGTTTGGATTTCGCATTCATCTTGGAAAGTACACTTACAATAAGAATTAGCGTTATCCTAGTATTTAGATATTAATAATGAAGGTGCGTTTCCACAAAACTCCACGTGTGAACATAGATAAATACCTACACCGTGTTTATAAATGATTGAAGCTGACAAGTAGGAACTTTGATTTGTTCATGTTTGCATCTTATTTACAGTATTTACAGGTAACAGTAGTTGTACAGGCGATAATTTTCAATTACTTAATCAGAAAATTAAGTAATTTTTGGAAGTTTGCGTAATACATGTACTAATCTGATCGTCTTCCACGTTCTCGTCATATACATGAGTATTATTTCCAAATAACAAAGGAGCCCTACCTTAATAAATATAAAAAGTTCTACCAAAACCAATACGCTTTGATATGTTACAAGTTCTAAAGAGTAAAAGAAGCTGAACTAAAAATGTAATAATAAAACTCTTCGGTTTATAAGTAAAAGGGCTTCCGGGTAGTATTTTTCATGACCGGCTTTAACCGTTAACATTTTCGGTTTCTGTTTCTTGTTTACATTTTCATCATCAAAAGAGAAGGAAACCGGAATCTCAATTTTGAAACCATTTCGCCAGTTCAGATCATAAACTAACCGAAAGTTAATTGGAATAAGTAAACAGCATAAGCTAATTCAAAACAATTAGGAAAATATGTATATGTATTTATTGTATTCGATAGTGGTATTTATTAGCTTTCACCAAACTGTAAATTTTAATGAATTTAGTCAACACACCGAATTCGAACACTAACCTAAAACAGCTCCGTCAATGATATTTTCAATTAATTAAGTACAAACTTTTAAAACACTTTTTTGTTTAGAATACTTTTACTAATGCGAAATACACGGCACTCCTCTTAAGCAATCCACTTACTGCTCTTATGCACTCCTCGAATTATTCAAGAACTAATAGGTATATCGGCTTTTATGGTCTTTTTTATAATATACATACATCATATATCCTTCGTAAGAAGGAAAAGGATGAATAAAATCAGATCCGGAGGTATATTCACACACAAACGTAAAAAAACTTGTGATGGGACATTGACCAGATTTTTGAGCAATGGGTAACATCACACCGAGGATGTCGTCGTCATCGAACGTGAAAAACCGCAAAAAGGCCCTTATTAGATACTACTGAAATTCGAGTACAGCCAGCGCTTTAGAAAGTACTATCTCTTCGCTATATGATGAATGATGGGGATACATCTGTAATATATAAAAGACTGGGTGTAGTCCTTTTTCAAGCACAGTTGCATCCGATTCACATCCAGAACAGCATGAAGTTTATGGCAAGTTTTTATAAATTAGAACAACATGAAGAGATTACGTGTGCATCTTAGACGTCGTAAAAATTAGCAAAAGCATAGTAATAAATGATAAATTTTTGAAACCTTATTGGTTATGGTAGAAAATTATGGTGTCTGATTATAGAATAACATTTTGCTTAATTTTTATGATTTACCAGATAATAGTTCTTCTAATATTTCGCTTACAATTCTTAGTTTAGAAAGGATTTAATTTTTTATACTCGTTTCAGATTTGTGCTTTATTCGTCATCGCGGCAGTCCATGCCGAAGAGGGCGCTAAACAAAAGCGAGGCGTTATTCTTGGCGGTCATGGAGGCTTCGGTGGCGGAATTGGAGGCGGCGGATTAAGTGGGGGTCTTGGAGGAGGTCTTGGTGGTGGATTGGGAGGTAAGATGTGAAGAGTGAAACAAGTAAGAGGGTCATTATTGATGAAGGAAATACATGTGCCTTGTGCTCCAAATATGGAAAGAAGGATCCTTCATCTTTTCTACTCCATGATCTCTTGCGTTTAACATTGTGTGTGGAAAAAACCGAATTTTCTTTCCGAGCAACCATATACATTAGAGTCCTTGTAATCATTGAGAAATAATTCTGTTACAATATATAATATTTGCGTATCTACCTCTAACAGTTTCCTATAATTTTGACTTTAAACAATATATTTTACTATTTGCGCGATATTTCCGTATCGTTCTAATATTAAATCCTAAAATGCATTTGGAAGCCATGCGATCAAAAAATTCATGTAATCAAGATGACGCCAAATGATAAACTAGTTACGTTCTCATATTCAAACAAACACCATATAGGATTTTTCACGACGCAACTGGTTGAACATTTGATGTAATCACAAATGTGGCCAATTCTAGTACAACGAACATTTTGTTTTTTTCTGCATCTAAATAAGAAATAAAACGTTACAGGCGGATTAGGCGGCGGATTGGGCGGCGGATTAGGCGGCGGATTAGGAGGTGGATTAGGCGGTGGATTAGGGGGTGGATTAGGAGGCGGTATTGGAGGTGGAGCTGGTGGTGGTGGTGGAGGTGGAGCTGGTACCGTCACTCACATTACTCTTACGAGACAAATCGGCATACCGCAACCGTATCCCGTACCGGTTCCCGTACCCCAGAATATTCCAGTACCCGTCAGCGTTCCGGTGCAAGTACCAGTCGAACGTCCGTATCCGGTTCCGGTACCGCAACCCTATCCAGTTCGAGTTGACAGACCTGTTCCCGTTCCAGTTGAAAGAACAGTTACCGTGCCACAATACATTCCCGTTCCTCAACCCGTTCCGGTTAGCGTACCTGTTCCTGTTAGTAGACCGGTACCTGTCCCTGTTCCACGACCGGTTCCGGTTCCGGTACCACAAACCGTTATCGTCAGACAGCCAGTTCCAGTAGTTGTTGGAGGAGGTGGCGGTGGCATCGGAGGAGGTTTCGGAGGCGGACTCGGAGGTGGAGCCGGAGGCGGCCTTGGCGGCGGACTCGGAGGTGGATTAGGAGGCGGATTAGGCGGCGGATTAGGAGGCGGGTTAGGAGGAGGATTAGGCGGCGGATTAGGCGGCGGATTAGGCGGCGGATTAGGAGGAGGATTAGGAGGTGGACATGGATTAGGAGGTGGTTTCGGAGGAGGATTGGGTGGTGGTCTAGGAGGCGGTCACGGAGTATTCATCAAGCACCATTAATATTTCTCAATCGCCGACCAGCCTTGTGATATATAGCTTACTTAAAAATATGTATATTTTATTGATTGTATTAAAAAGAGAAAAACAACATATCATCGTCGCCATCATCATCATCCCACCACCGTCATAGCGCCATTCATTCAATCGAAACGATGTCATCATCAATACGATGTTAGGTCGAACCCTACACCAGCAAGATTATCTGGATCGGGGGATGCAACTGGCTGACGTCGCTTCGAAATTGCGGCGGACGATTTCACGGCCACATTCGCGGACGAATAAATACCATTACTTACGAAGGACAATTACTCAGTTCTCAGCCAAAATTGTTGCGTGAAATCGTCGAGATCCGCAAATGTATCTATGTAGCAGTTAATTATGTCATGAATAGGTTTTATCAAAATTTAGTAGGCCGTAATTCAGTCCCTAATATTGTCTTTTAAATAAACCAAGTTTGTTTATAAAAAATCCGATGTTTCATTAAAGATGTGTAGATCCGTAAAATATACCAGGTACCATAAAATACAATATTATACGTAACCATATACATAAAGAAAAGCAAAATAGATTGCTAAAGTTTGCTATACATATTACTCTACGTTGATATGTATTAACAACTCCTGCTGATCCTAAGACAATTTGCGTTCTAGCCTATATGTATATATACGAATCAAACGATTCCTTTTTCGAAAAATCTACATACTAAGTGACCTAAATAACAGATACTTATCTTTGGATTAGTTCTACTACTATAGGTAAATTATAAAGCAACAAGTTTCTTCACATGAAGTTTCTTTAATAGAATACATAACGTAACGCCACTATTGTTTTGAATAAATTAGATTACGACCAAAAAATGCATGGTGTTATTGACAAATAAAGATACTTATAAAAACGAAAATAAGGATTCTACAAACAACATACAAAACAAAAACAATAATTTAATTAAAACGACTGTAAGATCTAAGACTGATTGACGAACAGATTTATAAAAAAATTAATCTGCCGCAATAGGGTGTTCCCTAAAATATACGGACGAATTAAAACTCACAAAACCACCTTGCCCAATGTTTCATGTGTGGGTTCACTAACAAATGGATTTGTTTATTTTACTCTACCTTTCGAGAATTTTTTTCTCTTTACAAAAGTATTTGATTTTTTAATTTTATTTTACCAGGAAACGTCGGTTCAAGTATTTAATAAATGTTAGGTACATCTAATATAGATAGATATTTTTAATAAAAAATTATTGGTTATACCCTTATCATTAAAAATAAATTAATAATTAAGTTTGAAGGGAGACAAACATATCGCGCAACGAGACTCAAAACAGCGATTTCGTGAGTACCTGACTAGACCGATACCGACTAGGCAAATGTTTTCTTGTAAAAATGTTATTAAACAAATTAAAATTGTAAACAGAAAAAATTCTCTATTGAATGGTAGAGTAAAATTAACAAATTCCAATTTAAAAAATTAGGCATAACTCAAGACTAATTGAAGAAAAAAATGAAGCATTTTAAAATGTAGGTAGAAATTTCATAAAAAACTTTCGTATTGAATATAATTTTCTAAAATTAATATTAACGCCAATAAATCGCCGTCTCCATACCACCTGTATAAATTTCAGTGTAATGACATTAAACGGGTGAAAATGGGGAGAGCCACGAAAACGCTTGAGGATATCTAGGGAGTGTTGTCCTCCTTGTTTATCTCAAATTATTTGGATAAGTGTACCTATCTTTTTGCCTTTTGCACAACGTTGTCTACAACAACGTCACCTCATAGATCCGGTCCGATATTGTTTTCCCAATCCCTATAAGATAGCATTAAAAAATTGTCTATTTTCTGAACGTTTTTTACCTTACAAATCTTCCTTTTATTTGTAGATCTTTCAATTAGATACGTTCGGAATATCATGCATGAGATGAATTTCAAACTTTGGTATCGATTTCTTATACCCTATCCTTTTCTCATAAATGGCCGTCAAAATGTTAGAAATTTAGATATTTTTTCAAGGTCTTTTACCTTTCACGTATTTTATTTATCTGTGAATAGTTTGATAAGATAAATTTCCGACATTCCAGTCGGTTTGGGCAGATGTAATTTCAATGGCGGTTTTGTATAACCCAGAATTTTCTGAAGAGGACGCTAAAACATTAAAAGTTTGCTTCTTAACATTCACGCGAAAAAATCATATTTTTATTTTGCAACAGCACTTCAAACCAATTTTTCTTTAATACACAATAAAAATGGTATCTCGCTAAATGTTGGTATATTGGGCGATTGAAATTTTAGAATGGATTGAGATGGGAATAATTTTTCTATGAAGGTTAATAATTTTGAAATGGCGATTACACATGTCTCAATGCTTTTCAAACAATCACAAGTTTCTCTTCACTTTTTTTTAATACATACCTATCTCGTATAGTTTTATCTACAATATCATATACATGAATAATATTACACGGTATTAGCTTCATAGCATTCTATACTCCATCTATTGGCGATTGGTATTTGTCCTATTTTCTTACGTTGAATGTCTACTAGATCACAGTTTCAGTTACATGTTGCCGCTTTCACTTTATAACACAATTTGTAATTAGTTTTAAACGAATCTACAGGATCTGTGAAAGTGATTGTTAGATGGCGCAGCTTTATTTGTATTCATTTCGCGATTCATAATTAATTTAGTTACATTTTGATTTCTTTCAAAGTTCAGCATTGTGCGAATGCTTTGTGAAATTAACGAAGTAAAATTTTACGTTTTTAATATTTTTAACATTTATCTCAATTTGAATACTTCTAAATTCGTATTCCACCATTAGAACAAAATTATCAATTGTTACTGCAAGAATAAAAACTAATCTCATTAAGTTCATTCTAAAATATTTTTAATCGAGGATGCCGACTATGTTCATTATTTTCATCATGTGCGCCAATACTTAATCCTGGCGTCTTTTACTTTAAATAAAACAAACACACTTTCACCAGGTTAAAAAGTACATACATATGTATATGATAAAGATTATTTAATTTAGTTCAGTACCGTAGATAATCTACAAAATCTAGCTTATAATGTTATGTAAAATATGCGAATACTTATAAAAAGAGCTTGATGGTAGATCCTAACGTGAATATGTATATTACAACCGGTTGCTATCTGATGGTGGAAATGGAGAAAGTACACTCACTTTTTAATTAATAGAATGGTCATCTATAGCCTTCTATGTACATATATAAACTTCCTAGATATAGAGAATCATCGTACATCGACTTGCATCTTCCTACGCTTGTGCAACATGAATTTTCTGGTGCGTACCCATAGCATAATATGTAACGCGCCTACATATAGAATATCTGTAATTTTTTCTATACAAAAACAAATAATTATACTTGGTTTTGATTTCTGAAATCGTCCATTAAAATTTGAAATACACATGCGCACGTATTTCTTGAACACCCATCGTATTTACACTAATTAACCGATAACTATTTCTTACGAAACATCTAAAAAGTAAGCAAAAACGTAGTGACTTTTATGATCATTTACAACTGGTAGGGTATGAATGGATATTTTTCTTCATACCGCGTATCTTTCGATTGTCAATATGATTTATTTCGTGGCAGAAGTTAATCACATTTAACATACAAACTTAGCTCGTTTGAAAATAATGGAATACATATTTTACGAAAAATCGATATAAGATAGAGTTTCCAGAGGCGATATCGCTAAAAATATGAATTTATATTTTTTAATACAAAAGAAATGTTATTAGAACGAAACAATTTGAACCAAAATAAATCCACACGTAGGAGGAGCAGCAAATTGCTCATAGATAGATATTGGTTAAATAAAAGTTGCACTGTTATTAGTTCGTCCATTTTCAAACTAACAATTTGAAAATTCTTGCTTGTTCATCATCGTGGAATTAGTGTCATAGAAACAACACCCGTTAATGAGAATAACTACCCGTTCACTCGGACCAGGTATTTTCATAGTTTTTCTAACTTTTGTATACTATAGGTTTGTACAGTTTTCGTAATTGGATCGCTTGCCGCTGGCCATACGATTAGGTACAAACGCGAAATTTCACATTCCTCCGAGAGCGACAACGAAATCCAAACACAAGAAGACATCCAAACTTCGCAAATTGCTAACGCGAATTACGACGATGGACGGGGAGGAGTGTATGATAGTGGCGTAGCTGTAGGTCAAGACCAAGGTAGAATTTCACACATTACGATTACGAAAGAGATACCCATTCATCAAATAGTGCCGGTGCCAGTGGAGGTCGAGAAAAAGGTGCACACTTTTATTATTCGTAGTAGGAGATATTATATCGTTCTTTTGAGGGCAGATTAATATATGTTGATTTATTATTTATTGTTTTGCTAAGACAAACCCATACGATGAGATTCTATCCATACTCCAAGAGTCACAATCTTGGCAGTTACCGGATCAACTGATTCCACCCAGTAAACATTTTTAAATTTCGCGGATAGTTTAAGTTGGTCGTTCCGGCAATAGTGAACATATTCGCATGCATTGTGCTTATAAATTGGCGAATATGTTCACTATTGCCGGAGCGACCAACTTAAACTGTCCGCGAAATTTAAAAAATTTTTACTGGGCAATATGCAATTTTCTCTTAAAATAGAAGCAGCTGAAATAACTATGAAGTCGGCTGAGATAAAAAAACACAACCACTAGTACTTAAAAATGTCGCAAAATTAACACACAACTGTTTCTAGGTACCTCATCCGATATATGTTGATGTCCCAGTGGCAGTAGATCAACCCTACTACGTAAAAATTCACAGACCTTATCCCGTCCCGATCTACAAAGATATTCCGTTCACGGTTTATAAAGATATACCTGTTCCCGTTAAAGTCGCCGTACAAGTACCGTACCCTGTTAAAGTACCTGTTTTAGTACCACGACCGATTCCGATTCCCATTGATATTCCCGTTCACGTACCCATTTCGGAGTTAAAGGTTATCAAGAAACCCATTGTATTAGAACATCAGGAAAGGGAAAACGGCGGAGAAGATTACGTTGGTAATGCTGCGAGTGGCGTCAGTGAAGAAGTAGGAGATATAGATGCCAATAACGAGAACGGAGGAATAGAAGAACTAATTAACCACGCTAGCAACGGTGTAAATATCAATGCTGAATTGACATCCGCCCACAGTAACTCAGATGAGAGTCATTGACGACCGAACTAAACAAAATAAGGGTAGATTTTAATAAGGAAGCGTATATACATATATACAATCTTCCACAATCGTCCATGCAGTATTTTAGTCATTGGAGTAATTAAAAATATTTATTAATATAGGTTTTCAAATGTAGTGTATATATGTAGTAGACCATTATATATTATAGTATTATATGTTGTACATATGTATAATGTACTGTTATATTAAGTTTGTTATGCCTGTCCTTACATGTTTTTGTTCGTTAATAAATAAAATGAAAAATGAAACATAATGTTCCATACCGAAGAGCAAAGTTCATTTTGTTAAGGTTTCTAAGAATAAAAATCGAAAATTAAACGAACAAAGGTGAGTTCTAATTGGTTAAAAATAATTAGGTAGGGGGTGTATACGTTTCAGCATTTATCATAAAGAAATTGTCATGCTTTCCGATGCTGCGTCCCACATGGTCAAAGGTGGTTAATAACTTAAAGTTTTGTATTCCAATTTAATTGACGTGACGTGTTTAGCACACGGTTTAAACAGAGTGGCGGAAAATATTAGAAATTCATTTCCTATACTTAATAATTTAATTAGTAAGGTAAAGAAAATATTTTTAAAATCTCCTCTCAGGATTCAGTGTTGCAGAGAAAAATTACCTAATACTCCTTTGCCATCGGAACCAATAATCACAAGATGGGAAACATGGTTGAAAGCTGCCAGTTTTAATGCAGAAAGTTTTGTCCCTATTAAAGAATTTGTTTTAAGTTTTAAAGAGGACAATATTGACGCAATTTCAAAGTACAAATCAATTTTAGAAAATAATTTACTTTACTTCATTAAATCAAATTATGATTTTGTTCATAAAACTATTGTATTTTTGAAACTAAATCAGTCCGTTACCGGAGTCTCTTCATTTGTTGATGAATTTAAGCAAAAACTTCAGAAAGTTTCTGGAAAAATAGGACAATTAATACATAAAAATTTTAATGGTATATTAAAAATAAATAGCGATTTAAATTTGTTGCAACGAGCAATGTTTTAAATATGCACCAAATCACATCAATTGACGTCGAAAAAATCGCTACTAACCGGTAGAAGACATGATTTAACTATTGACAATATTGATTGTGAATTGTTTTTACCGTAAAGAATGTAATGTTTAATGTATGTAGAAATGTAAGTGGTATCTGCTTAATAAAACCTATTTAAATATTCTTACTGTTTGTTTCTTTTCCTTATTAATTCAAAATATATTCGACATTCTGAGAATATTTTTTAAACACACATTCTAGACATTTTAGGAATCTCCAACTTATAATCCGGTCTCTACTTGTTACAACGTAATGGCAAATTTAAAATCAGATATAGTATGGAAGCTTTCAATAATTCACGGTAATGTAAGCAAAACAGATATATTTATATCAGATTTGTTAAGGTGCGCCTCTATACATTTTAAATTAATATGAATTTGGAACCAATGGAGTTTGTTTATTATAGTGTATGTGTTAAGAATAAAATGTTTCGACTAAATGTATAATATATAATAAGTCTACACTTTTGTTGTGGTAATTTCAGTTTCAATTTCAGATATAGTAGAGATCACGAGAAAAAAATAACAGTGCATCATGGCTCATCATTGGCAAGTCAGTTAGAAATTCGATCACAGGAGGGAAAGAAATATTAACCAAAACCAACATGAGTATATATAAGGCAACATTGATCCAGCTCACTTACTAACTAACTTATGAATGGAAGAGTTGGGTTTTAACAAACAAATTAAAAATCAGCATTTAGAATATGAGGAAATGCTGTTCCTGAAAAGTGTTGGGAATTATAATTATGGCAGATAAAATTTAAAATACAAGAGTAAGAGAAGAAGTAAAAGTTGAACCGATCATAGAAATATTACAATAACAATGAGAAATGGTTCGAACACCTTTGGAAAACCGGAGACCAGTGCAAAGAACATGAAAAGCATAAACACGAAAAAGAAGAGCAAGAAAATACGAAAGAAGTGATTATATGAAGTATGAACAATTAGGAATACCACAATGGCGGCGGCTAAGTCACTTGCAGGGAGAAAAGTAGGGAAGTAACAGTAAACGACGGCGCAGATTAGATTATCCAGAGAATTATACAAGCACCCTCGACGATATTAGATTGAAATCGCTCGAAGTGTTCAGACTCATACTAATTAATTATATTTTAGAAATGTATTGGAGTAATGCAATAAGCAAGCTCAAGTTATTAGAATTTAATTCTACACACCGAAAGAATGTTCACAGGGAAAAGATTTAATACACTTAATATTACTTTATCAAAAGTTAGATAACTAACTGATATTTTCTAAAAAAAGTCAAATAAAATACAAAAATACAGATGTCAAATTTTATATATCCGCGACTGGATCCACTTTCTTTGGATATTTATAATAACAAACACACCCGCATCCTAACGAGAACATTTGAAAATTTCAAGAGATCGTCTTGAAATTCGTTTCTATAATTATGTAGTCAAGCATCTTCAGACTACAAACTAATCGAAAGAAAAACGAAAAATCGTTCAGGAACCCTAACCGACAACAATAAAATAAACAATTATCATAGCTAAAGTTTAAGGTAATAAAGAATAGTTTAATCTGTTAAAATCTGTTAATCGCTTAAAAATTATCTCATAGTATAACGCGTTATACATACGTATATCCAAACCTTTCACCTTCTGGAAACATTAAACATGATGGTTTTCCTTCATACTTCGCGAAGTAACTGAGAGTTCGACAGAAACAAATATTTAGATATTTGCCATAGAATACAAGTTCGGAGAGTCGCCAGAAACAAACCCCAAATAGGCCATCCGATCTTTAAAATCGCAACTTTCATAAGAAATTGAGATTTTGTTACATGTGTATCAAAGATAATAAATAGATACTTACAATGTGAAACCAACATTTTTCATAAAGTTAAAATTTTACTGCAGACTTCCTAGAAAAAGTTCTTTAATTCCGTAAACATATTTACAGAAATTAAATATTTATATTTACCACATAATATGTTTTTAAACCGGGAAAACCGACCGTGTTAAGTATGCACCTAAGCTAGAACTTAGTTTCTTTTTCTCCTATTCTATTCATAATGTCCCGAATGGCGCCGCTCTGTAGCGAAAAATATATAACATAATATACACGTATTTAATGTTTCACGAGCTAATGTACATATCTTCAAGTGAAAGGTAAAACGAGGAACGGGATATCCCAGAAGTGGCACGGTAACTCAAGGTGTCAAGCACAATGAGCTCGAAACTACTTTTGAGACAAGGATCAAGATGGCGCGGTAACCCGACGTGTTAACCATGAAGGGGCGAAACCATTTGAGAATAGGAATCAAATAGCACGGTAACCCGATGTGTGAACCACGCTAGGGGCGAAACTATTTGGGGATTATTCAATGAAAACGAAGTTGGCAACGGTAACACCGCGTGTAAATCACGCTAAGGGCGAAACCACCAACATAAGGTAGGATAAGGCGTAGCACGGTAACCCGACGTGTGAACCACGAAGGGGCGAAACTAACCTTTGGAAAGACTGGATAAAATTGGATGGGGACCATATCGTGTATGTTGGGAGAAAATAATAAAGGAAAGCAGAAATCAGCAACAACTAAGAAACTTTAGTACGGAGCTCCCCGTGTGGGTACGGGGTTCAACGTTTTCGCTTCGCTAAAGTTGAGCATCTTCTGCTAACCGGGGAATGGAAATTGGAAGTAAATACAAATCTAAAAGTAACATGCACTAATACTACTAAATCGAATTGGGGCGAGCGGCCCATTGCAATAAAGAAACTAAGTTAGAAAAGTCTTTCGCGATGTAATGTACCCTCCAAATGTGGCCGGCGCGACGGTGTGTTTTATAAATTTGAATAACTCACCGGTACAGCGGGTGCGATTGTGTGGAATCCAACTATAACAAAAGAAAAACTAATTAAAACTAAATCAATAGTATATAAGAGACAACAAGGACATGGTGAATGTTTATACAGCGATGTTGCGTTTATAAATGTATTCTATTTATCTAAGTGTAATTTTGACCGTCAAAAGATATGCTCTGATCACTACCTCCAGCTGCACAGCTATAACAAACAATAGTTGTAATATCTACCTCTGACAACTATTTATAGAATAAAGTCATTATTTACAAGTTTGAGTGAAGAAAGTTAAATATTTTTTATAACTAAGAGATATTAAGATATTTCTCTAAAGTATCTGAGGTTGAATAGAATGACTATCTGGTAGATGAATCTAGAATAATAGGTGACATTAAATTATTTATACTTGCCTTTTCTACGCATTCTCTTGGTCCACTCGCTCAGTTTATGCTGATACGTGTTTATGAATTCTAGTGTTATAGCAGGAACGGCAATAACCTAGGGCAACTCAAAAGAAAAAGTTTAAAGATCTGGAGTCTACTATATAATCATGATTGCATTCGTAATTTGTGTACCCATTTGAATGCTAACTCATAAATTCACGTGACTAATTAATCTTCTAGTCACTTTCTACAAATATCGAAGTAAAAGATACTTGCTCCTCAGGTACGATAAAAATACATTTGCAAATCAAACAATTTAAAGAAAATTAATTAAATTACATGATTTCTTAGCAAGAATACCATTACTTAAGAATCCTTTAAGATTGATTATTTGTCTGTCTTGAGGTTTGAAATTTTACCAAAAATTTAGTTATAGACGAAAACCTATATTCACAAACTTATTTACTGCCGTCCTTACCATTAAAAATTTACCCAGATTAAAAAAACTCTTACTTAAATTTCACTTTGGATAATACCTATTACGGAGAAAAGGTTATAGTGCCCCCTCCCCTCCTGAACATTAGCAAAATTGATTGCGCAGTCAATGTGTTAAAGTGAAGAAGTAGGGCCGAAAATAGCGCGGTAACCCGACATGTTAATCACGTTAGGGGTGAAATAACATTAGGAGAAAATAATAACGTAGAGCTGCGACTTGCAAAAACTAACAAAGTTACCATGAAGCCATTCGACCACAGCGCTCAATATTTTCGTTTCGTTAAAATTTACCGTCTTTTTGAGATACGGACAAATTCTAAAACTAACGAATTTATATGAACAGTCCATCGCGATAAAGAAACTAAGAAGAAAGAAACTAATTTTGAAAAACTCACCGGTACGGCGGGTGCGTTTGTAATGTATCCATCTATAAAAATAAAAAAGTGTTACATTTAAATTAAATTAATTTAATTAAGGATAGATCATTAAACATTTTATAATTTATGGCGCATTATTAAGCATATACTAGTGAATACGAATAAAATGTGATTCGTATAATCGAATAGTACTGAACTAGAAAAATGTTATTTTACGAAAGCAAATTTAATTTATAAAAAAACATTTGGTATTCTAAACTTAATTCCACAGGTAGCTGCTACCCAGTCTTAATATTATAGTAGCACTACATTAAATTTTAAACACTTACCCCCTACGCCGTATTTTGTAGACATCTGGAACACAATTGCCACGTCTTTTGAATTATTTACTCCAGGAAAAACAAAATATTAGAAGCAACTAATCTTAAGTAAACGATTTAGTAAACGAAAGGTTTGAAATCTTTAAGGAGAGGTTTCAGATATAATAATATGTTAGAATAATTTTTTAGAAGTGACTGTAATACGTAATAAACCAAACTCATGACAACAACAGATAATTTTGGAAAATTTGGAACAAAAGCACTTTTTCATTTAATTTCCATATTCGCACCGCAATTAGAACAAATCAAAATTTATAAGCGATCTGTTCCATTTTCACTTATGTGTTTGAACAAATACTTGCTCTATTCCTTATATTGCCACGACAGGAATTGCTATTCAATATTTGCTTTGGAATTAAATGATCTAATGTGACTTTGAAGTTGCATGAATTTTAAGATACTGTAAATAAATTCTGATTACAATTACTCAGTGTTTTAGTTTATGTGAAGAATAAGCAGACCAATAAAAAGTTTAAAAACTTGTGGGGTTCTCATCTTATAAGTTGAAACTTGACCCAAATTTTACTGCATCGATTTCGTCGACTTTTTTGGCAATAGCGGACTAGTTTTATCGTCACGAAATGAAGAGATTTTCTTTAACGAATCGAATATTATTACATCATAACGTATTGCAATAACTGAGGTAACTTTATGCAAGAAGAGAATATGTAAAATATAGAGAAACTACGGAAGAAATTATAAAAGGAGAAATAAATTTACTTAGAAACCTCAATCAATTTTTTTAATTTCTTGGGAAGAGAACTAGGCCGCGAATATCAGGAAACGTCGATAAGCTAAATACTATAAACCCTTGACGAAGTTTCAAATTACAGTTAAGGAACTGATCAGGATTTGAAAAATATAACTGAATATAACTGTAAAAGTTCCGCAAGTTTGAAACTTTTATTCGTTTGCAATTCTTATTTTTTCAGATAAACTAAAACATTGAGTTATTGTTATCAAAATTTATTTACACTATCTTGAAATTCATGCGACTTCAAAATCACATTAAATCATTTAATTCCAAAGCAAGGAAGCAATTGTGTGTATTATCGTTTTAATCACATTGAGAAATAACTTCAAAACCAGAAACAGTGAGAAGAATGAAATGAACATATCCATTGTAAATGGTAATTTTAGTTTTTCACGTACATATCTATACATTTTTATTACCGAATTATATTATCCTGTTCTAGACACAAATAAAAGATTTAACGCCTTAGTTGAATAACTGGCTTGACAAAAGAATAGACGTATATTTTTTAGGAAGTGTAAATGTCATGGTATCTCTCCAAATTTGATTAGAAACAACACAATGAATGTCAGCTTTAAAACTCATTTCATAAAAAGTAAGTTTAATGAAATTGATTACCATTTTTTGAAGCAAGAATGTATTTACAATTATTTTTAAAAATAGAACGTCAGAAGAAGTAATTATCTTTTATTAAGAGAAGCAATTTGTTGATTTTTAGAAGTTATAAATGCTAATCCATAATATGCAGTTCTTCACAATTATATTCGTTGACTATTAGTAAATGGGTGAAGAAAACTCATCAGTCATCATTGACTTTATTATACACCAATGCTAGCTTATTGCTACGCATATCTCAAATAACAACATATGTATGTTAATAGTCAATTTAAAACAAAAGCTCATACCATTGCTATTTGTCTGAATAAACGATAAAAATATCAAAAAAGGTCTAAAATATATTTCACGTTTGGATTCGTACATATGAATTTACGTAAACATACTTCTGGGATTTCTCTATTTATCTACTACTATTCGACTAATTATAAGAACGACGAATTACCCGTTTTAATATACAGTAGAAGCCGCTTATTATAATCACGGTTAATGTTATCAAACGGTTATAGTTATCGAAAACCGTTGGTCCCAAATCACTCTATTTAAAACTCATTGAAAGAAAGCCGCATATTGTAATCAAAAGCCGCTTAATGTTATTAGTTATGAATAGTATCCTTTGTCGGAAAGTTTCTTCAGGCGACGGTATCTGCAGCGCAACTCCTTTGAACGAGCCGCTTTTTCTCGCCGATTTCAATTAAAACTCTCATATCGCATATTACAATCTAACGAACTGTTATTTCTATATTATGAAGAGGTCATCTTTTTTTTTGATGTACTTTATGTATAAAAGGTCCGTTCGTTTAAATGATATTCAGTTTCTCCTATACTCTTCTACGAATCTCACGTTCTACAGTCTTTTGTACGGGTAAATTATTGAAATTTCGCATAAACCACCGTGGTCATGGCAGAAGTGAATAAAAACGTCGCGATCTATCGAACGAAGAAAAACGAAAAATTCTCGATAACTTCGATAAACTTCCGAAAATGAGTCAAAGGAATGCTGCGGTACAATTAAAAATTTCGCAACCGCTGTTGTGTAAAATTTTAAAAAATCGTACAGAAATAGAAACGTGTGCGCGTTCGAATGAAAACATAAAACGAAAAAGGGAAAGATCTGGAAAGGATAATCAAGTTGAATCAGCTTTAAAAATTTGGTTTACAAATGTTCGCGAAAAAATGCCTCTGTGAATGGTCCTATCATGCGTCAAAAAGCAGAAGATATAGCCAAAACTATGGGGAAAGAAAATTTCATTGCAACAGACGGATGGTTCAATCGGTGGAAAAAGCGAGAAAACATCGTTTATAGACCTCTGCACGGTGAAGAAAAAAGTGCTGATTCGTTAGCAGCCGCTGACGGGATGCGTTCGGAATGGCCAGAAATTATTGCAAAATATCCGCCTCGGGACATCTACAATGCAGATGAAACAGGACTCTACTTTCGCGCGATGCCTAATCATACTTATTTGTTCAAAAACGATAAAGTAAGAGGTTGCTTATCTTCGAAAGAACGAGTAACAGTGTTATGTTTTGTTAATATGGAAGGTGAAAAGGAAGAACTTCTAGTGATAGGAAAAAGTAAGAATCCTCGGTGTTTTAAAGGTGTTAAAACTTTGCCCGTGGAGTATTTTGCTAATGCGAATGCTTGGATGACAAGTGTCTTGTTCAGCGAGTGGTTACTCAGGTGGGACAAAAAATTGAAACGCCAAATCGTCTTATTAGTAGACAATTGTACTGCGCACAAAGTGAATGCAGTTTTGACGAACATCCAACTTATTTTCTTACCTGCGAACACTACGGCATTGATACAACCATGTGATCAAGGAATCATTCGAACATTCAAAGAATACTATCGAGGGCAAATTCGAGCCCAAATTATACAAGAACTTGATGAGAATCGAGATGCACCTACTGCAGATGCGATAGCAAAAAATCAGTCTTCTAGATGCGCTGCATTTGCTGGTGAAGTCATGGAGGCAAGTTCAACCAGAAACGATCCGAAACTGTTTTCGAAAAGGAGGTTTTTCCAAAACTGGTGATGAAGAACTTGATCTCCATGAAACGTGAAACGCGCTGACATTTTAGAAGGTATGAAAAAGAACTTGTTTTGTACATCTAACTAATATTTTTTAATTTTTTTGTAGTTCAAGGTCTGTCCAAAAGCGAATTTTCCGATTGGGTGGATATCGACAATGATGTTCAAACAGCTGCCACAATGACTATATCAGACATTTGTCGGGAAGTTGTGGATCAATCGTCCGAAGGAAGTAATCCTGAATTACCCGAAGTAGGAGAAGAAGAAGAAGAGGAAATGTCTGAAGAGCCGCCAACTAATGGCCAGATGCAAGAAGCGTTAAATATTCTCCGACGTGGTGTACAATTCCGAGAAAGTAATTTTGATAGATATTATGATTTTGAAATATACATACAAAATCTTATTAATAAAAATAAACGTCAAACGACGATCGACCAGTTTTTCGAATGAAATCGTAAAGTGTAAATAAATGTACCTACGTATTGTATCGATGATAAAAAATAAACAAATTTGGTAAAATATTAAAAATTGTTGATTAATCGTTAATTTTTCCCTTGAATTTTATTTGTAAGTCGTTAAATAATTTGATTACATACATACATATTTATTATTGACTACATCAGCATAGAAAAATACATTTATATTTACCTTCCGCTTACTGTTATCATTCGGTTAATGTTATCAAAAAGGGTTTGTTCCAAATTGATCACAATAAGCGGCTTCTACTGTATATTATCTAGGTAAATTTAATCTCTGCATGTTTGTTAAAACAATCTCAACACGATAGGTAAGAAAAGAACAGAAATTTTAATCGACATGCGTGAACCAATAATGTCTTAATATCAGAAAGAGAAAACTTTACAACGAATTAGTAATATTATAAATAAAAGCCGATCTACATTAGACTTCTTATTGATTGGCTTTTATTTAGAATATTGCAAAATTATTGTAAACTTATTTCTTCCTAATACTGAGAAATTATTAGTTCACGCATGTCAATTAAAATTTTATTTTTTCTTGTTCATTTTGTTAAAACTGCTATAACGAACTTTCAGAGACTAGGTTAAACTGGACAATAGGACTTAAAAGGGGTAATTTATCTTTCTTAATCGAATAGTATAAGATAAATAAGATATATAAGTAATTTCATTTGTACGAATACGAATGCATGTAAGGCCTATTTTAGACTATTTGATATTTTTATCGTTTATTCAGACAAATAATAATAGAATGAGGAAATATTTTAAATCTATTATGAACATATTGTTCTTTGAGGTATTGTAGAAATAAACTAGCATTTGTGTATAATTAAATTTCTGATAGTTTTTTTCAATTTCCTGGTAGTGATCAAATACGACTGTGTTACTGTACTTCCAAAAATTACTGAATTAATATTTCATACAGCCTAATAAATTACAGAAAGTGTAATCATACTTCTATTACAATTTTCGAAAATTTAATATATACAGGAGTTACCGAGAAATTTAAATATAGAAGTACTAGGGGCGCTGTCTAAATTAGGTTATTGTTAATTAGATTTGACTTGAATTAGTTGAATTTAACACGTGAACTTCGGCTAGAAGGATAATATAATATCTTTCTTGAGTTTTACGTATGATAGACACCAGTACCAATCAGTTGAATGATTGCAAATAAACGGTTTTGTGTGGAGCTCCCACAAAGTGACCAAAATGCATGTATGTACTTATTTTAACGAGACGGCCATGCGAAGTGCACGTTGGTGAATGGTGCTTGGTGGTTGGTGATGATTGCTCAATGTCAGAGAAACTTTACAACAAATTAGCAATATGTTATGTATTATGAATAAAAATTGATCGACCAAGGGGTGTATAATAAGAACAATTTAAAAGAGAAATACATGACTAATCAAGTAATTTACAAGGGGAATGCTTAGTCTGCGACATTGACTCTTCAATGGGACTATCATCAATTGCTGGTAAATCACGATCCCCGTGGTCGCCGTACTAATACCGAATTCCGCATTGTTCCGTGTTGTGCGTCGTTGGTGCAGGGCTTGTCTGCCTAGCGTACCAATATGCTGTTAGTTGGAATCTTGTCGAATTTTTTTTTTTCATTGTTCGTATTGTTGTCAAATAATCTTTTTTGATCCCTTTCCGATGATTAATTTTTTTTCTCAAAGATAGTCAAATTATTGGGAAATAAATATCATGTACACACTTTTCGTTCCATTTTTCTGTGTAATCGTGATTTATTGCTCTTTGCATGTTTGTTACAATTGGTTCAAAAAATTGCTTTGGATTGCTAAATAAAATTATTTTCATCAATAAAAATATGATTTTTTTCGTTTCCGACATTGTTCCAACTAATAAAATTGTGCTCATGCTTTCCGGTGCTGCGAAATAATTCATTGCAACATGAACTTTGCTTCATTAAATCAAATTATTACAGTAAGGAATGCAATGTTTAATGTATAAATGTAAGTGATAGGTATCTGTTTAATAAAACCTATTTAAATTTTGTAGTATTTGTTTTTTTTTCCTTGTTACTTCAAAATATATTCGACATTATGATAATATTTTTGAAACATATTTTACATAGTCTATTCACTTTAGGAATATTTTGATCATATTTTGCTCATATTTAAGACATACATATATATATGTACATAATTTAGTCAAATCTAGAACCCATAATCCGGTCTCTAGTGATGAGTCCTAATAAAGACGAAATTAATCTGCGATTGCTATTCAAGAAATTGCACAGCTTTCTATGAGAGCTGCCCTAACAACGTCGTAAGTCACTTTATAAACAGCTATTTGGATGTCTTCCTTTTGATTATATGTATTTAGCTGTCTCGTGTGAAATTGGTTTTCTATGCTTTTTTGGATTAAAGTTATATGTAAACTTTAATTTAAATAGAAAGGAGGGAATCTAGTAGTTCATTAAATTTCTTGAACGTATGCATGCACACATAAGAATAATCGATATATAAATTTATTATAGATTCTATACATCAAAAATCCTTGTATCTTACATTTTTTAATGTACAGCTGCCAAAATAAAATCTAATATTTTATTTCTACAGTATTTCACTCTAAGTTCATACGGAAGTGGGTTAAAATACGGTTATGAAATATAATCTGCTAAATTGAAATTTTGTCTTCTATTCTTACCTAAAACTATACTGATACTCGAAGGATAGCTATAATAAGAATATCTTATCTACTTATAATTTGTTTTAATTCGACTCGTTGTTTTTTTAAACTTGCCACGCTTAATTGATTTTGTTTCACATCGGAACCTAGAAGTGTATAGAACGGATGTATTAGCAGTTTACGTTGATCTGGTTGGCAAATCATCGCCGAACAGATGTTGCTAAATAATTAACGCGAAACGATTTTTTTACAAAACTCTTCATATTCGCATAATACACTTACCGCAATTCAACGACAGTGGATTTCTCAATATAGCAAAAGATACTTACGTACGAACTTAAACATGATCGTCGATTTTTACGTAATTATGATATTTCTCGTTTAGATCTATATTATTGAAGTACATATTAATCAGACAAACAAAAAATTTTCCCCCAAAATATATTTCAGGGCTGTTAGATTAAAGAAATGATGCTTATACGACCGACTTTAAGGAAGCAATGAAAAGATTTGGTAAATTCGCCCTACAAAATGTGCCGAGAGCAATTAGTTCCGGACCAAATATAATAACAAGTGTTCCATTAAGCGTAAATTTTGAATGCAGCTTCGCATCGGGTACGTTCAACTGATGAAAAATTAGGGGGAATACCCATGTACGTATGTATGTTGTATCTATGAATATTGTTGCGTTGTACATTAAACTTTTATAATAATTAAAGAAGTAGAAAGTATAGCGTTCTTCATACTTGGGGGCGCACATCGCCCCGATGGGGGTATATAAACCTCGGGCGCCATTCGGCCAACAAGCGTAGTTGCTTCTGCACATCTCCCAAAGCAACATGAAATTTCTGGTAAGATTTTATTAATTGGTTGTATAACAATTACGATTGAGCGTGGTGATTTCAGTAAAAAAATACAGTGTAAATAATATTACAATTAATTAGCTTTTGGAAGATCCTGGGTTCATTTTACTTTTCAAAATTTTCGACAGGTAAATTACAACGAACCGATTGGAATTTAAAGATGTTACATATGTGCAATAAATTTGGGGAATGGTAGTATTACATTTGATTGTAAATTAAGACAAAAACAAAATCAGTTTAAAAAATAAATTGTAAACGGGATCCACGGTAAAAGTAAAATGGAAACTTTCGTGACAGTTGCCTATTTTCCATGTCCAGATCAACCCAGTAATTAGTTTAAATCCAAACTTGACCGTGTTTAATATAAAATAGAATGAAAACCAAGCACGCCAATTTAAATATATAAAGGCGCATATCCAATTTGTGTTCGTAAGTAATCATTTTAGGATTCTACCAGAATTTACTCTATACGAAAGTTATATTTGATCGCACATTGGATTAGCCTCTACTGTATAGTAACAAATATTTGAACTCCGTTTTCTCAAAATTCGAACGCAAATTAAGTGTACATTTTGTTGCATCTCATTGTTGTAGAAATGATTTTAAATACGGCATGTAGTTTATATAATACTAATTTGAATCAATTTAGATGATTAAATCTATATATAAAATATATAATAACTGATTATGAGTACCGACATTGATCCTAGATGTTATAATTGCTACAGCTTTTTACTTTACGTAACCACCAATCTAAGTATCGAATAAACTACGGCGATATCTATGATCTATGTTGTATAATAGTGGCGATAATCATTCCATTCCGTCGCTAATGTGTATCTTTTGCGTAAAATTTACTTCCTTATTCTACTATTGCTTAACACGGAACACAATTTAAAAGAACTGTGCGATACATTTAAACTAAGCGTTAGTTAATATATTCCGCATTAAAGCATGTGGAAAGAGTATTTTAATGAGGTAAAACGTTATGCTTTAGATTTTATTTGCTAACGGAAGTTGGACTTGAAGTAGTTACTGTAAGAGATGCCATGAGATAAATACGTTTTAATTATTATTTAATTTAATAACCACGATCGTGGTTCTATTTTCTTAGTTGACTATATATATATATCTTATATGATAGAGATCTACCACTAATAGGTCAATAAAACAAGGCTGGTTTGAACGATAGTTATATTTTCAGAACGTTTACAAACGTTTTCGGAACACCTTCGTCAGTGAAAATATAACTAGATAAATATATAAACAAACTTTTGTTTTTTATTTGGGACTATCAACAAAATAACTAGTGACTAGGATTTCTTGTTATAGAAGATGTGTAACCAACTTTTATATATATATAAATTATAAAAACTAAATTAATGTGTAAACATACATGCAAATTAAGTAAAACCTTATATCAAAAAATCTTTGTCGAAACCTTAACAATTCTGTTCAAGGACTAGGGAAAACCAAATTCAAAAACCTAGCCAAAGGTTTCCTTCTTAAATGTATGTTTACACATTAATTTAGTTTTTATAATTTATATATATATAAAAGTTGGTTACACATCTTCTATATCAAGAAATCCTAGTCACTAGTTATTTTGTTGATAGTCCCAAATAAAAACAAAAGTTTGTTTATATATTTATCTAGTTATATTTTCACTGACGAAGGTGTTCCGAAAACGTTTGTAAACGTTCTGAAAATATAACTATCGTTCAAATCAGCCTTGTTTTATTGACCTATTAGTGGTAGATCTCTATCATATAAGATAAGTATAAAAAGGTCACGAAATATATATATATATATACATTATATATATATATATATATATATTTATGTATATGTATATAGTTTATTCCACATAGACCTATAAATAAGGTTTCATAAAAGAGTAGATGACGTGTTATCATTAATTAGTGTAAACTGGACTGACGCCGTTTCTTCTCCGAGTTATAATGACGCGCTTTGCACGTAAGTGGAGACAAAAACCGGTTTACACTACTTAATGATAACACGCCATCCACTCTTTTATCAAACCTTACTCAGAAGTATAGGGCTTTAGGGCAATCAGATCGGTGTTACCACAACGTCGATGTTAAGAACTTATTTACATAGGCAGTAGTATGACCTTCGGATTAAAACGTAGCGAGGACGTTTAGTATAAAGAATAATTTCGAGTAATGTTTACCGACTAAGTGGGAGGTCAATTACCCATAAGAGCGAATTCTTAGAACTCTATGTGGAATAAACTACAGGTGTATTTTTAATTCAATTTCTTAATATGTGTGTAGTCCAATGACGGATGGTGTTTTGTATGAGTGAGAGTTTCGCAGACTGAAATTTCGTGATATTTTTAGGATAAAATAATTCCCCTAGAAATATATTTTTTGTTTCAAATTTTCAGGTTTGCTCCGTTCTCTTCGTGGCTGGTGCCGTTTTCGCCGAAAATGCGAAAAACTGAAAAGCGCGGTCTTGACCTGTCATTAGGCGGCGGACACGGTGGTTTCGGAGGCGGTTTGGGAGGAGGACTCGGAGGCGGTCACGGCGGTTTCGGAGGTGGATATGGCGGTGGACTCGGCGGCGGTTTGGGAGGAGGATATGGCGGCGGACTCGGAGGTGGAGTAGGAGGAGGATTTGGCGGTGGACTCGGAGGTGGAGTAGGAGGAGACGATGGACACGGAAAAGTTACCCACATTACTCTCCATAAGACGATTCCCATTCATCATCCAGTACCGTATCCGGTACCGGTCGAGAAGACAATTCGCGTGCCCGTAAAAGTTCCGGTACCAGTTCATGTCGACAAACCGTATCCGGTTCCTGTTCCAAAACCCTATCCCGTACCCGTCGACAAACCATATCCAGTAAAAGTAGAGAAGACCATCCCGGTTCATGTTCCTTATCCAGTTAAAGTACCAGTTCCAGTTAAAGTACCAGTTCACGTACCCCAACCGTACCCGGTCAAAGTACCCAAACCGGTGCCAGTCCATATTCCAGAAACCATCGTTGTCAAGAAACCCGTCTATGTCCATGTTGGAGGTCACGATAGTGGTTTCGGTGGCGGACTTGGAGGTGGATTTGGGGGCGGCGTTGGAAGTGGTATTGGAGGAGGATTCGGCGGTGGTTTCGGAGGCGGTCACGGAGGATTCAGCGGTGGGTTCGGCGGTGGCCACGGAGGATTTGACGGAGGTTTGGGTGGTGGCTTTGGCGGACACCATTAGATCTTCAATCGACATTGGATAGCTTTGTCTTCGTGACGAAGAGTTTCCATCGATAGCAACCAGAATTCTATACTTTCTATTCTGTTTCCTTTAGTTAAATTACTTCAGCAAGATCAAATATACTTTGTTCTTGCGTCATCTTCTCGAGCAAGTAACGTGATAGCAGCCGTCTACCTCAAAACTGCAAACGTCACATTAGTTACGCAGTGGATGGAATACTTCACGATTTCTTTTTTGTATCTAATAGCTCATGCGTACATTCCAAGAGGTCCATCTATGTTTTTGTACCTATGTGTATTTGTTGACTTTTTATATATTCTATTTGTATGTGTGTACATACGCAGTAAATTATTTAAAATACTTAATAATTTGTATCATTCTCGTTTGAAATGCGACTGTACCAATGTGCCAACTTAAATCTAGTTCTAGGTTAAGAGCAAGCACTTATCTTTGGATTTTTTAGAAGGAATTGGTACACATGTTTCAGCGCAGGACTCATAAAATAATATTAAAATATCTGGACAACAGTTCAAAATCAATCATTTTAAACAAATAAGTGGTGAAATTTAAACGTACTCAAATTTATTTTAAAAAACGAGGATATTCGAAAGATGAAGATACGTATAGTACGCCCAGACTTAGATTTGCGTCCATTCGGTATGCGTTTTAACCACTACATCATAAGTAAACAATACACCTGGCGAAAAAGATATCCAAAGGCGAGAATACAGGTTTCAAGAACTATCTTCTATTCTACCACCTAAACTCCCAAGTACAAATAAAATTCATTCATGTAATTAGGAAACTACTTTCACCATTTTCAGATGCGCTTCACGGTTGTACAGCTCGTCGGTCCGACTTTGTGAGAAGTAGTTTTCATTTCTAGATAAGCACTATATATGCTAGTGCGTTTGATATTTGTACGTATGAGAATTCAATTAAGAAATTCCCCCAATATGTATTTAGGGTACAATAGAAGTAAATAGCAGCAAAAATGTGCATTTACGTACATATTGGGGAAATGTCATAATTGAATTCTCATATGTACAAACATCAGAATTCATTCATGATAAAATCATGTATACACTACCTTAACCTAATTCCGAATAAAAATAAAAATAAAAACGTAACTAGCACATAGTATACAAATATATAAAATGCAATCAATCAATTGCGAAAAAGAAAAATAAAATTACACACAGTTATTGATTATGGAAAAGAAAAAGTCGGAAAGTATTTGTCTATATCCGACAGCTAAAAGTCTTTCTATGTAGTGCCGTTTTTATTCCTGACTTTCATATCGTGAACATGCGTTTTGAATTTGACCGTAACATGAAGATATGGAGGTGTTCTACGAGATATAATTTTGCAACTCCAACAACAGACGGTGACTCCCCATATTCAACCATCGAAGTGGCAGACATGGTCGTATCTTCTTAAATCAGACTGTAGACATTTATAATTGGATGAAGATATTTGTAATCAAAGAAGAAATGTAGAAAAAGAGCAACCCAGTTTCATGGTATAAACTACAACATACACATTCCCGATACAAGGATCGACTCAACCGACAATGAGGCTGACTGGAATTGAACGAGGTGCAGCATTTATACACGGTTGAATGTTCAAGACAAATCGAAACTTCTAGCGAAGCGGCGGAAATATCCGATATGGTGGACGTAAGACAAAGAGCAATAGAGAGACATCGATTCTGGATGTGGCAAATATCAATAAATTTACTTATTCCCGGTAATTTTTAATGTTGTGTAATTAAGATCGTGGTATAGCTTTAGCGTCAAAGTACAATTAAATAAAAACTAATATTACAATTACAGCACTATTTAATAAAATATTGTACGGAAGGGGGAAGGGTTAAAATTGTAATTAAAAATTTGGTCGCAAACACTGAATGGTTGAGAAACGCTGGTATAAGGTGTAAATGTTACGAAATCACTGCTGTTTTATTTTATTTATAACTTTTACGTAAACACGACATATGTAATTCTTTATTTCTGTTTTGCCAATTGGTCAAGGTTTTGCCTGTAGGTCCTATGTATATATGTATATGTATATAAGTGCACGAAATTGTCCCAAGAATTGTCGCGAAAAGTTTATCCCAAATCTAAATTATTCATAATTCTTGCGTAGTAAACTCTAGTAACGGTTTGACTCTCGTAAGTTATGAATGGAAAAAGATCGTTGGATTACTAGCCTTGTCATAGGTAGCTTGTCATAGCTTTCTCATAGCCATATAGCGAGATTTTGGTTTTTTTAGACGTTACATTATTATTTCCATCAGTACCTATACCTAACGGTTTAAAATTATTCTTACTTACTTCATAGATATGACATGAGCATGTCAAAAATAAAATAATATATCAAATTAACAACACTTTGCACGTCCCACAACTGTTTTCAAATCGAGAGCAAATATTTTTAAAAGAAATCACGGGATTTCGATGGGTTTGTCACCCTTTATGGCCGATTTATTTATGAGCAATTTCGAAACTCAATTTCGAAAAGATGCTAGTCATTTCCCGAGTGTTTGGAGAAAGAAAGAAATCAAATAGAACTTGAATAAAATAAGAAACATAGCTGAATAAAATGGTATCGATGCAAAATTGATTGATAACTTAATTAGGAAACAAAATTTGAAAACATTGATTAGGGAATCCACGAGCGTAACTTTGGATAAACCAGCCAAGAAATTCGTTAAATTACCACTCCATCATTGCACTAAGGCTCTTGCCAAATATTTAAAACCTTTGAATTCACAGGTCTCATACAAATCAGCTAATTGATTAGGTAATCTTTTAGGAAATGGCAAGGATAAGAGTAATATAAATTAAAAATGAGGTATCTACGAAATCGGTTGTCAGGAAGGAGGCATAAAATACATCAATCACAATACGATACAAGGAAAACATTGCTCATTTTCGGTTCAATAGGCCTGAAAAATCAAATGTGGTCCGACATATTTTGGATAAAAAATACGCTATGCCAATTGAAAGTTTGAAATTAAGGCGGTAGAAAATAACAGGGAACTAGATAGCTATAAAAATAGAAAGAGGATAATGAATGCAGATGGGGGACCTTTTCCAAATTCCAAATTGTGCGAGCCATTGAATTAAATTTAGATTTAATGTAGAATCATTCAACTGCTTGGAGACGTTCTATAAAGCACGGCATTTAGGTTTAGAATTAGAATTAATACATGCTCCCTATAATGGCAGATCAGTGTCAACAGTGTTTTGGTGTGTTTACTTAATTCTCCCAGTTTTCTACTGAGGATGACAACTTAGTTGCCGAAATACATATCCGGATTTTGTACCAAAGGTGTGGTAAGGGTACTTGTATTTTTGTTATCTAGCTTGTCATAGCCTTGTCAGCTGATGAAACGAACTAGGCCTTTTTCAGGCAATTTAAATTTTCTTCTTTGCGCGTCTTCATCGGATGCCAATCGAGGTTTCTGACAGGTCGGAACTTGCCTTTAAATCGGAATCATGTTGTTGGCTCGCACGCATTCTCTTAATTGCACGGAATGTAGCTTTGTATCCGATAGATACGAATGAAACGCACCAGACCAGATACTTCTTGTGCGTGTGTATGTGTATATACACACAAGAAAGCAACAAGTTAGTCTCGTTACAATTATCTCGCTTTATCGCAATTTCGTTGGAAAGTGAAATTATCACTGGGTGGATCATTCGCTTTTTCACGGCTAATGCCGATACCGTTCTCAAGTGCAACTATATAAACTAATCGGGGAAGATGAATCGCCAGACAGTCGCAGCTGAATTACACCATCGGTAACATGAACGTCCAGGTGAGATACGTAAATGTTTGCAATAAATTCCCTTTTCAAATTCCAATTTAACGCAATTATAGGCATTCAATTTAATGGAATGAAAAATCGTAACATACGATGCATGCCCTGTAACCACAAGATGGTTCAATGCGTTACCGAATACGATGTTTGTATTATTTGACCTGAATGTATATACATATGTACATACATATATGTACATGTAGTTCAGTACAGAAAATATTATTATAGAATTTCTAATTATGCAATATATATTTCAGTCTCAAATTTACGCCTTAATGCTCCTAACAATTACATTGGCAGAAGGGGTGTCCATTAAGAACAAAAGAGGTATAGATTTAGGATCAGGTGGTGGCGGTTACGGAGGAAACGGCGGCGATTATGCAGGTGGCAGTAGCTATGGAGGTAGCGGTGGTTATGGAGGTGGCGACGACGGTGGTAACTTTGGTTCCTCTGGCGTTGGATTAGAAGTATTCGATATCGATGGACACGGCGATTTAGACACAGGCGCATATGGAGGTGGATTTGAAGGAGGTTTCGGTGGAGGCATTGGCGGCGGCGGTGTCGGTGGCAATATAGTTTCCATTGAAGATAATGGTCGAGTAAGCCATATTACTTTGCATAAAGAAGTTCCAGTTCATACGGCCGTACCGTATCCGGTTCCAATAGAGAGGAAAATCCCTGTTGCTGTCAAAGTACCTATTCCTGTTAAAGTGGAAAAACCCATACCGGTACACGTTCCCAGGCCGTATCTAGTCGCCGTAGATAAACCCATTCCGGTCCCAGTGGAAAAGACCATAGGAGTTCCAGTTAGTTATCCGGTCAAAGTACCAGTCGAGGTTAAAGTGGCGATTCCTGTTCCACAACCTTTCCCTGTCAAAGTCAGCAAACCCGTAGCAGTCCCTATTCATGAAACTATTATCGTCAAGAAGCCCGTTCCTGTCTTCGTCGAAGGCGGACACGGGGACCGATCTGGTGGTGGATGTGGAAGCGGATTCGGATGTGGATATGGTGGATTTGGAGGTAGCTCAGGTGGAATTGGAGGAAGTCACGGTGGATTTGGAGGTGGCTCAATCGGAGGATTTATTGGTAGTCACGGAGGTAGTTTCGGAGGAGGAAGCAGTGGTGGATACGGACACCATTAATACTATACCTGCGTTCGATTTAAAGGCCCAAGTTCTGAAACTACATATGTCGTATGTGATATCGTTATGATCTTTAAAGGTATCGAATGGATTAGCTTTATATACAACAACTGTAGTAATCTGTATAAAGAATTTCCATTCATACTCTCTTCGCGTCTGAACGTTCTTCGTTTTCGCAGCAACTGAGTACCTTATTATGTTGTTACTGTTTATTTTATTTTTTTATATTAATTTTTAAGTTTACGTCTGATACATAAATAAAGTGCTTATAACTCGAATTTTATGGTTTCAATTACAGTCGAACCTCCATATATCGAACTTCTATATGTCGAAAATCTCCATATATCGAAGTTTGGTCTAGTCCCGTGAAATTTTTATATAAACAAGTTTCTATATATCGAAAAAACGTTGTATATATCAAACTTTTTGGACATACGTATGTACATATGTACATTAACAAGTAAGTATTAGCAACACAGTCGGGAAATTCATGAAAAAGGACTGAGGTAGTAGTACTAAAGATAGAAAAACCGTTAGACAAGTCGACTTTGTTAACAAATCTTCAACTCGAAGAATCTGTTTCTCACGATCAATAGTACACGTTTGTGACACAGATACATACATATGTATTACCGCGGTTTATTTAGATTTTAGTCAGTCTTCGTTAAACTCTATATAAGAATGCTAGCTATGTCAAAAAGAAAATCGTTGAGTGTTGCGGAAAAAGTAGCATTATTAATAGATGTGGATACCGGACTGTGAAAAAGGATATCGCGCAAAAATTTGGAATTCCACTCTGTACTGTGTCAACAATATTAAAAAAATCGGGAATC
Organism: Chrysina gloriosa; assembly: GCA_038088585.1. Classification (NCBI taxonomy): domain Eukaryota; kingdom Metazoa; phylum Arthropoda; class Insecta; order Coleoptera; family Scarabaeidae; genus Chrysina; species Chrysina gloriosa. The sequence goes on along the minus strand of CM076093.1, from coordinate 49,873,119 downwards.
GGTTTTAAAAAATCATAAAATTGTAGAACCTAATAGAAAAACATGTATATAAGTGAATGAAACGAAGTATGATAAAACTATTCTTCATTGATGATAAATTTGATCTTAATTGCAATAAAATGGTATATGTATTTTATTTGAAAACTATAAAAAGTGAATGCACGTTAGCAACAAGATCGAGGCCACGCGGAAATATACATCCGATGTAAATTTTATATCAAATTAAATTGCTGTGGGAAGTAGATTGATTCCTCCAATTTTACTTTCACCATGCCATCCGTCTTCCTCACAATCTTTCCGCTTATGATTTTGTTTGATGCTTTCATTAAAAATTATACCGTGTTTTTAATCCTTGTATCTATACCAAAATATCCGGGTAGGATTTAGAAAATTAATCGAATAAATTGATCTGTTACCTTCATTTTCTGTTTGGTTCTTGTTACTTATTCCTAAACTTACATGAGATAGTTCCATTTATGAACCAAGAAGAGAAAACCAATAAGTTGGTTTATTTATGAATTTAATGCATACATTAATCTATAACCATGACCCCCTAGGCACATGAGGAGAGTTTTAAAATGGGAACAAAATTTTGATGCAGTATTCATTGGCTATAGGTACCTTATTTACACTGACACTATATTAACGAGTTCATTACATACAAAGCGATTTCAAACTTCGCAAGGGTTCTAGCCTTTCTCTCTCGTCTTTTTTGGTAGCTTGCTTACAATGCTAGTAATGATCTTAAATTTTGCGTCACCCGGTAGCATCTCCCTCTTAGTTTACATTTGATGACTTGCTGTTCAAGTAATTGTTTCCTCTATCATAGATTCAATAGTTAATCGAATGAAAAACTTCTTTTAGACATCGGATGACTATTATTATTAATTGTCGTTGTTTGGTTTGCAACATATATCAAATGCCAAAAATCCTAAGGAACGCATTAGAACATGAATTTTTAACAAAAATTCTTGCGTGTGCATATAATAATAAAGGGTTGAGGTGTCCAAGGTATGTATACAATAATTATAAACTTATTACCTATCATTCTTTCGTATTGACACAAGGATTAAATACAGCAGCGCGCGAAGGAAACGGATTAAATTCTACTTGTGCACAAAATTTCAGTAAATGGGTAGCTTCCAGGACGTAATTGCTAAAGGCCTTTTCATAAAAAATGCGGAGTACATACAATATTGACATAATATCGCATCGGTAAACTCCTCGACCCACGCAATTATTTAATTAAATCCGGTGATACATGTTTCGCTACCAACGAAGCAAGCACCTTCAAACCGTCTCTCTGAATGAAGATGCTCGTTGCTCATTGCCAGCGAAACACGTGTCACCGGATTTAATATTTAATAATTCTTCCGTTGGGGGTTTACCGATGTGATATAGTTTCAGTGACTACAGCGCAATCCTTGCAATCACTATCAAGTACATACACTGATAAAATTCCCGAATTACTCAGACCACCGTAATAAACGTGTATAAAATTATATCAACGGAAGGAAACCCTTTCTTGATCAAAAATAAAAACTCCAAATATCCTTGAGGGAATTATCAAAGATACGATGAGAGTGGATGATTTCAAAAACGGGGCTTTGGGATAAATTAGGTACGTAATACTCGTTGCAAATAGCTGCAGGCGCAACATTCTTTATTTCGTTTTGGATATTTTTATACCGTCTTATTTTAATACTAAATTCCATATATCGACACACCGCCAATTATTAGAAAGAAACTGGATCACATCTGTTAACATTTGCAAAGAACGAAAAAAATAAGTATATACATGCATAGAAGCACCGGAGTAGATGAAAGTAAAAGATATGTCGTAATTTTGGTCTAGATATCGACGAGGTAGGTGCTAATGCATAGCATCTGTATATGCTTGATTCAATTGACCGAACGCTAAAATACTTCTATACATGAGCGTGTATGCGAAGATAAAAAGTAAAATTGATGACCGCGTCATTATGTAAAAGTGAGGGTCATTTTTGGCACATCTCGTAGAAAGTAAGTGGTACACTCCCTATATAAGGATAGTTTTGTTGGTAGCCATCAACAGTTACATTCAAATCCTGGAGTTAGCGATATGAAGTTTTTGGTAAATACTTATATCTTCATTTCTTTTTTAATTTGGAAATAATTGATGTGTCGATTTAAAATCGGTGATGGTGTCGAATCGGTAATAAATTTTTATAAACGCGCGGTATTCTCAAATAACCGTTTCCAAGTGCAAATTGCGGCTGCTAATTGAGTGAGGGGTGAAAAATACTGACTCTTTATCTCATCTAGCTAAATTAATTTTCTAAATGCTAAAAAAATTTAATAGCACTCTTCGACATGCATTTTTCAAAGACTAACCTAATTATTTCTATTTTACCAACAGGTTTGCACTGCTCTTCTTGTTTCGGCCGTTTGTGCCGAAACCAAAAAGACTGAAAAGAGAGGAGTTATTTCGGGCTATGGAGGCGGTGCATCGATTGGAGGTGGATACGGCGGTGGCCTGTCTGAAATTGGAGGTGGTGGAGGATTCGGACATGGTGGTAGTATAGGAAGCATCGGTGGTAGTTACGGCTCCGATATTGGAAACAATCTGGGGGAATTGGAGGAAGTTACGGAGGAGGATATGAAGGCGATATCGGCGGGGGATATGGAGGCGGCATCGGTGGCGGATATGGAGGCGGTATCGGTGGTGGATATGGAGGCGGCATTGGGGGCGGATATGGGGGCGGAATTGCTGGAGGATACGGCGGTGGTATTGGTGGAGGATACGGCGGTGGTATTGGAGGAGGAATAGGCATTGGAGGCGGCGGTATAGGGGGCGGAATCGGAGGAAATGAAGGCGGACTAGTTACCCATATCACGCTTCACAAACAAATACAGATTCCTCAACCGTACCCAGTTCCCGTGCCGGTTGAGAAATCCGTCTCTTTTCCAGTTAAAGTTCCCGTACCAGTTCCGGTTGAGAAACCTTATCCAGTACCTGTACCAAAACCATATCCGGTGCGAGTAGACAAGCCTTATCCGGTAAAAGTAGAGAAAACCGTCCCAGTTCATGTCCCTTATCCAGTCAAAGTACCAGTTACGGTAAAAGTACCAGTTCACGTACCGCAACCCTACCCAGTTAAAGTACCCAAACCAGTGCCAGTGAAAATTCCAGAAACTGTGATCGTGAAAAACCAGTGCCAATTATTGTTGGCGGGCATGGTGACAGCGGATTAGGTGGTATTGGAGGTGGTTACGGTGGTGGAATTGGGGGTGGATACGGCGGTGGTATTGGGGGTGGATACGGCGGTGGTATTGGAGGTGGATACGGCGGTGGTATTGGGGGTGGGTACGGCGGTGGTATTGGGAGTGGATACGGCGGTGGTATTGGAGGTGGATACGGTGGTAATATCGGTGGTGGCATTGAAGGAGGGTACGGAAGTAGTATCGGGTCTGGCATTGGCGGCGGATACGGACACCATTAGACCATATAGAAGTCAAGTTATATAGCTTGTGATATTATTTACCTCTCCTTCCTCGTTTATACGACTTCTTTCATTGTTATCGGCAACGATAGCTTTGTGTGTTAATCACACGAAGAGTTTCTGCCATTTTTAGCCAAAAATACTTACGATCGCGTTGTGTTGAAGCAACTGTTTTTTATTTTTATTTTGCTGTATATATGGTCCTGTTTTAAACGATAATAAAATGTTATTCGTACTTAATGTCTTTGTTCTATTCCTCATTCCGTAAAGCATATGAATTTCTTCATCTCGATATAAGACGGTATAAGACAATTTTGCTCCTGTAGTCGAAACTCCCGGCCTGGAGAATACATGAATTTCACGTATCTCCAGTAAATACCTAATTTTGTGAACTTGTGAGGTCTTCAAGGAGTAATTTCATATTCCTCCAGATTCGGTTTCCAGACGGCAAGCCAGCTAACAGTGAAGACGCGGCTGGGTGTATGTCCAATATCATAATAAAATGAATGGGCGTCACTTGATCTCTTAAGACCCCAAACTTACCTGTTACCTAGCAACGACCGAGAGAGTTCGCTACAAGTGCAACCACTTATTGGTGACGGGGGAGGGAGAGGGGGGGAGGCGATATCAATGATTATACTAAAAATTATCAAAGAGGATTCCGACGCTGGCTCATATCTATACATATATGTTTTATTGTTATTATTATTGGCACGTAACAAACTCTCATTCAGGGATTAAGATTTTCAAGAACACCTCATTTTTCCCAAACAATTCTTTCTTTTTCTCTCTCTCCCTCTCTCTCTCTTTTGATTATATTCAATCCTGAAAAGTGACCAAAATTGAATTACTAGGTTTGGCCAAACGTTTACACTTAAAATACGATAAAAATTTAAGAATGTGGTTACCAACAAGTCCGAAATTGGAAGTCAACTTTATCCTTGGCAATCGCCTATTTGATTTTTGAGAATTGTTTTGTTATTTATTGACAATATTAAATCCATTTAAAATTTTGCCAACTTTGACAAAGGCAATCTATTTTTAAGATACGAAATATAAGAAATATATATGCAACTAGAAATTTCGAAATTGGATATCAATTTATTGCCTCCAATCATCTCATTTTTATTAAAAATTGTATTCATTTCTCGCCATCACTATACGTACATATATTTAATAAGAAAATTAATATATATAGTTGAAATAATGAATTTAAAAATCGAAATTCAGATTGATGCAATCGTTAACCATTTTTTACTTAGTAATTGTCTGAATTTTTCAAAAATGTATAATTTATAATTTTCTGAATAATTAGAAATTGCATTAGAACTTTAGTCAAAATAGTAAACTCTGCAAATATGATACAAAGATATAGTTATCAACAAATTTCAAAATTAAACGTGAATATTTTTCCTATCGATGGTCCAATTTTCTCAACAATTTTGAAAAAGATTGGTATGTTTGATTAAAATTCGAAAATATAGGAATAAGAAGTTATGACTATAATAATTCTAGATTATAAAATTTATGGTTAATTTATTTGTATCTAGTAATGTGAAAAACATTGAAATCCTATTTTCTTGACAATTCCTTTGGCAGTTTCAAATTCAATAAGAACGTCGCCAGATTTGTTCCAAATAATGAAATTTCAAAATAGGAAACGAAAAAAATTATAGTTACTAGAAGCTTAGAACACCAATATTTGTTTCTTGCTAATGAAAAATTTTGCTTTACACTTTGAAATTTATTGAGTAAAGTAACAAATTTATCAACAGTAAAGTGTTTAAACCAAAGAAGGAATTCAATGATTATAGGAAGATCCAACATTTTTAAATCAAACGGAACCCATCGGGAGGAAATGAACGAATTACTTAATAGCAACATCAAATTTGCAATGGAAGACCGCAATCTGGAAGAAACTATGACATGCGACTTAGAAGTTTCTAAGGAAACCAATACCTGGTTGAAATTTAACAATTTAAGACATAAGAAAAATCCAAACTGCCTTTTTACTTTATAAATGATATAACGTTTGCAATTGTATTGTAACTACTAAATACCCAACACTAATAAGTTCTAATAATAAATAAATGTTTTATTATGAAATTTCGATCTAAACTAAATATTTTGTTATTATGTAAGTAATTAATAAAAACAAAATAATATACGACAAAAAATTATTTTATGCGAACTAACTCGATTCTGACTATAATTTCCTTTGAACTTTTTGTCAGTACGCTTATATACATTGCAAACGTTTATGCAAAAATACGGTGTGTTGCTATACCGTGTGTTCCAAATCGAGAGGGAACTTTCTGATTATTGGTAATGGAGTTCCGATTAGATGGGATATGTTTCGCAGTTTTATGTGCTAATTTAAAATCTGCTTGAAAAAGTTCAAAATGTTAAACTCGTCAGAAGTTATAAAAAACAAAAACAAAAGCTGTCATTTGCTTGTATATCCAATATCTTCGTAAAAATAAGATATACGAAAAAATGTTTCATGTGAAAGTCAGTTTTCGGGAAGACCAATTTACAATTCATGTCGAGCAAATGGACGCTTTTGAAGTAATCGTATCAACTTCCTTAAGTTAAATAGGCGCTATATTGGATTTTCAGGTTATTGGATAGAATTTTTTATTCCCTTTTCAACGATGTAAGATAACATATGATTGAATAAAAATACCAGTAAAATTAACTTTTTACATTTTAATCAAGTAGAAAGTTAACCATGCAATCCCACTTGATCTGGGACACACGGTATAAACGTGATTGTGGTTTTTTACTCTTACTACTACATCCTTCATTATATTGTGCTCCCTGTCTTTTAATTACTTGCTTTTAGTATGCTAACACATAATAATCATACATTTTCATTGAATATGCTGTTTATTTATTCCCATATCTTGCTTATATTAGAAACTATTTAGACAGCCAGTATTTTATTGTCGTTATGTTATGCTTTAGGCAAAACTTAATTTATGGTTATATAATTTCTCAACATAAACAACCGTAGTTTTTTTCTTTTTGGTATGACAGGAAGTCGTAATACTGTATACATAAATATTGTAGTGCTGACTTTGAATATTCCATGCAACAATTTGAAACCTAGTAACACACAATTAGATATTACGCCAAGCGAACGGAAACAACTTACCTAACCATCGGAAAGATGTAGACGTAGTACATACATACATTTCAGTTAATTGCAATAATTAGTGAGAGGTGGGTACAAGAAACATTTACGGATAGAGTGAAGTGAACGGTCTTCACCTAGGCAATGAACGCAAAAGTCAAAGACCTTCACCGCAGAAATGTAATCTATCGTATTCGGGTTATCCAAGGGGCAGGGAATGCAAGCGTATTTACGATCGCAACATTTGTTTGCACGACAACTTCCGAATTGAATCGCAGCAATTAAGAGATAGGAAAAATTTCCTGGATTAGAAAGAGATCTGCTCTGTTTATTAATTATTATTCGTCATATGCACGTATAATAATGCATGCGTAAATGAGTTAAGAGAGCGATCGGCATTCGGATGTGTTTCGTATCCAAAAGAAAGGAAGGCGTAACGCGCGACTAGTACAAAATAGGCGAACGGGAAAGGGGTAGGGAGAAATGAATCGAGATTAGACGAGGAAAAAAGTTGCATTTTTCGGATAATGACAAAAACGAGATGGCGGCGAAAGTAAGAAACGTAAGGGTATAATTTTGGTATAAAAGAGATTTGACTATCGACGATCAATCAGAATTCCTCGTACAACCGTCATCGGTCCAACGTCCGTCCAGCAAAGATATGATGAAATACGCTGTAAGTATGAAAACTTTGAACGTTTAGATAATATCGGTGACAGTAACGTTATTACGAAGATACCATTACAGATTTATCTTTCAAAAATTCGGTAAGCTTACAAGCAGATTATTTTTTAAAACGAGCCATTAGCTTGAGATAAATTTAATTTTCTAGAGATACGGAAACAAATTTGGTATTTCGACTAGTTAGTTCACTCCACAATTCTACTTATGAAGCAGTTAAAAAGATTAATCAATATTTTTCAGTTGATTTAGTACATGACATCGTTCTAATGCCCCCTTCAAAGATATTGCTTCCTATGTTATATGTATAGTTTACCTTAATACAATCTAAAATTATTTCATCGGCGTTCAAGTTTAGGCGCTACGCCAGACGGGCCAACAGTTTTGCCACCGGACCGAATTGGAAAGAAAACGTTTTTCACGGGCCGAACGAAATATTCAAATTAAAAAATGTTAAATACAAAAACGATTTATTTAAGTAAACAAAATTTTATTATGTAAGTACAACAAATTAACAAAAAAAAAAGTAATGTGAAATGCTGAGGCGCTTTGCATCGCTTACTGTTTTGTAATGTAAATCATTATTATCTTGTTGTCCTTTTATTTAAATTCGTTAAAGAAAAATTTTGTTCCCAAATATAAGTTGAGCTGAAAATTACTAAATATTTCCTGGCAAGTTTTTAAATTTCATATTTTCCATTATTCACTTGCTTATAAAAATTGTACAAATTTTCTTGTTCCTCGCGATACTGCTATATCTACAGGCTGGTCATCTATATGTACCTACAGAAAATGGACTTCAGATAAAAGATAAAAGTTTATCAATTTCCTTGAAGCGATCGAATTGCTGCTCGAAATTTATTATTAGTGCAAGGATATTGTTATCAAATTCTTGAATCTTTTCTCTTGAAATATTTAAGCATACGGCCTGTAACGTTGGAAAATGATCAAATTTGAATTCAGCCAGATTTCTAGAAATAAAGTTAAATTTCATTTGAAAAGATTTTAACCTTAAATCATGAGCATATAACTTTACATACGTTAAATATTGCACGGGATGGATGTTAGCCATGCTTGCGCTAAGCGAAGACGAATCTTCAATTCAAAAATTGAAATAAGATTTAACCAAAAAGACACCCAAAATTCTATGTAAAATAATCACCACAATATTCAAAAACAAGATTAAATTTTATCGTTATACAAATGCATAGGTATTCGCTATTTACTTTCAGGTCTCCCTTTTCTTCGTGTTGGGATTATCCCTAGCACAAGAACATATAAGAGAAAAGCGTGGCGTCAAGGTGATCACTCAGAAAATTCCCTACCCGGTTTTTCAAAAGATTCCGGTGCCGATAGTCAGTAAAGTGCCGGTTCCGGTAAAAATTCCTTATCCAGTTCCGGTTACGAAAACCATAACCATACCCATTCCGAAACCGTATCCGGTACCGATCGTTAAACAGGTTCAAGTTACGAACAACGTAGACAGACCAGTTCCGGTTCCTGTAAGAGTTCCGGTATACATTCCGCAACCGGTACCACAACCTGTACCTTATCCACAAGCAGTACCAATCAAAATTGATTCCCCGGTGCCGGTACCTTACCCGCAGCCCATTGTCATCGAGAGCAAAGTGCCCATCATCACTAAAGTACCTTACTTTGCTGGTCACATTGGAGGTGGACATGATTTTGGAGGATTCGGTGGATTCGGAGGATTCCACCATTAATATTGTAAGTATCTATCTTTACTTACGAATCAATTAATTGGTACGAATTAAGTAGAATGTTGCGAATAAACAACAGAGAATATTCCGTTATCGTGACTTATCCTTAATTATATCAACTTCGAATGAGAATTGATAAAAGCGAAGTTATGCAAGTGAACTCTTCCCAATTTATTGTCGGCTTTTAATTTAGTTCCGCATCCGCTCAAACGTTGTTTTGAAACTTTGGGGTCAATACGCCGCATTAGCAGAAAAAAGAAAACACCACTTAACATTCACAAAAATGAAATCGTCGCAGACCAAGCGCATAGTCACTATATTACTATCATTATACCATATGTCCTTTCTACTTTTCGACGATTCGGTTCGAATGAATAAAACGAAAGGATAAATAACTCTAAGCGTTTTTTTTTTATATTATAGAATGTTGAAATTCTTACACTTTCATTCTCCTGTAATTTCTTCGACGGAAAAGATAATGCGGTTTAAAGGGGGAAACTTTGTTCTTTCGATAAACTTCTGTTATCGTTATGTTCTTATTAAATCTGTTACGTTCGCTTTCAAGAAATACGTGTGCTTGTAGAATAATTTAGAATTAAACTAAATATTGTAATACTTAATTGCAATTTTTTTTTCAATCCGACACGCAACTATTTAACTACCGCCTTTCTTTTCTAGGCAAATCTCATTCCTAGGGAGATCTACTAGGATTCATCGTAGTCGTGTGATATTTAAGTCAACTGTTGGTTATTCTGATTTTGTTTCTGTTTTTGTTATTATTTTTATACGAAAGAAATATATAATTTAAGTCATCCACTGTGTTTTGTAACCACCTTAATGTTCTAAAGATGTTAATGCTTTGATTTTCGTACCAATAAGGTTAAATAAATTCAATATCCACTAATTTATCCATAGGTATCACATCACGCCATAGCTCAAGTTTATGGAGCTAAAATATTATCACATAAATCATTTTAATGTTACATGTTGAACCATAAACCATGATATACGCTTTTTATATACATATGTACATACATACATACATAAGTAGTCTGAGCAAAAAGCGATAATTACGAAATAAGTTACGGCAGCCTACATATATGCAGAACTACTCGCTGATTAGAGTGGGGACTTGGCCATGCTGCCATAACTTATTTGGTAATTGTACGGTGTTACCGCTGTATGCCCAGACTATACATAAGTAGGTATTTAAACCAACTTTTTTCAGAACTTTTAGCTTATCATTCTTACTTCTTCAACTTATTTGGCAGACCACAAAATTATTAAATTATGCGGCAACGAGACCAGCATCTTTAAACATATTTGCCTTGCCGAATTCTGTAGCAAAACAAATGTGTTAACTAATAATTACACCACCGGCCATAAGTGGTTACCCACTCTCAAAATATTACAAAAACAAGTCAAATACTAATTATAAACTTGATTCTGTACTTATACAAATAACTTTAACAGTTGTTAAAACAATGTGTTTGAAAATTTGTTGACCAAGATAAACATAAATTAACTTAAATTCGCGATTAGTCAATATGCTCACTTTTCGCATTTAACACAGTCACACATAATCTTGGCATTCTTTCTAACAGCTTAGTCAGTATTACTGACTCTAGTTTTCTTCACGCATCCTGTACTTAAGCCCAAGGTACTGTTGCCGATGTTGCAGAGATTTTCGAACCTCTTGATCAAGTTCCTCCCGACCTAAGCTCGGTCGGATTGAGATCTGTACTTTGGCGCGGTCATTTCATAACAAAAAATTTCGCTCTGTGCTAGTAAATATTCTGATTAAAATCGGGCCAAATGGCTATTTAGATAAACGAGTTCTGGGACTGCGCGTTAGACTAAGAATAGCAACCAATATGATGCGATTAATTACATGGGGACATTCAACTAATACACTAGAAACATCATTAGGGTGGAAATAAAATGTCAACGTTTGTTCTAGGTTTATGCGATTATTGCTCATGTTTAGTCGTATATTTGAACAGACGTGGTTTCGTGGGCAATACGTCTTATTTTATCTCTTAATATCTAATCCAGCACTTGAAATATGATGAGCAGGCCAAGTTGAATAACCGGACAAAGCCTTATTTAAATGATTGTAAATTTTAGTTTACCTACATGTTTAAAATAAAAGGACGAGTGTAAAAGAGGGACATCAAGAGGATGACATTTGCATATTCATATGAGTAGATTATGTAATCGTTTTGTATACGGTGTCTATATTGATATGGCATAACTTTTACGATCGGTCATTACGTCGCGTCGCGTCGTTTCACTAACTCTCTCGATCGTCTGCTACCAGCTGTTTCCTGTTACTCTATGATTTTTTGATTTTTTTCACGGGTATTATGGCATTTCTGTTAGGTGTACGTGTTCAGATGACAAAATTCACTTAGGGTTATCATACGTAAAACCCAACACTTCGTATACAAATAACACGTAAATTGTCATTATATTATGTTTAAAAGATTCAAAAATTTGCTTTGTATTTCTTATTGCATATTAGTAAGCTATATACTGAATCGTCAAACATTCACAACAAACCGAATTTAATTATTGCCACTAAGCAAAAGTTTTCGAAGACTTATTGTCAGTCATGGTACACTAGACAGAAATCGTGTCTGAAGATTTTTACAAAGAATTAAAGGGATTTTTTCGTACTTTAGCGGCCCACTGTATGTATTTAAGTACGTACACACACACACTTATATACATACTTATATACATAAATGCGGATTTTTAGTTCATTTGTATTCCACATTAATTGTACTTTATCTCGTAATATCTAATCTAGCATTTAAATTTTTATGAACGAGCCAAGTTCAATAACCGAATAAGTCCCTAACATACAATTGTAAGTTTTAATCTTTCGTTTTTAGTATGATTAGCTAGTTGACATTGAATGTTTTCAAGTTTAAGTTAAGAGAGGAGAGGAAATATATGTAAGTTTTGTAAAATGATATTCATATTTTCAAACAAGAAATAAATAGATTATATAGTAGATACTTAAAAAATGTGATTGTGTAATAAACGCGCATATTGTGTAAAATGTAATTATGAAAGGCATAAATGTAATTGAAGAGCAAAGTTTCACTTCCTCAACACAATAGACAAGAATGATTCACCTTTTATAATTGTAGGAAATTACTTTTGATGTTGGTATATTTCCTTAATAAACCTTACAGAGCATGGTAGAAACATTTAAAAGTATTATGATGATAATATTTACCTAATACAATGATTAATGTAAAAAATTGTGATTAATATCATTGCTACTAATAGTAAGTTAAATTAGAGTACCACAAGTTCGTAATACGTCGATTTTGAATCGTACTTATTTTCAACCAAATTTTCTTAAATTTAGTTTGGAATTTGATACGGCAATGAGTAAAACTTCTTGGGTAAAACATACCTAATTGTGAAATTAGAAGAAAGCTTTTCACCTTTCTGGGTATTAAAATATCAATAGAAACAATATATCTGCCTCACAATTTCTTTAATATATTACATGCACACCAACTAGCTATCTACATACGTATATTGTTAGATTTTAATACATATTTACAAGATACTTCGCTTAAATCCGAATAAATCACTTTGACGGACCTGCTGTTCAATATCTCACGATGACGATTTAGCTTGTAAGTCTTTCAGCTCTTAACATAATTTTGCCTTTCTTCGTCAATATGAACGATTTCGGATTACATTCGAATGTGTACGTAGCACCTTCGGCTGGCAAAATCTTATACTTATCTAGCAACATGGAAAGACCGGTTTTCGTTTGCATCAGTCCGAATCTGAAGCCGATGCAAATTCTCGGTCCTTCACCGAAAGGTAAGAAGGTGAAAGCAGGACGTTTAGCTTTGTTTTCGTCACTGAATCGTTCAGGATCGAACTTTTCTGGTTCTGGATAGTACTTTGTATCTCTGTGGATTCCTAAAGTACTAATTAAAACTTTAGTACCGGCTTCCAAGGTGAAATCACTTTCTGGGATTTTATAATCGAGAGAACACACTCTGTTTATCATGGAGACTGGTGGATATTTCCTTAGAGCTTCTGGAAAGTAAAATCAATTGAAACGTAGTGTAACTATGGTGTGGATTTAGTTATTGAGGTGACCAAAAATAATTGCTTTTTTAAAAATTACAAACAAACTGTATTCAAAAATATTGTAAATGAAATATAGCACTATGAACTATATCCTTATTTCAAATGAAATACTTTCTTCTATACTCACCATTCACTACTTTGTCCATGTATTTCATGTCCATGATAGCATCGTAAGTGAGTACGTTATTATTCTTCCGCAATGCCTCCCGTATTTCTTTCCTTAGCACATCCTGAACGTCCTGATTAAATGCCAATTCGTGCAAACAAAATGTCATTGTCGTTGAAGAAGTTTCGAAGCCTGCTTGAAAGAATCCGAAAGCTTGAGCGGAAATCTGTTCTATAGTTAAAGCTTTCGTCCCATTAACTTTCGCCTGCTCTTGCATCTCTATAAACAGCTGGATGAAATCGTTTCGCCACAGTTTATTATTCACACGATAATCCATGATGTTCTTTATAATGCCAACGAAGAACGTTTCGATATCCAGCGGTATTCTTTTAAACGGAAACGATTTCAATATAAAGGCGGGCGAGATGAAAGCTACGAACTGCAATAAGATATTTTTGAAACGTGGCGCAAAAATTCTTCTGCCGTAAGTTCGAAATTGAGCATTGGGATCCTTGAAACTGTTGCATTCCAATCCGAAAGCGCAAGAGCCGATTATATCGGTGGTGTAACAAGCTAGAATCTCTTTAATGTCCAAATCTTCTTCATTCCTGCATATGGCATCGACGTGGCTCATTAAAGGAATGCCACAATCGAGTAAGGTTTGAAACATCATTTTCATTTTTCCGGAAGTAAATGTAGGACTTAATTTGATACGCATATTCCTCCATTTCTCCCCTTGCAAATTGAAAAGATGCGCAGCTAAAGGATCAATTTTTTCGTTAACCGTAAACCCGTGACCGTGAAAATGTGAAAAGTCTTTGGCTAAAATGTTTTTATCAAATCAGGGTCGACGGGCATGAATATCTTCTCCGTAAAGAAATATAAACCACCATATTTTTCTTTCCGTTTCCGGAATTCGTCGTAACATTGTTTAAGGCGAAACAGCAAACCGTCTTTTACATTGAAGGGATTTTCAACGTTACCGAAAAGCGAGGAGGTTTTAATAGACGGAACGTTGTTGCGAGCCCAGTAAGTTTGCGAGCGTTTCACGAACGACACCAGAAGATATATCAGAATAATCAATCCGACGATAAATACAGTTAAAACAGTCATGTTAGCGATTACAAAATGTCACTATTTTATTCACACAAATTATCTTTCGCCACTAAACGCTACACAACTCAAAAGTCAATAGTGAAAAAACTTAAACTTTTGCGACCGAGTTAGTTCGATAGATTACATAAAAAATAAAGGTAATCTTGAAAGTTTCGAGTATTTATATAAACATGTAAACCTTATCATTTATTTGCTATAATGAAGTGAATAATTCGGTTCCAATTTTCGGAGATAATGGCTTTGTTTTCGTTCGGCCATTAAAATGCGTAACAATAATTCCAGATATTGTAAAATTTTTAATAGTGATATTCTACATGCCATTCACAATATTGACCAAATAACTTGATAGTAATTATTTAATAATTTTATATATATATATATATATATATATAATCTTTTACCCTTTCTATCTTTCGGTGTAAGTGTTAATAATTAGATAATTAACATAAATAATGTAGACATCTTTCGATAAGAAAGTGCCACAAACAAAGACATAAATAGATACCTATCTATAAAATAATAATAATAAATTTCTCAAGTTTTAGTGTAGGAAACTGGGTTGAAAGTGTTAGTTATGGATATATACAATACATCAAACATATGGTATATACATACATACAACTAATTAAAAGGGATTAAAAGATTACTTGCTTTTAACATCATTTGCCAGAGATAAAAGGTAATGAGCAGGAGTCAGCTGGTATCCCCTAAAATACTACGCCATACCTCACCTCGAATGCACATACATACATACATAAGTGTAATAAGCACACAGAGCTGCTTGTTCATTCACAGACCTAGCTATTGTCCGTAAAGCGTAATCAAACCTGGACCCCTTAGCCGCTAAAAAGTTCACGTGCTGCTTCCATATTAATTGAAAATCATATGGACCCCCAAAAATTTCACGCTGTTTTGTATTTTTAGTTTTTTGCTCCCGTAGTCGACTTCCACTGGTTGACTCTTGAAATATAAACATTGCAGTAAATTTGCCTTTCCGCATTTATTTTGAAGCTGTTTTGACTAAAGCAGTCGCTGCAGGTATTTAAAGCAGTTACTATTTCATTTTTTATTTGTTCTTTTTCGGATCTTATGATTACTAATGTGCCATCTGCAAAAAGGATGGTCTTGTTTGACGACTGCTTTTGTAGATCAGCAACGGGTCCAAAACAGAACCTTCCAGCACACGCCTCTCCAAACCCATTCAGATGTTTGAATGATAACTTATCATTGAATAATAAAATTCGGAGGAGCGACAGTGTCAGTCCTATTTACACTACTTAATGATAACATGTCATCCATCTTTTTAACAAAATTTAATGATAACATAAGGAGGAAAGTCAGAACATGTTTGCTTTATGAATAAATATAGGGCAAAGATTAACAGAACTTTTACAAAAACTAATAGAACTAAATGCATTATATATTTTAAAAGGAACATCAGTAAGTAAATCTTAAATAACTGAAAGAACATGTAAATCCAAAAAACGTACTTTGAGAAAAATATACATTACGGAATGCTTAGAGTCATCTGTGAATGATAAGACGATTGTGAGCAGAAAACTGTAAAAATATCAAGTAATAAAAGAATTCTAACACGAAAAAATATGTGCTACAGCAAACGAAAGAATAGAAAAGAGAAAGTTGCTTCTTTTATATTTTTAGAGTTGTGCTCTTTGGCCAATGACGTTGCACATCATATTTATGTACATTTATTTATTTAATTCGTCTAATACCTACACCGATTTGATGTTAATTGTACTTTTTTCTGTTACATTATACTGGTTTTTGAGTTATATTTTATATAGTACGGATATGTAATACGATTTTAATTTGTTGTACGTGTGCATATGCAATCATACTTATTATTCGCTCCTCTTGTAATACTTTCAAAATTGCGTTTTTTTCCCTTTTTAATTTCTTATTTTATCATTCTCAGCGACGTTTATTCAAAATGTTGTGTACCTACACCTCCTTAATTTTATCTTGCAGTTGATGTGATACCTTTCTTATTGGTTTATTAAAATATCTCTATTTAGCTTCAGAATCGCCTTTGTTTTATTTAACTAACCTTTTTCGCTATATTTTTAAAAATGTTACCAACTTCAAAATTTTTAGCATCTAATAGCTTCGTACACGGTTTCAATCGATCCCATTTATCGCGGATTCATGATAATAGCAGCAGTAAGAGCTAATAAATTAAACTCAACGAAATTAAATTAATATTTTTAATGTACACTTCAGAGAAATTCACAACCGGCTTCACATCTCCCCACAAGTTCTCGATCGGATTGCGATCCGAAAATTGTGAAAAGATAGGTTTATGTTTCTTGGCTATCAATTTCGATGACTTTTTGATGATTCCATGTGAATAGAATAGATGTGATGTCTTTAGCTAGTAGCAGCAGCACAGTGCCATTTTCTTGAAGGCGACTATATCACAGAAATAGTAATTTTGTTTAAAATTTATATTCCTTACATTTATGTACATACATACATATAGGTTTTTACATTTCCTTTAAACAAATTAATATTAGAAACTCCTACAATATTTTTTGATAAATAATCATACAATTTACATGCCAATTAGAATAAATATTTTTGGAAGGTAATAAATATTTCTGATTCCTGATACCACAGCCGTGTGAAACAGATATCTACATATGTTTCACTTTCCAAATATTCATTAAATAATTCAAGATATTTCTACGGTGCATCCTTTTGAAAATATACCCCATATCATTGAAGGTTCTGTACTTTGTAAAAAGTGATCTGGGACGCAATTATTAGTAAAGAAATCTATATAATAATAATGATAATAATAATCTGTATAATTATCTGCAACTAGATTAACAATGAAATTATCTAAATAAGATATACTAATTCCAACTATACTGGTTGGAGCTTCAATAGTTACATGAATATTGTAACTATTTCAGATGTCGGTAAATTTTACCTTACCTCATCTTTAGCTAAAGAGGTCATCAATCCGTTTCCAAATTAATAAAAATAATTTAATTTCATTCAAAAGTACTTTTTCTTATTAATCATTAAATGAATTGATGACTTCTCTAAAAAGTTATAACTTTCATACTATTTTTCATTAAGATAATAGTGTAATATTTAGTATAAAATTATACTTGCAATAATAATTACACAAAAATTTGGTGTAAATATAGAACTTAAAATTTATTCATCAGCCTATTCTTTTATATGTTAATTAGTACTAATTGGTTAGCTTTTCAGCTCTTAACATAACGCTGCCCTTTTTGGTTAATATGAACGATCTCGAATCAAATTCTATGTCGTATTGTTCACATGTACCCGGTACTATTTTATAATTATGTAGTAACATTGACAAGCCGGCCTTCACTTGCATTAACCCAAATCTAAGGCCGATACAAATCCTGGGACCTTCACCGAAAGGAAGAAAACTGAATTGCGGTCGACTCGCTTTATTTTCCTCGTTGAATCGCTCCGGATCGAACATTTCCGGTTTCGGATAATACTCCGGATCTCTGTGTATTCCCAGTGCGCTAATAAACACTTTTGTTCCCTTATTAATCGTCACATCGGTGTCTGGAACTTTATAATCCAAGCAGCATTCCCTATTCAACATTGCAACTGGCGGATATTTACGAAGCGTTTCTGATATGGAGAAAAAACAGCAGTTAAAGTCAATTCGTATTGTTCAGATAATATAGTTGTCTTTATGAAGATAAAACCAAAAATGTCGGGTTTAACATTATAATATTGAGGAAGCTTTAATTACATTAATCATTGAAAAGTCTGGAATTGTGATTGTCGTTTAAATAAAGATTACAATATGCCTGGCACAAGGTCTGCCGTTTATGGATGTAACAAGAACCGTGTTACAAGAAATGAGGAAGAAAACGTAAGATTTCATTATTTCCCAAAGGAAAGGACCTAGTTGCAAGAACTAATTGAGCAGAATGGATCAACTGTTGTAAAATGTTTGATAAACTAAATCCTGATATGAGTAGAATATGCTCAATTCATTTCACAAGTGAAGATTACAAAAGAGATATGCGATATGAGTTAATGTAACTAATTCTTAAAACGTACCATTTACTACTTTGTCCATGTATTTCATTTCCATGATTCCGTCATAAGTCAGTACACCATCATTCTTCTTCAATTCTTCCCTGATTTCTGTTCTAAGCTTCTCTTGAACGCTCGGATTGAACGCCAATTCGTGTAAACAGAACGTCATCGTCGTCGACGACGTCTCGAATCCGGCCACGAAGAAGACGAAAGCTTGAGCTGAAATTTCATTCAATGTCAGTCCGTGCGTTCCCTCGGTCTTCGCTTTTTCTTGCATTTCTATAAATAATTGGATGAAGTCGTTGCGTTTAACATTGTTAGTTGTTCGATAATCCATAACGTTCCTAACGGCGTTTATAAAAATATTTCTATGTCGAGTGGCATTTGCTTGATCTGTAGATTCTTTAGAATAAACTGTGGACACATAAACGCTAGAAACTGCAGTACAACACTTTTCAGTTTCGGTGCAAAAATTTGTCGGCCGTACTTTCGGAATTCCGCGTCCGGATCTTTGAAGCTGTTACATTCCAAACCGAAAGCGCAAGAACCGATTACGTCGGTCGTGTAGCAGGCTACAATTTCCTTAATGTCCAAATCTTCACCTTTTTTAGATAATTGATCGATATGATCAATCATCGGAACACCACAATCCAACAATGTCTGAAACATCATCTTCATTTTTCCAGAAGTAAACGTTGGCGTTAATTTGACGCGCATATTTCTCCATTTTTCTCCTTCCAAAATAAACAAGTGAGCGCCTAGCGGATCGATCTTCTCATCGACGTAAAATCCGCGACCCAAGAAATGCGGAAAGTCTCTGGTAAAGATATTTTTGACTAGCTCTGTATCTACGGGCATATAAACGGCTTGTGTAAACAAATAAATACCCCCGTGTTTGTCTTTGCGTCGCCTGAATTCGTCGTAGCAAGTTTTAAGAGTAGTTAACATTCCCTCCTTGGATTGAAACGGGTTCATGGCATTCCCTAAAATCGAGCTC
The DNA here is from genome assembly GCA_038088585.1 of Chrysina gloriosa. Lineage (NCBI taxonomy): Eukaryota > Metazoa > Arthropoda > Insecta > Coleoptera > Scarabaeidae > Chrysina > Chrysina gloriosa. The sequence goes on along the minus strand of CM076093.1, from coordinate 49,853,690 downwards.
GTTTTGATAAAGGGAACGTTCTTCCGTGACCAGTAATTGTGTGACCATTTTATATAAACTACGGCTAATAGCATAAGAGTCGCAATTCCGGCGATAATTTCAGTTGGGAACATTGCGTTTATCACGGGTTGTCACAAAACACAGTGTCACGGATTAAAAAAATTTGCGGGAGAGCGTACTTCTTACGTAAATGAATCTTTTGAAATGTGTAACTGACGGAACGTTCTAACTTGAAACGGTAAATTAGACATTATACATATGGGATTTTTTTATATCAGCACCATCGCGCGCATGAGTGATGACATCGCATTTTTCTCGTGTTTGGAGAGTATGCATCACGCCCCATGATTCGCGTAAAAAAGTAAATCGCTTATGATATACTACGTAATATGTTTTTCATAAGAGACTAAACATTAAGATCGTGGAATGTCACAAATAATAATCGTTCTTATCTATTAAATACTAATTCGAGTTTATATGATGGCATCGCAATATTAATGTATAATGACAATAATAATGATAATGTAGAACTATTTATTTGTCTTTAGTTGTAACAGCAAATGCGAAAACAGTAAATCTCATGCCTATGCACTTTCAAGAAAACGTAATAATTAATACGATATATAGGTATATCATATACATATATAATATGTACATATAATGAATATATGTATACATATGTATGCAATCAATTTGAAATTCTTTATACACATTTCGTTCTTTTAATATGGGGTCGAAGAATAGACGGCGATATGAAAACGCCGTGCTTGACAGTCATCCACGACCGGCGTTCAGGTCGCGTTGATATCGTTAGTAGCTGCGTGCTTATTGAGAAAAGCGATTGGTTGCGATAAGGAATACCCAATTGTAACTTACAAAATTGTGTTTTACTCTTGCCATCCGTATACGTACGTTTCACGGTTATACCGATCCTCAGTACGACTTTGCAACTAAAACAAGATGTCAGTTTGTCCAACTGACGAGTGGGTTCAAATCATTGAATTTCGCTGGAAATTCCAAATTTTTTGGTGAATTTTTAAGCTTTGCAATTTAGTCGGAGTTGAAAAAGAAAAAGATATTAGTAGCGCGGATAAAATTAAAATAGAGACTTTATAAAAAAACAAATTCCCATAGTGTATATAGTCTACTGAATAATCGCATTAATTCGCCTGCTATTTGACCAAATCTTAACAGTTGCAACCGTTACTGGATCTATAACGGTTCTAATATAACAGATAGTTAAATAACGACCCATCTCTAAGTCAAACAATCCGGCATCAACCCAAGCTTAATTTTTACAATGAAGTCGAAAGTTCTAAATACAATCCTTTGTCTAACATTTAAAAGCTCTAATAGATTCATGGTTCGAACAGGACTGTATTTGGTACATTTGAGTATTAGTATTTTGTATAATTTGAAACTTTTGTATCTGGTTATCGTGGAGGTTATATAATAGTCGCACAAAATTCTATATGATGGGGTTTAATTAAAGCTTTATAGACTCTTATTCTGTCTTCCATGTTTAAAAGGACATTATTCTATTTAATAAGTATAGTTTCTTTTTAACATTTTATGGCATGTTCAATGAAACTTAAAATATCATCTATAATAACTCGTAGGTACTTTATTTGTTTTACTCTTTCTAAATTAAAGTTGTCAATTTTTATATCTATATTTAAATGTTCTAATTTATTTAACATATAACAATATAATCACATCTGAGGGCACGGTGCGATCACGATTGAACGCTTCCAGAATCAAATGTCGCAGGCCTGCCAAGAAATCTAGGTTAACACCAAAAATGATAAAAGCATGCATGCAAGGGGCAAAAACGCACAAAGATTTTACGGTTGAAGATTGGAAAAATTTAAATGAGTACCAATTTTGTTATTAATATATGATTTCTGCAAAGTAACAATTTTTATAATAAATTTAATTGTAAAAGTCACATCCTCCTTGCAATAGGTGATCAGCGATGAATCCCGACTTGAAGCCATGACGAAGAGCGTTAATTTCGTTAGACGAATACCCAGGGCACGTTATAGTGATGAAGCTGTACATAAAAAATTAAAAATCCACCGTCAGTGATGATCTAGTCGTCTATAACCGCGACTAGCAACGGACCTCTGTATTTTATGGAAGGCGCCATGAATATAAAGGTTATTGTTTCTTTGAAAAGAAACAGTAAAGACAACACAACCTATAGCTGACCCAAACAGGAATTTACAATAATAATTAAAAACAGAAGACGCATGAAGCAATTTCCAGAAAATGTAAATAAAAGTCTTCAGTTTTTTTACCGGAAAACCATAAAGCAGTTCTCAAGAGTAAAGAGCACGTGACAATATTCACGCCAATTTTAACGAAATTTGAAGAAAAAGAAATATGTGTATATGTAGTATGTATATTAAAATAAACGTCCTTTCATTTTATACCAGAAGGGTTATAATGATTATGCGATTAACAATAATGACTAATGACAAATAACAATAAATTATTACTAACGTTATTTTTTCATTATTACTTTGTAATGTAATATCAATTATACGTATACAATCTTGAGTCGATTTTGGGAAAATAAATTACCATCTCTGTTACTTTTATATATTACATTATACATATATGTATTCTAGGTGATAGTTCTTAATTGGTAACTTTTTCAGCTCTAAGCATGATGTTTCCTTTTTGGTTAAAATGAAGGATTTCGGATCAAACCGGATTTCATGTTCTTCATCTTTACCTGGCAGAATTTTATAATTATTAAGTAACATAGACAGGCCGGCTTTTGTTTGCATCAAGCCGAATCTGAGTCCAATACAGTTTCTGGGACCTTCGCCGAAAGGAAGGAAAGTAAACGCAGGACGAACGGCCTTGTTTTCTTCATTAAATCGTTCTGGATCGAATATTTCCGGTTTCGGATAATATTCCGAATCTCTGTGTATTCCCAGTGCACTAATAAACACTTTTGTTCCCTTATTAATCGTTACGCCAGTATCTGGAACTTTATAATCCAGACAACATTCCCTAATTAGCATTGGAACTGGAGGATATTTACGGAGCGTTTCTGAAATAGAAAGGGTACAAGAGCGGTATTAGCGTAGACTACTATAAATTATTATTAAATATTGAATGATAATATTAAAATGTATGGGCAGTGTTGATTAGAAGTTACTACAAAATCTATCAGTAGTAACAACAAAGCGATAACGAATAATAGACGAATGGTATGATGCATATTGTAAATGATAAAACTCACCGTTGACTACTTTGTCCATGTATTTCATACCCATAATTGCGTCGTAAGTCAGTACACCATCATTCTTCTTCAAGATCTCCCTAACTTCCTCCCGAAGTTTTTCTTGTATCACTGGATTGAAAGCCAACTCGTGCAAACAGAAAGTCATCGTCGTCGACGAAGTTTCGAAACCGGCTAGGAAGAAGAGGAAAGCTTGGGCCGAAATTTGCTCTAACGTCAGTGCTTGCGATCCTTCGGCCTTCGCCTTTTCTTGCATCTCTATGAACAATTGGATGAAATCGTTGCGCTTAACGGCATTCGTTGTTCGATAATTTATGATGTTCTTAATGGCGTTTATAAAAACGATTCTAGCTCACGAGGTATTCGCTTAATTCGGAGATTCCTTACGACAAAGGGTGGAGTCATAAACGCCAGGAACTGTACTAAAACATTTTTCCATTTTGGTGCAAAGATTCTACGACCATATTTTCGAAATTCGGCGTTGGGATCCTTAAAGCTGTTACATTCCAAACCGAAAGCGCAAGAGCCGATTATGTCGGTGGTGTAACAAGCTAGGATGTCTTTAATGTCTAAATCTCGTCCGTTTTCCGATAACTTATCAATATGGTCGATCATTGGTACGCCGCAATCCAATAGAGTTTTGAACATCATCTTCATTTTGCCCGAAGTGAAAGTTGGCGTCAATATGACACGCATATTCCTCCATTTCTCACCTTCTAAACTAAAAAGGTGTGCGCTTAAGGGGTCGATTTTTTCATGAACCGTAATGCCGCGGCCCAAGAAATGCGGAAAGTCTGTAGATAAGATGTTCTTGATAATTTTTGGATCCACAGGAATGTAGATCGCTTGCGCAAATAAGTAAATACCTCCATGTTTCTCGTTCCGCCGTCTAAATTCGTCGTAGCAATTTTTAAGTGTGGATATGACGCTCTCATTTGTTTGAAATGGATTCGGCGCGTTTCCTAAGATCGAGCGTGTTTTGATAGTGGGAACGTTCTTTCGAGACCAATAGGTGTGCGTCCACTTTATGTAAAGTACCGTTAAAATGGTCAAGGTCGCGATTCCGGCGACGATTTCAATCGCGAACATGTTCGTTATACACCAGATCACAAATTCAGTCACTTGTAACGGCCAACGGATACTGTTTTGAATTCGTTGAAGAATGCCGATTTTTAATAAATAAAAATGGCAAAGTTACCTTTTATATCGACTCTATCGTTGGCGTTGTTTTAATCAGGAAGTTTATTAATTTCATGAAGTCTCTACATTTTCTTTATTTAAAAAAATCACGTCACCTGGATGATTGTAGATTGATTTCACGAACAGGTTCTTGTTAAAAAACAAAGCACTTGTGATATATGTACATACGTAGTACATACATACATAGCATTTCAGCGTTGAGCACTTTGACGGTTGCTATTACATTATCAGCCACGGAGTCAGGATAGACTGGCGTCAAAATGGAACCGATCCACAGTGTTAGGGACCCGGTTAGTACCAGTTCGGTACAAATCATTAACCGTGGCACAGTTTAAAGCGCAGTATTTGATTGTTGAATCTTCCACACTAAACAAATGTGTTTTTATCTATTGGAACGTAAAAAATAGAACATAAATAGACCTAGACAGCTCTAATAAACACGAAATTATCTATAAAAATATTAAAATAAATAGTAAATTAATCACATACGCACAGCCTCTAATATACAGTGAGTGCCAGTTAAAATCGTACAGCGAGCGATAAGGGAAACAATACTATTGCATTTAGGATAATATACATTTACATATACAAAATGTTATTGACATTAGATCACATCGGTAAACTCCCCACCACAAAATGGTTTGATAATAAAATCGGTGACATATGTTTCGCTAGCTCGAGGCAAGCATCTGCAACATCCGTATAAACCGAAGTGAGGAGTTTACCAATGTGATATTGTGTCAGTAAATTACACCATAGTCCTTGCAATCACCTTCATTCAAAATGTTATTGTATATTTAAATAGAAATTGGATGGAGGACAGAGTCAATTGACACACAAAAGTGCGAAGTTTTTTTTTTTAATTTAAATATGTTAATAAAATATAAGATTATATAAATACACAAATAAAATTAACACTTATTATAAAACTGATCATAGATCACAATCGATAATTTTATTTTTCCTTACATTTACGTCACGTGATACCTAATCTATCGAAATACTAATATATTGAGCAAATATACGATACGACTTAGATTTCTACTCTGATTTATTTCCGTCAGTCTCTCCAATGCTGTGTTACGTGAAAATTACAACTAATTAGTCAATTTCTTGGCTCTCAACATAACGCTGCCTTTCTTAGTTGAAATAAATGATTTCGGATCGAAATTAATGTCGTACTCTTCGCCTTTACCGGGCAGAATTCTATAATTATCGAGTATCATCGACAAACCGGCCTTCGCTTGCATCACTCCGAATCTGAGCCCGATACAAATCCTGGGACCTTCACCGAAAGGAAGAAAACTAAACGCGGGTCGACTAGCTTTGTTTTCTTCGCTGAATCGTTCCGGATCGAATACATCCGGTTTCGGGTAGTACTCCGGATCTCTGTGGATTCCCAAACTACTGATAAAGATTTTTGTTCCTGCTGTAATGGTTAAATCGGTGTCCGGGACTTTGTAGTCTAAGGAACATTCTCTATTTAACATTGGAACTGGAGGATACTTTCGAAGCGTTTCTAAAATAGAACAAAAAAGCACAATTTATACTTAGTTTTGTTGCTACATAACCCTACCTAGCTATAACACTATATAATAAAGTTAATTATAACTTACCGTTGATCACTTTGTCCATATATTTCATACTCATGATTGAGTCGTAAGTTAAGATACCGCCATTTTTTTTCATCTCCTCTCTGACTTCCTCCCGAAGTTTATCTTGTATGCGTGGATTAAACGCCAATTCATGTAAGCAAAACGTCATCGTCGTGGAGGAAGTTTCGAAACCAGCCAAAAAGAAAACGAACGATTGAGCCGCGATTTGTTCCAAAGTCATGCCCGGTGTGCCTTCAGCTTTCGCTTTTTCTTGCATTTCTACAAACATCTGGATGAAGTCGTTACGTTTAATATTCTTGGTTGTCCGGTAATCCATAATATTCTTAATTGCGTTGATGAAAAACATTTCTACCTCGACCGATATCCGTTTGATCGGCAAATTTTTTAAGACAAAATCTGGGCTCATAAATGCAAGGAACTGTAAGAAAATATTTCTTAACTTTGGTGTAAAAATTTTACGCCCGTATCTTCGGAATTCCGCGTCAGGATCTTTGAAACTGTTACATTCCAAACCGAAGGCACAAGAACCGATTATGTCGGTGGTATAACAGGCTAAAATTTCTTTAATATCTAAATCTTTTCCTTTTTTGCCCAGATCGTCGATATGGTCAATCATCGGTACGCCGCAATCCAGCAATGTCTGAAACATCATCTTCATCTTACCCGAAGTAAACGTAGGCGTTAACTTAACACGCATGTCTCTCCATTTATCCCCTTCTAAATTGAAAAGATGGCCGGACAAAGGATCTATCTTTTCATCTACATAAAATCCGTGGTTCATAAAATGCGGAAAATCTTTGGTTAAGATGGTTTTGATCAAATCGTTATCCACGGGCATATAAACGGCTTGCGTAAACAAATAAATACCTCCATGTTTTTCTTTACGTCGTCTGAATTCGTCGTAGCAGTTCCGCATGGTAATTGCTATTCCCTCCTTTGCTTGAAATGGATTTGCAGCATTGCCCATAATGGAGCGAGTTTTGATTGTGGGAACGTTCCTGCGCGACCAGTACGTCTGTGACCATTTCACGTACAATACCGCTAAGAATGTTAGGGTCGCGATTCCTGCGATAATTTCAATCGCGAACATCGTGTTGCCCACTTGTATTATTCGGTTCGACTATTTAATAAATCACGACTTCACTAACACTACTTAGAGTTACGCAAATTTAACGGAAATTAGCCTTTCAAATTGTTTGCAAATAATCGAACGATCACGCTTGACGCGCTAGAGTCATAATAAATAAAGATCGTAGGATCGCCTATTTATAACGTTTCTGTTTTCTGCAACGCATTCATAGATCGTAGCAAAATCATGCTGACATCGCGATTTCCGTACATCTTTTCGTACGGCTGATAAGTTACACTGCATAAACTCGGTTGTTTTGGTCGACTAAATCTCTTTGGAGAACAAATTATCTGTAATTTAGATCACTATTTTTAAACTTTGAGATACCACAAAATATATGAAACCCACTTCACAATTCAATGCGAAATATCAATCGCAATAATAGATATGTAAATCAATATATGAGTCATTAAGGACTCTAAATGGAATGTATTCGGTAGAAACTGATAAGACACATTCAAATCAGGCTCGCATTGTACAAACTATAAGTATATTACAAGTATTATAGTTTATAAACATATGTAGTAGAATTGATTTTTGTTTTCGTTCTAAGGACTATCTCTTGATGACCTTACTAAAGCGTGTATACAATATGTTCAAAAATGGCTAAGATAATAGCATATGCAACCAAACGTATACTATTGGCATCTATTCAACACAAACTCCCTAGATTAATTATTTATTATACCTTTGTCTTATTAATTATTAAAAATGCAATAATCAACATCAAATTCCAAATTTATTTTAAAATTGTTGCTTAAAAGATTTACAACATGTGCTAAAAATGTTAATCCTCGTTATATAAGCATGCATTCACCCTTCATTTCATATTTTCAAAAATTCTTTGAATTTCCTCCACTGTTATTTGCTGAATTTCATTTGTAATTGCTATTGTTCATATTATACATACGTAGATATGTGAGTGAATTAACACACAAAAGTGAAAAGTTCCTTTCTATTTGAGTATGTTAATAAAATATAAAATTAATTGAACATATGCAAATAGAATTTAGGCTAAATCATAAAAAGATAACAACAGACAATTTTATTTTTCATTATGTCGAATCGTAAGTCACGTGATATGTAATCTATGCAACTAGGAAATTTTTAAACAAATGTACGATCCGATTTCGATTTATATTCTTCGTTTGTTTACCCTCGTGTTATATAATATTCATTACTTATTGCTTAATTGCTCGACTCTCAACATAAGCTTATCCTTTTTAGTTAAAACAAGTGATTTTGGATCGAATTCGATATCGTACTGTTCGCCTTTACCGGGTAAAATTCTATAGTTATCGAGTATCATCGACAAACCGGTCTTCGCTTGCATCACTCCGAATCTGAGCCCAATACAAATCCTTGGACCTTCACCGAAAGGAAGAAAACTGAACGCCGGTCGGCTGGCTTTGTTTTCCTCGTTGAATCGTTCTGGATCGAATACGTCCGGTTTCGGGTAGTATTCCGGATCTCGATGTACTCCCAAATTACTAATGAAGACTTTTGTTCCCGCCTCAATGGTCAAATCAGTGCCCGGAACATTGTAGTCTAAAGAGCATTCTCTGTGTAGCATTGGAGCTGCAGGATATTTGCGAAGCGTTTCTGAAATAGAAAGAAGAAAATATTTACATTTGACTTTGCTTCTACATACCACCAACTGGCATTAAATTACTTGATATGTCATTAACTGTGAATATTATACTCCTAAGTTAATTATAAAATAATAAAAACTTACCGTTGATTACTTTATCCATGTATTTCATACGCATAACTGCATCGTAAGTTAACACACCATCGTTTTTCTTTAGTTCCTCCCTGATTTCTTCCCTAAGTTTATCTTGTATACGTGGATTAAACGCCAATTCGTGTAAGCAGAACGTCATAGTCGTCGAAGAGGTTTCAAAACCACCCAAAAAGAAAACGAATGATTGAGCGGCGATTTGTTCCAAAGTCATGCTTGGTATTCCTCCAGCCTTCGCTCTGTCCTGCATTTCTATAAACATTTGGATGAAATCCATACGTTTAATATTGTTGCTTGTCCGGTAGTCCATAATGTTCTTAATTATATTTATAAAAAACGTTTCCACATCGGCAGATATCGTTTTGACCGGAAACTTTTTCAAAACCATATCTGGACACATGAACGTAAGGAAATTCACGAGAGTATCTTTTAACTTTGGTGTAAAATTTACGGCCGTATCTTCGAAATTCCGCGTTAGGATATTTGAAACTGTTGCATACCAAACCGAAGGCACAAGAGCCAATGATGTCGGTGGTATAACAAGATAATATCTCTTTAATATCTAAATCTTCCCCTTTTTTACTTAAGCTGTCGATGTGATCAACCAAAGGAACGCCGCAATCCAACAATGTCTTAAACATCATCTTCATTTTACCCGAAGTAAACGTCGGCGTTAACTTAACACGCATCTTTCTCCATTTCTCCCCTTCTAAATTGAACAAATGGCCGCTCAGAGGGTCGATCTTCTCATGTATATGTATCGCGTGGTTCACAAAATGTGCAAAATCCTTCGTTAAGATTGTTTTGATCAATTCGATATCCAAGGGCATATAAACGGCTTGCATAAATAAGTAAATACCTCTGTGTTTTTCTTTACGTCGTCTGAATTCGTCATAGCAGTACTTCGTCGTAGTTTGTATTCCTTCTTGGAATGGATTTGCGGCGTTCCCTAAAATCGAACGGGTTTTGATGGTAGGCACGTTTCTCCGCGACCAGTATGTTTGCAACCATTTTACGTACAATAACGTTAATAAGATTAGGGTTGCGATTCCAGCGATGATTTCAATCGCGAACATCGTGTTTTTTTACTGACGTTACTCGATTCGGCTATATCACAAATCACAGCTTCACTGAAGATATTTACAGCTAGGCGAAAATTACGCTAAAGAATTTGAATAATTATCGAAAAATTTCGATGGACGTGCTAAATTCGTAATAAATAAAAATCATAGGATGGCCTCTTTATATTGGTTCCAGTTTTTGCAACGCATTCGTTGAAGATAACAATAATTTCATGCTGACGTTGCGATTTCTTGATCATCAGCCACAGGATAGGTCATGTTACTAGAACTGTGTTATTTCCATTCGCTGATTCTCATTATAACAAACAAAACATAGATAATGCTGTTTATGTCGTAAGGAACCACAATATATTTGTAATATAAGTACATAAATATTAATCGCAATAATCCAAATATTACAAAGACAAGTCAAATACTAATTATAATATATGTATGTAGATACTTCTACAAATAGTATAGTTTTTATCAACTTGTTGGCCAAGATAAGCATTGATTAATTTAAATTCGCGATTCGTCAATATGCCCACCTTTCAAATTTAACCCGTCAGTACACAGGTCACGCTCTAATCAACGGGGTTGATACTTTTTTCTATTTTTCTTGACAACTACAAATATAAACCAAACTTGAAACTTTAGATATGCTATTCTACATTCTTTGTTGATCCTTTCCTGTAATTATAGTATCTATCTTTTGTTTTCGTTTTGCAGTACTAAACGTCACATTTGTGTTAAAACTGGAAAACTGCAAACCAATGCATATAATGCAATCCACATGTGTGCAAAAGACACACAAATATTTTGCGTTCCAATTGTGCAGTAGGGGGAAGTTATGAAGAATATTAATTTTACTTCTTATTTTGAGTAGTTGACAATCAATGGGGGATATTTCGAATTGCAAGGTGTTTTTAGTTCAGATGCTACTTTTATTAGGTTTATTTGTTTTCTTTAATAATTTAATTAAAAACACCAAACCAAACTTTTTATAATGGTTGAAGATGAATGGAAAGTTTGTTGTGTGCTTTGGAATAGATGGATATCTTTTTAAAACAATATTTGAGACGTTCATAAAAAGGACTCGCGCAAATTCTTCCAATAAGATGACCATAGCGTTATAGTCCCGAATTAAGACGTTTCTCGGTTGAGAGAAGAGTAACCGTTTTCATTCGTTCTAGACCCTAAATGAGAATTAATATATCAAATTATCAGTGGGAAGCGGCGAAAGTACAGCATGGTAGGAGAAACGGTAAATTGGAACTTACGAAATAAGAAAGCATGCGACTAAAAGGTACTAAACCACTACAATACAAATTTATTTGCAGAAAATTATTTCTAGATGGTAAAAAACATCGAAATTCTCTTTAACAAGGATGCAAGATATATTTCTACAAATGTCGATAGGAGATTAGTTTTGATACTTTTGATCTATGATTTTAATGTGTATGTTAAAATCGAATGATTCTATTTTGATCGGTTTGGGGATCTACTTACATATATTTGTATAATTGAAAGTAGTGAATCTTTAAAAAGACTTGATAATCTCAAAGTAGAAGACTGCTTACTGCTATTTCGACCAATACATTTAGATTAAAACAAAAATTATCACTTTTTCATAATTATTTAATTATGTAATATCTAATCCAAATAATAATTTCACAGTTAAAAAGTTATCTCGAGGAAAGAACTACTCCTAATCGGCAAGTATCTCAGCTTTCAACATCACATGACCCTTTTTCGTTAGTACGACCGATTTCGGATGGAATTCCATATCGTACGTTTCACCTTTACCGGGTAAAATTTTATATTTATCGAGTAACATGGACAAGCAGGTCTTCGCTTGCATCAAGCCGAATCTGAGTCCGATACAGATTCGAGGACCTTCGCCAAAAGGAAGGAAAGCGAATGCAGGTCGACTAGCTTTGTTCACTTCGCTAAAGCGTTCCGGATCGAATATTTCCGGTTTCGGATAATACTCCGGATCTCTATGTAGTCCTAGAACGCTGATGGCAACCTTTGTCCCCTCTTCAATCATAAAATCGCTGTCAGGTAGTTTATAGGCTAGACTGCATTCTCTGGTTATTAGTGTAGCTGGAGGATATTTACGGAGCGTTTCTGAAATGAAAGAAAAACATGAAAATGTTTTGTTATCAGTTTTATTATCGCAATGCAAATCCAAAATCACATTCCAGTGCTTCTTGATAGGACTTACCGTTAAGTACTTTATCCATATACTTCATTTCCGTGATCGCGTCATAAGTCAATACATCGCCGTTCTTCTTCAATACCGCCTTGATTTCTTCCCTAAGCTTGTCCTGTATTTCTTGATTAAACGCCAATTCGTGTAGACAAAAGGTCATTGTCGTCGAAGAAGTTTCGAAACCGGCAATGAAGAAGACAAAAGCCTGAGCCGCGATCTCTTTCAAAGTCATACATTGCGTTCCTTCCGTTTTCGCATTTTCTTGCATTTCTACAAACATCTGGATGAAGTCATTGCGCTTAACGCCGTTCGTGATTCGGTAATCCATGATGTTTTTAATGGCATTTAAGAAAAACGTTTCCACAGCGACTGATGTTCGTCTTATTCGGATATTTTTGACGATAAAACTTGGACTCACCAATTGCAGGATTCGTAGTAAACTGCGTTTTAAAGTCGGTTCGAAAACCTCCCGGCCGTATTTTCTAAATTCCGCATCGGGATCTTTGAAACTGTTACATTCCAAACCAAAAGCGCAAGAGCCGATTACGTCGGTCGTGTAGCAAGCTAAAATCTCCTTGATATCCAGATCGTCTTCGCGTCTAGATATCTTACCAACGTGATCGATTAGCGGGCCACCACAGTCTAATAAAGTTTGAAACATCATCTTCATTTTGCCCGAAGTAAACGTCGGCGTTAATTTGACACGCATATTTTTCCACTTTTCCCTTCCAAATGGAAGAGATGAGCTCCCAAGGGATCGGCCTTTTCGTCAACGTAAATTCCGTGATCCATGAAATGTGGGAAATCTCTGGTGAGTATATTCTTGATGATGTCTGTATCCACGGGTATGTAAATAGGCTGCGCAAGTACATAAATACCTCCATGTTTTTCCTTACGCCGTCTGATTTCATCGTAACACTTTCTGACAGTAAATAGTAATCCATCCTTCATTTGAAAAAGCGACGGAATGTTGATAGTGGAAATTTTCCTGCGAGACCAATAGGTGTGCGACCATTTTACGTAAAATGCGATTAAGAATGTTACAGTCGCAATTCCGGCAATAATTTCCATCACGAACATCTTGTCTTGTTCTGATATTAAAAATCACAAACACTTTTACTTATTAGATACAACGTTATATAATCGAATCTGTTAAAATATGTGTTTTGATATGGCCCATTACGTTCTAAAAATAAAGATCACGAGGTCGTCGATGTTTTATATATTTATACCCATAGTATCATTAACAAATAAGTAGTAATTTTACGCTGACTTCGCGGTTTTGGACGCTGAGACATTATGTTATACATTCTTGATCTGCAGTATCATAGCCCGTCCTTCACTCAAATTATCGTTATCTAAACCATGACTAGTTGTTAAATTCCACGCACAGCTCGATACGCCAGATTCATTCGCTGTTGGGCTCTCTAATCTCCTCATCTGCGCATACAATCAAAAAATACTGATACTATTACAATAAATTTGCTAATATTCAAAGAAATCTAAAAACAAATAACCGCAATAATCTAACACACAATAACAGCATTGTAGGTGATTCAAACTGTGAAATTACTCACAACAGCAAACCTTTTGGTAGATATACGAAAAGAAGTACGTAATATCTTTTTAGACAATTGTTATTTTCGATAGTAGATACTGTTTGTTGTGTGATTTTCAGAACTCAACTGAAGAAACTAATGTTGAAATTAACATACGAAATGACGACAATTTGACATCAAATATAATTCGTCAATTAGGACAGCAAATAAAGAGAATCAACAACTCAAATGGTCTTCAATAATCATTTAAGTATCTAATTGTAAATCTGTATGTAGATATTCTCGCTTTCAAAGGCAAGTGTTGTTAAATCTGTGATTTGTGTCCTGGGTTTGGGTTAGTACTTCTGGTGTAGTGTACAACAATATAATAATTAGAAATAAGAAGAAAGGCATATGTATTTTCAACTCAAAATTTATTCTTACTTATAATTCGCAACCAAAATAAAATATCTTTCATATTTAATTCACACAACTAATATGGAGGAAGAAAACGAATACTCTCTACGAATGTGTGTTCCCTGACTATAAATTGTAAAACAACTTGTTCTCTGCAACAACATTGCTTGATTTAAGGAATACATCATCAGTTTGTAGTTGTCTCCTGAGGATTTCTTCTTGTCGCATACGAGATAATTTCAGCTGCTCTAATAAAACTAATCGTTGCAGTTCACCAGTTGATTTTTTTTTGTTTCATATATTTCAGGTAGTTTATTTGATATTTTAATTTTCTTTGCGGGAATAGTACTACACGCTGCAGGGATAGAAACGCCACTAAATGAAATAGAGGGCTTATCAAGCATTATTGTTTGGGCACCCTCCAGCAGACACAACGCCCAAAAATATATATTTTTTTAGTTTACAGAAGTTCAATTCATATAAATCGTAAAAAGTTATAAAAGAACGTTATAAAAATGTGATACACTATACCTGGCATTTTTTAAAAACGGCATTCCTATGCACATCTAATATTTCTAATAATAATTTTTCCCAAGGCTTATAGACCATTGATTTATTGCGTGTTTTATTAACGTCAAACTTCTTGTACATTTCTGCCTTTGTATTACTATTTTTTTGATAACTGTTTTGTTGTAACTGGCACGTTAAAAATAAGAAGTTTAAAGCGGCCTCCTTTTCTGATTTAACTTGAGGAACTTGTGACTTATTAAGAACGATTTTAGGTTCTTTTAATTTGTGGACAAATATCAACTTCTTCTTCATCATTATTATCAAATTGCTCACTTCCACTCGATTCTGCCATATTAGAAAATGTATTTTTCTATTTTTTTTTTTTTGTACCGAATAAATAAGCACGTTGTTGTATTAACGTTACCTCTACTGCAATAATAAATTGAGGCTATTTAAATTTATATGTCGAGACCTATTGAGTAAGCGATTGCTATGAAGATGTAGGAAAAGCAGCATTTGCTTAAAAATTTTATTCATGTGGTGATCTAGCAGTTGCTTTTACTTATAACGTTTGCTAAAGTTTTCTAAAAAGCAATTGGCTAAAGCAATTTCTAAATTTTTATTTATTAGCGCCATTGTTGTTGATTTACGAGCATATAGGAACTAATGCCAGCTCCGCAGCAGCTCACAATATACGGTAGCACCAGCCGCCGTTGAAAGTAAAGTAGTAAATTATGTATGGTATGTATAATGTTCATACATTCTATGTCAAAATGGAAAATCCAGAGAGCCAATAAAACAAAATGTATTAATGTATTGTGTATTTATGTTATATTACATATTTATTCAATTAAATTAGTATTTAGTTATTACCGTCTTTATAATGTCGAAATCGAAAAGGTGGAATGTACATACGCAGTCACTTCAAGGAGTACACTTAACTTATAATCACCATTATTTTTTCATAAATGTTACATGTATAATGTAATATTTAATAATAACATTGGGATGACAGTTACAAAGTTATCAAGGGAAAATACAGAATTCTACATGCGAATATATTTCTATCAATAATACAACATAAATTATTGTTAATCGACAAGATTTTCAGTTCTCAACATCACCTGACCCTTTTTCGTTAGTACGACCGAATTCGGATTGAATTCCATATCGTATGTTTTCCCTTTACTAGGTAGAATTTTGTATTTATCGAGGAGCATGCATAGACCGGTCTTCGCTTGCATCAGGCCGAATCTGAGTCCGATACAGATTCGAGGACCTTCGCCAAAAGGAAGGAAAGCGAATGCAGGTCGACTAGCTTTGTTCTCTTCGCTAAAGCGTTCCGGATCGAATATTTCTGGTTTCGGATAATACTCCGGATCATCGAAACATCATCTTCGTTTTGCCCGAAGTAAATGTCGAATGGAAAAGATGTGCTGCCAAAGTATCGACTTTATCATCAACGTAAAGGCCGTGACCCATGAAATGCGAAAAATCTCTGGTGAGTATATTCTTGATGATGTCGGTATCCACGGGTACGTAAATAGGCTGCGCAAGTAAATAAATACCTCCATGTTTTTCCTTACGCCGTCTGATTTCATCGTAACACTTTCTAACACTAAATAGTAATCCATCCTTCATTTGAAAAAGCGACGGAATTTTGACAGTGGAGACTTTCCTCCGAGACCAATAGGTATGCGACCATTTTACGTACAACGCGATTAAGAATGTTATAGTCGCAATTCCGGCAATAATTTCAATCACGAACATCTTGTCGTGTTCTGCTACCACTAATCACGAGCAGTTTCACTTACGTTTTTTATACAGCCTTACATAATAGGGTTTGTTAGCAATCTATTTTCACTTGGCCGGTTACGTTCAAAAGACAAAATAAGCGCGAGGTGGTCTGTATTGTATTTATATCCGAGTATCATTAGCAAATATGCCTATGCGATAACTAGAAATCTCATTCTGAGTTTGCGGTTTGATACGCTGCGAAATGGTGGATTACATTGGGTGCATTTCATTGTTGACGTCGATTGATTTTTATTAGAAAGCAAAGCAGATACAGATAGGTGGTCTTTGATACGAGAATAGTAACGCGGCGTTCAAGCAAAGATTATTTCATTTTTAAATCACTAAACAAACTCCACAATTGTTCTTTGATGGAGCAATTCCTAGTAAAAGTAAAAATAAAAATGATCTGAATTTTTCGAAAATTGCGAAGAAAAAAACCTAAAACGGTTTTCATAGTAAAATCTAGCAAATTAGCATACAACTGATGCCGACTGTTGCTTCAACAAATACGGTTAAATTAAAATAACATTTATAACTTTTTCATAACTAGTTAATTATTTAATATTATTATTAAAAGTAATAAAATACAGAACAGTCATAAAGTTATTTATATAGAGCAAAGAGTTACTCTTAATCTGCAAGTATCTGGGCTTTCAACATCACCGATCCTTTTTTCGTTAGTACGATCGATGTTCGATCGAATTCCATGTCGTACGTTTCACCTTTACCGGGTAGAATTTTGTATTTATCGAGTAACATTGATAAACCGGTCTTCGCTTGCATCAAGCCGAATCTGATTCCGATACAAATTCTAGGACCTTCGCCAAAGGGAAGGAAAGCGAATGCAGGTCGACTAGCTTTGTTCTCCTCGCTAAAACGTTCCGGATCGAATATTTCCGGTTTCGGGTAATATTCCGAATCTCTGTGCAACCCTAGAATACTGATGGCCACCTTTGTCCCCACTTCAATCACAGAATCGCTATCAGGTAGTTTATAATCTCGGTTGCATTCTCTGGTTAGCATTACAACTGGAGGATATTTCCGAAGGGTTTCTGAAATGCGGTAAAAACATAATAATTCCGGTTTTACACATTGAGTTTTCTTATTGCGATGCAAGTGCAAAATCACATTTCAGTGCTAGTAAGTAGAACTTACCGTTAAGTACTTGATCCATATACTTCATTCCCGTGATCGCGTCATAAGTCAGTACACCGCCGTTTTTCTTTAACGCCGCCTTGACTTCTTCCCTGAGCTTGTCCTGTATCTCTTGATTAAACGCCAATTCGTGTAGACAAAAGGTCATAGTCGTCGAAGAAGTTTCGAAGCCGGCAATGAAGAAGACAAAGGAGTGAGCCGCGATTTCTTTCACAGTCATACACTGCGTTCCCTCCCTTTTCGCATTCTCTTGCATTTCCACCAGTATCTGGACGAAGTCATTGCGCTTAACGCCGTTTGTGGTCCGATAATCCATGATGTTTTTGATGGCATTTAAGAAAAACGTTTCCACATCGGATGGAGTTCGTTTCAATCGCCCATTTTTCGTGATAAAATTTGGACAAACCAGTAGTAGGAATCGTACTAAAGTGCCCCTTAAACTTGGCTCGAAAAACTTCCGACCGTATGTTCTAAATTCCGCATCGGGATCTTTGAAACTGTTACATTCCAAACCAAAAACGCAAGAGCCGATTACGTCGGTCGTGTAGCAAGCTAAAATCTCCTTGATATCAAGATCGTCTTCCCGTCTAGATATCTTAGCAACATGATCGA
Source organism: Chrysina gloriosa (assembly GCA_038088585.1). Taxonomy (NCBI): domain Eukaryota; kingdom Metazoa; phylum Arthropoda; class Insecta; order Coleoptera; family Scarabaeidae; genus Chrysina; species Chrysina gloriosa. The sequence goes on along the minus strand of CM076093.1, from coordinate 49,835,443 downwards.
TTAGCGGGCCACCACAGTCCAATAAAGTTTGAAACATCATCTTCATTTTGCCCGAAGTAAACGTCGGCGTTAATTTGACGCGCATATTTCTCCACTTTTCCCCTTCCAAATTGAAGAGATGAGCTTGCAAAGGGTCGACCGTTTCATCAACGTAAAGTCCGCGACCCATGAAATGCGAAAAATTGCTGGCAAATATATTTTTGATGATGTCTGTATCCACGGGTACATACAGAGGTTGCGCAAGTACATAAATACCTCCATGTCTTTCCTTACGCCGTCTAATTTCATCGTAGCACTTTTTAACGGCAAATGATAATCCATCCTTTATTAGGAAAGGATTTGCTGAGTTCCCTATAAGCGAACGAATATGAATAGTAGGAACTTTCCTGCGAGACCAATAGGTGTGCGACCACTTTACGTAAAGTACGATCAAAAATGTTACAGTCGCAATTCCGGCAATAATTTCAATCACGAACATCTTGTCTTATTTTGATATTACAAATCACAAAAATTTTTACTTATTTTATACAGCGTTATGTGATCAAATTTATTAAAATATCTGTATGGACTTGGCTCGTTACGTTTGGAAGAAATAAAAATCACGAGGTCATTTGTATTGTATTTATACCAGCAGTATCATTAGCAAATATGAATATAAGATAACCAGTAATCTTATTCTGATTTCACGGTTTTATACGTTGCGACATGATGGTGTGTTATACCGGATACGTTTCATTGTTGTCGTCAAATTTATTGCGTAATGTTAATCTATAGTATCATAGCCAGTCATTAACCCTCCGTTCCGCGGGTAGACCGGAAGTTACATATTTCCATGACTTGACCCTATATACAACCACCTCTAATGTTAATCGCTAAGATATTGTCACCACTAATATTTCTAATGAATTTTTATTGAAGGCGCGCGATTAGTTAAACAGATATATTGACAAGGTGCCAATGGTTTGATGTATCTACATATGTTTTGGAATTAGTTTTTTCAAAAGTAAAAAAACTAAACTAAAAGATTTTTATTGTATTTAGAATAAGAAAACAACGTATTTGGAAAAACTAAATAATCAGCGATACACAAATGATCTTTTACAATATAAATTTCCATTTATATTATTTGCTACCAAACCAACGGATTGGCCCTGAGAGGACCAAAATCCTTACTGTATCGAAATGCGAAGGGTAAAATGGAAAGTCACTTTATGGACATGTATTTCATCTGATTATTGGAAGGTATACAAAAGCTCAAATACATATTTTTTTGGTTTCAAACTATAAAAAGAAATTGTTTTCGCCTGGAGTCGTAGGACTAACCCGAGAAAACGAGACTTAATTTTGTTGGTTGCAATACGAAAGCTGAATGCCAACTAAATTTTTCATTATATTCAAATGCGTGTGTCGTCTATGATCATATTTTATGACAGTCGTAATAAATATTTCCCAGACACCGGTCTCTATCTAATCCGTCTACCAGAACGTGTCTAGACAGAGTACATTCCCGATACCTTAATTTCCCTTAATAACCTTAATTTCAATCAGCTCATTACGTACATACAGAACATTACAGAGAGATTATAATCTATCTCGTATTTACAGCTTAATAGTACAAATATTCTCATAGCGATAAAATATCTTCTATTCGAATAGTCTCCAATTATGGAAGTGACTAAACAGTTACGGCTCGTAATGTACATATGTATAATGTTCACATTGTATGTCAAAACAGATCATTAAAGGGTCTAATACTGCCGATTTCTTAGATTATTGTGTATTTAAGGTTCTTTAAATATCCATAAAATTGAATGTTGTTAACGTAGTTTTACATCACAAATGTATTTTGTTGAAAGACATAATCTCCAAATAGAAGAGATAAAATATAACAATTGCTTCAATGAATACATCTAGATTACAATAAAAATTATTTTTTCATAATCGCTAAATAATGTAATACTTAATCCTCATAATACCATGGCAGTTGGAAGGCTATCTTGGGCAAATACAGAATGTTACATTCGAATCTATTTTTATCATGTTGTGCAATAATATAATACGAGTTATTACGGGTGCTTCGGCCGTTTAGTATCTCTAACAAATTAAATTTGCGAACTTCAATTTAGTCAATACGTATACCTAAGCTTTATGAGACGGCGTTTGTAACTTTTTGTTTCACGAAAGACAATTTGCTCTTAAGGTATTTACTCGCCGCTTTGAACGTTAAGAATGTTTAAAAACATCGTTTTCATGTTGCCCGAATTAAACGTCGATGTTAGTTTGACACGCAAGTTTTTCTACTTTTCCTTTTCGAAATTGAAGGTGTGAGGGGCCGAAGGGTCAAGATTTTCATCAAGGTAACGTCCGTGACTCCTGAAACGCCAAAAATCTCTTTTGATTATATTTTTAATTATCTCTGTATCCACGTGGCCATAAATAGACTGCGCAAGTAAATAAATACCTCCATAATGTTCCTTACGCCGTTTGATTTCATTGTAGCACTCTGTAACGGTAGATGGTAATCCATCCTTCATTTAAAAAGTATTTGCCAACTTGTCTAAAAGAGAACGAATTTTGATAGAGGAAAATTTCCTCCGAGACCTGAACATTTTGTTTTCCGGTACCAACAATCATTAACATTTTCACTTACACATGTTCCATAGCCTAACGTAAAAGAATTCGTTAAAATTGCTCCTTTAACTTGCCTCGTAACATTCTGAGTTAATAAAAATCGTAAAATCGTCTGTATTATATTTACACCCGTATTATCATTAATAAATCTGCCGTCGAAATGACTAGTAATTTTATGCTGACTTAAAGGTATTATATACTTTGATATGGTTGTCAGTTACACCAGGTTCATTTGATTCTTATCGTCGACTGACACTTGTTAGATAACGAAGCAGTTTAAGTTAATTAATCGTTGGTACGAGAATGGCTACGCGAGAAAAAATGTAAGACATTGAAAACTCAGATGGAATGTTTGGATATTTATAGAAGCATCACAAAACCGACGCAATGGTAAGAAGTATAATGACAGTCATTTAATTTGTAAAGTACAGAATAAACACAATTATTATTATTTTCAAGAAATTTCTCATTTACTTGGCTCCGACCCCATATTACTTCCTTTGAGGAGATAAAAAGAGGTTGTTCGCCCAGGGCATGGCTTATTGGAACTGTGGAGAATTAAAAAAAAACAGTTGGAATAACGTTGTCCTAGTTCACCGAAACGGAAAAAAATGTGTAGATTATAGAATATTTCCTGTATAAACTAGTGGCATTCTTGTACACTAGACATATTGTATTATTCATCGTTTATTATTTATAATATACGATGTATGTAGGTATAACACTTGTGTTTACAGAAATTGCTATTAAAGTAGAACGAAACAGTAAATAATTATAAAAAATATGTATCACAATAACATAAAAAGACTAATATAGTTTTATGATTAACTTCTCACATCTATGAGTCTAAGGAATTTAAATTTCTTACAATATTTTTTTTCCGGAAATCCCTAATAATATCTAGTAATACGTTCGCTTAACTTTACAGCGTTTAATTCGATCGTCTCGTTCGAGCCTAAAATCAAAGAAGACGGTTCGAAAGTCAACTTATAGTTTCCGTTATTCGCCGGGAGAAATTTGTAGTTGTTCAACAATAGCGATATCCCGGTCTTGGTTTGCATCAGTCCGAAGCGCTGTCCGATACACACTCTGGGACCTTCCCCGAATGGCAAGAAAGTGAACGCAGGTCTTTTCCGCTTGTTTTCTTCGGTAAAACGTTCAGGATCAAATCTCTCCGGATCGGGATAGTATTCTTCGTCCCTTTGTATCCCGAGCGAACTGATCAGGATCGAGGTGCCCTTTTTGATGGTGACGTCCGTATTCGGCACTTGGTAGTCCTTCGTGCAGATTCTGTTGAGGAAAGAGATCGGAGGATATTTCCGTAACGTTTCTAAAATTAAGAATTAGAAGAAAAAAAAAGTTAAAACGAAATCATTAACCAATGTAATGATTTTATTAATGTTCGAACATGCGATATTAATTTTGATAATTCTGCGTAAACATTATTTTACTTCCATTTTAAGGCCAATGAGGAAAGATCAACTTGGTTTGACAGAATATATTTCAGAAGGTTATTGAGGATACTGGTTGAAATAATAATATTTTTTAAATATTTTTTCTCTTTTGACAGGATAGTGTATGTTTATAAAAACGATAATTAGAAAATATTGTCATTTCAAAGTATTTGAGGATTTTCGAAAAAGTAAGATTTTGAAAATGGACATAACAGACAGACTAATTGAAATTTTCAAATCATGCTTTTAGCATTGGTATATCTTGGGCTACTTATTTTCAGGTATGTAATTTTACAATAATGTACAGGATGATTCCATACATCGGCTTTATTTATCTCAACTTCAATAGTGTATAACGTTGTTATTTCAAATAGAGCAGCCTGTATATTTTTAGACTCGGAGAAAGGTTTTTCAATTCCTACCCAAACTCTATTAGGTTTCCCCATACCTATCTCTTGTGGTTTTTACTTAGATTGAAATTAAATGGAAGCTGTTGAATCTGGAAATGCAACCTTTTTTATTTCAACTCTGAAAAAGTTGCTGATGAAACAGATATGCCTTTAAGTGACAAGTATTACAATGAATGTTCTAATGATCGAAAATTTCCTCTATACATATTTTATTTTTCTCTTCAAACGATCTTCTAACTCTTTTTAATATTTCCTAGGTAATGGTGGCAAATTGAAATAATCGCCGGTTAGAAACCCTAGATATTTTCAATTTGGCATTAGGGATGCCAAAATAAAGCTTTACAAAATTATCAAAATCAACATGTTTGTTAATATGGCAAGGTAAAACTGTACAATTACTTTCTTACCGTTAACCACTTGGTCAAGATATTTCATGTTCATAATCCCATCGTAAGTTAAGGCGTCACCATTCTCCTTCATTGTTTGTCTCACTTCCTCCCTTACTTTGTCTTGAATCTCTTGATTATATGCCAATTCGTGAAGTAGAAAACTCATCGTCGTAGCGGAAGTTTCGAATCCCCCACGAAGAAGACGTATGCCTGAGCGGCGATCTGGTTTATCGTAAAACTTTCCTGATGGTTAGCTTTAGCTTTCTGCTCCATCTCCAGGAACAACTGTACGAAATCGTTGCGCGACACTTTCTTCGATTTCCTATAATCCATCACGTTCCTGATCAAGTTAATGAAGAAATTTTCCATTTCGACCGGCACCCGGCGAACGTGCACTATTTTCCCGAATGATGGCGCCACGAATTTAACAAAATTATAAATCTTATTTCGTGGCGACGATTCCGTGACTTGACGGCCGTATTTTTAAACTCCGCGTCCGGATCTTTGAAGCTGTTGCATTCTAAACCGAAAGCGCAAGAACCGATAACGTCGATGGTGAACGACGAAATGATTTCCTTGATGTCTAAGGGATGACCTTTTCTGCTGCTATTGTCGATATGATGCACCATGGGCTCGCCGCACTCCAACAGCGTATTAAACATCATCTTCATTTTCCCGGAGGTAAATATCGGGGTGAGTTTGACGCGAGTATTCCTCCAAGGATCGCCGTCTAAATTAAACAAATGCGCACTCAACGGATCCTTCTGGCTGTTATGAGGAAACCCGTGACCGTTGAAGTATTGAAAATCTTTCGCCAGAATATTTTTCAACAATTCCGGATCGACCGGCATGTAAGCAGCTTCGGTGAAGAGATAAATACCGCCGTGCGGAACTCCTCGCCGTTTAAATTCCAGGTAGGCCTCCTTGGCGAAATGCTTGACACCGTATTTCTGCCGGAATGGATTCTCGATGTTGCCCCACATCGACATTGGATCTATGTACGGCACTTTCTTCCTCGCCCAATACGTCTGATTCCATTTGATGAATAACAGAAACACCAAAGGTAAAAGCACAAGAATGCTGACGAGTAAGCCAACGAACAACATACCAGATGATGTTATCTTTAGTACCGTTTGGAAATGCAATCACACCACAAATTGCGCGCATTACGGAACTAATTCGGCTTTTATACGGATTGATAATCTTTGAATTTAGTTTATGTATTTAGCGCATGCATGCTAATGAATTTTCACACGTGACACCTAAAAGCATAGTTATTCGTAAATCTATTACATTGGCACACATACATGCATAGATACGCCTTGATTAAATGGAATGACCCGTATCTAATGCTCTTCTTCTAGCTATCTCATCTTGAATTTTTACCAAGATCAAAAGCCAAAACAAGCCTACGAGCAATTTTGATTATTGTCATTGCAATATTCACTTCGATAATAACGATCTACAAAGTTGTTCATCAATTCTATACTAGCAAAATGAAAAATATTTAAAATGATTTACAATTTACAATTCGACGAGTAAAAAACGATGGAAAATGATCAAATTCAGTCAGATTTCTGGAAAAAAGGCTAAGCTCTATTTGAAAAGATTTTAACCATTGTATTAAATCATGAGTATATAATCTCTTTCCTTGTAAACGTTAAATATTACATTAATATCGTTTGTTGGCCATGCCTGCCCTAGACACTCAACAATGTTGGTAAGCAATTATTTGCACGAGCATTTTCAAAACAGATGGATAGGTCGTTACGGAGGCGTCAATTGGACGACTCGTTTCCCCGATTTAAATCCATTAGATTCTTCTTGTGGATATATGTTAAACAGTATGTTCATAACAATAATTTAGATAGCAATATCGAAATGTTAAAACAAAAAAATGCTGAAGCGGTAAATTTTCTCACTGAAGATATGATTTACAATGTTTATGAAGAAATTGTTATATAGAGAGCTGGAAAGTGCGTGAGAGTTGAAGGATGCCACGTTGAATAAAATAAAATGTTCTTCTTTAGCTCCAAGAGCTTTTCTTGTTTTATTTGTGCGTATTTTAATTTTTCTCAGCTGTTGAAAGGAACATTTAAACTTTGTTGTGAGAATTGCTGGTTCTGAAACAAGCAAAAAATTTGATAAACACATAACATAACATCTTTTCGTTAGGTTACAAATAATTGTTTAGTCTATTTGGACACATACTGTATACCTTCAAATTTCCATTTTATTCGGAATAACGAACAACTACAATATTACACACTATTCTAGATTATTACAGTTCCTTGTTTATTTCATTTCCTTAAGATTGACAGGAGATACACAAAAGCAAATTTTAAATCACTTTAACAACGTACTCGTTATCAACTGGTGATAATAACAACCGTCAAGTAATCAGATCAATATTGCTAATATGTAGTAGAAAAAAATAACGCCTTATCGATAATGTGCGGCGCTACATCTGTTCAGCAAATATCGCAAATTTTATCAATCCTATTAACACAAAAAATCAACAAACCATTCCCAATTTGCAGATCATATTTAACACTCAAAATCGCCAACTCATAAGGATTAAATAATAAAATAAATATATTTAAATGTGACAGGTCTGCATGATATTTGTTTCTTTGTTGCAACATTCCACTTGTTAATCCATGTACGTATACATATTATGTACAGTAGACGTTCTATAAGATGAACACCGCTAACGTAAATACTCGGATAACGCGAACACTCGTTTTTTCCTTAGCTTTTATATACGTAATGGCGAGTTGTAGACTTTACATAAATGTGGATAATTGCTGACGATCTTTACATCCTATCGGCCATGGACAAGAAAAAGCTGGAGTTTAATGAAATACACAACTTATATACTAAAATTTAGACGTTTTACTTAGATAGGAATTGTGGAAAATGTTACCATTATTATTAGGAGTACAAAGATCATGTGAATACAATTTTATTGATGGAATAATACACAGTTGAAGGTGATACACAAATACAATAATAATTAAACTTAGATAGATAAACATTAGATACACCTATTACAGTTTCCAACGTGTTGACTGGCGGCGGATAAAGACAAAGATAATGATTGTATTCTAACTGATTGTTACATGTGTACATAATTTAGGATTGTAATTATGAACATAAATGTATTATTCAATAAGAGAAATATAATAGATAGATAGGTAAGTAGGTATCTATATTACATATTTATATGTAGAGTTATTCGACACAGTGAACAGTGACTATTCCGTAGATTCAAACGGTGGTACCTACAAGGCGTTGTCGCAGGAATTTAGAATTCAACAAAATATTTATATATATACATTTATTAACTATAATACGTACCAACTGCTAAGTGTAGCGATTACAATAACTAATTACTTTACAGTTTTCTATTTGTTTCTAGTTACATTTTACATTATATTTCACACAAGCTGTGAAATATCGTTCATCAGATCGGAATAACTCAGTTATCGAAGAATTATAGGATGTAATATATTTACAGGATTTCATTTTTAAATGGTTTTAAAAATATGGGATTAAAAAAAAAACAAGAAATTTCTGCAGTAATTTTTTAAATTCCGTACGCTTATATGTCTAGTTATACTTTAATTCTATTTTATTCTACATTCCATTTATTCCAATGTAAAAATGGGGACTCCATTAGAAGAAGTGTAGCAGCTGATGTTGCAATGGAAAATATGGAAACACATTCATAGACCGGTAACTAATTTTTGTTAACAATTGCCTTTTATACCTGCTGTGTAACAAAGATTAGAATATTTAAGTAATATCAAGAATTTGAGCGCGAAGTAAATATTTATTGCTGTTCGGATTTCATTTCACAGTACTGTATCTGTATATTTTCATTTTATAAATCGACCGTTATTTTTATGTTTTTTAAAGATATATTTAGTGTTATTTTAGGTTGAAATAAATGACTGAATTATGCACATTTCAGTTTGTTTTCGATTTATACGCTTTTACGTATAGAAATCCACGATTTCGGTTTACACAGTTTTATAAGGAACCTATCTTCCGTGTAAATCGGGGGATAGGCGTACTTATAAAGCTAAACGTCATACATTGGGGCCAAATTCTATAATGTAAGAGAACACATTTAGTGGCAACAGTCACAGAAAAGAAAGATTATTTTCACATTATGTATTTCCATCAAATAGCAGATAATATTCGATACAGTTCGTATCGTAAACTAATAAAAGACGTATAAATTGCTATAAATAGATCTTCGGACTATGACTGCGACCTCCATAATAATCTTCCGTATCCATCTTACCAATCTTACAGCAATTGACCATTAACGACTAAATTATCATCGGGCAGAATGACGACCCTCCTCGGATTAAAACTCGGCGATTTCGGAGTGGAAGGATGCGGAACTATCCTAAAGTTTTTCAATATCATAGTTAACGCGATCTTAATTTGTAACAAGGCAAATCTTCGACCTATAAGAGATAAGATAATAACATCTCGGACGATAATAACCGATCGATATCGACTTACCAATACAAACCCTTGGACCTTCGCCGAACGGTATGTAAGCGTACTGCGGTCTCGTCGCTTTGTTGTCCTTCGTAAAGCGATCGGGATCGAATTTTTGCGGATCGGGGAAATACTCCCCGTCCATGTGTAAGGAGAGGGCGCTGATCATGACCGACGTTCCCTTTTCGATTTTAACGTCGCTCTCCGGAACGACGTAGTCTTTCGTACAACTGCGAGTAAGGAATGGTAACGGTGGGAAAAAACGCAAAGTTTCTGAAAAATATAAGTTAAGTTGGCAACATTTGTCCCGTAGACGCTCGCTGATATATGTACATATATATATTACATACATATATATATTACATATGTATCGTACTTATTGTTAGTAAACAGTTAATTAACGAGGAGAAAATGTACATAACTGTTTCGAGATGATTTTGAAACATTTTAGAAGATAATTTTGTGCGAAACTTGGATATTAAATTTCAGTAAAAACTGTATTCTTCGAAATTAATTAATCGAAATATTTTCAGATATTACGATCATGATAATCAAGATTTTAACTCACCATCGATAATCTGATCCATATATTTCATTTCCATTATGCCCTCATATGTCACTTCACCATCATAGCGTCCCAAGACCTCCATAACTTCCGCCCTCACTCGATCTTGGACGTTTTGATGCATCGCCAATTCGTACAGAGAGAACGTCAAATTGCTCGAAGAAGTATCGGACCCGGCCAGGAAAAATATAATTGCCTGTGCTATCATGTCGTTCATCGTGAGCGGCTGCTGCCCATTGTAATGCCCTTGCATCATGTCCAGCAGCAGGCGTATGAAATCTTTACGATCGGCGTTTTCGGTTTTCCGGTTCTCTAAAACTTCCTTGAACGCAGTCGCAAGAAAATCGGCCGCCTCCACGTCTATCAGTCTCATTTTGAAAACTTTATTCAATTCCGGCAACAAGAAAACTATGAACTGTCTAAAAATGACCAAACCACTATTTCCGTTCAATTGCCGGCCGTATTTTCTGAACTCGGCGTTGGGATCTTTAAAGCTGTTGCAATCCAAACCGAAAACGCAAGAACCGATTACGTCTGTGGTATAACAACCGAAAATTTCCCTCATTGGTAGCGGTTTTCCTTGAACGCACAGAGATTTAATATGATCAATTAACGGATCGCAACAATTTAATATTGTGTGAAACATGAACTTCATTTTTCCAGAAGTGAAGGTTGGAGTCAATTGCATCCTTAAATTCCTCCATTTTTCGTCTTGGGAGTTGAAAAGATTTCCACTGAAAGGTTCGACTTCTTCGTTAACGATGCCTATGTGGTTGGTAAAGTGGGAGAAGTCTCTGATCAGTATGGATTTGATCAATTCCGGATCGACCGGCATGAAAATCGGTTTGTGCAGAAGATAGATACCGCCGAAGCGCTCACCGTTCGCCTTAAACTTCTCATGTGCCTCTCGAACTACGCCTATGAACCCCTTCTTTGAAAATAACGGATTCTCAAAATTTCCCAGAGGTATCGTCGGTTTCATGTAAGGGACGTTCCTCCTCTTCCAATAACCGTAAGTCCATTTCAAATACAAAATTGCAATTATCACAATCGAACACACTATTGCAATGAAATATTCTAAAACGGCCATTACCACTAGCGCTTAAGAGTTCTTTACATACTGATCGTGACAATCGAAATATGTATATATACATGGTCTACAACACTATACGTAAACACGCGTGCCCAAAATATCTTAGCGGACAAAATGACCTTTGAAGATCTTCACCATATTGCACTAATCACCATGACAGGCACAATCATCGTCTTTATTTTTTGACAAGTATAGGAGAATTCCAGCAATATAGTTCAAAACACGCGAATATATTTGTTTGTAATTATTTATCTTAAGAGTTCGAATCGTGATTCAGCTATAATGTATCGTCGGAGAAGTCAAATAATATCCATACATACTTATTATGATCACGTAATCAACAAAAATGATTTAATGTCGAAATATGGGAGCCTTCGTATGTATACATATATCGATTGTAAATTCAAAAAGGAAACAAAAACAGGAAATAGTATGAAAAACCGTGTTAAAGAAAATAACATTTATTATTTTCTTCCAATCGTCTGACACGTCAATGTATACACGGAATGGATTACATGGATCCTGAAAAGGAAGTCATTTTCAAAACGCTCAAAATGACCTAATATCAACGTTTCAGGGCAATTTTAATCGTAAATATAATTAAGTTCGACGAAACTACAAGTTAGTTTTTAAAAAATATTATTTCTTTTTCGTGGGACACCGATTTCAAGCGTCTTATTTCTTCCCAGTTAACTCCCGCTGCAGAACCTCCCTAAAAAGGCTTCGCTATTAAAAATTATACAAATAATATCTTAATTTTAATTTATAGCTAGTGCAAAAACATTCTGCTTAGAAGAATGCCGCTGAAATGCTTAAGATTCTTTGTCGCCTTAAACTAACCAACTCCGTTTCCCGTGGAAATGTTTGGTTGTTGTTTATCATAACTTAACAACTTAAAGTACTTAAACACTCAGACATAAACATAGACTTATTGATAATGTGACATAATTATATGCATGTTTTATGAAAAAAGTAGGACTTATTACACCTCGACTTGATAATGATTGCAAGGGCTGTAGTATAGTATTTCTGACACTTAAATCCTATCCGTAAAACTCCTAGACACACTTATTTCATCAAATTCGATTCGCTGGCGATGATGCTAACATATTTACACCGTACCTTACCGCCAACATCCTAAAAGAACAAAAACTGAAAACCTCTTTCGTATCAAAAAATACTGCAAAGGATTTGCTAGTCAACTTGAAAGATAACGCAACCGAGGAACGACGTCCGGGATGTTATACAATTGGGCGTAATGAAGGCCAGAAAGCATACAGCGTGTCCCAAATTGAGTGGAATTGCATGGGTAACTTCCTTATTGAAGATGGAGATTTGGTTAAATGGAACATGTTTTCAACTAATAAATTGTTTTCCCTAGTTTGAATGGTCGTTTTCAAACATTCACACCGCTGTATATCCTTGTCATCAGTCTTTTAAACGTTTCTATATTTGGTTGTCTTCTTCCCGGAAAATTAGTTAAAAACACTCGATAAATATGCGAAACATATCATAGCTTTCAGCAATTCAAAAATTCGCCTTATTTTTTAAGTCTGTAGTACAAATAACTGTAGCTTAACCACCTGCTTTTTGACAGATTGTAATAAATTTTATTATTGGTTTTCATCATAGCTGCTTGCCTAATTGATGTTTGTTTGTGGTTTAAGTACTTCGTACTTCGTACGTTTGCCATCGTAGACACTTTTAGCGCACAAAATTACCACATTACTATATATTTAATGATAGCTGTAGCTAGAGTAAAGTGAAAGTGTATCGATGAACCTTCGGTATAATAAAATATATGCAAGTCAAACATGTAGTTTGTTTTAATTCAGTTGCTAATAAACTTTGGTAATTATGGTATATTGTTTAATTTCTGCAATTATCAAAATTACGAATAAGTCCAACCGTGTGGCTTGTAGTGCACGTACGTACCTACACAAATATGTAAATACGTATGACCTAGGTAAGGATGATTACCTTTGAGATTGACCGGTTTCTGAGAATAAAATATGGAAACCCAAACAAGTCCGATGATAAATCGAAGCTTGTTGTGTTCAACTCGAAGACGTTAAACGGCCCGTTTTTCATTAATTATCGCTCATTAACGTCATCCAAATTTCGATACGTTTGCGTCCAAAAGCAACGCGTGCACGTTAAAATTTAAGCTGTTTCTAATTACGGCGATAACTTTACTATTAAATAACTATTAACATCGTCGACGATATTTTGCTTTACAAAATTCCTAAAATCAGTACCTACAGAAACAATTTCGTGCTGTAGGAGAAGAAGTAGTTAGAAAATGTCGACCCGAAATAAATTATTATTCGCGTACTATTTCCTATCGATTTATGTGCTAAAATCGTCGACGCAACAACAGCACCATGCGACGAATTGTCCGCAATTTTTTAAGTACGCTTACGATCCGAAATATGGAGGACATTATGGTCATGTTACAGTGCAAAAGGATGCATCAAGTATTTCCGAAATACAGGTCAATATGTCAGTGAATACGCCGACACACGTTTATGTAAGTACCTAGCGCATTAGTTGAATTAGATAAATATTTAAATAGGTTCTATTTGTTAAAAAAAAAAATTATAAATTAGGCAGAGTTATTTAGAACCCCAAAATGGAATGAAGATTCGAAATAAGAAAAGATGAAGGAAATCGATAAGTATTTCTTAGGAGCGAAAATCAGACTAATTAATAAATCATTAATATAAGTATATTTTGCTAATTTTGTGGAAACGTTTCCGGGTTTTGCCGTAAGTTACTTGATACCGACGTTTCATACTGTCAGCTTCTATAGGAATGAGAAGTGAAACATATATTTCGTATAGTAACATCGCAAAACTCGAAACAAGTTTTTATTCAATTTCTTATTTTATTTCAGAACAATCTTCGAATTATCACTCTGTCTAAGACTGAAGAATTTTTCTATAGAGACGGTGTACTACAATACGCCGTGCAATTTCCATTACAAGCCGCCATTCCCAAGCTGATATCGCTCAAATTTAACGGCAAAATCCTTTGCAGCGGAATTCCAGATCCTTGTAAGAAATTTCCCCTACAGTCTCGCATTCTTTATTTTCATTTCCGTTATCGTAGTGGTCCCGGGAATCATACAGACGCACATGTGGGCCAAATCCACCGTAATCACCTACGGACCGTTCCAGTCTTCACAGGCGCAGAAACCTTTTGGAATATTTTCGGTAACATCAACGCCTATTCAGGCACCGACGTTAACGTCAATCGACAAGAATCACGTCGCCTCTACCTTTTACTCGACCGTCCCTGCTTCAGGCGCTCCCTTCGATTGCGGAATAGCGGCTGAAGATGGACAAGATCGGGGCGCTTCAATTAGCAAATATCCCTGGTTAGCAGCTGTTATGTACAAGCAAAATTCGGATCATGTATTCCAATGTACCGGAAATTTGATATCTGATAAGCATGTTTTGACAGGTGATTCATTTCATTCCAATATTTCTTGAACATATCCAATCAGAAACAAACGCATAATAACAATTTCAGCGGGTCACTGCGTCAACAATTCCGCTACGACAACCGGCGCCAACAACGATTTGGTCATCATACTGGGCAAGCCGAACGTGGAAAATGGAACCGAAAGCGGTGTCGTACGGAAGGCCAGAAGCGTAGTGACGCATCCGAATTATCAAGAGAAAAATGTCAATTCCGACCTAGCCATCATCGTTCTGAAAGATCCGGTGATACTTCAGCCGGCCATCGTGCCGATTTGTTTGTGGAATGGCGGCGATGATTTGAGCAGTATCGTAGGAAGATCGGGCACGGTCATCGGTTGGGGTAAAAACCAAGCGGTCAGAGTACCCAGAAAGATCGATCTTCCCGTGGTACCTCGAGAACAATGTTTGGGATCGAGTAAGATTTACAAAGGATACGCAACGCCCGGAACGTTCTGTGCAGGTAATTGCTACAATTGTTTGTTTGTGTGTGTGTAAACAATTGGCGATTTTATTGCACCACGTTCAGTTGGAAAATACGTCGATAGATTGATTTGAATGATAAATTTAATAGATGATGATGATAATAATAATATTATTGTTGTTATCGGTGCTCTCCTTGTACCTTTCAGCGTAAGTCAGAATTAATAATGTGAATAATTTATATTAGGATAAAGAGGAAAAAATGTCCAAGAAGATGCAGTAACAAAAGCCTGCAAAAAATTTCTGGTTGAGTAATTCTTTTTGTTTAGTTTTTATGTACTAACAACCGAATAAATTGTCGTTTGTACCTAACACGCACAGTTCTTTTGTGTAAATAAATACTGCATAATTATTTTTTTAAATTTTTATTGTGATTAAATCTGAGGTTATTTTGTCACATATAAATTTAAAGAGTTACTGCCTAATTTCGTACAGAAAATTCCGATTGTTAATTATTATGTTGCTAACTACCAAATTAAAGCAGCTGTTTTGTTTATACAGCATTATATTTCACTTACGAAGTTTTTACGAAAGCGGTAAAGTTAAAAGTAAAGAAGAAAAGAAAAACATTCTTTTTATTTAAAAAAAAATACGCACCCTAATTGAAACTTTATAATATGGTACTTTCTGCTATATTTTACTTAAAGCACTAGTGTACTACCAACTACTGTTATTTGGGTTACCTAATTTGGTAGTCATGTGGTGGACAGGAATTGTTGATATCTCTGCATATAATAACATCCATTCTGTCTTTTTCTTTTTCTTTTTCAGGTACAAAAATTGACTTAAACGAAGCTTGCGCAGAAAGTAGTGGAGCGGGATTTGTAATGAAAGACGATATTACTCGGAAATGGTATTTGAGAGGTATTATCGGGCATTCCTTGAGGGAGCCGTTATCGTTAAGTTGCGATCTCACCCATTACTTTTTATTTACCGACATAGCCAACACGCGTCTTTGGATCGAGGAAGAAATGAAAAAATATTAAATAAATATGTATGTGGTAACTAAATTAATAGGCGATCATTAATGTCTTGCCGAACTAGTACAGATGTACCAATAATTATTTGTAGTTTATTCTTTATTTCTATTTTCCTATTATGATAAATACAGTAAACCAGAAACAGCAGAAAGTTGAAAAATAATATTTGAGTAGTGCCTAACTTATTGTGGAATGTGCAATTGAAATATAAAAAGTTGTAGTATGTGCGTATTTTTATAATAATACGTAAACTTGAACCCAACAATTTTTGTTGTTTATATAGCGAAGTTTCTATTTATATCCAACGATTTTTTGCGGTGATTTTGCAACTTCGCTAAAAAGAAGTTCGATTGTATCACATCGGTTCATTTTTGTTTCTTCTAAGATACTTTTCTGAAGATTCGTACTGTTAAACAAAGACTATAATTTTACAATATACGATATCGTACAAATTTATTTTATGAAATAACAGGCATAGAATACATCATGGTCATCAATTGGAAATTAGTAAAATTACCCACGTTAGGGTGTTAACCCTGTAACTTCTTCGCCATTAACATGACCTTTTCCTTTTTGGTTAGTATTATTTGCGTCGGTTCGAAATCGATTGCGTACTTTTCCCCCTTCGCCGGTAAAATTTCGTATTTATTCAGTAACATGAAAAGGCCGGCTTTAGCTTGCATCACCCCGAAACGCAACCCGATGCATATCCGCGGTCCTTCTCCGAACGGCAGATAAGTGAATCCGGGTCGTCGCTTTTTGTTCTCTTCCGTGAAACGTTCCGGGTCGAATTTGGTCGGGTTCGGGTAGTACTCCGGGTCTTGATGAATGCCGTAGACGCTGACAAAGACGTCGGTTCCACTTTTCAAGAGCAAGTCTGTGTTTGGCACTTTGTAATCTTTGGTACAGACTCTCATGAGAAATGGAACCGGAGGGTATTTTCTCAGAGTTTCTGGAAAAAGTTTCCTTATCTCAAAACGGATATTTTGATTATATGTGATAATCAGCTCTCTAATAAACATATACAGGGTGGATTACGACTAGCCCGTCGTCGGACTGTTGCTCCCAAACCAGCAATATTTTTTAAAATCTCTTGACAAGATGGTGTATGTTTATAAAGGCCATAATTGGAAAATATTATATATATCATTTATACAGGGTGCCCCAAAAAAGCGCTAAGAATCAATTTTTCTTAATGGAACACTATATGTTTGTCCTTTTCTTGAGTTATATGGAAAAAATAAAGGTTCAATGTTCACTATACCTATCGTTTACCGTTTTCGAAGTATTCTCCGAAACCGCAAGATAGAAATTGAAAAATCTTTCCCCGAGTCTAAAAATATATAGGGTGTTCCATTTGACATAACACAGTTATACACTATTGAATTTAAGACAAAAAAGCCGATCTATGGAATCACCCCGTACATTATTGTAAAATTACATACTTGAAAATAAGGAGCCGAATATATTCCAAATCAATGATTTACGTTGTCACTCTCCGAACTTTATTTACTTATCACATCAATAATAAAATTCGTTCTGTTACTTACCGTGAATAACTTGATCCATATATTTCATCCCCATTAGATCGTCATAAGTAAGTTTCCCGTCGCATTTCTTCAAAGTTTCCCGAATTTCCTCCCTAAGCTTTTGCTGTATGTCATGATTAAACGCCAATTCGTGCAAGCAGAAGGTCATGGTCGTCGACGACGTCTCGAAGCCGGCCAAAAAGAACACGAATGCGTTAGCGACGATCTGGTCGAACGTCAGATTATCCTGCTTATTTTCGATTTTAGCCTTCTTCTCCATTTCCAAAAATATCTGCATAAAATCGTTGCGTTTCACGTCGTTATTGGTCCGATAATCCATCACTCCTTTGATCGCCTTCATGAAAAACTCTTCAACGTCCATCGAAACGCTGCGGATGTAAACGAATTTCGCTATCGAAGGTAAAACGAATCGGAAGAAGTCTAGGACTTTGTTCCTGAACGAAACCTCGAAGACTTGTCGACCGTATTTTCGAAACGCCGCGTCGGGATCTTTGAAGCTGTTGCATTCCAAGCCGAAAGCGCAAGAACCGATGACGTCAGTGGTGTAGCAGGCCAAAATCTCTTTGATATCTAGCGGCTGGCCCCGTTCGATGAGTTTATTCACGTAACTTATCATGGGAACGCCGCAATCGAGCAAAGTTTCGAACATCATCTTCATTTTCCCGGAGGTGAAAGTTGGTGTTAGTTTGACACGCATATTTCTCCAATCATCCCCGTCCAAATTGAACAAATGCGCGCTCAACGGGTCCTTCTTGGCGTCGTACGGTAATCCGTGACCGATAAAGTATTGGAAATCCTTCGAAAAGATACTTTTGACGAGTTCGAGATCGATCGGGAGATAAACGGGTCGTGTTAGAAAATACACTCCACCGTGACGAAGGCCGCGTCGCTTAAACTCATCGTAGGCGTTTTTCACGTCTTGTTTTAGTCCGTATTTGGGCTTAAGAGGATTTTCCATGTTTCCCCAAAACGAAATCGACTCCAATTCTGGGACGTTTCGCCTCCTCCAATATCCGCGCGTCCATTTCGTGTAGGCAATTAAGAGAACGAGTATTACAGCGGCAACCGTCGCCAAAATTTCGGTGAGAAAAATCATTGTCGAGGGTTAAAATCGTAAAAAATAACTGATGACTGGAAGGAACGTCAACCTGTTCTTATAGTTCGAAAATTTCGAGTCATACCGGCGACTTAATTACGGTTATTGGAAAGCGGACTTTTGCGTATTAACGAAAAGAAAATAGACGGTTATTAGTAGCGGAAACCTTGAAGAAGCTTCGATATCGTGCTACGAAAGTATAGCGATTAAAATATTCGGACTTGCTGGTAATTTAAGGAACACTGTTAGAATCGAATGTATGGTTAATGGAAATTGTAATTAGGTGATGAGCAGATATGTATTAAGAGTTTCTAAGGAAATCTATCACCATTCCGATTTCCCAAAACCTTTTAGTTAAATTTATATATATAATCGTCACCTAAATACTTATCTTTATGAATAGTCTGGGCGCGCAGCGGTAACAGCACACAATTACGAAATAAATTACGACAGCCTACATATACACAGAACTACATGCATACCGCATCGATTCAATATTGAATAGATAAGAGGATGTCGTAACCTAGTACGCTGTTATGATGAATGATATGAAGATTAACCAAAAGAAACTTTTAGTAGAAGCAATGAGTCGTACATCGATATTGCTATTGAATGAGATTATAGGTTGAAATTTCTTATTCCTCTTCGTGGTGTAGAAAGTTTTGACTGTATAAAGTAAGTCGGAAATATTCAAATCAGTACTTGAAATAATTTGAAGAAGTTACTTCTGTAATTATTGTAAATACATTAACGATAGAAGAACATTATATAAAAATTATTGTGCCTTTCTTACTTACTTACTGCTTAATTCTTATATGTATCTAGCCTAATATTTCTGTTTTAATTAATTTGCGTAATTGTAAGTTGAATTGAAATCGTTATGAGATGGACACTAGATTACGGTTTCAATTTCTCATTCGGCTTTATTTCCAAATTTTTCGGCGTCATTTTTTATTTTTGCTTTTATATAAATAGTATTTCGCATATATTGACAAATAATATTCGTTTATTATGGTACTTATGCCCGTTTGCACCACTTTCAGTTAACTTTTCGGTCGAGTAATCTAATCCGTAGTTTTAAGCTGGGGTAGTTATAAACATTTCTACGAATTTTTCGTTAGTCAAGTTAGTAAAGCATAAAGTAGGGAATAATAGGTACACTAATATTTCTAATGCCCTATATTTGTCGATGGTATCAAAAGATTCTTTATACTCAAACTTATACACAAACATTTGAAAAGTTCTTTAAGGACTAGGAAATTCAAATTTGGTTATCTCGGGTAAAAAAATCGTACAGCGGCAATCGAAAATTGTTTCTAAAGCTGAAGACAATACGATGCCGTTTTCGGAAATATAAAAAAATTCATAAATCTGGCCATCTTTCCACCATTGAACGTATAGTTACTCCAAAACCTGACATATTAGACCATTTCTGCGATCTGATTCGTTTTCGGGATCAAGAAAAAAGTATCGAGATTCACACCTTGTCATTTCTGTAATTAACAGAACCACAAATTTTGCAAGGCTTGTAAAATTTCCAGTTCTTATATAAAACACCCGTTTGGACTTCCAATGCCCATATCATGCACTATAGAATGTATCGGTTCGATGTTGTCTTTCAATTACATATTAAAATTACAAATTAGAATAATACAAATACATATGTACTTCAAAAAATAATATACTGACTAATATAACTATTTAGAAATAACAAAATCGTTCGAAATCTTTGCTACTCCTTGCATAAAACAACAACTGCAACAAATAAACGTTTTCCACGCAAATTAACGTAATCAGTATACGACACATACAATGCAATACTTAAATATGCACAACGAAATATATCCGAAGTTTATCAGAGTTGAAAACTGTGATTAACATTTAATTGGTTCAATTACTTAAACTGTACTTCAAGTAGCGTTTAAAGTGACCTGCAATTAACTGCTTTTAATCCAGGTTAAACACCGTGTGCAATAAAATTCCTTCTTTAACTGACAGCTAAATTTTAACTATACCGGTGCAAACGGGCATTTTAAAGAATAAATAGAAAATAAGTAGCATGTGACTCTCAGCTGCAAACATCTATAGCACTAATGAGCGGATTTTAAGGATTAGGAGTTAAGTAGTAATTGTGCTAGGCTAATAATAAACCAACTACAGACCAACATATTTTCTATTTATTAAATAGTGTAATCAACCAATATTAAAAAAAAACACAAAATTCAATTGGACTTACATTAAGAAGAATTCAAATCTTTAAGCAGCATATGCTGTCGCCACTGTGCATCCCAAATCCAGTAATTGAAGCGATTCTGAAGCGCCACCTTGTAATCGAAATACGACTACCTGAGAAAAGCAAACACAACATAAGCAGCTGTTATCCAAACATAAGCTTTGTATATTACCCCTAATTTTTCACCAATGATCGCTTTTTGCTTATTATTAAATTCATCTGATTCTATTAGATAATCATTTAGTTGCTCCAGCATCTGTAAGCCACCATACGCTTGTAGTGTAAACTTATTAACAAACAATCTCATCGTTTTGTAATCTCCTTGCTTGCACGTGTCCAAGAACTCACGCACATATTCGTTAGGAATGATCTGTAAATGAATGTTTTTGATATTCCTAACTGCCTAATTAGGTTTGAATATACAGAATAGATATAAAGTTCCGGAATGATCAATTAACTTTTTTATCTTCAAAGCTATTGTTTTGAAAATTGGTATGCATATGCAGTTAATGTCATCAATTTATTAATGACATCTTCAATTTCTTTTTACACTCGCGTTTGGAGGAAATTAACTCAACTTAGCGTTTTCAAATGGAACATCTTGTAAATATTTCATTTTCTGATGCAGAATTAAAAACTACATTAACATTGATGAACAAAAAGATTTTAGATTAAAAATTATTCATATAAAATCAAATCACCTTTAAACACAAACACATTCAACTTGGTCGATAACAATTGTGCAAAATGATTGTTACTAGAAAGTTAGTGAAATTAAAATCAAAAATATTCATCATTATCCATTAAAATCGAGAAATACTATATAAAGGTTTTTCACAATTGATGCATTAATTATGACAAACCCTGTATAGCTATTATCTGATATGAAGTATTTCGACTTTGTATGAATATTGTTTCTATTTTAAGAGTTCTAACTGTGTAACAGAAAGCATTTTGATAATTGTTACAACCTATCTCCATGTTTATTAATTTTATGTTAACTTCTTATTGGAAACAAAATCAGTGTTTATGTGCCAGATATAGTCTTCAATTCCGCATCGGAAAATTAAGAAATACACCCAAATAAAAAGTTAAGTTAATTTCCTGTGATTTTCAGCACTTTTGGCCTGTATACATACCCCTGCAACTTCTGCAATATCCTTTGTACTAATCGGCGTGTCTTGACCTCGCAAACGAGAGCAGCTGTGTAAACAGGTGATAGCTCTTCTCATATCACCACCGCTAGTGGTTACCAATTCACGCAAAATATCATCCTCTACTTTTAGATTTTCATGATCAGATATAAAACGCAGTCTGGAATAATGAAAATCAGATGCGACTTTCTTGGCATTCAAATTGATAACTTACCTTTCAAAAATTAAATCCTCATTTAGCGGTTTAAATCTGAATTTTGTACACCTAGAAGTTAATGGTTCAATGATCCTCGACACATAGTTACATATCAAACAAAATCTTGTTGTCTTTGTTTCTTTCTCCATTGTGCGACGTAGAGCGGCTTGGGCAGCTTGTGTCATGGAATCAGCTTCGTCTAATATGACAATTTTGAAAGGTGGGCACGGCTTACCACTGCAAAGTTTCCAACAACACATTACAAAAGTTCACCGAAATAGAATCTTATTACTAACTCGGGCCTTACTCCGCTAGCTGTTAATTGTGCAAAAGACTTGATCTTATCTCTGATGACCTGTATACCTCTTTCATCTGAAGCGTTCAATTCTAATATTCTCTCTTTGTACATGTCGCCGAATAATTGGTGACTGGCGGCCAAGATGATACTGGTTTTGCCCGTTCCTGGCGGTCCATAGAAGAGCAAATTCGGTAAATCTGCGCCTTGGATGCATTGCTCGAGAACGGTGACAACTTCGGTTTGATCTACGATATCTGTTACTTGCTTTGGTCGGCTAAAAGTTATTCGTTTCGTTTGGGGTACGTAAATATTTGAAAAACTTACTATTTTTCGACCCAAGGCAAAACTTTCTTCTTTTTGCAGTTTTCGACGCGACAGGAGTCCGCTCTTCTTGTTCTAATTTACCGGATTTTAGAAATGCTTGCATCTTTAAAATTAATCGAATATAAAGAAATCCTAATCAGAGATTATAAACATAAACAAACTTAAACAATAACAAATATAACCTCAATCCATCCTCAATCGTCGATTCGTAAACAATATGGCGGGAAAATGTTATGTTTTGAAACGGTAAAAAAGAAATCTATGCTTCATTAAAGAGTTTCACAATTTTTCAGAAAACTAATGTGTATAATTAAAAGTATTGTGTTAGCTTGAGCGTTCGTTAGGTTTCATAATACCAATTCTTATAAATGTTCATACTAGATCAAATTATTAGAATATAGATTAGAATGTATTATTTGTTTTGATAACAAATTTTAATGTATGCAGGTGTCAACAGGTGTCTGAACCTATCCATTACGGTCATATAGTTTTCATTTTTCTCAATCGTGTCGCTGCTTGTCCCTTCATCTTCATCTTCATAAATATTACCTTAATATTACTTTCATACCATATCTGATACGGTTTTTATCTTCCCGACAACGAGAAATAAAAATTAGATGATTTTTCTACGTCTCACATCTCGTTTATACGACATGGATATTAAACTTTATTCTAAATACATAACTAACATAACCATAATGGTCTCGTCCTTACCAACCTAGCGCTAAATTCAAAATTTAAAATCTGACTGCAATCGTTCCTATATTTAAAGCAGTCACTTATTCATTTTGATAAGAATTGAAAAACTTCTTGAGGGCTGCAGATAAATTGTTAAGTAAACAAAACAATGGTTTTAGGTTTACGTTCTACAACGCATTGATATTTATTCTAAATGCATCCCTATTGTAGTCGGATCTCGCAAGTACAGTTTGGATTCAAAAATATAAATCTTTAACACATTTTATACATAAAATATTTTTACAATAAAAAAGACAAATTTTCAATTGGTTTTAATAACCCTGCATGCATGATTTGTTAGATTTTGATTTTTATCGATATTTTCGTTTCTTTTTCGAACAGATTTTTGATATCGAGAGATTTAAGTTTTCAATTTTAAATGCGTCATTCTCCACTTATAAGTGTGTTAATATGTATAATACACTTGTTTTTAAAAGATGCAATAGCTAGAATCGTGCAAAGGTGACATAAAATTACCATCAGTTCTTACCTATATTAGAGTGAATCTAAAAATCTAATAATAAAAATTAACAGAATTAGAAAGAATGGAGGCGAGGGCGAGAAACAGGCACTGAAGGAAATGAGTGGGCAGAGTAAATACTGGGGAATAAAAGGGGAGGAAATTTTGAAGATCTACTATACCAAAAAACGGTGTACAAGAAGTGATACGATAATTATGAAAGATCGAAGATAATTCTAAAATATTGTCTTAAAATTAGAAATAGTTGAGATAAATTCACGTTAATTTTTAATAAATCAAGAACATGTCCAGAATAAATTATTTTATATCAATTGTATTTCTACGCCTTTTGCGTTCCCATCGTTTGTTTTATTCCTTATATAGATTCAGATATTACGGTAGACGATGTAATTAAGGTCTGGCAATCGTAAAATTAAATCGCATTAAATTGCTATCTTCAATACGCTCGTATGCAATCATCGATGTCTTGATGCAATTACGACAAAGTAATTGCAGATTAATCGTTTTTTTAAATATTTAATAACTTCTGCAATCGGTTCACTGCAGCTTCTGCTTAAATTTAATTTTTGTCTTTACCTTTTAACGGGCAATTGTTCTTAAGAATTTTGTAATTGCAAATAAAAAATTAAACACGATTAAAAATTCGCTTTCTTCATCCTTTTATTGAACATTGATGGGAGGTTACATGTAATATACCAACAATCATACAATTAACCGATTGATATGTGCTAGTTATGTGTGTCAATTTATTATGAACCACGTTTCCGTTTTTGAATAATCGTCTTCGTACATTTTCCTTCACTATTTAAAACGTCAAACGCATCGATCACAATCAGAAACGGAAGTTTCGTATCAAAGTAAGCTTATTATTCAAAACTAAGGGGTGTCGAATTCACTGTAGATTATCCACAATTGTTTTTTGGTGTTAAAGAATGCTACAATTCGAAATACTCTATTACCAAAGAAGGATACTGTGGATTTTCGGATTATATCGTCTGTATAATAACAAAATAGAACGCGTCTTTTTAGAAGTGCAGAAAATGTTGACGATGGCATTCCTGGTGGGAATAAACGTTTTTCTCTTCATAAGCGTGTTCAAGAACAGACACGATCTCGTAGCGGTCCTAGACGCTTGTCACTATTTCATGGTAGAAGCAAATATATTCCTTAAATTATGCATATACTTGTATTATTCACCGCTTTTTTACGAGCTGGAGAAGACATTGAACGGTCAAATCTTCAATTGCTATTCAAAATTCCAACAGCACTTTATTACGGACGCTATTAGGTACCACAGGATCATTCTAGGAATTTTCCTATTTTGCACCGTATTTTGTGCCCTCGTTTATGGTGTGGTTCCAGCCTTGGATGGACAGAATTTGGCAATAGAAGTGTATCTACCCATAGACGTGGAACGCCATCGTCCGTTCTTATATTTTTACGAAGCGTACGTATTCATAATGACAGCTGCGTGTAATTCGTCGTTGGATGCCATAACCGCCGGATTAATGACGATCACAGCCGCACAAGTGGACATTTTGAAAGATAATTTGCGACGGGCTGCCGATAGAGACCCGAATGAGAATTTCGAAATGCAGGAAAGACGCATTTATAAGCGTTTGGGGCTCTGCGTCGTTCACCATAACGCTATTCTAGAGTAAGTAAGTAAAGGTATATACAATGAAATGTATTTTCATTTATTTAATTTAAGGTTCTCGAAAATAACGCAGAAAATATTTACTAACGTGGTATTTGTCCAAATCTTATTTAGTGTGATGGGTATCTGTGCAACAGAATTTAAATTTTTAACGGTAAGATGCAAAGGCCTCAATCCAATTTTGATCTGTATATGCATTTAGGAGAAAGAACTTTCAATGTTAAACGGACAGGAAACATTGTTTCAATTGTTAATTGGCTGATAGGGTTTGCGATCTTCAATGTTTTTGCCTAAATGCAATTAAGATTTCGGATATTTATGGTAACTTTTTGATTTCATTCGAAGTTCACCATATCCTAAAATTCAAATTGCTGTATGTACACTCAAGAAAACCGTAAATGTCCACCTTTTGAGCTCATACACCCCGATTGTTACAATCTAAACGCCCGTTCCAAACCCTGCGAAGTTACTAACGGTTGGTTATTATTTAATTTGTGTCATAAAAAGAGTTTGTGACATGTTAAAAGAAAAACGACAAATAAAATAGATTTATTTATCATCTAACGCTTTCATAATTTCTTAGATTCCGGTGAAAAGTGGTACATTCGTATCAGTCGTCATATTTTTAATGGTCGAAGTAGTACAAATAGGACTGTACAACTTGTTCGGGGAAAATATGTTGACCGAGGTAATTACTATTCAATAATTACAAGATACAATATATGTTTTTTAAGTTCTCGTGACGAAAGAGGCGAATTGTACTTTGAATACCTAAAGAACGAATAACAATTGCATAACTAGAAGTTATCGGTGTGACATAATTTCAGCTACCTATACAACACTTCGGCTCTTGCAATTATCATCAAATTTATTTTATCGTTTCTGTTGGCTGTTTCAGTGTTCCGAAATTGGACAATCCTGTTACTTCTCAGAATGGTATAACTGCGGAACCGCAAATAAGAAAATATTTTTCATCATCATGGAGAGGGCAAAGAATCCAATTACTTTTACGGCAAACGGCTTATTTGTATTATCCTTGAACACGTTGCTTATGGTAAGTGTGCACTTACTTTTGTTTGACGATATACACTACCCCCACAAAGTTTGGAAGTAGGCAGAAATTTGCCACCATGCTCATGTAATAAAAAATTTTGTTAATGCCCATTGAGTTTCTCCGATTTTAAAGAACAAGATCGATTCATTCTAACAACGGCGAAATGAAATAGTCCGATTACAAATCTGGAAATAACACGCCAACTAAAGCAAATTAAGAAAGTTTATGTTAGCGCGGTTAGAAAACGTTTTACTAACCGCTACTTGGTGATTTGGCTAAAATTGAAGGAATGATGAGAAACGAGCAATATCCAAATATTCTTCAGAAAAATGCTGTAGCTTCTGAAGAAAGAATGATTGATAAGCCGTTTGTATTTGAACAGGATAATGATCCGAAACGTTCATCAAAATCTATAAACGATTCCTAGAGGATCAGGTAATTTGAAAATCATGGTTTGGCCGCCTCATTCTTCCAATTTATCGCCTACTGAGCATTTATGGGATCAACTCAATATACGACAGAACAAAGAAACGTGAACCACAGAATGCTTCATAACTGTCGCAGTATCCACAAGACTCTTAAAATACAATTGTACAAGAATATTAAAAAAATAATAATAATAGTTAGAATCCTAAAAGTTTATCAAGCTGTAGAAGAAAAGATGATCGTACTGACGAATGCAATGTATAATTATTAACAATTTTAAAGCATTGTAATTTGAGTAACATTTAAACATATTTTATTTAATAATTCGTGTTCTACGATGTCATAACATTTACTGAACATATATGAAATCTCAAACTGTATACGCTACTGTTTCCAAACTTTTGGGGGATAATGTACATTTTCGGTCGGGAGTTTAGTAGTTTATTCGCTTTAGATCGGCAATGAATGGTTCACTTTCCTTGCTTTAAGGAGAAAACTATTCACTTACCAGCTTATCACGCTTTAAATTAGTAAAAAGTGGTTCAGCTTTTATACTTCAAAAACATGAAAGAGGACGGTAGCAGTTGTTTATTTTCATTATTTTAGGTATTGAAAAATGCATATTCATACTTCGCTGTACTGCAGCACCTATTACAAGAATAAATTCCAATGGTTATGCATCATCAAAGCGAAATTATGATATTAAGTCAGTAAAACTCTTCAACATGATGGCGCCATGATACCTGCATTATTTAGCTGACTAATCTCCGAGAATATACGTTACCATCAAGTTTTTCTATATACTAGTCCACAGGCAATAGATATGCGGTATGGTGGGTCATCTGTCCTTTTCACAATGTAATATTATATTACAGAGGACAAATGACAGATTACTAATCATACCGCATATTTGCCAAGTCTAGTCATCACCTCCAAACTGCACAGTTCTGAACATTACACATTTAAATTATTCGGCCAATAAAACGCAGGATAAGCACTTGGATCATCAATCAGCGCAGCTCGAACACACATTGTGATTTGTGTGCATGTGAAATGTTATGTTCTCATATCAAATGGAGCTTACCTATAAATTTAATAAGCTTACTGCTTGCGCCTGCACTAGTATTATAAAATTCAAGTTTGTTTGTTGTTATTGTTGAATCGTTAATATAAAATTTAAAACTGAAATTTTACATTCCTTTTCAAAATACAGAAATAGAAGCTTCTATATGGTGTGGAAAGGGAGGGCAAAGTGAAATAGTGTTGGTAAATTAGCAGAAACGTTTTGCGGTAAGGTTTTGATGTGGATATCCTAAGAAGGGGCTATTTGAAAACAACGGAATAAAATTAATAAACGATACATTTCGGTACGATGCAAATATTTTACTTTCCGATTCAATTTAACAAGATTATCATACACCACGACTGAAATTGGATTCTGGCATTCTAGGTACGAAGTGGTAATCAGTTTGTAGTTCTTGGTCTCCATCAGAGGAACATATTTCGGTATGTGACAATCGGTGCAAAGCACCATGACGTACAAGATCCTATTTCCCACCTTTATGTCCGAATCTATGATGATGTAAAGGCCGGAAATCTGAAGGAATTTGCCGGCGTTGTGGGAGAATTCTCCTCGCAGCGCCGTTTCTAAATACGCCACCAGGTCCCTTCCTCTTATCGTGAGCGTAAGTAAACGATGGTTATAGGGCAATGCCGTTTGGAGATCACCTACTGTTATCTTGCCCTTGAGGATGTTCGCTTTTAGCGCACTACCGTCTAGGAGCGCGATGCCGCAATCACTCCAAAAACGTTCGTTGCGTTTAGTTTTACCTCCTGCTAGCTATATAGTCGATGAAGGCGTCTGTCACCATGTTGCCGAAATTGCATTCCTTCCTCGCGCAATCTGCTTTTAGAGGTACAGCCGTCTTTGCGAGCACCTTTCGCCTTCGTCTTTCTACGGCGGGTCTGTATTGCTCGAGTAAATTGATTGCCTGCTGACTTTGTTTCACGTTCTTATTCAAGTACACAGAGCTTTGTGTGTAACTCTGAATTTTACCTACGAAAAATTACAATGAAGGTTAGAGAAAAGTAATAAACCGATACTAGCTTCAAAGAAAAATATCTAGATGACACCCCTCCAAAAACTTGTTAAATTAAGTTCCTCATTCGTAGACACGAATAAATCGAGTTTGAGGGAACACTCTGATTTTACAAGAAAATACAGAATGGAGTAAAATATTGCAATGTAGTTAAACAATAAAACAATAATCCAATGATAATAAAAAAACAATAAGACAATAATGCAATAGATCTTCTACGGCGCACGGTACTGGATTCAACCACAACAAAAGAGAAGAATAGGGTAACTTACACTAGGCGTTACAGAATAGTACTTAGCCGGAGTTTTCGCTTTGCCCTTTGCCGGCGATCACGTGGTTTTCTCGGGTTCTTGTGTCCGCCCTTTTCCCGCAGAAATTCTCCACCCAGGGAGTGTGAAGCAAACGCTCCTGTAGTTTGCCGGAAGTATGCTTAAACTTGGACTTGATGACCAGGCCCGTAAATATTCGCCAAAATTCTATCGTGAACAGTCACGACTAAACGCTAATTTCCGACAACCGACGCGACGGGGAAACTAAGATTTGAGATACTGATTAATTCGTCGAGACCGACCGACTTTATGACACGAAACTCTCTCAGTCTTCTTTTTCTTTTGAAAAATCCGCGACATTATATATGTTATAATATAAACACTAAATATAAGAATATTTTCGGACTAATTCTATCAGTTTTCCGTCAAAACATTTTTCAGCAATTTTTACTACACAAAAAATTTGTCAAACTATACAGAACGAACGCAAAACGAACCCAAGTAATAAGAATAATGAAGCATACCGGATATTAACTATAAACAAAGCCGAAGTTGAAACGAGTAGACACGCGCATTTAAAAAGGGCTTAGTTCTAAAAGTTAATAGTTAGGAACTTTCAAGGTTAGTTCCTGGTGCCGGTCCTTTCCAATTTAAGTATCGGACATTCCGCCGACGATGATATCTATGCCGTGCACTTGTTTAGCAATTTCCAAGTCCATGGAATAGCCGGAATACCCCGATACGATGATCAGATGCACGCCTTTCGGTTTGAGTTCTCTACAGACTCTGGTAAGAGCGTCCAACTCAGAACTCACATGCCATCTGCTTAATTCTGGGCGTTATGTAACCGACAATGCCTACCCGAAAATGATGGACATTTACTATGTAATAACGTCGAATCAGCAGAGACAATTTGGACATCTTCGAAAAGTCCGCGTTGGTACATACGACAGGCGCGTCAATTGCTTTAATGTAACGACTCAGATTGGCCAGGGAGATGTCGAAATCGTGCACGCCCAAGGTCATAACGGTAGGTACGAGCAACTTCATAAATTTCGCCGCGATGTGCCATCCGTAGACTGTATACCATAAAGATTCTGTTAAAGTATCTCCGGCGTTTAAATATAGCACGAAATCGTCTTTTTCCCACGCTTCGCGTCGAGTTTCTTCTAGAACCTGAAGTATCCTTCCGAATCCTCCAACCATCGTATTATCTACGCCGCCGGGGAATTCTTCAAATTTGGAGTGCATATCCGCATTGTGGATGATCGTCAACGAAATCGACGCTAAGGACCATTGCGATGTTAAAAGTAAGAAGGAAATGCCGAATAGCGTCTGCATTTTTGTAATCATGTATATTCCAACGCGTGAACGCGTAACGTGCAATTTTTCTACAAAATTTTCAGGAAATTTGACATGAAATCAATTGATTATAACTTTGACGTTAATGCAAAATTTTATTGTAAATAATCCCTGTCCTATGTTATTTGGATTATAGTTTTATCTTTAGATGTTTTCCTAATCTATTTCTGCACAACCTCAGACAGATTGGAATTCTAGTAGCCTTTGATCTCTATAATCAGCTTTAAAATGGTCGGCAGAAATCCATTTCCTACGACTTTTTATAAATGCTGGAGTTTCATCATCATTGCTTACTGTTCTTTTGGGTATCCACACTGACTCATTTTGCTTGTTTTGGTATACAGTTTGAAAAGAGTCTGGATTGTCTCGTGTTTGTATTATATCTGTAACTGTATTGTCTTTAAACTTCATTACTTTTTCCATTCACACTAGAATGTGAGACCATGTTTCTGGAGCTCGCAGTTTGCTTTATCGATTTCCATTTGTTAGTTTCTTTAAAGTTTTGGATTTTTGTAATATTTTAGAAATTTAACAGTTTTAAATATATGTACAAATTCAATGTTACCCGTACAGCGCCATCTAGAAATAAGTGGACAAACAATATACTTCCTAGTAAGTTGTGATTAAATTGCACTAGTCGTCACCTAATATATAATGAAGATAACTGTAAGAAATTTCAAATATTTGGAAATAACTAAATAATTTTCTGTAATCACACTATGTGTGGTATCTTTTTGTTGATAGAAGAAGCTTTTATTACTTTTGTTTATTTTATATTTACAACTAAGCTGATACACGTACATTACACTCTCATTCTTATCTTTTACTACTTGTTATCGTTTCCCGCAGGAGAATACAAAATACCGGGTAGGAAAATGCAGATAGATACATGGCGAGGAACATTTTAGGCGTCAAATCGATAATGTTCTATGTGAAGTGCCGGTTGGTAGTTCTTGATTGCCTGGTTAGCTACTCGGTAGTAAATCTCCATTCTTACTGCTTCGAGAACTCAAAAGGCCAAATGTGTTTCCCACTATGCCTGCCTGGAGTTTTTCTCATATGCATGATAAGTTGACTCTGAGCAAACAACTGTAATTACGAAATAGGCTACGACAGACTACATATACACACAATTACTCGTATACGACATCGATTTAGTACTGAGTAGGTAAGGGAATATCGTAACTCATTTCGTAATTGTACGCTGTTACCGCTGTTTGCCCAGACTAATAATAAATGAATAGTAGCCATCGTTGCTGGTTTTAAAAGTAAGAAAAAAAAACACAAACGACGAAAACACTGACTAAAAACATTTTCAATTGAGATTTGCCATAATTATAGCATACACAATAGGTATTTAGAAGCAAATTATGATCCCAATTTGCGCTAGTCATTTTGTTTATCTTTATGTTTACATATACATACATATATATTTTCGCTTTATTTACATCTAAAATACGTTGTAACGTACATATATAGAGAACCCGTAGAAAATCTGGTACAAGTACAGGAATCACTAGCTTAGATCGCTACACAATTAAATACTCTTTCATATTTGACTAAATATCAGCGATTTTAATCAATTCGTTTATAATTTATAGACGTAATACCTTCTCGAATAACAGATATGATATATTGCAACGTGCAGTACCTAATCAATAATCTATTATTTTGAAGACAGACTAGAGCGCATTATACATCACATTTTCACTTACAACTATCTTATTGAACCTAATTCTTTATAGAAAAATTGAAATTTAACTATTGACAGATGCTATCATAAATAAAATAATACCAGGTGGTCCAAATTATTTGAAAATAATTTCAATTCTCTGCAATTAAAGAAATGTTTTCTTACAATTGTCCCTACTGAATCTTCTCTACCAATTGGCATTCTTACAACATCCTAAAATAAAACAATGATAAATTGAAGTTCATTTAATGAACACGGTTACTTTTTGGAAAACTTATGGCCAAGTTTAAACCACCTTCAATCATTTTGGAGCACACGATACAAGTCTGTCAATTTCATAACAATAAGCATCATTTAAATTATTTAATATATCAAAATGGAATCAAAGTAATAAATACAAACTGAAAATTACCACTATACTCATCCAGTCGTCCACACGAACGGTTCCAACCGGTCTTCTATATCCAGACAATTATTCAATGATTCAATAGATTCCAAGGTTTGATTGAGAAACATATGGCATCGATTCAATTGATGCGATAACTCTTGCACTTTCATTAATCTCTCAGCGTACCTAGCAAATCGCTTTTGCCGGTCACCAGCTGTCGCTACTATTTTCGTTATTTCAAGATCGGTCTGGAAATGACAAAAGAACAACAGAGAATGGAAAGAAAATCGAATCGAGCTATAAATCTTACCTCCCTAATTTTCTGCGTCAATTGATTCTGCTCGGTTGCCACTAAATTCGAGCAGGTATGCAAGTGAGTTTGATACCTCAAACATAATTTTGTTAGCGGTGTCGGTTCCAATCGTTCCAATACTTCTGGATCACGAGCGGCTGGTAAGTTCAGCGTTGCCCGCATAATGGGCAAGAACATTGGTATACTCTGCATATGGAAAAATTAATTATATTATAATGTATTGTAGTGTATTGTGTTTTACATACAGCTAAGTGAACTATATCTGGATCTTTATCTATATTCGGTCCACTCGTGGCTGGTTTCACTACCACAATATTGTGGACCGACTTTTTATGGTTTTCTGCATAGGCTTCCGCTGAGTGGTACTTTTCGCCTTTGGTATTTGTTTCATAGTCAGCTTTGGTGAATCTCCGATCGGTCTATTAACTGTATAGCTTATATAGGGCAAATCAGAATCGCTACATATGCTAGGCCCAGGGGATGTTGAACCTGACCGATCCTCCGTGTCGCCCATGGGATTAGCGATCGTGTGTTGTCTCCGTAAATTCGTTTGTTTTTGACTTTGTTGATCTAAGCTGGCTTGTTTCAACTGGGCTGAGTGCTCGGAACCCATATCGAAAGTATCGATTGCTGTGAATTTATTCGCGTTTATTTAAGTGTTTGCGTTTACGCGTGTGACAATGTTATTATTAGTGGTAAAATTCAATTCGTTCAACATTTGAGGAGAAAAATTTTGTGATACTCGACGGGCGATCATAAATCGTAAGTAAGTTACTCAATTTTCCATTTTAACTGCACCAAATTTGTTACAATCAGGAAACATGTATTTCCATTTCTAGTTTTTGATTATCTAAACGATTTGAATTAAATATAATATCAAACGTTAAAATATAACTAGGTTATATATTATATTTTCTATGGTTATGTATGCACAGAAAGATAGGTGCCTGTAATCAATGCAGAGTGTCAAGTATTTCCAGTCAGCGCCATCTGATGATGGAAACTGTTATTGCCAACCGGATAGGTAATATTGTAAATATTTTTACCGACATTACCAATTCCCAACCGCGAAGAATTGAACACGATTTTATTCGAAATATAATTTGACATATCCTACGATCAACAATGTTACTGATTCTTCATGTGAAGCTTGCAATCTAGTAGATTTCAGTAAATCTCAAATTTTTCGATTAAGGGGGCAAATTTTATGGTGGGAATTGATTGTTCGAGTGGAAAAAGTGACAGTTCTGCTACTTATCAACAGATGTCTCACCTGGTAAGTGATCTACCCATAAATATAAGAGATATAACGCGCCATAGATATCTTTGCAATTCGTAAAAAGTCTTGCAATCTAGCTGAAATAAAATACAAATGTCATCTCACTCTTTGAGACTGTTCAAAAATGCGCGAGTAGAATAATATATTTTGTCATCTATCAGACAATGGCTACACTTTTACGAGGGTTTTGAGGACTCATAAATAACATTCGATAAAGAGTGGATCACGTGGTATCATTAAGTAGAGTAAAGCGGACTGATCCTGTCACTCCATCGACCTTTCTTATTCAATGATTCTTAATTATCAATGGTTAGTTATCATTGAATAATAACGTTCGATGACGTGACAGCTTACACCACTTAATGGTTACACGTCATCCACTCTTTTATCAAACTATACGCATAAAGCAACTGCCCGTCATATGTTCTCTTTGCGGATATAAATCATTATTTATACATATCGCATTGTTCATATTCTAACAAATTCCACATGTAAAATATCGCAGCAAGGTTTTGCAATATATTTTGTTTGATTACCAATTTTTTTAAAATTTGCAATGTTTGAAAAACATTGTCTCAGAATATACGACATATTTCAGATTGATAATATAACCATACCCTTGTTCATTCCTTGCACTTTCGGTGTGTTAATGATTTTATTAAAAGAATGCTCAATTTTTCAGTTTTGTATTCTACAACTTAGTTCCGTTTTTCGATTGTGGTGCCATATATTGACAATGAACCATCAAGGCGGCCCCTTAATTGAAACTGTTAATTTTCAGTGATTTATAAAAAGACGCGAAAGCAAACATAAAAGGTCCCTTTCAAAACAAAATTAGAAAAAAGGAAACGCTTTAATGATACAAACATACGTCTAACAAAATGATAAAAAGCAAACAAATTAACAAAAGGAAATACACAAAAATCCTAAAACTAAAACCGATGCCGTTCTTTTCATTAAGAGAATTAATATTGGAAGTACTTTCTAAAACCGCGAAGACGCCTTCCTGAAATGCGACCAGTTCTCTTGTTTTATTCGCTCGAAATGCTCTTATGAAAAGCAATTTTACTTCTTTCTTCCCGCTTTCTATTTTCGTCCAATATCTGTTACCGTTATCGATGTCCCTCAAATAAATCGTCACGGTAAAGGTTTCGTTATCGCGACTGTAGTGATGGATAGCAATTATACGACTGGCGCAATAATAATTATCGTCTTCGATTAGAAAATTGTCAAACAAAAGAATACGTTCAGATGCGAGAAAATGTCGAAATCTGCCTCGTAGTAGACGATGGCCTCAACTTTGTCATCATTTGCATAATTTTGCAAGGGTGTCCCTTGGGCGATTTGTAAAGTCCTATATATCCGTTTAGAAGCGAAATCGTTTTCGAGATACAATACGCTTCCGATAGAAACATTGCTTTGTATATTAGAAATTTGTTGGTATTCGTAATTAGACCCATGAATTATATTAGTAACAAAATTTTGCGGTAAACTAAATAGAAAATACAATAGGAAAGTCGACAAGTAACCAGCTTTACGATATCCTCGCGCCTGCTTTGCTAGGATTTCCAAGCTTTTCCCGAATATTTCGCAAAGGGTTTTGATTTGTTGAGCGGGAGCTTCGTTCATGTGAAAATAAATGAATAATTCGAAGTACAATTTACTATCGACAATGACGCCGATATCTTCAGCCTTGTATCTCAAAAATACTTCTTTATCGCACATCCCTTTCATAACACAGTTTCTAAGCAAACCGTACAGATCCGTTGTTGTGTTCGACAATATAAAATTTCCGCAAGAAAATACATCTTGCGGAAGCCTATAAGAAGCTTCGCGCGAGCAGTAAGCGATGGGTATCTTCAGTTTTTCATTCATGCAAAATTTCTTCGGGTATATCCAACGCTTAATCGACGTTTGTTCAAAGGATACGGTGCCAATGGTAGAAGACATGCAATACTTTTCTTTGATAGATTCGTAAGGCTTTTCATCAAATTTTGCTTGAGCGAAGAAGCACATCTGGTTCAAGATGCAATTATACCAATCAAAATCGACTAGGGAATCCAAATATTCCTCTCCAAAATTTATCCATTTACCCAATTCAGCATCACTGTCACCTATTAGTTTAAAATAGGTTTTCAACATCGGCCGGTGGGTATTTTTACAAAATCCAGGAACGGCCAAGCCTATTAGATTTTCGTCAGCTTTTTCGATACCGAAAATATTACCAAATTTCGAACTTTTAGTCGTGAACAGCATCACGATTCGTAATTCTAACTTCACATCTGATCGCGATTTCGACGTCAATTCGTTCAAGAAATCGAACGGTACGTATCCGGCCATCTTTACATCGTTAACATCGACTGTTTGTTCGCGATGCAATCTAGCTAGGGACCCGTTTTCATACAGCGAAAAGCCGCTAATGTTGCTTCGAAATGGATGCCATGAAGACAGTACCAAGTCCTCGATTACCATTGCAAAATCTTCATTTAGATCGTATAAAATATTATACACCTTTTTAGCCAGGAAATAATTGTAGGTGTTCGTAAAATTTGATTTCATAACATTTTCGACTATTTCGATAAAATATAACAGTCCATCGTCGACAACGCTTTGCAGTAAAAAGTTGGCACATTTCAAAAACAAATAGTAATCGATTCGGGAAAATTCATCGAATTTTTCAGTGAAATAAAACAAGTTGGGCAAATTCCAAGTGTCGTTAAAGAGAAATGCCTTGTTATACAATTCGTAAAGATTATACGTCAGATTGGAAATGGTGTGGTTAAAACATTCGATATCATCGTTCAAAATTAAAACTCTCTCAAGACGAAGGCAGATTTTCTCCTCCGAATCGATTAATATTTCACCGATTTTTCGGGCGATGTCTCGAATTTCCAGTTGAAGATATTTCGAATTTGGAGCCACTATAGGCGCGGTATCTAGCGTGATCTAAAACAAAACGAAGAATGCACTATTTCGCTTGTTTTTCTATTTTTGAAGTATTAATAAGCACATAGATAGAACATATACATTTTCGCGAATCTTGCAGTAAAAGAGTATCAATCTTGTTCACAGGAAACGCAACATTTTGTACAGTACATTTGACAACTATCAAAAATTAATATTACATAACTTAATGATTGTTATTACTTACATTTCCTTTATCAATTCTGATACAAATGACTGATGTTAAGGAAAAGCACCAAACTAATAAATTCAGCATGACCATTACTTCACAAATAATTAGATTCGTATTTATGTTCTCGTCAAATGAAACTTGGAAACTGCGTGCAAAAAACAGACGTAATATTTGAAGATACCGCAACTAATGAAAGAGGAAGTGTGTTTAGTGTTGGGTGTTATCGTGATGCTTATCGAATTTCTCTTAATTATTGCGTTAAGTCTATTATGATAAATTTAAAGGGAAATTGCAAGTATGCGCGAAAAAGTGGCAGTAAACAAATTCACATGATGATATTAAGAGGGAAGCACTAATTTTAAGAATGAGCCCCATGTGATCATTCACGATTTCAAAGGAATTTTAGATAAACGTTCCCTGTGATACGAAACTAAACTATTTAGAATTTTAGCTGGTAATATTAAAAATAGGAAACACCAAAAACGTTTTACTAGAGCGTTCGAAAATGACGTGCGTGCGGTGTAAAGTTTCTGTTCGAATTTTACAAGGACTAAACGTGACAGCATAACAAATTTTTAGCTATTTCGTAACTGCAATAATTTTGCGGTAAATACACTTTGGGGAGTGTCTTTCGGTAAGTTGCATATCTCACATGTCAAAACTGATTAGGAATTAGTACGTAAAAGGGTGCTAGAAGCTATCCTAATCGTCAGGGTAGCTATTCTGGAAAATGAACGAACTAAAGGATAAGGAAGGAAAAAGGAAGCGCTTGCAATTCCCCTTTGGCTTCCTCGAAGCGGGCAGCTAGCCTACCCAAACTAGCTGCTAAATGAACATGCACGGATTGAGTACTTAATCCATTTCTATCTGAATATATGTCGTATTTCTTTCAAACGTTGTCGAAATGCTTAGTAATTCAAAGTATTTTATATTTTAAACGACACTTATCTATCTATGTACATCAATCAATGATAAGTGAAAATTTATTATCACTTTTTAATATCTTTTCTTTTAGCTGTCTAAATTTGCTATTCAGCACCGTTTTGTACGTAAAACCGACTTTATTTGTGATAAATAAATAAAGTATGAAAAAAAGGAGGATAGTGGGCGCTCGGTCGGTCATTATTTAGTTTTTCCGAAAATAATTTACGTCATCCTTGAGACTATGTAATATATTTAAAATTATATTCTAATAAAGGGAGATATCTGTAATGGTTTCCGAGATATACTAAAATTAAAAGACCGTGCAATTCTGGAGGGCGCTGTACCTCGAAATCGGGAGATTCTTCCTTTAAAAAGAATTGCGTTGTTCATATAGCAAGATACTCTTTCAGTCTGTTTAGTTTCATCGAAATCAAAATTTTCTGGTGGTCTGTGTTCCCTTGTAAGTAAAATAATTGAGGATATAACAAGAAATCACGAGGTTGGTTATTATTATTTTGTTTATTAAAAATGCATTTGGTTTCAATCTAAATTTCAGAAAAAGTTATACATTTTCTTGTCGATACATTGAAAACAAAATTAGTATTATAAAAACTCTCACAATTAGCGTAGCTTCTCGGCATTCAGCAAAAGATTACCTCGCTTACATAAATTGAACGATCTAGGATCAAATTCGATGTCGTATTTATCGCCGGCCGACGAAGTAAATTTATATTTGTCCAGAAGCATCGATAATCCAGTCTTGGTCTGCATTAGTCCGAATCTAAGGCCGATGCAAATCCTGGGTCCCTCGCCGAAAGGAATGTAAGCGTACTGAGGTATTTTGGACTTGTTTTCAGCGGTGAAGCGTTCCGGATCAAATTTTTCCGGATTCAGATAAAATTCCGGGTCTCTGTGAATACCGAGCGTACTGATGAAGACTTTCGTGTCTTTTGTGATCGTTAAATCGCCGTCGCCGACTTTGTAATCTTTGGTGCAGACTCGCATGACGAAAGGCACTACCGGATATTTTCGCAGAGTTTCTGGAATCGTAAGAAGTTAGATTTTAGAGAAAAAATGTATACGGAAAGGGATCGATGTCGAATCCAGAATAGATGATGATGATAGTGATGAAGTTTATGTTGTTCACGTTAATTCGCTTAGAAACATCTTGAGTATAAATTGCCAAGTGTGCCTGTAATGGGGCCAGTGATGCTGAGTGGTTAGGGAGCAAGACAACAATGCCGGAGGGGCCGGGTTCAAATGTCAGGCGTTCTAACCAGGTTTGTGCCCTATTCATTCATACCGTGGATAGTACCATAGTTTTAAGATTATTTATTATTTGCATCCATTATAACTATTAAGACGAAACTATTCAAACGATTACCGAAAATCTCAGCAGTTATCAGATTTCAAATTTTAAACTTACCGGTAACAACTTGATCCATGTATTTCATCTCCATAATGCCATCGTAAGTCAATTTTCCGCCGTTCCGTTCCATGGTTTCTCTTACCTCATCCCTGAGTTTGTCTTGAATGTTTTGATTGAAAGCCAATTCGTGTAGACACAACGTCATCGTTGCCGAGGAGGTTTCGAAGCCACCTAAGAAGAAAAGGAAACCTTGCGCCGTAATCTGGTGCAACGTTAGACTCCGTTCCCCGGTTCTCTCGGCCTTTTCCTGCATCTCCATGAACATCTGAATGAAATCGTTGCGTTTGACGTTATTAGTCTTCCTGTAATCGAAAATGTCGCGTATGGTGCCGACGAAAAAGTTTCCACTTCCATTGGCACCATTCGGAAGTAGACTAGTTTTCGGATTATCGGAAATGTGAAAGCCATTAACAACTTAAACACGTTCGCCAAAGACGGTTCGAAGACCTTCAGTCCGTATTTTTTAAATTCCGAATGGGGATTTTTAAAGGTGTTGCACTCCAGGCCGAAGGCGCAAGATCCGATTACATCGATCGTGTAAGAAGCTAAAATTTCCTTAACGTTCAAAGATTTTCCGTTGCGTTGCAAGTTCTCGATATGCTCGATCATGGGCGCGCCGCAATCCAACAACGTTTCGAACATCATCTTCATCTTTCCGGAGGTAAAAGTCGGCGATATCTTCGCGCGGATGTACTTCCACTCTTCTCCGTCTAAGTTGAAAATATGAGCGCTGAGAGGATCTTTCTCCGCATTGGAACTGAGTCCGTGACCTTGAAAATGTTGAAAATCCTTGTGTAATACGTTTTTAATTAAGTCTAAATCGACCGGTATCCACGTGGGATCAGACGTCAAAAAAATTCCTCCGTGTTTATGCCCGCGTAGTTTGAATTCATCGTAGGCTTTCTTGAGGTCAAATTTAAGTCCCGTCTTGGCGGTCAGCGGGTTTTCGATGTTGCCCCAGAATAAAGTCGGTTCTATATAAGGGACTCCTTTTCTAGCCCAATATCCATGAGCCCATTTCCGGTAGAGTACGAGAATAGATATTAACGCCAATGAACCGGCGATTATTTCCAGGCATACCATCGTGATTGGATTTTGTTTAGTTTATAAATAGGCCCATCTGAGAGAAAATTTTATTATACAAAGTTTTACTGGAAATGTGTTGTAATCGCAATTATTCGTACTAAAACGAATTTCAAAATGAGTACGACTAAAACTTCATTAGATGAGAATCGGTATACATCAAAACAAAGCATTATTAAAGTAAACTAAAGTATATTAAGTAAGTTTAGATTTGATAACTTACTCGTCAATGGGGTAGATTTTTGAATGCGACTGGCGATCTATTCGACTAAATGTATCCATTTATAGCAGTATTTTCGGAATCTTTATCTATGATATGCAAGATAGAAAACGGTCTTGCCTTGTTTATTTTTGCTTTATCTACAAATTGTATGTAGATAACGTGCTTTTGTGATTTGCGATGAATTCAATTTAGACGACAGGAGCACGTTTGTATTTTAAACAATCTTCATCGTCGTTTCCTTCTGCTTTCGAGTAGTGAGCGAACAATTACACTGGCAACAATTTTTTTTTTGTAACCTAAAGCTGAATAGTATATGTAGTAGAATGAGCCTATCTAAATACGCAAATGGCCAACAAGAAGTTGTAACACCCAAGATTTTCTTGTTATATTACACAAATCACATGTAGAACTGTACCATGTAATATTTATTGAAAAAATTACAGTTTATCAAGTTTTTTAACCCTGTATATGTACTATATTTATAATTTATATTACGTTGAGATCTAAGAAGAAAGCAAAGATGAAAAATATTTATTTGGAACACACTAATTCTATTTTTTCCTTTTATGCGAGACCACATGTCTCTTCAAAAATCAAAAGTAATCATCCATTATGGCTACTCCTTATATCTTGATGGAATATTTCATCCTGTTCGTCGCTGACAACGCCCAAATTCGTCAACCAAGCGACTTGTAGGAGTTTAAGAGTTCATTATCAAGTTTCTCGCGGTTAGCATCCATATTGTTGTCTAAAAATCCCCTCACTACACTTACAAATGTGTTCCAAGCTCTGAGTTCTTGCGTGGTGAGCTTTTCTGTAAAATTATCACGTTCAGCAATTTTCTAATTTGTGGTCCAATAAAAATGTCTTCTTCTAATTTGGCGCCACTTAATTTGAGAAAAACTTACCTTAGGTATTTAAATTCTTCACCTTCTTTATTCATAGCCTTCACAAAATTTTTCATCACTTCAAATTCAATGCGAAGAATAGGCAAAAGAACATTTATTTGGTCTACCAAAGGGCACATACTTCACATTTTGAGTTCCCGAGTGTTGGGAATGTTTGTTTCAATCTCCAGTTGAAACGCCAAAATACATGAAATAGGTTTTTCTTCATATTTTCAGAAAATGGTCTGGCTTGTGATTTCACCAGAAATTCTCCACAAATATAACAAAACTTGTCAGGAGAAATTTTGCAACCATGGCGCGTTCACTTGACATTTTCGTCGTTGAAGAAACTTTCTTAACTACACACAACCACTCACTTCGAAAAACAAATGAAGACTGGATAAGAGAATAAATTTACTGTTATATACATTGCATTTTAGGTTATCTTTCTATTTTAAAATGCACCGCTTTTAAATGGCCCCTCATAAAATGTAGTACTTGCCAATATAAAAGAGCCCAATGAGCCTATTGAAAACTGGACGTACTAGGGTTTTATGAGTACTTTTTCTATTAGTAGAAAATGATGGGCTGGAAAATCGTATCGGCCAGTATTATTATTTTGTTTGTAACTACTAGTTTCTAACTTATGTAAATCTGATGTAGTACAAAAATAAGGATAGGGGAATTTAATAATGCTCTGGTTTTATGAAATTAAAATTAAGCAAGATAAATACATATGTACCTATCTATCTTATCCGTATTTCCAGAGAATGTTTTATTGCTCTTCATTTATGAACCTATGACCGTTTATTTTTGCGTCATTAGAGGTGATATTTAGTCGGTGTAAAAGGGATTATAATATTTGTTTTTATCAAATACAGCGGGGATGGCGAACTCAACAGTTTGGTTACTTCTGACGTAATGTGTATCCTATATACGGTGATGCTTTGTTTTAGTTTCAACGCGAGTTGCATAGCCAAAAAAGGGACGAGCAACGCATTTGCAATTCCTATAGACTGTATCCGCGTTATTCTTAGGATTCCTAAGTAAACTGACAGCGCACGACTTATCAGCTGTTATTGTTTATAAAAATAGCTACCTTTCCATTTGTCTTTTAAGTAAAATCGTCGAGAACACACACAAAGAAAAACGAACTTAGGCATTGAATCTTTTACTTTATTTAAAATGCCTTTGTTGTTGGTACAAATGTTAATAAGGTTACATTAGCTTCTTGCCGATACATCACTTCCAAATAAAGTTTTACAAAAAAAAACAACTTAATCAATAACTCGCTTAACGTAATCTCTCCGCATTCAGGAAAAGATTACCTCGCTTACCTAAATTGAACGATCTAGGATCAAATTCGATGTCGTATTTGTCGCCGGCCGACGGAGTAAATTTATATTTGTCCAGAAGCATCGATAATCCAGTCTTGGTCTGCATCAGTCCGAATCTAAGGCCGATGCAAATCCTGGGTCCCTCACCGAAAGGAATGTAAGCGTACTGAGGTATTTTGGACTTGTTTTCCGCGGTGAAACGGTCCGGATCGAATTTATTCGGATTCGGGTAAAATT
Organism: Chrysina gloriosa; assembly: GCA_038088585.1. Taxonomy (NCBI): domain Eukaryota; kingdom Metazoa; phylum Arthropoda; class Insecta; order Coleoptera; family Scarabaeidae; genus Chrysina; species Chrysina gloriosa. The sequence goes on along the minus strand of CM076093.1, from coordinate 49,791,572 downwards.
CCGGGTCTCTGTGAATACCGAGCGTGCTGATGAAGACTTTGGTGTCTTTTTCGATAATTAAATCGCCCTCGCCGACTTTGTAATCCTTGGTGCAGACTCGCATGATGAAAGGCACTATGGGGTATTTTCGTAGAGTTTCTGAAATCGGAAAAGGAAAAGTTAGATTTTGCAAAATAAAAATATATGTAGGTAACGGGGCAGTCGGTGTTCCAGCGTCTAAAATAAATGATTTCAAATTTATTTTGGTATGAAAATGACAAGAGAAAAAGGTTATTGGGTCACGTAATATACAACAAACTAATTATAAATGATGTAACATACAGGTAGGAGGAAAAAAGGAAAATCGAAGGCAGAACAGAACAGCGGCAACAAGTAGAAGAGCTAGTGAAAAATCGTCCATAGAGAATGAGGGACAATTAGTAGAAAAAACACACAAAATGATATAAAAATAAAAAATAATGGTGGAAAGTCAGAAAACTAATCATGAAAATAGACCATAATTAGACCATGGACACGAAACCGGAAACTGTACAAAAAAGGGGGACACAGTGCTTGTATTTCTATCTGTATTAAGTACTTATGCACTTAATCCATATCTATATGAATATATTCCGTATTTCTTTCAAACGTTATCGAAATAATTAGTAATTCAAAGTATTTTATATCTAGAACGACACTTATCTATGTACATCAATCAATGACAAGTGAAAATTTATTATCGTTTTTCAAATATATTTAGCTGTCTAAATTTTTTATTCAGCACCGTTTTAACTTACCGGTAACAACTTGATCCATGTATTTCATCTCCATGGTGCCATCGTAAGTCAATTTTCCTCCGTTCCGTTCCATGGTTTCCCTTACCTCATCCCTGAGTTTGTCCTGAATGTCTTGATTGAAAGCCAATTCGTGTAGGCATAAAGTCATGGTCGCAGAAGAGGTTTCGAAGCCACCCAGGAAGAAAGCGAAACCTTGCGCCGCAATCTGATGCAACGATAAACCTTTTTCTCCGGTTTTTTGAGCCTTATCTTGCATCTCCATGAACATCTGAATGAAATCGTTACGCTTGACGCCATTAGTCCTCCTGTAATCGAAAATGTCGCGGATCGTGGCGACGAAGAAGGATTCCACGTCCACCGATACCATTCGGAAGTAGAATACCTTTCGGATTATAGGAAATGCGAAAGCCATTAACATCTTGAAGGCATTCGCCAGAGACGGTTCGAAGACCTTCCGTCCGTATTTTCTAAATTCCGAATGGGGATTTTTGAAACTGTTGCATTCCAAACCGAAAGCGCACGATCCGATCACGTCGGTCGTGTAAGAAGCCAAAATTTCCTTAACGTCTAAAGATTCAGCATTGCGGTGCAGATTTTCGATATGCTCCATCATGGGTACGCCACAATCTAACAGCGTTTCGAACATCATCTTCATCTTTCCGGAGGTAAAAGTAGGCGTTAACTTTGCGCGCATGTATTTCCAATCTTCCCCGTCCAAATTGAAAATCTGAGCGCTGAGAGGATCTTTCTCCGCATTGGAACCGAGTCCGTGACCTTGAAAATTTTGAAAATCTTTCAGTAGTACATTTTTAATTAGGTCCAAATCGACGGGCATCCACGTGGGATCGGACGTCAAAAATTCCTCCGTGTTTGTGACCGCGTAGTTTGAACTCATCGTAGGCGTTTTTGAGATCGATTTTAAGCCCGGTCTTGGCGGTCAACGGATTTTCGATGTTGCCCCAGAACAACGTCGGTTCTAAATAAGGGACGCCTTTTCTAGCCCAATATCCATGAGTCCATTTTCGATAAACTACGAAGATTGATACCAGCGCCAATAAACCAGCGAGTATTTCGAAGAAAACCATTGTGACTGGTTTATGTTAAATTAATTATTGTTTTGTAAAATTTTATTGGAAATATCGCAATTACTTGTATGAAAACATCTGAAGATGATTACAACGACCTGAAACCCCACTAAATTAGAATCTATTTTAACATAACAAATACAAAATTTACCGGAATTAATAACTTACAGAACGGTTAGGTGGGTATTCAGATTCAACTGTTCTGATCTATTCGACTAAACGCTTCTATTTATAATAGCACTTTTGGAAGTCATTATCTATGATATGCATGATAGAACGGTATCTTTTAATCTATAGAATAATAATAGTAATACTTATTGTGCGCCTTGTTTATTTCTGTTTATCTGCAAAATTAGTATGAATATCTAGGTACGTAGATAATATACTTTCAGATTTGCGATAAATTCAACTAGGACAGAAACAAAGAACAAATTTATAGATTAAAGAATAATTCCTAATTTGGCGTCGTGTTATGATATGACAACCGTGTTTCTTTTGGAGATAAATGGCTGTTTGTTTGCAACTATTAGTTCATAATCATAATTAACGTATAGGTCTGAAACAGTATAAAAATAAAATTGGAGGAATTTAGTAATGTTTCAGTCTTACAAACTGCGAAAAGTGGGAATGCCCGAATTTTTTACTGAACTCAAATATAAGAGTAGTTCTTGCTCTCCTTTTGATCTGAATGCTTTTAATATGTATTTTAAGAATCCAACTATCCTCAAAATAAAAAGCACAAAGGGAAAACAAAGTGTCACTATGATGGTAAACTGTGCTCTTTTGAGAACTATACTATAAAAAATTTACGATTGTATTTGCTTCATTTAATTGTTGAAATACATATGTATTAAAGATGAATGTGGAAAAGGGTGAAAGTTATTTTATTACAAATTCAATTTATAGATAGGCTGTTTTAGAATTAGTAATTTAAAATTGTTAAATAAATTTCTCGGTAAGGTAAAAGAAGTGGGTAAAAGAAGAAGATAATTTGTAGATAACTTCTGGGGGTTTAATATGACAACGTAAAAGTACTTACGTCACAATGTAATGCAGGCAATACACAAAAAAATGGAGTGATATAAAATCGTGTTTCACATCATATGGTACCTACAAATATTAATTCGCTTCGACCTTCAACGCGAACTTCGATCGACGATAATATCACTTAATATTTTCTATTCACAATGTATAGGAGAAAAATAATCGAAGCTACGTATTGTACATACATTCTTATGTTCTGAACTATAAGATGGATTGTGATCAGTGTAAGTTAGGAAATTGATTGGAGAAGTTCAACTTTTATTATCCAATATCAATGGTTTTCGTAAAATTTTTACAAAAAAGAAATTTAATGTCGAAAACAAGGTACTGTCTGAGCATGCGAATATTTTCGGTCATAACTCTTAGCGGTCTAATACTATTTAATTTCTTTTTATTTATTTATTCTTCACTCTTCGCTGTTCCACAAAACTAACTTCTAAAAATCCTTCTGCAAATATACCCCAGCAATCGTTTCTATTTCGATTTTTCCCCGGTAAAGATAATTATACTACGTGAAAAGAAGAGATTCGAGGATAATTTCCAAAGAAAGAAATCCCTTTGCACTGAATTATCTAGTCATATGACTTCTGGCGCCAGATAGCTAACCGCTTACTTTGTTACCCAACAGACAGTGTAAAGTTAAATTTTCGATTAGTTACATTTTTTAATATACTATACGTGTATTCATTACTGTACTTTTTCTTTCAAATGTATATAGCTTCGAGAGAGCGGAAAGTACCGAACAAACTGATAAAGCTTATAAAAACGACCTTGAATCGAAAAACAAAGGAAGTACTATATAAAATAAATAAAATTACCCTTACCTCACCTTTCTGTAAAATCCAGAATCAGTTTAGTGTCAACAATGTTTTGGTGTGTTTCGCGCGTTCATTGTGTGATGTTTATTGTGCAGTGTTTTGGTGTTGTACAGTGTTCGTTGTGTGGTCTTCGTCTTGAGCATTAGCCAGATCCGCTAGTAATACTGAATTCCCCAGTTTTCCACTGAGGATGGCGATGGGTAATTTTATTTATTTTATATTATTTTAGCCACAGTCTCCTTATTCTCATTTGAAACGAAGTTCTATGGAAAGAAAGTATAACTGATGAATTTTAAATAAAACAAGAGGTCAGGCAATGGGATCCTTTGCCGCCTGAACTATTTCATATGGTTTTGGAGAGAATTTGTAAGGCATAAAACTCAAGAAATGATATTTAGTAGTGAAGTCCGGTGCCTGGTTTTTGCAGACGACTTAATGATAATAGCGATGTCAAAGAAGGAGTTGCAAAAGACTATAAAGAGATTAGTGATTGTGGCAGGGACATTTGGTTTGAAGATAAATGTGAAAAAGTAATTTATGATCATGTGGGAGGAACATACGTACATACTTGAAAGTGTTAAAAATTTCACGTATTTAGGTGTGAGAAAAATGAAGAAGGAGGCGAAGAACAGAAGATAAGAATAAGTTTAGCAAGAGGCAGCCAAAAGTACGGCATGCTACGATATATGATGAAGTCTAAAACAGTGTTTAGGAAAGTTAGGGAAAGAGTTTATACGACGGTGATCAGGCCTAACGCAACGTATGCTTGCGGAGCGTGGGTGCTGAAAAAAAACCGAAGAGGATTTACTAGAACGGTCGGAGAAGAAAATTCTGAGGGCCATTTACGGGGGCATAAACAAAGAGGATGGTAGGAGAAGGAAAACCAACAAAGTAGTGGAATTGTTATTCAAGGAACCGAAATTTGCAGCGGTTGTAAAATCATGGAGATTAAGATGGTTCGCATACGTAGAAAGACTCGGAAAGGAAAGATGCTCAAGATGGTACTTTGCAGTAAACCGATTGGGAAGAGAAGAAAAAGTCGGCCAAGGAAAATATGGAGCGAAAACGCGTGTGAAGATCTACGAAAGTTGCGCATTGCGAATTGGAGGAATGAAACAAGAGACAGAGGAAGATGGAGAAATGTGGTTGAAAAGTATAAAGAAGGATGAAAGCAAAAAGACTATCTACGCCATAGGTCTTCATGACCTGCAGAGCGATGCTAATAAGTTAAATTTTCGATTAGTTATATATTTTTTAACATAATGTACTTGTACTAGCTGTTAAGCCTGTCCCTGCCAGGCAGGAAGAAAAAGAAAATCTGCTTGGCAGAAAAAACGCAAAAAATTTATTTACAAAATCAAGAAGTTCTTTTTTTCCAAATAGGCGAATTTTATAACCCAAAGAAAACTGCAATACAAATGAACTTAATAATTAATTAGCGAAATAGTACAAATATTTTTTATTTCAATTTTTTTTGAATATTTTCATTTCAGGCTTGTTAGGACTATATGCTAGGCAATTTTCAGCTTCCTATGTCATTAGGGGGCTTTAATATAACCTAAAATGTTAAAAAATTGAATTTTGCTACCCCCTTTTTCGTCTTAATTCTCCGCCCACAGGCCAAAAATCAAAAATCCGGCTACGTTAGGATTTGGACTAGGCGTTTTACTATATGCATGCCAATTTTCAGCTTTCTAGCCCATCAGTGGGCTTCAAAAGGCTCTGGATAGACAAAAAAGAGGAACACACAAATAAGGAAATTATATATATAGATTCATTACCGTACATTTTTTTTTCACTTTTACTTCCTGGAAATATTGCCAACCTGATATCTTAAATTTTTGTTCACAATCAGTCCCGTTGATTTCTGTATCTTCATTGGCGGCCTCGAATTGGTTATATGTACCTTCCAAAAGGTACTCGCCTCTAAAATGTAGTTTAACTTGACTCGCGGTTTCGAGGGTATATCTTAGTGCAGTTAATGATTGCCTCACTTCGTTCTAGTTTCCAATGCTGAAGTTATATTGAAGAATAACATGGAAAATAAATTATATTTCCGTTAACACAAGCAACCACTTAGGATCGGGTAAAGCATACATTTTTAACCTCCTTTTTTTCTTAATACAACTTCATACTTCGAGTTTAGTAACCTTGTATCTTTGTCCAAATTCGAAAATTTCTAGCAAAGATCATTGAAATTTTTTTGACTGTCATATCGATTCGAAATTTTCTATCCGACCTAAAACTTTTATATCACGCCAAATGAGTTCTTGAAAATAGTTCTATCGATCTAATAGATTAAGTATAGACCAATCATTTTCTCCTAGATACGAATTATTGCACACGTAAAAGCATTACAAGCGCTAATTTTTAATCTTCTTATCTAGGAGACGCATTTCATTCCGCTTATTTTTAATTCGATGACTTTCTATCATATTATCACGATGTGATCTATGAATTGCTAGAACGTTCACGAATACAATAAATGCGATTTTTTTAGCTTAACTTTAGTTTAAATGTACTTCTTTTTTAGAATGCGTGCAATATACACGATCGTGCAATCGATGCACTTTATATATTTTGTTATTTGATGTTTCGGCTTTAGATTCTTGTCTTATTATTTTTCCGTCATCTAGTCTTTTCTGCCGCTTAGTAACGGTGAAAGATGGCACTCTTTCGCAAAGTATTATTATCTTATCCATCCCTCTTATTACTTTGTATACATTTTGTATCTATGGCTATGCTTATTTGCTCCTGTTGTAATGAAGAGGACGAACCTCACAGAATTTTATCTTCTTGTGTCTGCAAGAAAGAATATGTGATTGATTGATTTGTCTAATCACTGATGGATCCGGAGAAGATTATACAATAAATTATCGCGCGAGAAAACCGAAAACCCAATATTATCATTCATCGCGTAGCAGAACCATGTGACCAATCAAAGAAGAATTAATACGAATATAACTTTGCTTACACAAAAATGCATTATATATATTTATATATATTTTAAACATTTTGAATATTTGACATTCCTATGAATATTCCAATTGAAGATTTCTAGGCGCAATTCTAGGAAGTGAGTAATTCCTACATTTTCTGTCAAACTCCCATGCATCCATCATAGTTCATCAGTTCTTTCTAATGTCTTCGCTCGTGAAGTTGGCGTAAGTTTCAAATTGGCGAACGTATTCGTAGCCGCATTCGTACAAGAACTGAAACTGTTCCGGCGGTCTGACGAATTCTCTTCTGCTTTGTCTGACAGTTTGGACGGCCAAGCATACATCGCAGACGTGATTTAGTTTTATTTTCTCAAGTAAATAGCAGAGCGCGACGTACAAACCGGAAGCGCGGATCCCGTCGCTGAAAGAGAAGTACATACAATAAATATTTAGGATAAAAAGTGACAAATCGAGATTTTGGCCCGAATCGTAAGGAAAAGTGATGTGCAGAGGATGGATGTTAGTAATTTGTTTCTTCGTTCAAAATTTGGATCTACAAAGATACTTAAGTGGACTTTGCATTCGGCCTGTAACTTCTGGACTTTTTCGCAACAGAAATAGGAACTCGTCGTTCGGTATGATATAGATTTATTTCAAAATATGCGGATGTACTTACTGGCAAGTTACCAAAATAGTACTGCTGAATTTTCCTATAGTGTTCATAATCTCGAAGGTCGTAATTAGACTGGCGGCTTTGTTCGGATGTAGGGAAGTTTGGTGCCAATCATTTAACTGAATTACAGTTATTGGAGTTTTCTGAAAATTTGAAGTAAACTTAAATTTAAGAAAGAAAAGATAGCTCCTAACACAGGTGAATCTTCTAGATTTAATTAACTCGAATAAAAGCATTTCATTTAAAAAATGCAAATACAAGCAAATTCAATGTTCTTGATTGGAAAATGGTCTTTACAATTAATTAACCCAATTACCTTTTGATAGGTATTTGTCGCTGTCACATTGTAAATGTCGCAATTCGCGATGGTATTCTTAGATGTGAATTTCACTTTCAAGTTGGGTAACGGATTGAAAGTTAAAGCCTTGGACGCCGGAAAAAATACACAGGCAGTCTAAAACGTTAACGCATCTTGTTTATGTCTCATACGTGAATTTGTTACTTTATTTCTCACCGTATCCATTGGATTCAGTTTGCTCAAGCTAACTATAGTTTTTATTTGTTTTTCGACGACCAGTTGCCAGAAAATACCGAGCGTGTGAATCGTTGGATTCCGAGTCACTATAAACTTTGACGGATCCGAAAAACTATCTACTACTTCCGCTCTGATGTAAATCTGGGAAGCGTTTTCCGAAGGATATGGATAGAAGGCGGCTTGAGAAAAATCATCTGCAAAATTAAACAGCAAATCTTATTAGAACGTTTCACGCATTTCTACTTTTTCTTTTAACCCTCAAAAAGCGACGCGTTGAAAGAGATTGTTCCTTTACAATGCAGTAGTAAATCTTACCGGTTGAATTAGATGGAAACGCTTTCTTGGGATTTATTTCCGGACGATTTCCATTCCAATCTATAGCGCGCATCGCCTCGTCTTGCCAAGCCGAATCGTCCAGGAATTTCAGTTGCTTGTTGAGTTTCGTGGCGATGACGTCGTCCACTTCGGACTTCATCGTCCTGCTGCACACAATGCCGGTTTTGGAAGGAGCACTGATGCATTGCAGGATCTGTAGCAGGATGAAATGTACGGCTTTGTACTGTTCGACGTTTTCGACCATATACGCGCGCTGCGCGCGAAGCTTATAAAGATGTTGAAAGATGTCCACTTTTCCTTCAGCTAGTGCCATTCTCAAGCAAATATCGACTAGAATCAGGATGCCGGTGCGGCCGAAACCTTCACTAAAGTAAATGAATACATGTAGGTGAAAGGGAGATACATTCATACACGGGACAAATTGAACAAACAAACAAAACATTTAAAATTATCCGGCAGAAAAAGTCAATTTGTTTCAAACTTGATGTGATCAATATGCCTCTATAAAATATTTTAATCATATAACAACTTACAATGACAAGTACTTGTTAGTTTAATAGCGATTAGTTCAGTGCTTTGAAGCGAAAATGCCTCCTGAACGTCATAACGCATTTACAATTAAATAAGAGGGTGCGATATTATGCAGACTGGAAATGGAGAATCAAACTTATTTTTCGCAAAAGAATTGGCGAGCACTCAAAAACAATTCTAGAGAATATCATGTGCTCAGAACGATTGAAAGTTTGGACGATAGTCAAGACCTTTTTGCTGTAGAGGCAACAGTTTTGGATGCCTTTCCCAAGGTATATGATGTCTGGAATGAAACTTCGCAAAGCACGATTTAATCTGTTTCAAACGCGGCATCATTTCAGGATGTTACAGAATACGGTATTGGTAATGAAGACGATACGTCATAGGTAAAAATTTGAATGCAGAGATGCGGGCATCAACTGAAATGTGGAAAGATTATGTTGAAATTGATAGCGACATTATCACATCCGAAGAATCTACAGAGGAGAAGAACATCACAAAAGAACAACAGCAAAGTGAAGATTAAGAGGAGGAAGCTGATGATGAAGAAACACCAAGTGCAGTAAGTATGACATCACAATTTGTTCGCAGGAACATTCACAATGAAAAAATCAAAGTGTGATCTTATTCATACAATACTGTTCAGGACTGCTTTTTAAATAGAATAAATAGCAAAAGCAGACAAAAGTTACTGATTTTTTCCTCAATTAAAAGTTTTGTTAATCATAATAATTTTCTTCCTAATAAACGAATGCTATGGATATCTACGTAAATGGTAGTTTTTATTTGACTAATTTTCCATTCACTTAGTATGACCTAATTTTGATTTTTCCTCAATGTGAATTCTAGTATATATCCTTCACAAAGCATATTTATGAAGATAAGTAAGTTAGCGTTAGCAATCAAACGAATGCTTCTCGTACTCATGTTTTGCTCAAAGTATTAAATATAATAACATCGTAATTTTGAGTTCGGTTTCTATTTGTGTACTTACCTTCCGTGCACGACAAATGGTAAATTTTCTAAAGGCAAATCGAACATTTTCTTCGAAAAAGAAGCGAAGCTTCGAATATAGGACGGGATTCCGGCGTGTGGTGAGCAGGAAAGCTGTAATTGCTTAACGATTCTCGTTTCTTTGTCGCGCGAGACTTCTAAACGTCGAATTTCGTAGTTGGCGAATACCTCCACTTTGGTATAGACGACATTAAAGTCACCGAAATTAACTAGATCGTTGATTTCCGGCCAATAGTTTTCGAACTTCCTCTGTAAACGATAAATTAATTTCGACGAGAAAGAAGCATTGAAAAAAGGAACATTGGATTTTATACATATGCAAATTCAACTAAGAGTTTGAAACGGAAATGTAAACTCGTTCAGATTTAAGATTCTATTTTAAGATTCACATTTCACAACAGAAAGAAATTCAGAAAAGAGTTGATGTCATTGTGAGAAATAATCAATTTCTATGAACGCTTTTAAGAAAAAGTTATTTATGCTTCTTTGATTTTGCAATTTGTATTAATAATAATAATAATAATAATAATAATAATAGTATTTATTCCATAAATGCAATAAAAAATTAAATTAAATTACAAGCAGTAGTGATGGATAAACAACGCAAGCAGTGAGATTTCAATTGTGATCCCTTTATTTGGCTTAATTCCTTGTACTTATATTCAAACAATTTGCTCCACCTACCTCGCTATTTTCAATTACTCCAGAGACGACTATGATATTTTCTACCCTTTCTTGCCAAATCATACGCCAGAAATCATAGATAGTATTTTCTTTCGGTCCTTGAGTAGCAATATATGTATTTTGCGAGTTGTAACCCTAGGTGCATGGAACTCAGAATAGAATTTATTTTTTATTTTTAAATTTGAAAAGAAATTTTGTAAAAAAAATTGACTAGAAAGATTTATGGTCTAACCTTATTTCTGTCTGAGGTAAGTACCTCCCGTATTTGTCTGTAATAAGGAGACTCCAGATGAAGTAAATCAATTCTTAATGCTGGCCACGCTCGACCACCATGAATTTTAATGAAATTTTACTTATAGATTCCCGAAGGTCTCAAACGAAAATTCGCAAAATTCTTTTGGGAATTGGAGGATACTTTTATACTGATTGTGCGCGCAGAAAGAAGGGCAGTAAATTTGTTAATACACTGCAACTTAACAAAGCTTTGGAGGCAATTGAATATATAAAACGTAAATATAATCTATAATGATAACCCAGTGCCAAGTTTAAAGAATTATTCGAGATTGTTTTTATGTGCATGTGCATACTAGCAAAATACATTTGCGTCAAATTTTATTCAGATTGAAAGTTGCAAGGGATCGAACGTCCTACCAGGATCCTCGACTTACTTAACATAGATTGACCCAATACGAATAAAACTTGAATTGAACAAATAGCGGCGTCTTACATTTATAAAATTGGCGTTTATATAATCAGAAAAAGGATCTCTATTCGCTATCTCCAATTGAACCCTGGAATGGTCATCTGAAATAGAAACGGCGAAAAAATTACGAATCCGAAAAGGGTGCGAAAGCATGTATATATGTTCACATACATGCTGGTATATCCGGTACCATATTTTTCTTCTTGTTTTCAGGCATCATACCACTGTTACAAGGTTTCATCTGGCAGCTCGATATGTCCTGAAAGTTTCGAGTATTCGGTTTAATAGGTATAACATCTCACCCTGCAACACGTACTTTGAACTGCCTCTCCAATTCACCGCTGTCTATGGCTTCTTTTAGGTAATTTTCAAGGTCTCTTACGTGAACGACTTTGGAGTATTTCCCTTTGGACGATCTTCTAATTTGGTTCTACATTTAACGGAGATCAATATGAAACGGACATTGGTCCTCGCGAAGCGTTCTCGTAACTTACCACAATTTTAATACTGTTATTTCGTAGGAAAGCCATGTTAGATTTACGTGGTGGACTATTCGCAGGTACTCTTTCGTTATGGGCTTCCCTCGAATTTTCTTGTATTTGATTTCGCAGCGTTTCGTGTGATCCGACATTAGCCATTTCAAAATGTTGTGCTCTTTGTATGTCATGTATACCATCATGTCCGATTTCGGATGACTCTGAGTAAGACAAAACGCTAGTAATAGTCAGTTTAAACGTGAATCAAACTTCCAAACTTCTTACCCGCACGTCGTGGAATTAACAAATTACGCCGTTTTCTGTCGTAGTACCGTCTGAAATAATTTATTTGGAATTAATTATGATGAGCGCAAAACGATTTCAACCTTCATGTTACATATCAAATGAATTTACACTTACTTGAATAGAATAATACTAACTCCACATAACGTCACGGGTATCGATAGCAGGATTAGAAGGTATCGTGTCCAACCGTAACTTACTTCAAATTTTAATGGATAAATTGTGTACCGTGAATAACCGGCGAATGAATTATTGAGGACGATCAACACCTGGTACGAGCGACCCCATTGAAGTATTCCGCTGGGAAGTCTAACATCGTCGTGGAAGAATTCGATTCTTTTCTCGCTGTTATTATAATTAATCACCCTTGGGTAAGGACGGTGTAAATTGTATACATCCAGAAACCAAGAAGAGCCCTTTTCGATGGGAAGCGTTTTAAAAAAGTCCTGATGCTTTGTGTCTCCATTGGAAGCGTTCTGATGAATGTACGTGATAATCGCGAACATTGTTCTGTGAAATTGAACTTGGATCAGAACATTTTTGCTACGATTTACTGCTAGTGATAGCGGGGAATAAGTCGATAAATATATATTTTTATTATGCCCAACAGTTTAATAACTAAAATTAGACATTCATACATACACGTAGGTCGTGTACACTTCAATTAGAATACAATAGAAACAAAGAGTACAACATCATTATGAAATAAAATAAATACGTATAAAACGGTTTCGTAATATTGGTGTAAAAAGTAGAAGTAACAATGTACGCACGTATATAAAAAGAGAGAAAGATCAATATGATCAAGTGATGGATCAAAATGAAGAAGTGCTAGTGGGACTTAAAAGCACTAGAAGTGACGACCACAGAGTAGGTTTAGAACAACATTTAAGAAGTCAATGAGGATAATGAGAGACTGAAAAGACGTCTTAATGATTGAAATCGAAAAATCAAACAACTAGAAAGATAGAAGAAACGAAAGAATTTGATTATCGAAGGAAATACCATAGACCAATTGAACGGAAGAGAATTAATGCAACAGGTGGAATATTTCATAACACAAAATTTAGAGCTTGATGTTATAATAAACAATGCAGGAAAGGTTGACCCCAAAACATGTGTAATTGAAATGAAAAATATGACAGACAGGCTAGGAGTGTTAAAATAAATAATTACAAATTCATAAATACAAGGGAATGCAGAATAACCATTGAATCATATATGTATAACCAAATAAGAGGGGGAAGTTCAAAAACAAACTAGAAGGAAGGCAAGAACGAAGTAAAATCGAAAATAAGCAGCTAAAAATCGAAAATTATGAAAACTACACAAATAAATGAACAAGAGTTAAATATCTAAAGAAAGCTAGCAAACAAAAATCGTGGAACAAATTCGAAGAAAGGGATAGCATAAAAACACAGGAAAAACCAAATTCTTTTGACATACTGAAATATGAGAATCCCACGAAGAGTAATGCTGAACATTATAAAAAATAAAAGCCCCAAAATAGTAACCCGAGAAGAAGATATCATAGACGGAGTGTTTTGAAGAGTTGTAGGAAGATACAGAAGAACATTGTAAATCAAAGGCAATAATAAGAAGAATAAATTTGGTCCTGTACTATTTTATTTGTCGTTTTTCTTTTAACATGTCACAAATTTTTTTATAACACAAATTAAATAATAACATTTGCTATTTTAAACAACTATTTCGTACAGACCAATTAGTAGTAATTTCGCAAGTAGACGGTTTTGGGACGGGCGTTTAGATTGTGACAATCGAGGCATATGCGCTCAAAAGGTGGACATTTAGACTTTCCAGGAGTGTACATACTTCAATATGTTTGTATTACAATTCCATACGTAAATATTACTAACGACATACTAAGTTTGTCCCAAGAAGTGTATCGATATGTTGTCTAAATTACTTACGCTGTTGTACGTTCTACGTCCACTACGTCGGATAAAACGATTTCAAGGGATGATTGTGCCACATCTTCTAACTTGGGTTCCCTTAGAAACCTTGGTCTTTTGGGTGGCGAGCGTCTTATTATTTTTGCAGCATTCGCAGAGGGAAATTCTTCAGTTAGAGCACCGATACGTACGGATAGCGTTTGTGCCGTCCATTTGCTGGTGTTTATCTGCGATTAGTACATGCAGTTAGTATATAAGCGGTTGTCGTTTTTGAAGCAAGCGTGACATTCGGCAAAAACGTCTCGATTTCAGACGAAAATGATCGACATTGACGCCTTCACTCCTGCTTCTGCTAAATGAAATGACGAAGGCTTTTCTTCATAGATTTTTTCTAAATAAAAAATCTTCGGAAAAGTTCTTGTGGATGGAATAAATCGTTTTCAAATTGTCCAAAAAAAAAACGTTAAATTTGAATTCAAAACCGTTTCAGATATCTAATTCGGCATAAAGCCGAAATTGTGAATTTACTTACTGTAAAATTATATACCGGTTCCTCTTCTTCTACATACTTGTAGGTCCAAGTTTTTCTCTTCGAATGCGTGATAAAAAATGCGGTGATGATCCCGTTTGGTACTCTTGGATGCATCCATGTGAGTATTAAATTGTAGTTTTCATCCCAGTGCCCGTCGAGTTTTACCGGTGAACTTGGTGCTGAGAAGGATTCAAAGTAATTGCAGGCTTATCATTTCATTCAGCGTGTCAAAATGTGAAAATTTCAATACATACGTACTTCTTAGCGCCGATACTATGCGGGATAGTATTGTTAACATTTAAGGTTTCTATAATAGAACGTCTGAATAGCACTGGCGCTTCAAAATGACCTAGGGGAATCGCATAAGATTGGTTCAGATCTGGATATCTGGATATTTTAAAAGCACGGTACTATGCATATTTTCAGTCTATAGTAAAATATGGAATTGTACATTGGGGCCGTTCCGAAAGCACACAACGCATTTTTATACAACAAAAGAGTGCAATTCGTATTATGGCCGGTCTGGATCCTGCAGATTCCTGCAGAAATGCGTTCAACTCAAAATTTTGACAACGCCATCACTGTATATATGCGAAAGTAATGCCGTAACTAAATAACATATTATCGGCAAGTGAATAATGTATCTCTGTCTCTGTCACTATTGCAGAAAAATAAACAGATGTTTTACTTCGCTGTCGTTGCATGAAGTTGACCTATATTTGAAAAGTTCGACGGTCTTTCATTGATAATGATAAAAATAATTTTTTCAAAAAAGAAAAATTATTTATTGATAAAAATGTAAAATCAAGAAAACAAAGAAAGTTTCACAAGATATGCGTAACATCAGACCTGTTTGCCAATAATATATTTATGTGATTGCTGGGTAAAAATGTTTAGAATAAAATAATTAATAAACCGTAGATAACATGTATGTATGTACTGTGCAAGCAGTGTGGAAAATTCGCAAATTTGAAGTAGACCGCTTATTCATAAATTATTTATGCTTACTCGATCAATGATCCGATCGTTAGTCGTATTGGAAAGTCGCTACAATTGTATAACAGGGCCGGACTCAAGACTGTAATTGTAAACATGTTGCGAACGGTACGTATGGGGCCCTACGTTTATTAAGAAAATATTGAATATATTTTAATTATCTACCTTTGGACAAGTTTTTAACCATTTACACAGTTACAGCCTGTACATATATATATAGAAATATATATTGTGAATGAATAATGTAATATTGACTATAATTCAAAAACATTGTTGTTGCGATTATTTTTGAAAAAATAAAAGTTATTATTATAGCAGATTCGTAATCAGCGATCTCGAAAACCTCTATATATGAATTTTCACATAGAACAACTGGATAGAAAAATTCACACTTCAAACGGTTAGCAGTCCGTTTGGTGAGCGAAGTAGAATTTGAAATACTTACGACGCGGAACTGTCGTAGCCACAGTTTCGACGTATTTACCAAAATTTGATCCGTTTTCGTATTTGGCTGACACCTAAAACAGCAACAATCGCAAAGTGATTATATTAAATTGAATTTAGGGCCAATCGATTTCGCATGGTAACACCAAAGCAATGTTTGTAGCAAGCGTGCTTTTTTATTTACGTTGAAATATTTTGCACATGGAAAGGAAAGCAA
Source organism: Chrysina gloriosa (assembly GCA_038088585.1). Classification (NCBI taxonomy): domain Eukaryota; kingdom Metazoa; phylum Arthropoda; class Insecta; order Coleoptera; family Scarabaeidae; genus Chrysina; species Chrysina gloriosa. Next base: position 49,775,553 of record CM076093.1, on the reverse strand, counting down.
TCAACATGGAGACAAAAAAATCAGTTACAAAGACATTGAATCAAGCCACGAATTAGTACATAAGAAATAAAAGGACATATTGGACGTTCTTGCTTCATATTAGTGATATACTGGTACAGCAACAATTGCCTAGATTATATGAGTTTGCGCACTTCAACTTACCCTGAAGATGTATGTAGTGTTAAAAACAAGATCGTTGCTAGTGTAACATATGTAGCCGTTCCACAATTTGCAAGATGTTAGTTGCAATGAACTCAACAGTATTACTTGCAATACAGTTGTGGAAGTTTTGGTTTTGTATTCTTGGTATATGCGGTATACGCTGACGTTACCAGTCAGATCATAGGGCGAAAGCCATCGTAAGCTGATGGATGTTTTGTTCGTAGAGTATACTGTCAACTTTTGCACTTCACCCGGAGCTATATAGAACCAAATTAAGTTAGAATGCAGAAATATATGGGTTGGGGAGGTGCCTAAGTTGGGTGTGGAACAGGGGTTCCTTAAGGGGGCACAGGTGGACCCTTCGAGGGTTGATGGACGGCCTATAGTATTCCAGCGGTCTATTGAGGGTCGATGAGAATTTTTTCTGTTTTCGAATTTGGTTTAATTTAAAAGGAATATTAAAAAATATTAAGGAAAGTTATCAATACCTCAAGCACATAAATTGAAATGGAACTATTGCGCAATTATAATCTGTGCTTTTGAAATCTTGTTTATGTCTGTAGAATTAAAATGAGAATACAGTCGAACCTCCATATATCGAAGTTGATGGTTCCGCGAGAAAAATTCGGTATATAGAAACTTCAATATATGGAAACGTGAGTTTTTCTGTTTGCCACTTGTAGTGCAACTCATAGGGACATAAATAGGTATGTAGTATCTAAACAAATATTCCGAATTCGCAATCATTATTAAGCACAGCTAAAACTTATCGCATAACTTATAATAAATCGCAATTATATGTTACGTGTACCAACTTTGATATTGAACTTCATCTGATCATTTCTAATTCTAATAAAATTGTACAACAATATTCTCCGTAGTGTGCAACTAAACTATTTAAAATTTGAGTTCACGATATATACAGCCTGTATATCGTCAACTCAAATTTGACTACTAACGCGTCGGACTGTAGCTCCCAAACTAATATATTTTTAAAATCTCCTTTGACAGGATGGTGTAGGTTTATAAAGATTATAATTAGAAGGTATTGTCATTTATACAGAGTACCCCAAAAATCTTTAAGTATCAAAGTTGTTTTTTTTTCTTAATGGAACACTATATACTTTTTGCTTTTATCGAATTGTATAGAAAAAATAAAGGTGAGTCACTTCAATGTTCTCTATACCTATTGTTTACCGTCTTGAAAGTATTTGAGGATTCTCGAAAAAGGACATAACAAACAAACTAATTCAATTTTTCAGATCATCTTTTTAACCTTGATACGGTATATCTTGGGCTGCCTAATTTCAGGCATGTAATTTTACAATAATATGCAGGATGATTCCATAGATCGGCTTTATTTGTCTCAACTTCAATAGTGCATAACTTTGTTATTTCAAATGGAACAGCCTGTATATTTTTAGACTCGGAGAAAAGTTTTTCAATTCTACCCAAACCGTATTAGGTTTCCCTATACCTATCTCTTGTGGTTTCGGATAAATTTGAAGGTATGTTAAATTTATTTTGTTAGATTGAAATGAAATCGAAGCTGCTGAATCTGGAGATGCATTTTTTTAAATTTTAACTATCTGAAAAAGTTGCTAATATTAGACACCCTTTAGTGGATGATTCTAAAATGACGCCGCGTGGGGTACGACAGTTTTGACCAAGTTTCAACGATTCTAAAAACATGAAATAATGGCAGTAATAGAGTAGACGTGTCTGTATTACGAGACCCGTTACTTTGTATCGGACTCGATTACCTTCGCACGTTGTTATAAATCTGATTGGCTGCATTTTGAAGTCAATAGGGGACAGAAAAATTATTGCAACTTTATATTCCGTGTTGGGATTTAAATTGTCGAGAAAGTGCATTTGATGTGTGCTGTTTATATTTAAATTTGTATCATAATACTTGGGTTGGTCCTGGTCTTCTGCCTGAAAATATAGAAATTACGGACATTCATTAGAAAGAAATTACCATAATGAATAAAACTCGTAGAGTAAAGACTTCACTATATTTAACAAAAAGAAACTGGAATGTTATAATTTTTTGTTAAATATAGTGAACTGTTTATTCTACGTGTTTTATTCATTATTATTTTTGAATTTGAAAGAAATTACGTCTTAGAAACCGGTTTATTCCGTTTTTCTATTGAGTATTTAAATATTTTTCCGATTTCATAAAGAGAAACACGTTTAATTTTTACAAATTCATGAGGTCTTTGTATATTTGTAGCAAAGGAAACAACTATGTAATATGTATATAATCAATTGAATGCAATACGTTTTTAACCATGTAATGTGGGATTTTAACGAACATATTGAAATAATTTGAAATATGAACTTAGAAGCATTTTCTTCATATTCAGATATTAGTTTCGAAATAAGCAGTGCATAAAGTACGTATTTATATTTTTTACGAATTAGGTCGCTAGTTAACCACTTACTTTAACTTCGATCTTAAAATTGGCAGGCAACGTGTTTTCATCATGTTTGATGTCAATCGAAACGGTCACACTCGTACAAGTTGTGTTAATCACATTGACAGTGGCATTGAGTTTCGGGCTGTGATGGATATCTGAAACTATGAAAGACATATAATCTGAATATCAGAAGATGTGTGGTGTCTACGAATTTTGTAACAAAATATCTGCTTACATGAATTACAAGGTTCAGCTCTTGGGTTGTTTACACAATCGTCAGTTATACAAATTCCAGTGACACGGTCACAGGAATTTTGCATTCGTCGCATTTCTGTCGACAGTCGAATCCATATGAACCATCAAGACAGCCTTAAATGAGTAAATTCGATTTATTCTATATTTTTCGTACCTAACAAAGGTAATTGGGATAGATGGAATATTGAATTGTTAAGTTTAGGCAAAAATATGAAAAAGTTCTCAATTTCTCCTTGCTGTCCAATTACTTCATAGTATTATTCTTGTAATTACTCATACGTACCTTCATTGCAATAGTTGTTACGGAAACCGTGAGGACAAGAACATCGAAGGCCTGATGAGGTAATCTCACATACTTTGAAGCCTTTGGGACACTTATGATCCGTGGAATTGCACGGGATGCAATTTTGCCGAAAGTACCGGAAGGACATTTCCATTCTGAAAAGAAAATGATTGGAATTTGAAATTATTCTGCAATGATTCTATCTCTTACTAAGACATTTACATCACGCTAGTTTCTACTGAAAATTATTAACCTTCAATCCTACAGCCATAAATTTGTAGAACACAAACAAATTTAAAAAAAAATTAAAGCTTAGATTAATGCAAACGCTTACTTGCTTTTGGATCAAAAATTATGGAAGGGCATTGGTCAATAGAAGTCCATCTATTAACCAATGCCCTTCCAAAATTTTTAAGAATTATATTAAATGACAAAAAAATAAATTAATCGAAACACGTTGAATTGCTCCAATATATTGTGGACTATACATGACGGGGCAAAAATTTGGAACCGACTCGATTACAGCCGAATAGATTTTAACACTTTATCAACGAATATTTAAAAAATCAAATGTGTATGACATTATGTAGGATGTCAATAATATCGTCTATAATGGAATATCTATATATTTCTTATATTTTGATTCGGCTTTACTTGAACGATACAAGGTTGTAATAAATTCTATTATGTAATTTCTCCTAATATCGCAAAATTGGGATAATCAATTGAGAATTTTTATAACCATGGAATTAATTTATTGATTTTAAGTTTGATCTGAAATAAACGCTATACATAGGTGTAATCGATACGATGTTCTGTTTGAGCCGTTTCCAATCTTTTGCTTAAAATACAAAACTTAATTCTGTATCTAGAGTAACTAATTCAATTTGTATGTAAGTAGATATATTTGGTTAGGAAAACTATGACCAAATTTACTCTATTAAAATCTTATTTCTCACCTCCTGGATTATATTTATTCAAGTCGTTCCAACAGATTTTGTGTTCCGGATATTTCAATGCATAACAGCAACCTTTCATAGAGGAGACTAGCTCGACAACGCCGCTCTCTTCTGTAAAATAAAATAATAATCTTTATCAGAGATTTCCACAAACATTTACTTATGCTTTCGAGCAAAGAAAACTTGTCGCTTTTACTAACGGCATTAATTCCCGGTGAAGGTAAATAACTTACATGTTTATGCAATTAAAGATTGTCATCATTTAATGTTAGTAGGTAGCACAATTCCACAGTTGCTCCCTTTTGTAACGGGTATGTATTTGTCCCGTGTTATCGAACTCAAATTATTAAAAATATTACCGCAACGAAACAGTGGGACTCCTTGGATGAACGTGCACCGAAAAGAGGAAAAAGTTGGTTTTCGGTGAGTAAGTTTATAACAAGGAATGAAAGTCGTACAGTAAAAACACTTTACCAAGTAGAAGCTCGTTTTATTCAATTTTTGAGTAAGTTTATGACTACTCTTTCAGGGGTATTTATGATGTACCACCACGGTGTGCAGTCGTACAAATATTTTTATATCTATTCCCATATAAAGTAAATTATGTTCAAACATTCCAACTATTGAGAGAATTAATAAGTAATGTTTAGTGACTGTTTAACCCAAAAATAATGTCTTGATTCAACATGATAATTCATCCGTCCACTCAACCTACGGTTGAAATCGCTACCCTAATTCGCCTTATTCTTCAGAACTGAATCGAAGCGATTTCATTTGTTTCCAAATTTGAAGAAATGATTCGATGGAAAGCGATTCAAGATAAGCGAAGAGGCGATAGAAATATTACTGCTTAAGAAAATTGGGAAGTCGCTGGAGTAGATAGGCAAATTTTTTCATTCTACATATAGTCACTTTACTGGCAGGTAAAAATTGTTGATAATAAACAGGAATCTGGTGTGCAAGTAATACCTGCTGTTACGAGAGAAAATTAATTCCTTTTTCCTTCTCGATTTGGATTGTTGTTTAGTCTTATTAGTTTTTAAGTATGTACTTACTGGCATTTAACTGGATATTTTATTAAACGTTCGTAACCCACCTTTACATCGTAGTATTCTATTGCCGAGATACCATTTTCCATCGCTAGTTGCGTTGCGGTTTTCGTTAATAACTTTGATCTTTATATTTGTACGTCCGTCATTTCTCCTGGTCCTTAGAACGACTTGTTGAAATTCCATCGACTAAAATGTTTTCGATTTTGATTTTTTCACGGCTTAGTACTATCAAAGATACACGTTACCTGATCAGATCGCGCCGAACCAATCACATTTCCGTCAACATCGGACGCAACGATTTCGGCAGTGCAGTCTTCACAAGGTTTTAGAAAGAACGACAGACACCTTGACGGGTTATTCAATTTTAAATCGGCTGTAACCGTAGCGTGGTACTCGAATACATTTACTGTAAGGAAATCGTTGATAACGAGAAAGCTCCGAATTGGATCCAAAGGCACAAGCTAGTGCCCTATCGAAAATTTACTATCGTCTTATGCTTACAAGAAAATCGTGAAATTAATTTTTCCCTTGGAATTGTGATTAGATTACGTTAATTGCTAGAAATGGCGAAAACGAATGCAAATGGCGAAAACCGATTCGTTTATGCCATCCTGGCGAATTCGTCTGAAAACAGAATTACCCACATTCGTGAATTTTTACAACATCTCGCTGATGCGGAGACCCCAATCGGAAATAAGTAGGCTCGAATGGCGATTTAGTATCGTCGTTGTATGACAGAATGGGCCGATTCCAACCGTACTTCCAGACTCGATATGCATTGCCCTTTTTTCTACGGATATGTGGTGCCATTCTTCATAATTTATAACGGAACTGTTGTTGAACTGCAAATCATATAAGTAAATCGATTAGGCAGGTGGTTTTATCCTACTAACGATAGTGAAAATCAAAAGAATAAGGAGAAAGTGAAGGTTTGCTTTACTTGCAGTTAATAGAAAAAAGTACTTTATGACTCATGAAGAACGATTCTTCGGTTTATACGGTTGTGGAAAATGCTTGCCTCGAGCGAGCGAAACACGTGTCACCGATTTTATTATTTAAAACAATTGTGTGATCGAGTGTCAGTAAATTACACCACACTCTTTGCGATCACTATCAATAATTCATTTTGAATGAGTAAACTCAAATTGCTTACTTTGGTCTGTGACTTCAAGCAATCACCTATGGGATCCATCGTTAAGTCTCTGGGAATCTCTCCTGAGTTGCATTTCCGTACGAAGTTTTTGGCACCACCATTACCACCCAGAGTTATGAAGTAGCAATTTGCGGATGTCAAAAATTCGTCGTCACATAACAAAAGGTGCACTTCTTCGGCTTTGAACGAGAAGGACAAACGGAAATCCTCTCCATTTATTACGAGTGGCTTGTGGAAAGTCAGAAAGGCGGTACTGAAATCTAAATTGAGGATAATTGCGCAATAGTTCGAACGAATAGCATACGTAGTAGATACGATTAACGGTGAAACACGCTAAGGTGTAGTGTGAGAAATTGCTAGCATCTTACTTTTGAAATTTAAACGTGTGTGGTTTGCATAGAAATTATCTACTATCTTCTCCATCATGTTTAATATTTCCTGGCGCAAATATTCTAAAAAGCACTAACCTTGCCATAATTCGTTCAGAATCGGTGGAAAGTCGGTGAATTTTTTCTCAAAACCGCGCCGCCCAACATTTCAGCAGATGGTCCGTCGATCGTAATCCAGGATGAAGTTGTATAGTAGTCTGCTATTTTACCTTGAACATAGAAATACATTTGTATATACCAGGGATGTTCTCTTTACGCTTTTAGGCCTGTATAGTAGGCTATGGATATTTTTCAATTAATTTGATTTGACATCTTAAGCTAGTTGTTTAAATATATCTAAAAGAGACAAAATTACCCTTATTACATCTTTCGGAAATACATAATTTCAGATACGTATTTCGGTAACTAAATCACTAATTTTTTCCTGCACTAAGATATTCAATAATTTGCCAAATGAACTTCACAAAATAGAAAATATCAAAAAATTTAAAGTTGGATTAAAACAATTTCTATTGGCCAAGTGTTACTATTCTTTCGATGAGTATGTAGACGAAAGATTTTTAAATTGACATTGTTCTTTTTGTATTATCTTGTTAATTTGTCACTTTTGTCAATGTATTGTGTATTACTTTACTAGATACAGCGGTGAGAGAGAGAGAGAGAGTATATACTACTTCAATAGTTTAAAATACCGGAGGCTTGGGAAAGAAAGATATTGAGAAAAATCTTTGGAGGAAAGCTAACTGAAATGAGATGGGAATGAAGATTTACATTGATACAAGAATAATCAGCTTTATAAAAATGAAAATGGCATTTAGAAAGAATGAATTAGTTAATAGCGTGGAAAATTACTGAAAAAGGGAGTAGATCAAGGGCGCGATGAAGGAGGACAGCATTGGATTCAAATGGCCGGCAAACAGCTTAAATATGTATATAATTTGCAATATCAATTGCTTCGTCTTTCTTAAAAACCGGTATAGGGCAACCTTTATACCGTGCTACAATAAACTCCAAGGGAATTCTACGATTTCTTATAGAAATCTTACATAAAATACGGAAAGTAATCAACTTCCTCCCAATTTACTATACAGTCTCGGTTGATATAATTAATCTAACTAGTCAGCACTTAGTTTCTAACTGAATAATGATATTTTTAGATTTTATAGAATGAAAAAATGGCGTTCGCCATCACAATTTACCGCTTGGATTATACCATGTTATGGCCGAATGATTGCTGTCATTGTAGAGTATACAGTAGTATGTCGACGCACGAATCCCGACGCTTAGTTGAGGTAGATCTGAAGCCCTGATCACAATTATCTTGAGGAAAATTAAAATTGTACATTGAACGATGTACCTATAATAAGAAGAAAGCAGTGGAGTTAGGAAAATATAAAATATCATATAGTATTTTTTTTCCAAAATGCTATCATTATTTTGAGAAATGTAAGGTTTTGCAATTGCCAAGGAAGTTTGTGCAATCGTCAAAAAACTGAAGTTGTCCCTAAAGCATCGGACGAAAAGCAATTATGTTCAAAATTAACGTTATTTTACCTGATGTTTCTGATGTTCATAATAATAACTGGTATTAATTGTGGATCAATGTTAACGAATTCATTGTAATTCAATGTTTTACCTACCGATGATGCATTTTCGAAGCACAAAACGCACTCAATCGTTGATAAATAGATGACTTATGTTCAAGTGACTGACCAATTAACTTCGCAAACCAACGATTACAATAAGAATTCCATATAATAACATAATCAAAATTTGCGGCTTTCCTTTTTAAGGTTGTGCGGGAAGGAAGTTCTGGCTCGTCATTAGAGGATGTGGTATAAAAAAGATAGGAATTGACTCATCGTATATCATCAAATTGCAGCCTTTTTTAAATGCATTGGTTTACTATTTCTAGCGCTTCCTTTGGCCACTTGCACTTGTATTCATTCTTAGGGTTATATGGCACTCGTTTCCTTGCGTTGTATTTTTATAAGTAAATATCGGATTATATGCACAGAAAAAAACTAAATGTATGCGCATATATATATATATATATATATACGTTTTCTCATCAAAATATGCAAAAAACCGAACAAATATACAACTGAAAATTCCAAATAAAAATGTAATTCCGGTTTATTAAAAACAAACATGGTGTAGTACGATAATATATTATATTGCTGGTAACAAACACATTTAAAATTGCAGTAAAGTTTAAAAAGATCTTAAAATACATCCAAATATTAACAAACACGATTAATTTCTTATTAAATTTTTATTACAAAAGCATTTATTACTAAATATTTCTTAAAATTTTCTACTAAGAAAATACGTCGCTTATCTGTGAAGATAGGCTTATACACTGAAAACGTCGTTTCCACATCTACTGAAATTATTGGCGCATTTTTTAGTCTACATATTGTTTCCGTGCTTAAGCTACATGTTTCGTTGAAATCACCTTTTCATATGTTAGCAACTTCTTTTAATATACCGTATCCCGTATTTATCTAAATCACATTTTCACATTTTTTATTTATGGTAAGTCCGATTTTAACCTGCACTTTAGCACATGATTGTTGAAATGCGTCCACAAATTCAATGGACTCTCTTAAATTCAAAGTTGTGTTCTCCAACGCTAAAATATTTGCTCGAAAAAAGAGTTGCATTTAATGAATGCCAATTGCTGGGGCAGTAGTATCAGCATAAAATATGACTGCATTCAACCATGTCCCCCATCTTGCAGTTGAGGAGGAAGTGGTGAATCTGGCAGTCGGTTCTTGTAAAAACACTTGTTTCACATTACTAATTAATTTATTGCCCAGAGGAAATTGGTTCCGTATTTCTTCAGGAACCCTTTATTTCTAAGCTTATTCTCTACCGCTTTTAGGTTAAGCAAACAACAAATTGGAAATCAACAGCTGTATTTTCAGAACGTTAATAAATAACATTTTCGAATATTCCTCGTTAGTGAAATTATAACTGTATATATCCTAATAAGTTTGATTATATGAGGCAAAAGTAAGTCAACGAGTGTAAAAGAAATAACAGTTTGGTTTTGGGATCGCTAACATATTTATCGCAAGAGATCCCCCTATACACACACGGCATTCAACGCGGTGGCCGAAAAATTAAATACACACGTCCTATCTAAATATTCATTAGACCTTTCTTAACATATAGGCGTATTTTACTAGCGTTGACATATCTATGCCTAAACGGGAAGCACTCGCCTTAATTTTACCATAATTTGTGAAAATCTTCAATGTTGAATTTAACTTACCATTTCTGAATTGTTTTAGATTTTTCTCCAAATTTATTTTTTATTTTTGTTCTTACCAGAAAATGGTGGGCGTTCATATTTAGCATTCTAAATATTTCCATGTTTGTTATCATCTTTTGAGATCTCTTCCCGGATATGTAACAATCCCAATGGTCCCAAAGATTACCTTGAAAATACACTAAGCGGGGCCCATTTGGATAAGTAAAAAATCGGACATTTGAATTAAATCTTTTATTCATAGATTAGGATACTTCATTACATAAAATGATTAAAAATTTGCGTAAATATAGTTTACTAATTTGTATTTCTCCCGTTCATGGTGGTGTACCTGTTTAAAGTTTCTTTAAGAACGCTTAAGTAAATACCGCGAATTATTACGTTTATTTTACGTTTATTGTACCCAATTACGAATCCGGATAATCAAAAGTTCCCGATATTTGAGGTATGGATAATCGAAGTGTTACTGTATTCTCGGCGCATTTAATCTAAAATGGAAATAAACCAAGAATTTTCTTACACCCTTGCTCGTATATTATATTTAAGTTTACGTGCAGGTATACCTCAAAATGCTTAAATAGAAATAGTTTGTGGTAAAATTTTCACTTACGATAACAGAAATGTTTAAATACTGATAGACTTTAGTCGCTTCCCGTACCGAAGTTGGCGTAAGTTTCAAATTGACGGACGTATTCGTAGCCGCATTCGTACAAGAACTGAAACTGTTCCGGCGGTCTGACGAATTCTCTTCTGCTTTGTCTGACAGTTTGGACGGCCAAGCATACATCGCAGACGTGATTTAATTTTATCTTCTCGAACAAATGACATACGGCGACGTATAAACCGGAAGCGCGGATTCCGTCACTGGAAGAAAAAAGGCTGAATAATAATGTAATGTATAGTTAACACAAGTTACACCATTTTACTCCTTCTCATCAAGACTTGTCGAAAATTTGACCACCACGATAAGTTAATAGCATCAAATTGCAATTTTTTGCGGTTACTTACTGACAAGTTATAAGAATAGTACTGCTGGATTTGCCCAGACTGTTCATTATCTCGTAGGCCGAAATTAGACAGCTGGGTGTGTTGGGGTGTAGCGAAGTTTGATGCCAGTCGTTTAGTTGGATTACAACAATTGGAGTTTTCTGAAAAATTTAAATAGAAAGAAATAATTTGCAGATATAACCGAGAATATGAAAGAAAAACTTTGGCAAGACTTTACACCTAGTTTAATTACCTGTTGATAGGAATTTGTGGCGGTAAGGTTATAGATATCGCAATTTCCGATGCCATTTTTAGATGTGAATTTCACCTTTAAATTCGGTGACGGAGTGAACGAACATCCGTTGGAGGTCGGATAAAACATGCAAGTGGCCTAAAACGTTATCGCACTTTTGTTAAGTTTCATATACGAACTGTCACCTTACTTCTCACCTTATCCATCGGATTTAATTTGTTCAGGCAAACAATGGTTTTTATCTGCTTTTCAATGACCAACTGCCAGAATACGCCGAGGGTGTGAACCGAAGGATTCTGTGTCACTATAAATCTCGACGAAGCTGAAAGAGAATCTACCGCTTCCGCTCTAATGTAAATCTGCGAACTATCTTCCGAAGGATATGGATAAAACGAAGCTTGAGAAAGATCGTCTGTGAAATTAAGCAGAAAATTCTTTAAAGTTTTCTATATCTCCGCGCAAATACATTCTTCTCTCGGAAATTGCTTAGGAAAAGGGCGATTCGTTAAGCGAATTTGAATTTTTCTAAAGGAATATCAAACCTCACCCTTTAACTTTGACAGGAACGGTTTCTTCGGATTTATAATCGGATGATTTACATTCCAATCTATGGTACGCATAGCCTCGTACTGCCAAGCCGAATCGTCCAGAAATTTCAATTGCGCGTCGAGTTTTGTGGCAATAACGTCGTCCACTTCGTATTTCATCGTCCTGCTGCACACGATGCCGGTTTTGGAGGGAGCACTGATGCATTGCAGGATCTGTAGTAGGATGAAATGTACGGTTTTGTACTGTTCAACGTTTTCGACCATATACGCGCGCTGCTCGCGAAGCTTATGAAGATGTTGGAAGATGTTCACTTTTCCTTCAGCCAATGCCATTCTCAAGCAAATATCGACCAGAATTAGGATAGCCGTTCGTCCGAAACCTTCACTGAAATAATTTAATACATGTACCTATATATATGTGTGGTGCTTAACGTACATTGAAAAAATTAATTTTATACGTCGATAAATCTCACCCTGTATTTATTTTTTATTGGGGTGGTAAGTAAGTCGAAAAAGTTTGGAAAGATTTCTTTAGCGCCAATACCTGCCCCACGGAGGGTAAAAATTAAAGTAGAACAATCAATTTTAATAAAAATAGTTTTTTATTTTATGTCTTAATTTGATATAATTATTTAGGACTAAAAACAACTGAAATAAGACTTGGAACTGTTTAATCCTTAAGAAAAAAATTGTTATATTAAATTATAAGTAATAGAAAGTTTAACATTTCTCTTGATAATGCTTGCTTTGAGCAAGATGGAAAATGGCTGCGATACTCTATTAGTACTTGCATAATACATAGACACAGTAAAATGTACCAATATATTAAGGCAAAAGTTTATTTATAAATTACTTTTCTATAAAAAATAGCGAAAACTTTACATTACATCCATAACTCCCTTATATCCATTTTCTCACTAATTTCTGTATTTTCTGTAAATTTCTTTCGTCGCTGTTCTTCCCAGTTAAACGTTCTAAAACCCTTTCTTCTTTTTCGGCAGTTTTTTATGCTCCCTAAAACATCAACTCTTCCTTTCTGTTTTTGGGAATATAAGAAATTGTTTGTGGTCTTCTATTTTGATTTAAGTCCGCCAGTTTTTCCTTAAAAACGCACTGTTTTTGCCACTGTGTTTCGTTTGTTTCGTTTAGAATGTTTTTGAAGACTCCATTCATTATACAACGTTTCCGGTTTAGTAACGCAGTGCCGAGGTTCTATAAAGGGCATGCGAGCTTTTGCCCAAAAAATTACTATTTCAGAAACCACTTAACGAGCACTTTCGTGGGGGCTTAATTTCACACATATCATATTATAAAACAACACTTGAAGCACTTGTTTGTTAAAAGGCAATTTGCTACCTAATGTTTGATTTGTTTCACTTCCTATCAAAGGATATATTATTACGAAGATTAGTTTTTAGCGACATTCTTAAGACAGTCACTCACACCAACTAAAATTCTCATCGTCATGCGCACTCAACTGTTCCAATTGCCCCTCCTATTTAAAACAGTATTTTAAGTATATTATTCGTACACGTAGTTCCTTTTTACGTATAAAACTTCATTTAATTTAATTAATGGAACAATAGCAATTTTTATATAATTGTTGATATTTAAGGCCCTTGAGGGACACGATTTATAATTATTCGATTAAATTGATTTTTTCCGACGTGATTTTTAAAAAGTTTAAAAAGCAACCTTCAAAAATAAGGACCATCCCAAATTGTATATACTTTGTAAAGATATTTCTGAAGTTAAGTTAGCAATCGTTATGAGGCATCATTTTATTGTTAGTCACGTTTTATAATTAGGAAAAAACTATCTAAGATCGAAGATGAGCGATCGATTTCTTTATAGTGATTGAAAGTCGCGTGACCATCAACAAACGCAATTTTGAGGTATCAGATCTATCAATTCACTTACCTTCCATGAACGACGATTGGTGAACTTTCGGAAGATAAATCGAGCATTTTCTTCGAAAAGGAAGCAAAGCATCGAATATAGGAAGGTATTCCTCGATGTGGCGAACAGGAAAAATACAATTGTCTAACGATTCTGTCTTCGTTGTCGCGCGAGACTACGAACTGTCGAATTTCATAATTCGCGAATACTTCAACTTTGATGTAGGCGACCTTAATGTCTCCGAAGTTCGTAATCCCGTTAATTTCTGGCCAGTACTTTTCGAATTTTCTCTGCAAACATTGACGATTTAAGTGTTTGGCAAAATAGTCTTGATTTTATACATGTATTTAATTAAGGACTTTAAACGAAAATTTAAATTCGTCCACATTGCAATTATATTGCAGGTTGTTTGACAAAAGACAATTATTTAGAAAGAAGTTCTTTCTGCATTTGTGGCACAAAGCAGTGGAATACAAATTAATTGCTAACTACAACTCATTCCTTTTGGGAATAGAATTGTTTATCTTGACACGACTATTTCAGATTATTTAATTCACACACCTGTGTATTCTCTATTATTTCTGAGACGACTGCGATATTATCCACCTTTTCTTGCCAGATCATCCTCCAGAAATCGTAGATCGTATTTTCTTTGGGCCCTTGGGTAGCTATGTACGCCTTTTCCGAATTGTAACCCTAAGTATATGTAAATTTAAAAAAGTTTCCTTTTAGCATTCACTCCTTATTGATTTTTAAAATCTATCGTAAAAGTTTCATAAGAAATTATGGTTTTAATAGTTATAATAGTATATTACGTTTATGAAGTTGGCATTTATGTAATCAGAGAACGGATTTTCATCAACAATCTCCAATTGAACCCTGGAATGGTCATCTGAAAAAGAAGCGGCGATAAGAATTCAAATACTGATTCGAAAAGTGTTGGAAAATCTATACGTACACGCCGCTATATCAGGCACTATATTTTTGTCCTTATTTTTGGGCATAACACCGCGATTCCAAGGTTTCGTCTGCGAGCTCGAGATATCCTGTAAGTTTCGAATATTTCTTTTACTTCGGCATAATATCTTATCGTGGCTCCACGTACCTTGAATTGCCTATCCAATTCACCGCTGTGTGTGGCTTCCCTTAGGTAATCTTCGAAGTCTTTCACGTCGATGGCTTTGGTGGATTTTTGTTTAGACAGTTTCCTAATTTGATTCTTAAACAGTGAATGGGATATATATATGTTGTTCTGCTGATGTTTCACAACTCCTTATAACTTACCAATATTTTAGCGCTATTATTTCCTAGCAGGACGATGTTAGATCTATTTACCGAAATATTTGCAGGAACGTTTTCACCGCGTGCTTCGGTACTAGTCCCTTGCATTTCAAGATGCGGCGGCCTTTCGTATAATTGAGCGTCCGACATTTCAAATGGTAGGGACCTTGCTTCTTCGCACGTATAGTCTGGAGTAATATCGCGCGAATCTGAATAATAAAGAAAGCCAGTAATTACCAGTAGAACTAAAACCGATGTGAGCTTTAGATTATTTACCTGTTTGCCGTGGAATTAAGAAATTACGCTCACTTTTGTGGTAGAACTTTCTGCAATAAATCGCTTGAATTTATTTCGAATTAAAGGATGAAATATATATATATATATATATATATATATATATATATATATATTTATCTTACGAGAGCGGTTTGATGGAATAGTGACTTTGCAATAAGAAAGTTATTTTACTGTAAACAATATATTTTATTTTTCAACTTGATCCCCTTTTAACACCACACGCTTAGCCTAGCGAGCTTCTATTTTTTTAAACAATCCAAAAAGTAATCTTTCAGAAACTCTTCAAAATACGCATTCGTCTCGGATATTACCTCTTCATTTTTCTGAAATGTCTTTCCACTCAGGCAATTTCTTTTTTTAAATTTGGAAGCAAGAGGAAATCACTGAAAGCCAGATCCGGTGAATGTGGCGGATGAGACAGCAAATCGTAATACAATTCAATTAATTTTGTTGTAGCAACAGTAGACGAATGCTACGGCGCATTATTGTGATGGAACAAAACTTTGTTCGTTAACAAATGCGATCGCTTTTTCCTAAGTTTGGCATCAAAATATGTTAGCAAATCAGCATAATATTTGCCAGCATTTGTTATCGTGTTTCCGTTCCGTAAATAATCAATCAGGATAACACCTTTGGAATCCCAAGAAATTGTTGCCATGACCTTATTGAGGGCACGCTCCTCCGGAGAAGTCCATTGTTTCAACTGTATTTTAGTTTCTGATGTATGATGATGTGTTCAAGTTTCATCTATTACTGTGACATATCGACGGAAAACTCCCTTGGATTATGTTTGAAGATTACCAAGCGTTCTTTTGAATTTTCAATGCGAGCGCGCATTTGATCAGCATTAAGCAAACGCGCCACCCATGTCGCGGATGGCTTTATCGTGTTTAAACGTCACATGAAAAATACAGACTTATCGAGAAAGATTGTTCACCACGTTACCAGTAACTTTCTAAAATCTGCGGATTTTTCTGTTTATAAGTTTGTGGTATTTGCATATCACCAGGATCATACCAGCATTTGACATAGGCGTACAATCGTTACTCACAATGTTTGCTGTCGTTTCTTACGTTTTCTCTCCGCTATTTTTTATCTGCATTCATTCGTTTCTGCGTAAGGTAAACTAAGTAGAATATCATACAGCATAAAATAAAAATAATTATTTTAGTGTTAAACTTTAAAATGTTTATAAGTGACAAGACGCATTATTTTACATAAAACTAGGTTGAAAAGTTTACTTCATCAGCTATTTCACGTTTGTACTTCCAATCGACGATCGTAAAAATACAAGGGGATAGATTTGTACTATTCATTTATAACTATTTTTGGAGTAGTTACAGTAAATGACGGTCTCCGACATTCTGTATCATCCACCCTCATATGACCACTTTGAAAAGCAGAAAGCAGATTTTGTTCCATATTTACGCAACAACGAAAACAGTTTTCTTAAAATCACTATAAACATAACCTATTTGTCAGATTTGTGTGAAATTTTGACACAGTAGGCATTAGAAACATGGCGGAAGCCAACAACATGATCGCCGTAGCGAAAGTGATGCCAACCTTTGAAAAGTCATTCTTGCGTCAAAGCGCCCTCGTATAAAAACGAACTTTTTCATAGAAATGTTCTTCGTGTTACTAATCGTAATCTGCACCTACTTGAATAAAAGAATACCGATCCCACATACGGCCACAGGTATCAGCAGCAGGATTAGGAGATAGTTCGTATCGGCACCGTCTACTTCAAAGTTCAATGAATAAATCGTGTATCGTGAATAACCGGCATAAGAATTATTGAGTATGATTGATATCCGATAGGAGTGACCTTCTTGAAGTATTTCGCTAGGAAGTCGGGCGTCGTCGTGGAACGGTCTAAGTTTCCTCTCGCCGTTATCATAATCGATTACTCTCGGGATGAAGTTGTCTAAATTGTACATTTCCAAAAACCAAGAAGAACCCCCTTCGATATGAAGCATTTCGAAGAAACTCCGATGAAGTGGATCTCCGTCCGAAGAGTTCTGATATATATCCGTTATAATAACGAACATTATTCTGCAAAATTTAATTTGCAAAGTACTTTAATAATAATCTTATGTTGCGTTGTTCTTCATCTGATGCAGATGGACTAAATTTTGTGGTGAGAAATGAATGGGCATGTTGTGGCAGTGTTGCCATAAATATTGAGGAATTTACTTACGAATTCGAACCTTCCACGTGCGTTATGGGGGCAATATAAGTTTAAAGGACGATCGTGTCACATCTTCTAATCTAGGCTTCGTTAGAAATGTCGGCCTTTTCGGTGGAGAAAACTTAGTTATTCCTGCAGGAAAGGACGAGAACGCGTCAGTTTCAGCACGGATTTGTATAAATAGTTCTTGTGCCGTCCTGTTGATGGCGTTTATCTACAATCAGCACAGCTACTAGAAGCGCAGAAATTCCTCCCAAAGTAGTACAATTTTAGGAAAGACGCCCGATTTCGATGGCGATAATAAATTTACTTTTTGATAGAGCTATTAAATATGAAATCGCTTACTGTGAAATTGTATCGTGATGTTTCCGTCGTTACACGATGTTCCCAAATAGTCTCGTCGATTTTGATTTTAAATCTAGTGATAACTCCGTTCGGCGAGCTTGGATGCATCCATCCGAGGATTAGGTTGTAGTCTTTGTCCCAGTGTCCGGTGATGTTTACTGGTGAACTTGGTGCTATGATAAAGATAATTAAAGTTAATCGCTTTACTCGGAATGATGCAGAATCTAATTTTTTAATATGTATTTATTTCCTATCGCGAGGGATTTTCTTCATTGCGTATGAACATGGGGCGTGCGCCAAGATACGTATGCAGTACTGAAACTTGTGCATCCGTTTTGTACATCGGGGAGACAGGCACATTGATACGTGCAAATTTTTGGAGGGAGCTGTACCCCGGAATCGGGAGATTCAGCCGCTTAGAAAATTGTGTTGTTATTATAGCAAGGTACCCTTTCAGACTGTCCAGTTTCATCGAAATCAGAATTTCTCAGTTGTCGGTGTTCCATTGTTAGTAAGCTTTGTTATTATATTATTAGCGGGCATGTGATACTACATTGATTGTTTTAGTTTCGAAGCTAATGATTTAACTAGATTCGAATATTCAAAAACATCGATGCATGTTTTACGCACCGAGAGAGAATTACAGAGATTTACCTTGAGGAGCAATCGTAGCCGTAACTGTAGCAGGTTCCCCGAAGACTGGTACTTCTTCGCATTGGGTTGCTACCTAAAGCAATAACAGTTTAGTGTTATCCGTAGATAAAATTTAATAGAAGGAAGGAACACGCAAAGGAGGATAATTGTGGAGACCAGATGAAATTTATGAGATTTAACTTACTTTGAAAGTATACGGCATGTTGCTAAGTAAATTTCCAATGGTGTAGCATATATAGCCATTCCATAATTTGCAATAGTCGCCTTGCAATAGACTAAACGTCGGTTTCGACTCGTTTTCGGACTTTCCGTTTCCGTATTCATGTTGGACTTTGTATGCACTAACTTTACCGGTGGGTGGATAAGGCGGAAGCCATCGTAAGCTGGCGGCTGTTTCGTTCGTAGAGTATACTGTCAGGTTTAGTACTTCTCCTGGTACTGCAAGGAGAAAATCACAATGTGGCATTTTCATCTGGAAATGATTTCGAAAATTCAATCTTTAAATAACGAAAGTGTACCTCCAGGTTTGGTTGTATGGAACCAACGCCTCGTGAGCGTAGGATACCCATTTCGAGATATGTTCAATTCAAGCCTGTACTCCGTATAGGGGAGCACTTCAAAATTTGTACTTTCCCTCGCCTCGTTTCTCCGGAACCACGAATTGCCACCGGCCGCCTGTCCTCCGGAACACCAGGCACTCACGCAAATAAAACATAAACTGAACTGTCTAGGGCCGGTTTCTTTGCGGCATTCCGAAATTAGGTCAACGGTGAGCCTACCTATCGACTCGATAAAATTCACCTTTGGAACGTCCTCTTCAGTTAAATTCGCTGTGTCAGTGTTCAAAAATAGGGTTTTGTAATCGATTGATATTTGGATTTGGTGAAAAGTGTTCTTATGCAATAAATAACTTACACGAAATCGTTTCGAATGGAATTTCCTCCGGTTTTCCCTGGTATTTTGTAACCGCGCGAATTTCAGCAAAGTACAATGAATGCGGGTGCAAACCGCGAATTACAATCTTTGTATCATTAGTCGTAATCTTTCGCCTAACGTACGGATGATTCCGATTGTCGCAACCTATATGTTTTACTAACTACAAGAAGAATTCAAATTTATACTCTTTTTTTACATAAATGTCACCTACCCAATATTCAATTATGTAGCTTCTTAAAATTCCATTTGGATCAAGCGGCTTGTACCATTCGATCGTTACGTTTCTATCTCCAATTTGTGAAATATATGGTGAACGAACTAAACCGGGTGCTGTAAGGAATTAGATGAATTGACTGTCAAGAGTATCTAGACCTAACAATTGAAGTTACGCGCATCGCCAATCGACTTACCGTCTTCATCAGTTATAATATTACGTTTAAATACTATTCCGTCGTCTTCGTCCAGTATTGCGACTGTATAATTACTGTAGGGAGTTAAGTAGTTCGCCATATTAACCTTACGGAGTGGTAAACGAGTATACGTTATCTCTCCTATATATATCCTAAATTGGTAAACACCAAACAGGCACATTAATTTGGGATTCTAAAACATCGTTAGAAACTTGTCGATTCGTTTACGATTAGTTAGAATTTTCTTACAACGATAGAAATTTGAATAGTCGAGTTGGTCGTTGTTACTGCCAAGTCTGCCGCGTGTATGCCTGGAATAAAAATAAATAGAAATGATTGAGATTGATGAATCCTATAATGTCGGTAAATCTTTATAAATATCCCTTCTATCATTTTCATACCGATCAAACAACAACTTTGGAGTTAATAGCTGTACAGCGTGGACGTATAGGTTGAAACAAAATCAATAAAATCTGAAAAGACGATCGGGCACGTCGACATTAATTTTCAAATGCGCAAATTTGTACAAAAAGCGTATTTTCTGCATACAGAACGATGATTTCTCGTAGTACGTAGGGTACGTAACAAGATTTTTGAAAAAAGAGTGTAATGCGTAATTTTGACGAAAAATAATAAAAACAGAATTAAAAATTTATGTAATAGACGTATTAAAGATTATGATAACTAAAGTTATAATGCTATTTTTGATGAAAAACAAAAGGTTTCAACGAACAAATAAAAAAATAATAAAAACAATGTAAACACAACTTTCATTCGAAATTATAGTTCACAAATCTCTTTTTACTAACACTAAATGTAAAATAAATAAACAAAAGCAAAGCAACGTAGTTTATAAAATAAACTGTAACGACTGTGTTGGGTGTTACATCGGCCAGATGAAACAATATTTAAAGAAAATATAGTATAATCGTGGATAATGATCTCGTTGCAATCACAGGTCATTGCTATGATTTTGAATTTGCTTACTTGCGCACGCTGTCGTGAAAGTGGTAGTTCGCACTTCGGGGCCTCTATAGGCAAGTTTATCGGTGACGAAAATGGCCCTAACTTCATATGTAATGTTTGGGCGTAAATCGCGGATAACGACTTCTTGAGTGTACGGTTCGTATGAAAATTCTGCAGAGTGTTGCCAATCATCTCGGTTTGGTTGCTAGGAATATCAAAACAATTTATTACAAGAAAAAACTATCGATACTAAGAAAACTAGTATCTATTGAAGGCTTGATTTGAATTGCAACAAACAAGGTCATCAAAAGTGCAAAAAACAACTGCATTTAAGTGTATTAAAATATTCAATCACTTGCCGCGTCATCTGAAAGCATCACCAAACATAAAGTTTAAAAGTGTATTGAAAACATATTTATTTAAAAAGCCTTCTATTCATTAGAAGAATATTTTAATGAATACCTGCTAAAGATTTATTTGTTATTTTTCTTGCGCTATGTGTGCGTGGCGTATATGATTTGTTTTTTAATTTCTATAATTATATACATTGACGAATTTTATACTGTTTGTAGTATAAAATAAAAAATAATCTATTATTATTATTATTGTCATATTATTGATTTCTGAACTACGGGAGATGTTTTCAAAGTTTCTTTATTTCGTCAGTTTTCATCAACATTACAATGTAGTTTTTCAGTATAGTCTCCATTTAATAGAGTTCACTTATTTTTAAATCGTCCTCGAAAGATTTTTTTTTGGAGTCCCCGCAAATCTACTTATTTATAGTAAGTTTCACGTCATTTAAGGTATCAAATCGAACACCTCGTAGTAGTTCCTTCAAATTTGGGAACAGACGAGGATCAAAAGTAATCAGATCGAGTACGGTGGACGTGGAAAAAATTTCCGCCGTAATTCCCTTAAAACGTCATTCATTCTTCGTGCGGTGTGGGTATAAATGTTATAATAAAAAATTGTATAAATAATAATTTTTTTTTATAGTAGGTTCGAATAATATAATTGAAGTTAAATGGGTAACGTTGTTTTTTTGAGATTGTGAGTCTGTCCGATGTATTATTTAAGAAAAGTATGCAAGTAAGCGCAGATAAATCAAATATGATAAATAACTTAATGGTTGAAATACTTGTCTGCAGGTTTTGAAAATTAAATAGATCAAATGCGTGGTAAAACTTTCGCAGAATTAACTATTCACTTACCTTCACTTCGATGATAATACGTTTAGGTAATATATTTCCTTCGTATTCGCCATTAATAAAAATGGTGGCACTCGTAGAATTCTTACTGGTTACAACAGGAGCGGATTTTGCAATTGCACCTAATTCTGGAAATGAAAGGAACGAGAGACTGAATCTTATTTGTGATATGCCTCCTCAACTTATTTGTCAATATGATTGCAGGTTATTCAATACTTATTTTTTATTTTTCACATTACGACATGTTTCATGTTGTAAAACAAAGGGTTTGCCCTTATTTATATGTTGCTATTACATTTAGGTTTCTAAAAAAAGTCAATAATAACGTGAAATTTGACGTTTTTGTGGCCAAGCTTACAGACAAACAAGTACACGATAGAATTTTTTTGTTATGGAAATTGAAACGTGTATTCGAGAACTGGAGCGTACCAATCTCAAATTTTTCTAAGGAAACTCAATTTAGCTGCAAATCATATTTTAAAAACGCTTTTTCATGTAATTTTTAATACTTTCAATTAGGAAAATCTTCAGTTCTACGATCTGTATGCCCTAGGTATTAAAAATGTCTACATATATACACGATAAGTAAATAACGAACTTTCTCGACTCTTATTGCACGAATAGAAAAAAGGTAGGCGGTATTCTAAAGATTACACATTATTAAATGTAAGTAAAATTCAACTATTAGCGACGCGTTGCGGATTTACATTGTCCTTAGCAAGTACTGAACAACCTTAACAAAATGTCTTCCAATTTACACAAACCAGTTCTTCTCAACATTTATTGTCAATGATATTTACGAATTATATTCGAAAATTGTTGCTTACCTGTACAATATGCACCCCAGTAGTTACTTTCGCAACCACCAGCATTACAAACTCCAGTAATATAGTCACAAGAGTTGTTGCATTTACCGCATTTTTGTCGACAATCGAAACCATAGGAACCTGCGGAACAACCT
The DNA here is from genome assembly GCA_038088585.1 of Chrysina gloriosa. NCBI lineage: Eukaryota > Metazoa > Arthropoda > Insecta > Coleoptera > Scarabaeidae > Chrysina > Chrysina gloriosa. The sequence continues at coordinate 49,752,658 of CM076093.1, read as the reverse complement.
TAAACGAGAACACCGTTGAAATAATGGGTAGTATAAGAGGAAATTCAATTTTTTTCGCCACACGTTCGTCGAAAATATTCGTAAGTATATACATATATGTAAGTTAATTACGTTAACGCACTTTGATCGCATTTCGTGCCGTGAAAACCGTGAAGGCAAGAACACTGAACACCCGCAGCGGTAACGTCACAAACTTTGGAAACATCACGGCATTCATGTGCCGTTCGATTACAGCGAATACAGTTCTTGCCGATAGTATCAGGAGGACATTTCCAATCTGTAACAAACAAAAGAAATAGCAAACTATAGGTCCTACGTATGTACGCATAGGAGAGCGAATTTCTTGTTTTCACCTCCTGGATTATATTTATTTAATTGGTCCCAGCAAATTTTATGTTCGGGATATCTCAAAGCGTAGCAGCAACCGTGCCTGAATGTCCTCAATCCTTGAATGCCTGTTGTAAATAGAATGAAAAATTAGTGAGTAACCCTGCAACTGTTTAATCAAACATCGTAAATACCGTTAAAGGCGAGTCTCATCACCTCGCTCAGTAGGATAAAATCCAGGAAAACTGGCCAAATCTCCTAAAAATATTTCTTTTCAAAGGGATTCTTTGAATGCATTTAGTTAGAGAACCGTTAGGACTATCGAATTCCGGGAACTAAACGAAGCAGGTATCTAAACTCAACCTGAAGACACGTTCAACTGAGAATGTGCACTAAACGGTGAAAAATTATTCGATTTTAATTCTGCAACATGGCTGAGGCACAGGAAGATATGTATAATTTAAATACGTCATCTGTAAGAAGATTGTCATTGTATCACTAGTTGTTAAGATCAGTTCATTCAAATACTATAACGTTTTAAAATTGAAGAATCATATTTATGGGCGGATACAAAAAAATCCACTGAGGTCCACAATAAAACGTGTTCGGACTAGCTTATTAGACATCTATTGTTCGAGAAAATCAATAATTTTTTGCTTCTAACTGCCACTCTGTCTTCAGTATAATTTTTTATCAAACGATTTTAGAGGTTACGAAACCCTCACATATACATATACATATAGGGTTAGTTAAAAGTATGGAAACGGTGATTTATTATCGTTAATATGCATTTTTGGATATTATACTCGATACAAATGTTTTATTATGAAATTTCTATGTACATTTCAAAATGCGTGAATTTTGTTTCTTCAATTGTTTTTGAGCTACGCCTGTCCGCGTAATTTTTTAAATGGAATTATGTTAATTTCACTCTACCATTCGATAGAGAATTTTTTCTCTTTACAATAGCATTCTTTTTAAAATTTACTTAATAATATTTTTGCAAGAAAATATCGGTTCAAATATATAATAAATGTTAGGTACATAGCCTGGAAAAAAGTGGAAAACATTGAAGAACAAGCAAAAAATCATTCTCCATTCCACTCTATCATCCATGGTAAAGAAGTCACTATAAACTATAAAGTCGCATTGACAATGGTAGATGGTAAAGTTTGCAATTCTTATCTTTGCTATGTGAGTTCTAAACATTTTAATGAAATAGACCAAATTTTGGAATGGTCAATATCTGAAGAACTTTTGTAATTCGGGATTTCATCGTTCCATGCCCGAATAAGATTCTTTGAGTGTCGCCTGTATTTATCTTACCGACTTGGAACTAAAAAATGGCAAAATTACGGTGCAGAAGACAGAGAAATCGTTGGAAAGCGAATAAAACTCCTCGAGAAAGGTTTTCGCAAAGAATTGGGATTGATCGTCGATCAATCAAGGTAAGGATATGGAAGCACGTGTGATGGCAATACGACGAAACCGTTTTCTGGAAATTGCACTATTTCTTCCAGTCTAACGGGCGTTGACCATAAAAAATATTTCAAATTATTTTAGTAATTTCTTGCGGTTTCGAAGTCCAAATAGAGAAATTTGAGAAGTTTGCCTTAAATACGGCTCGACTTTTTGTAAAGCTGTACCCGTGGTTTCACATATCGACCAGTGTTTATAAAATCGTCATACACGGCCACGTTATTATCGATTCCGCTTTACTCCTGATTGACCAAATGTCAGAGGAAGCGTAAGCATCTTGCAACAAATTCATAAAAAGATACCGCGAAGATTTCACTCGCAAATGCAGCAGGCAAAACTTGGGAGATATTTTTCGTCGGCTGTTGGTAGCATCGGATCCACGGATCTCGAATTTGCGAAAAATACCTACAAGAAAATTTATTATTGTTATTATTACCCGAAGGGATTGAATTATTAGCACCACCTTTAATTTAATTGAAGAAATCACACGCGATAGCTCTAATAAAAATGAAACTGACGAGGATGGAACTGACAGCAATTGTGAATTGAATAATTTTAAATATTTTGAGTTATGTGTACGAATGATGAATAATCACTTAGTATATAATTACTTGTTTTTTATTTTTTTAACATCCTAAAATTATGTATCAATACACCAAAAGCAGAACCGAAAACTTTTTATTATTTCATTTCAGTTGGAATAGGTTATTCTTATTTATGAACTTCACCCAATATTAGATCCACCATTTTGGTTTTGGAAAAATAGAACTAAGATTTGTAATTAGCGACCCGAAAAAGTGGTTCCTGTTCAATATTCGCAATATGCACACGTTTTCTCAGGAAAATGTTCGTCATATTGGATCGGCCATTTTGTTTTCGGGAAAATAGAATTCAGATTCGTAATCGGCAACCCAAAAAAAAAACCCTCTCTTGTCAAATTTGGTGGGGATAGAATCACACCTTCATATTATGGCCAGTTTTTGTGGATTTTATCCCATAGTGCATCGGTTTGAATATATGCCAATATCTATAGAGACAGCTGTGTATATGAAAAAATTATGCCATTCATACTCGTATATACAATAATTCTATTTTAACTCACCTTTGCAGCTAAGAATTTTGTTACTAAGGTACCACTTTTGGTCAGTATCGTCCCTGCTAACGACTTTTATTTCTACGTTTATCGTATCGCTTTCCTTGTCCATCTTTACATTGATTTGCTGCAGATCAGTCGACTGAAACAGTATTCTTGTCTTTTTACAGTTTAGTACACTACCGAGTAGAAGTGAAACGAGTTATAAATTTACTCGAATCTGAAATCTACGATACGAATCTTTGGAATCCTTTTGAAATAACAAAAGGAAAAGAAATAGAGAGACGTTTAAACACTGAATAGTGTAAAAACAATAGAGCCTCTGAAGTTTCGCTTTAAAACTTAGAACACTTGTTTCCTTACGATTTAAAACGTTTTTCAGGTTTTCAAAGGTCGAGACTCATGGAATTCTAGAACGCATTACCTGATTGGTTCGCGTGAAACCGAGCACGTTTCCATCACGATCGGACGCTATGATTTCGACGGCGCAATTTTCACAAGCTTTTACGAAGAACGCCAGACACGTTGTCCGTCCTTCAAGTTCCAATTGGGCTGCACTCGAACTATTGAACGCAAAGACATCCACTGTAATGAAATCACTGATGATGGCAAACCGTACCGTATCAAGAATTACGATCTAATCTCTCGCCAAAAATTTAAGAAGAATAGTAAATGGAATTGCTCGTTAAGTTTCCTTTAAGTTAAGTCTTTGGTAAGACTAAATAGATTTGGTCGTGGTGTAGTGAATTTAAGGCAAGCATCTAATCATCAGTCGAGCGCTTCTTTATTGAAAAGAAGTGTCACCTACTTACATTTGTGAACTATCACAGCACCATTATCATTAGGATTCCGCAAAAAGACATATGTAGGAGCAAAGGACGACGAACTATTATCAGTAAACGTCATAACTGCTTGGTTACGCCCATACTTCCATACGCTATAACTATTTCCTTCTTTTACGACGGACAAATGGTGCCATTCTTTCAAATTGACAACCGTAGTGTTTACGAACTACAAACAGATTACATTACATTACATGTTTCCTAATGAAAGCATAGTATATAAAGTTGAGTGTTAAGAAATTAATTGATTGGTTAATTGTTCGGTTTACAGAAATAAGTGATTTGACATTGTACTACCTACCGCAGTTTGAAGTAACGAACAGTTTTCGGTTAGAGATATCTCTTCTACCAATGATATAGTTTCTAAGTTGCATTTGTATATATAGGTTCGTTTTTCACTACTTAAAGTTACGTAGTAACAATTAATAAAACCATCCCAGAAGATAACGTGAACCTCACTAGCTTTGAACGAGAACGAGAAACGAAAATCATCACTGCCGCTCAATCGTTGATCTACGCGTTGAAATGGAAGAGGTCTAAACTCTAAATTGAGAATAAAGTAGTTGAGATATATTTATTAATAATCGTAACGAATATTGAATAAATATTAAAACGCATTAGCACTTTGTCTGCTATAATACATTAATCAGAAACGATATGTGGACACAAATGCGCGCTAGCAAACATTCCTGAATCAAAGTTGAGGAGCGTTGTCCTCGTCGCACTGTTTTGATAAGCTGTAAAAGAACTTAAGCTGAACAGTAATTCAAAATATTTCATACCCGTTCGGTTAAAGGTTTATGTTATTAGCTATTCCACGTACTTTCAATCGACCATCGTTAGTTACAAGGGCATGCATTTTATTAACCATTTCTGGAGTAGTTATAGTGAATGACGGCCTCGGATGTTCCGCATCATCCGTGCTCATACGGCCAACTTCTTGAAAGCAGAAAGCCACTTACAAATCATTCCATGGGACGCAGCGCACTCACGATAATATTTACGTAATTTTTCCTCAGTTTCTTTAATTGTTTTTCCATGTAAAAAGTAACGTTTGATTAACACTGCAAATTTTTTTCCCCCATATCTACACAACGTGTAAATAGTTTTCTTTAACACGTTGACTGCCGATGACTCAACTGTTATATAGGGCAATCGCGTTAACTCTCATTAAAAACGACCGCGCTGCACGAAAATTGTTTCTACCTTCACCAATTATTAAGACTACTTTGTTGGTTACACTTTTGCAAAAACTTATCAAACCAAAAACAACTAGAGAATTAAAAGACGCCAATTTTTGACAATTAACCTGAGACGTATTTTAGAATCTTTATTAATTAATTCCCAAACTATAATTTTAGTACTTATTTAATTCATTCATCAAAATCAGCTTAAGCCCGAACAAAATTAATATGACTGAATAGATATTTTTAATACCTTTCAAACGAGATGTAACTTGCCATAAGGACTCATTTAAAATTATCGGCCACAGTGGCCCTGTGACGTCTTCTATGACTGTTACGTCACCTGTTACGTTCACATCCGTTTATTTCCACCGTCCAAATTTCACTATTATAAGTATAACCGTTCGAAAGACATCAGGAGGGGGGACTTTTGACTAGCACTCTATATTTCACTAAAACAAAGCTTAGTAATTATGATTTTTGACACTGTATCATTCACACTTTTCTGTCACAAGCGGAATGCAAACGCCTGAAAACTCGAAAGAGAAACCTCAAGACCAGCCTAAACATATGCCTGAAAAATATCATTTGAATGATAAAGCACGCCAGATGAGAATCCACTGAAAAAAATATTAATAATCAATACAACACTAAAGAATACCTTTTACAAGTTTAACCAAAAAGAAAATGCTATTCGGCAAGACCCCAAATCTGGTTAGGCAGTGAACGTGTTAAATAAGTCTAAAACATAACCTATCTGCCAGATTTGTGTGAAATTTTGATACGAAGGATGCGGAGGAATCACTTTTCCATTAAACCGCCCTAGTATATGGCATGTTTGAGATATATCGCGCAACTTTGAGTCAAAAATATTTCTTCTCGCGATATTCTGTTGCTTAGAATGTATTAAAAAATCATACGTTAATAGCGACAGAATTGGAAGGACGTTAATCGCTTAAACGCAATGAATTTTGTAACCTTAATTGTACTGATGCGTTCTATTTCGTGAGAAGTATGTTATGTTGCAAATTACCTTTCCATAGTTCATTGAGTACCGGCGGAAAATTCGTAAACTCATTTTTCAGGATCCAGTCGTCCTGTTTTAGTGTACAAAATTGGTCTCTGTTTATAGTGCAATCCCCGTAGGCTGATCGATAAGGCCACAGGGCTAAAATAAAAATTAGTTGATGGGTGAAACATTAAATAATTTTGGATTATTTTACGACATAAAATTGCAAGTGGTATATAAATCTTTCGCAGATAATCTTGCCTATCAATTCTCGTTTGTAAAACAACTGTACTATCCTTTTACCATCAGGCACCATCGACTATTGCAATAAGATACATATAGACAATCGTGGGATGACCAGTGGCATAAGTATTGGAACCGGGCTCGGTGAAACGATCCATCCCGGCTCCAATAAGAACGATCGGTTCGAGTTTTTCCCACTCAGGATGAAATCAGTACAATTCCCGATTGACACATGCGACCGTATTTGATAGGAACTAATTGGGTCTGGTTGTAATTCAATGATCGGTGGTGCTTCTGGCACGGGTAGTAGTTGTTTTACAGACTAGAATGCGATTTATCTCATTTTATAATTAGGTAATGTGCATTCAAGTTGGATTTAATTTGAGATACGCGAAATCTATGCACTTAGTTAGCAATGAATAGCTTTTTTCTTCTTAAAGATACGCGCACGCAACTGTAAAATGGTACTTTCTTTAGAGCGCCTTCCACTCCACCTTTTGGGATTTGACTACCTTGGAATATGTGGAATGGTCTAACATTTGACCCCTCTACCAATCGATAAAACATATTCGATTTTCGAAAGTCCAAGTTACCGGTAATCTTCTTGTCAGTGTCATACTCACACCTACTATCCGAGAACCGTTCATCAAGGTCCCACGTTATTGCGGAATGAGAGCTGTCGTTGTATAGCGTACAATAGTATATGCCAGAGACTTTTCTCAGCATTAAGTTGGGCAAATTCGACGTCATGATCACATTTATTACAACGGAAATCGGAATTGCGCATCGAAGAACGCACCTGGAACAAGGAACATATCGTATCGTTTTAGGTTCGGTTTCGGTTGATCCTTAATTTTAATAGCAATGGTTCTTAGGATAATTTTTCTTTATTATTTACATTTACAGGATAAAAATACTGATGAGGTGTATAAATATGTGGACGATACAAGATTAAAAAAATAGTACTGCATATCCTCATAATGTGTTTTTGCTGACATCTTTTTATCATTAGTCAAAACTTTAACACAACTTCAATCTAATTATTTTATTTTATTTTCATTCATTTCGACGGAGTTCATTCCGTTAAGGTAACTTTATAAATTTCGCATCTGTTTTATCAATTTGCAGATTGATTTTGGACGTATGACCTGGAGTCTTGCATTCAGCAATTTATATAGTAATTTTCTGATGTAGAGTTAAATCGTCACAATTTTGTTTATTGCAAACATAATATTGTTAGAAAATTTCAAAGAAAAGAAATTTTTGTGGGAGAATTTTCCGGGAGACCAACAACATTAACAGCGGAAACATTGAATCAACATGGTGTGATACCCAGCCCGAAATAATTTTTCGAAAAATTATAAGTTCAGGCTGGTATTCAACATTTATAAAACCCTCTTGTTACCAAGAATAATTTTAATACTGCCAATTGGCACTGTAACTGTGGAACGAAAACTTCCTTAGGACCTGTATAAAGTAAGCGTTGTGCGGCAGTTATTACCACCTAATTTTGTAACCCGAATGGGATACTGTGAATGGTTTAATGAGAATTTGACATACCATAATAATCTTCTATATTTAACATATTTTACGGATGAAGCATGGTTCCATTTATCTAGCTATATTAGTTCACAATCTTTTTGCGTTTGGGCAGATGAAAATCTACACGAATTTGTTGAAATTTCTCTACATCTGAATAAAATTGGAGTGCGGATTTCGACATCAAGAAGACGTATAATAGGATCCATTTTCTTTCAAGAAAAATATAACAGCCAAGAGATATAGAACCAATATTTTGCAAGAATGTTTTACGCAAGTACATGACGATGAATTTCAAAATGGTTTGTTTCAACAAGCTAATGCTCCGGCACATACAGCAAGACAAACGATAACATATCTTAAGGAATTTGCTGTAAATAGAATCATCAGTCAAGGTCTTTGGGCCCCGAAGTCGCCTGATTTAACAACTTCAGATTTTTATTTGTTTCGACGATTTAGAAGTAATATGTGTACAAGAACTTCATGAAGCAATAATAAGTGTAATTCAACAAATAACATTAAATGAACTTCAGAGAGTTTTTGGAGAATATGAAACGGAGGCTTAATGCATGCTTATATAACGAGGTCCAACATTTTCAGAATGAAGTCGTAAATCTTTTAAGTAACAATTTTAAAATAAATTTGGATTGTTGGATGTTGATTGTCGGATTTTCAATAATTAATCAGACAATGGTATAATAAATAATTAATCTATGAAATTTGTGTTGAATATATATCAGTACTGTACGTTTGATTGCCTATGTTATCGTGACTACCATATTGTAACATACTGTATGTAACAAAAAGATGTTACATAAAATACCCATTCTAACATCCAAGTCAATATCCGAATGCCATTTATTTCCGAAAAATATTATTCTTGGCGATTTGACACTTTGACTGAAAAATCAAACGGATATCAAAGCGCTACGCGTAAATTTTAGTTTTAACACATTTCTTTTATTTCAGAATATCTACTTTAGAAGTAGTTTATTCGCGCATTATATTTAGCAATTCTACTTACCAAAATAGCATTTTCGAAACGCCGCTACGTGCAGAACGTAACCACGATAGATCCGTAGAAATAATTTTTCTTTAACGTTTGATAGTTGAGACCGGAATAACATTTAATTTGCAACAATCACCAAGCGAATTTTCTTTAGTGCGTAGAATGCACTGCGGCCTGGCTTTCCCAAGACACGATAACACGACTGATATACAAACCGCTGACATCGTAGTCTAGATAATTTGGACTTTATTGTCATGTGGACGTGAAAATAATCCCTTTAGGTGTGATTAACGCTTCAATTTCACGCTGTTCTTCACGAAACAACTCGAAAATTTACTCATGCTTTTATTTGAAGTGCACGCCAGTAAATGTTTTAAATCTCGATATTTATGATCATAGAGATTCTTCAATTTGTTGCTCTTGATTAGAGGAGTACTTTCAGGTTAAACGTTGCTTCCTATATGTGCTTAATATCCCCCAATCAAAAACTTGTCAAATTTTTAGTTTCCTGAAATACCAGAAGTAGCAAGTTAACCGATTTGAAGGAATTTTATGTGTGAACACAGAAACTTTTTTTTTCAAAATCTCTAATTGTTATGTAGGATTGCGGATTATTACATGTTAGTTCGACCTCGCACACGGCCGCTTCTAATATTGATATTAATTAATTCTAAAATTCATTTGGTTCTACTCATTCATTAATATTAATTTTTATCATGAATGAATCAGAATGTGCGGCTTCCTCCGCGTCCGTCACGTGTGTATAAACGTATTTCTATCATTAAAGGATGCGGCGAGAGTTGCTCTTCGCAATGCTACCAACAGCACACAAACGTAATTCCGTATGTACGAGTCTTTTTTTTACATTGGTAAACATGTCAATCTTACTGTTAATATCATGAACACCATTATTACGTTTACTTATTTTCGTAGTTTTATCAGCATTCTTTCATTTCGGTTATCGTTGAAAGGGACATAAGTCACTTTTTAATGCTTCGAGATAATCGATAAAAGCTGTGATTCGAAAAAATTGAATATGTCATGATTTTTCTTTTTTGGTAACAGTGGTAATTTTTATAAAAGATTCAAGTATGTTTAAAGCCATACTCCATTTGATTTTTGGGATCGAAGTTCCATAACTTCACCCCTTTCAATAATGAAACCAATTTTCTTGTAATTAAGTCGGTGTTTTGTGTACGTTAAAGATAAATTAGTAATTATTTTTAAAAAATTTATCATTGAAATAAAATACAAAAAGACAATAACAAACATTTAAATGTTCATAGAAATTATATCATTAATCTTGGTTTACGGCTGCTTTGTTTTTCTTTCGATTATCTCTTCGGATAGTTTTGACAGCTTTTTGCCAAAGAATTTCTATAATTGTTAGCAGGAACGGTTCCAGGCCTTTTTTATCGAAAATTAAGTGATGCAATTCAGAAATGCCAACTTCTATCTTTGATTGATCCTCAGACTTAACAATTTTATACTAATATTCCGGCCACCTATCCTTAAAATTTAGAATATCATCACTTGTTATTTCTTTAACAGTAAACTTTCCAGCGCTGCTAGACTATACAATAATAAACAATAATAAACAGCATGGTTCTTGTTTTGAACTGGACAACTGTCAGCAGCCAATCAGTCTGCGTGATTACTGATGCGTCGATATTCGTATTAATATGTCCCCTCCTTTTTTGACAATACCCTTATGGTAAGAGCAAAAATAAGATTTACCATTTTCCAAAATTTAAATTTGAATGCCAAATATGTCGACAGTTAAATGAGTTAGGTGAAGAGATTTCGGACTGGTACTTCAGACAAGTGAAAATTCTACATAAAGTCAAAGCAAAGGCCAACGGTATCATTTCGTTCTTGACATTCCTTTCTTAGATTCCTCAAAGAAGTAAAGAATTTCTTAGTTCTTCTTTTGCGCAGTGATAATTCACCTTCTGTTACTTTCTTTGCATTTTCGTTTAAAACTATATTTTTAATTTTTGTATCGAGTTGTTCTGAAATGTGTTTATTTGTGGACGACTAAACTCTAAATCAGTTATCAGTTTCATAAAAGAGCTCAGCAAAGTAGCTGTATTTGACAATAGTTTCAGGAAACTTTTCTTTAAACTCTTGATACATAATTTTTATGTTCAACTTTTTGTTTCAGTATTTATAGGTCTGACTGAAATAATAACTTTCTTTAACGGGGCAAGAATCCATATGATCTCGACTTTTTCTTAATCCAAAATATTTTACTTCTGATTCAAAATATTGTAGCTTGTTTGGGTTACATTTTATGTTATGCACGCCAGCTCTATTTATTACTTGATTAACAATTTTTTCTAGTTCAACTTCACTATCAGTGGCACATAAAATATAATAAACTGTAACGCCTAACGGTATATCATCGAAATATTTTTGAGTTAATTTTAGAAAACTGTCTGCTATAGAACACAGTCCAAACGGTGCACGTACAAACCTAAAGCAACCGAATGGTGTACTGAAGGTACATAATTTACTAGAATCTTCATCAAGCTTTATTTGAAGGAAACCATCCTTTAAGTCAAAGACACAAAAAACCTTTCCTTCTTTCTTTGCTAACAGTTTCATTAATATGTACATCGGCTAACTGCTCTTCTCTTTTGTAGTGTATTCTTAATATTGGCTCCGTGCTGTGTAATGTATTATTTGTGATTCGTTTGTCTTCATAGTTTGTTATAACATATCTATTTCGTCTAGTGCGGTTTTTAGTTTTCGCAGTGCTTCTGGAAACCCCGTAATCGCTATAAATAATTTTGTTCAAGGATTTGTTTTTAATTATTTATGATTATAAATATACTACTGCATATTGATAATTAATTACATCGAAAACAGAAGGACAACAGTATAACAATTAAATGGAAGCTGACGCAACTATCAAACCATATCTGCACGGCTGCATCTAATTAAATAGCATTTAACGTTATTCTTCTCCGAAATGTTATTGTTTAAAAATAGTCGGGAAAGCCTTGGATTTATTAGCCGCGAACGTGACCTAACAAGAGCAAGTATTGACGCGCAAGAGTAACAACCTTCATTCTTGCATTCGGCTATTTATACGGAGGTGTCCGCAGCATCTTAACATACACATCTTGCGATTGCTCCATCAACGACACCATGGTCTCCAACAAAGTATTGTGTTTGATCGTCTTCTGCGCTATCGTATCGGCGGCGGTGACCGCTCAAAGACCCGGAAGATGTCCACCGATAGCTCCTGGTGAAGTTGGCGTTTGCGCTTTCCTTTGCCAAGGGGATTTCAGTTGTGGCGGTAACTTGAAATGTTGTCCCACGGCGTGCGGTGGATCGTCCTGTAGAAGTCCAATATGACGAAAGGTATTTTCCATTTATATTGTGCGTTAGGATAAGGATGTTGATTTGCAATAGAATCTGAGCATCCTAAAAAATCAAGTTAATTTGATCATTTTCTGTCCTTGTTGATAAACCGGTTTCCGTGGTACATATTTATGTCCCAAAATAATACTCTCTCGTTGTGCTCATCGACTTGAGACACGTGAAACGTGAAATTAAACTATCGCGAACAAGATCGCGACGTGTTCCATCAATAGTCCAGTACAGTAAGCATTACTATGAGATCTTTGCAGAGAAATCATGAAATGCTGCTTCTGATTTGAAGTGTATTTCACTGAGGATGAATGTATACGTAATCGCGAAGAATTCGACTCATTGCCAACGGATTTTGTCGCTTATCATTATTTCGGACTAAGAAATTCATCACTTTTAAGAGTAGATTCAATACATTTTCCAAAAATCGTGCTAGAATCAGTCACTTGAGCTGTGGACTGGAAAGGAGTTGTATTAGTTATATTAGTATGTTGTACTTACGATTAGTTACTGTTTACATGTATTAACGTCCTTATCGAAAAGAAATTGTCTTTGGAAATTAATTATATGTACATGTGATTTTTATGGACAACAAAATAATTGATTTTCTTTTCTTTCAGATTACAGTATACGAAAACATCAAGAACGATGGTGGGGGCGGAAATTAGCTGATCCTAACCGACATTGATTTTATTAAGTGATAAATATAAACTATCTGTTACATCGATTCCTTTGTATTAATTTCCGTCCAGTTCCCTCTTAAGAAAACAAAAATAACTTTATTTTTACCTGATTGGTGAATGTTATAAATCGAAAACTAAATTGTCGTCATTAATGAATGAAACGAGGGGCATATAGATTCTTTAGATGAATGTCGTACTAAAAACAACGATAAACGAGCGTGAGAATGTACATACATAGATAAGAGGTTAATTTCCCGAAAAGGCGTAAATATACATACTGTATGTTTACTTCCGTTTTCGCTTACTGATGTTCTTTGCGACATTTTGCAAAATTGTTTACATTTTTAAGGAGACTACGTTTTTATTAGAAGATTGTATTATTATTATTATTATTATTTCTAATTTAAACATAGATGTTTGAATATTGTTCCATTTTGAACTGCTGAATTGCTGAAATATTATTAATAGTTTTCTATGGTAATGTAAAAAGGTATTCGACAAAATTTTTATCCTGTAGAAATTGCAATCATGCTTAATACCAATTTGTACCCCCCTCATATGTACGGTGTTCTGTTTGATCGATACTGGCTGAAAGCGTCTAATAAATACTTTTGCTTTTTCTCCCTTGGATATAAGCTCGCTACAACCCGCTCTAATTTATTGCACACATTCTTATGACATCCTTTGACAAAGGATATTGTCAAATATCATTTCTGACAATACCTACATAAATTGCTTCGAATGCATCTATCGCTTTCTGAAACGCACGCAAGGTAAGTTTTCTCCATTTTTTCTAAGTCAGTACAAAAGTAGTAACATTACGTTATGTTTTAACTAACGTTGTGCTTTGATTTTAATTTTGTATTGTATCTTTCTAATGGAATGGTACGTACTCTTCGTTGTCGAAGGAAATGTTTTAGAAGTGTTTCATTATGTACACTCGTGGAAACTCTAAATGTCCACCGTTTGAGCGTATACGCCCCAACTGTCACAATCTAAACGCCCGTCGCAAGGCCGACGAGGTTACTATCGGTTGCTCCGTACGAAATAGTTGTTTAAAGTAGAATAATGTAAGTATTTAGTTTGTGTTATAAAAAGAATTTGTGACATGTTAAAAGTAAAACGAAAAATAAAATAAAATTAACGAAACTAACAACTAAATTAATAGGTCATTTATTCTTCTCATTTTTGCTTCTGATTCAATTTTCATGAGTGTACATACATATGTATGTATTTCGATAACTAGGTTATCATTCTCGGGGTAATGAGATGAATTAAACTCGTACCTGTTTAATGAATTAAATCAAATCTTTATTTTCAAATCTCGCAGGAATCTACAGCATACAGATCCGAAGACATTTCTTTCTTTCTTTAATATCGAGAAACGATCTGAAATTGAAAATTTATGACCGAAATATGCATAGAAACGATTTCCAAAATTCCGAGGTGTTTAGTTTTTATCTCGTCCTCGTTTCCTTTTCAGATGGGTGAAGTTCGGCGCGATAAGGAATATCAGCTTCGTCGGACGGGAAACGGTGTGCGTGGGCGACGGATGTCACATCGTTTTTCACAATTTGGGCAACAATACCGAGAAAATTTACACGGCCGGAAATGAGGCGAAAGGAATGGGGGTAGCTTGCGTCGCAGGACATAGGACCTATTCCGTTTTCGCTTTCGCCGAAAAGTCGCAAACCGCCGCCATTTTCGTATTGACCTGTCCGGAATTTTATTGCATTTCTAAATTATCAGGTTGGTATAGCAAGTGGATAGTGTATACAGTTGTAATCTATTTCGGAAGCAGACGAACGTAGTCATGTTTTCACGGTATAGATCGGAGCAAAGGTGTTTCTCCCGCTTTGATTTTTCTTTTTTTTTTTTTTTTGAAAGAGAGCGAGCTTGCAACGTTTTGAATACTTTTATTTTTATTTTGCCAGCATGAAATTTGCAATAAAAAACCCTGTATTCTAGAGATATCGAGTACATTATCACAACAAGTTCACCTTCAAAATTCGTTCACGATGTTTGCTCCAGTTGGTTTTCTTAACAAAATGAGATCTGGAGATGATGCCCTAAGCTATAATTGAGAGTGCTCCAGATTTTATTTTTTTAGTTGTGTGTTAGTACCAGTTGGTTTCGTTATTCATTCTTCTTAATTTGAGTTAAAATTTTATCGTTTTCTTGTATATAGGTGGCTCTGAAGATGGTTATATAGCATTGGCTTTTTCGGAAGCGGAATACTTGATATCTTTAAGCGGAATACCCAATTTCACCATTACGGTTTGGAACTGGCGCAACGGCGATAAAATAAAGTCGATGATGACCGATATAGCGATCAAAAGACAATTGCTAAAGTAAGTAGCGAACTTCAAGAAGCGCTGGAATTGCGTCAGCGATTCGATCAAGATCAGTGTGTAACTTTCGATCACCACTAGTGACCAGATGGTTTACACCAATCGAGTATTCTTCAAAATTGAAAATATACAGTGTTATATTTCACCGACGAAGTTTGTACGCAAACGGCTTTAATTACCGTTCTGTAATTTTAAACGTTGTCTTTGATTGACGTAGAAAGAGGTCCTGAAGGTAATCCGAAAGATAATTTTCGAAACTTAGTCAAATACACCGTTCTAAAATTGTCCTAATATACATAAATGAATTGCTGACGCAAGCAACGCTGGACTTCCTTCGTCCTTATTACGATCAAGTTTATCTCCAACTAAAGGCACGTACAGATTAGAGGATTTCTGCGCGTAGGATTCCTACGAACGCTGCTCGTCGATTTTTAGATTTAATCAAAGAGAATTCGTACTAAAATGTGCGTTGAGCGCAAATTGCTCGCGCGTGCAAAAATACTTCAGTCCAGTAAACGCCTTAGTAATTTCTTCTTTTATGAGATACATTCTCGGCAGATGCAATTACGGATCCCCGGTGTATCTCGTCCAAATGGGCGTCCATACCAACAAAATGAATGTTTGGGAAATACTGCAGTGCGGCAGAAGGTGTATCATGAATCAACATCAGGTCAAACCTCAAGTCGTTAAGCAACTTTTTACTGCTGTACAGTGGACGTCGGAAGGGGGCTTATTCGTCTTGGATAAAATCGGCGATATATACATGGTGAGGACGAAGAACGATGACATAAGAGATTTTAGAAAGATATTCAGATTGTGAATTGAATCATTAGCTAGTAATGAAATTGGGATTTTTATAGATCAAAAACTTTCGGTCATATCAGATGTGCTTGCTCCTTCCATCTACGAAAATGTGAATTTCGATGGATTTCCCTGTGAAAATTGTTTTCTTGTTATTAGACAGGAAGTCAAAATAATTGCAAGAAATAAAGAACGTATGCTGTTAAAAGTTTCAAATATTTATTGTAAAAACCACAGCAATATATCAAGTTGATGAATAATGGCTTGGAATCTAAAGTTTTTACATTCATGCAAGATAGTAAGAATTATACATCCACCTGATGAAGCTATATTATAGCAAAACAATATTGTTGTGGTTTTTACAATAAATATTTGAAACTTTTAACATCAAACGTTCTGTATCCCTTATAATGGAGTTTCAACATGTAAGGTAAAGTGGCCGAAATCCGTTTCCTACCATAAATTCGTCCCCCTCCTTAACGTCTTTGCACAGTTCTGCGATCTAGCGAAAGCGTAGGAATCTATTCAGAACTATTCAGTTGATTTTTGACATTAACGCAGTTGCTTAGTTATGGTCATTTACGCTTTAACATTCCAAATACAGTTTTGGGAAAATTTACTACGGTGTGAAATCAACTTTAAGTAGTTAGACTGATAACTAAAGGTAAGTGTTGCATTATTTAGTGGTTGTTAATAATAGATTATTATTTAAAAATTGTGCTCCAGTTATCAGAGCCTGGTCAGGAGCAGTCCCCATTTTTTCTTATCAGAGTTCTAAATCTATCCCTTTTAAGGTTCTCAAACCCGTCCTGGGAACATTACAATTATCAAGTTTGTTCTGCGAAGCATACCTTCGTTGTGCTTCTTTTGAAACTGCCGTCAATGGCTGCAGGAAAACTGGAGTTTATCCGTTTAATCTCGATATATTCCAAGAGCATGATTTCATAGCTAGAAAGCTCGAAGAGCCGGTTGAGTGCCAGAAGAAAAAATCACAATCAAAAACCAAAAGATGTCTCGTTATTGAAGATAATGATCAGTTTGGATCATCAAAGCCCCCAGAAAGAAAACAAAGAAATATGACTTAAGCTCAAGTGGCTTTGAGGATGAAATGGAAGTTACACAGCTGTCCACCGATGACGAGGATAGTTCAAGCGATGCATTACGTTTTATTTATGGAAACCGATTTTCCCCAGACAAGCAAGTATGTAGAGAAACGGGTAAAGTGTTCGAAATGCTTGAGATGGTGCCACGAGATCGTCAAATCTTCTTGATCTTCAAAAAAAAAAGAACAAGAACTTTGTTTGTGATTTTTGTTTGGGTGGGTAAAATATTTGAATTATGTATAAAAACGTATTGAAACGAGGGGATGGAATTAAAAAATCGAAAATATGAGCTTTTTGCTTCCTTCCTCAAGGTAGGTGTATTTAGTAGAGCCACAGTGGCAGCAGTTGTAGGTGTGGAATTGAGTTGCTTAAATCAGTTTTTGAATTATTTTTAACTTTATTCCAGTCTTCAAAATTGAAATTTTGCATAGAGGGACGGTAACGGTACTAAATCTTATCCCCTTCTTCTATTGAATGCAAAATAATTATTCAAAGAAAAGTATATACGTTAATTACCCGCCCTAGCGACCTACCCAATTACATTTCTTATCAGTCGGGTTTAAAAAAATCTTACTCGAACAACTTACTAAGTAAATGCAACTTGAGGGGGACCGAACTCATTTGTTAATCACAGAGCACAAATCTAGACATGTTTCAGGAAGCAATATCTTTCTAATTTTTCTCATAACTTATCTTTTATATCTTGTTAGATGTTTAACATTTTTCTTATTACTTCGCGTGTAACTTAGGTAAATGCGGAATATAAACTGGAGTTGATTATAAAATGCAGACAACACGGCGACAAACCAACCTATTTCAGCTGGTACAAAGCCGGACTGACTGTAGCGTGTCCTGACGGAACGATTATGGTTCGTATCTCTATTTCGTTTCTTTCCCAAATGTTTATTCATACATTTATCTAGTTATATTTTCATTGATTAAAATGTTCCGAAAACGTTTGTAAACGATCTCAGAATACAACTATTATTTCAATCATTCTTATTTAATTGACCTAATTGTGGTAGAGAACTATCATATAAGATAAGTATAATTAAAAGGTATTCGCATAGCATTTCAAGAAATCCGGCAATTGGACTTGTGACTGGCAAGTGAAACCCATACATACCGTCGTCCGACTCCTCAACAGTCCCAGAGATTATTTAGTGGGCGTGACGGAACGAGGGGACATCATGTACTACAACAATCAAACTCAGGAGTTTTCGGTCGTCAAGAAGTACGAGATTTATTTCCGAAGCGTCTGTCTGATTTATCCTGTAGGTGAAATTATCGTCACCGTGGGCTGGAAGAAAACGGTGACAGCTTGGAAAGTGGCGTCTGGATTACCGGTAAATTTTTACCGACTTATTTTCTTGATTTTTAAATTTGTTGTTGTGAAATATGTATTGTCACGGACTAGAATTACAAAGAGATAATAGGTAAATTGTCTTGGAAATTTTGTAAAATATCATTCCTTGAACTTCTAGTTCTTCGCGTTTAAGTAACATTTATTTCGACGAAGATGACGTTTCGGGTGGATGATCACAAAAATAGCATTAGTTTGTATATACTCGTATATCGGCCCGGATTGATCGAAATACAATCGACACCAATATACAGACTTATCCAGAATGAGTGTCCACCATGTGACTAGTAGTTTCTTAAATCTGTGGATTTTTGTGTTCATAGTTTTGTGGTATTTATTTATCACTAGGATCATACTAGCATTTGACACAGGCATACAATCGTTATTCATAATTTTTGGTGTCATTCATTACGTTTTCGCCTCATTATTTTTATCATACATTTAAAATAACAGATCTGTACTTTTCAGTACATAGCCGTTTCAACGCATTTCTGGGTAAGGTAAACTAAGTAGAATAGCATGTAACATAAAATAAAAATAATTATTTTTGTTTGAACTTTAAATTGTTTACAAGTGAACAAGAGGCATTTATTTTGATGGCGTATTTTCGAAGCGGTACTTGACATACTCACTGCAATCTTGTATTGAGCAATACAATAAGATTTCCAAATGAAAATATTTCATATGAAACATTTTCTCGTCATAAGAATAGACTTGTGGAACGTTTCGAAAATAAATATTGCATTTTCAAAGCGAAATCTAAGTCTAGCTTTTCACACAAAATGTATAGACAACGCTTACACAACATTCATGAGTCAAAAGTAAATAAAAGAAGTAAAAACAATTTCTTTGTATTTTAAAAATACATACCCAAATTAAAACTTTATAGTACGCCACTTTCTTCAATATTTTACATAAAGTAATAGTGTACTATCAACTTCTGTTATTTGGGTTGCCTAATTTGGTAGTCACCTGGTGGACAGAAATTATTGATATGTCTCTACAATCATGTTCGTACTAAAGCTGTCTTCGTGATAGTCCGTCCAAGACGTTATCACCATCCTGAACTGCTTTATACCATTCCGTCTTTGTAATTGCCCAGATAGATTCAATCGAATGCGAATCCGAAGCTTTGTCGATCGTCTCCAGTCCCGAATATCCGTACTTCGTGGTGGGCCATGCCGATGGAAAAATCCAACTGTTTTCTGTATACGACGGCAAAAGCATCCAACCGCTCGCCACCTTTCATCTAACTAAAAATCCCATATCGTCCGTTTCGTTCGCCGAAGGCGGAAAACTGATCGTCGCGGCTAATCTGAACATCGGAGAATTCTTCGTTATCGAAGTATAAACGCAAATATCTCTTAGTTACCGTTACTTCCGTTCTTGTTCTTTTCTCACAGGGTATACCCGGAAGTAAGATGCGAGTGGTAGCGACGTGCCTTTCCAACCAACAGGTGGCCGATTACATCCTGGTCGCCTCGAAGACCTGTTTTCGACTTTTTCGTCCTCAACGTCACTTCGACGATGTTTATTGCCGGAAACGTAATCACCCGTTTCTGCATCATCAAGGACAGAGAGTGTCCGGATAAAAAGGATTACCTGTTCGTAAGCGAAGATGCTTTGTACAGTCGATTGTATGCGACCGAGAAGCCGAATAGGGATAGGATTTTCTACGCGGCGCCTGTCAAAGCGAAATGTCTTCACGAACTCGAAGTTAGGAGAGGTGTAGGTATTTTTTAAGAACAAATATTTATCTTTATTGCATTCTATTTTTATCGTGCCTTCTTAGGAAAGTGCCAATGCAATTTTATTATTTACTCGGGATTGTAACGGGAATCTTGCACTATAGTAGGAAATATGGGCGAAATTTGTTCATCAGGATTGTCTCGCATCGTTGAGACCGGATTTCATTCGTTTTAATTTCTTAGACGTTGCCTTCAGCAACAATTATACGTCACCTATATTTGTAACAGGTTAACGAACTTTTTATCAGGACGACTACGCTAGAATTGTCGGCAAAATCACCAACGGCCACCAGATGCGAAAGATCCATTACCACTTCGATCGTCATCACATCGTCTCCTACGGGTACGACGGTCTGGTCATCGTTAAAGATCAAAATTTCGAAGAGAAGCACGTCATCATGCCCCATCACCGTTTCGACGGAGGAGTAGAATTGGCTTTCGTGGATCCTACCGGAAAATACGTCGTATCCTTAGGTCGAAACAATCTACTTACTTGCAGCAGCATCGTCGCTAAGGACGTCGACGAAGAAAAGTTGGAGGGCTTGCGCGCCATCTTGGAGACGCCCAGACTCGTCCTGATGTTCAAACATCCGACTATAGGATTCCTTCCCAAGGGTGAGAAAGATATTGAATTTAACGGAGCAAAAGATTGAAAGGCGGAATTTCCATTTGAAAACATCTACACTAGTAATGTAACTATTGAGATACATATGAAATAAGCGTTATTGTTTCTATTACTTGCGCCGGTATCGTGTGTTTTGATACTTCGATCATCGCGAGGAAAGTTCCATACGCATCAAAATCCAATCGAGATGCTTTACGATAACCATCATATTCATAATATAAAGAATGAAATCGATAGTAAGCGGGGAGTCCCAACTAACTAAAATAAGCTTAGGCGTTTCTCTGCGAGTAAAAATAGAAGAAGGAATCTTGAATTTCTTTTTAATTCCGTAGGTGAATTCAAGGGAATAACTTGGTTAGAAATGGAACATATGAAACGAGTGCAAGAAGAATTCATGAAATGCGAAGAACAACGGAAGACCATTTTGAGAAAGTTCAAACAGATCAAGAGACAGGTCGGCGAATTGCTGACGAAGAATCTCGAAGGTCCGGAGAACGAGCGCCTCGACATTCAAGACTTCAATCTAGATACCGAGTTGAAGGAGCAGAAATGGCTGGAGAACAACGAGAAGTGCAAGGAGACGAAAATCTATCTGGAGAAACTGATCGTGGCTCAGGATAAAGTTTCGCAATGGATTAAGGAGTACTGCTGGGATACGATGGCACAGCAAGGGAAGACGTTGTACGGAATCTTCAGCGATGTCGAGGTGGAAAACTATGTATTGTTGCCTGAAGATCAACAGCAGACGCAAATCGCTAGGTACATCGAGGAGCACAGGGTGATCGAGGAGATGATGGCCAACACGGAGATTTTCGAGCCCTGGGTTCCCAGGACGCCAAGGTAAAAACTACCCACGAAAAAGCACCAACAAATTAACGTTGTTTTCGTAACTCTTATTTTGTCAAGTAAGTTGTCGTCTTTAATAGTAAAACATCTAAAAAGGAAAAATGTTATGTGTAAAGTTTGGATAACATTTATTTCATTGAGCTTCTGCATTAACACTAGATACACTGACAATTTGACTATACCTATTTCTACTGCCACCAGTCAAAATGACTGGTCATAACAATGGTTAGTGGGGCTAAAGATAAATTACTTCATTAACATTTGAGGTTAATTGTAATATATTATATTAATTATAAATTCATTTACTAGTTAATTGGAACATAATAATATCAAAATTCCTAAACATAAGTTAATTGTCATGTGATTCCAAATTCACAACGTAACTGAAATATATATTTTTATACTATACAGTGTAATAACGAGTACAGTAAACCTATAACATAAATGGCAATTTGAAATTTTATTTCAATACTGAATCAGGAACCTAATTGGTAGTATTGCATTTGCCACAATTTTTACATACGTAGATCTTGCTTTGTGTACATTTTCCGCATACATATTTTTGCATATATAACAAATGATCGTGGTCTTATTATTATTGCAATGTTCTATTTGACACTATTTACGTGTATGAAGGGTGCTACTTGAACTTGGTATATCAGCTTCTTGTGGTTTTTCTCTTGAAATCTGATATTCAGAAGCAAGTTCTTCAGCTAGACGAAACAAAAGCTCTTTTCTTGAAGTGAAGTGGGAATTTGAAATTAAAATTGTTAAACCAGTCATTTCGACTGGTGTGTGAATCTAGTGTTAACTAATTGTAAGACACGCATCGTCATTAGTTTCTTTTCTTCGATTTTCGAGAGTGATGACTTCGTTGGCGAAATATTTCGAACTAAACGAAGAGAAAGAAATCAGTAAAATCAAGTTAGACGTTTCTATAACTTATATCGATTATCTGCATTAACTTCTGGCAAGATTACAACAGTTCCAGCCGCTATTTGTAGGCAACGTCAAACTTCGTTTCGCGGATTTCCTTTTATATCATCACCAGCTACTAGTAATACGAGCTTTTACAGTCTCTTTTTTCCTTTTGAAAATTGATTTCAGTCAGATGAAAGCTTTCATGGACATTAAACCTTCATTCGTTGAGGTGGCGAAGGAGAAGGAAATGTATTTGGAGGAAGACGCCACCGATGATGAAGGGGATGTCGAGAAGAAGCAAAAACAAACGATAGATGCGGAAACCGCGACGGCTTTCGCCGGCAGCATAACCCACACCTTCGTACCTCTCAGTAAGGGACATTACAATCAATACCAGACACAGACTTTTCTACAAACTGAATACGAAAGCATCCTATCTAAGGTAATGTAAGAGTCAATAAGTTTAGTTTGCATGAATAGAATTCGCGGCTTGTTCAGTAAGGTAGGGTTTGAGCATGCATGGCCAACATACTGCCATGCAGACATGCCACCTTAACGTATATTTACAAGGAAAAAATTTATATGTTCATGATTCAATACAAACGTTAAAATCTTTTCAAGTAGAGCTTAGCCCCATTTTCTAGAAATCTGGTCCAATGCAAATTTTGTTCATTTTCTAACGTTAGAAACCATATCTTTATATATGTATGTCAAGAGAAAATGTTCAAGAGTTTAATCACAATATCCTTGCACTAATGGCAGATTTCGAGCAGCGATTGCTTCAAGAAATTAAGAAAATTTTATCTATTATCTGAAATGTATTTTCTGTACATGTAATTGACCTTCCTGTTGATATACAATTAGAAATAATTAATTTACAATGTGATAAATCGGGGGCAAAAGCTGTTGGCCACGCCTGGGTTTGAGGATCGTTGCTAGCGAAACACGTGTCACCGAATTTAATTAAATAATTTGTATGAGGTGAGGAGTATTGTCGGTATACTACACCATAATCCTTGCAATCGGTACTATATCGATCACAACTCAATTACGGTTATGTTCTTATAACCGAAACTTTTTACTGGTACGTTTTAGGTGGAAAACGTGAAACTTCGATTGTACTTAAACAAGGAATTCGAGTTCTTGATGTCGTTAAAGGAGAGACAATTCACAGAACTGCTGGACAAGAACGGCAGATTGAGACACATCATTTCCGAGTTGAATTACTTTTCCAAGGATGAAGATAAAATGGCGATCGTAATTGCCGATCCGAACTGGAAACAGCAGGAACGACCCGAACAAATTTTAGAGGTTAAAGATGCCGAGGTAAGATTCACCTTCCCTACACGTTTTATTAGCAAAAGGATTGGAGCAAATGGCTAATAATAATAAGCAAGTCATCGCATTTTATAGTATCCCATTACAACTTTTGCACACTTTATGTTCAATGCCTTTTATGACATCATCTATGATTGCAATTTCTTTTTTCGCGAAAGATTGGCTAAAATATTTGGAACTATCCATCGATGCGACGAGGATCGGAAAAATAGTTAAAGACATGGAGGGAGGTTCCAAAGATAAAAACGAAATATCATTTTTATCTTTGAAACCTTCCTCGATGTCTTTTTGTTACAGGTTAGTGTAACACCCTACATATCTGCGAGTCAACAAGCGATCTTGGACGCCGAAGCTGCCGAAAGGGAACGTATCAGACTTCTCATGTTAGCCGACGATTTCAAAGAACGCGCCCTGATGGCGATGATGAACGGCGTTCTCGAGATTCGCTGGGAGGATGAGTTGAGAAAGGACGTACCCGTACCGAAATGCATCACCGAAAAGGGACCCGAAGATTACAGCGAGGAGGACTTGCGCGCCATACGCGACTACGAGGAAAAGGTGAAATTTTTGGAAAGCGAACGGCTCCGTTATAAACGGATGTTGGTGGCAGAGTACGAAAATTTGGGGAATCAGGTGCGCGATAACGTGAAGAAGTTCAACGATCGCGTCGAAGATCTGCTCCTGTTGAAAATCAAGGTGGACTCGGCGATCGGACAGGAGAATTTGAAGATTAATCGGTTGAGATTGAGGAATTTCCGACGGATCGAGATGAATAAGACGGAAAGGGAAGCGCAGTAAGTGCGAAGGTAGCATTCAATTGAAATGTGAAATGAGTTGGAATATCTTACGGGGTAACTTAGGGACGAGGCGCATTCGATTCTCGCAAAAAAATTGTATCACCGTAAAGATGATCTAAATGCTGATAGATTATCTATCACAATTTACGTTACGTTCAAATGAAGTTTTCTTATGTATTTAATCGCAGAAACACAATCAAAATCGTTTTTCTTAAATTGCGGCTCTGGAGGGTTCTTCCCGCAAAACCTTTGTCAACCTTTAGGTCATCTTTACGGTGATACATTCTTTTTTGCGAAAATCGAATGCGCCTCGTCCCTAACTTTAGTCCATCTTACGTCTGCATTTTGATTTCTATGAGGATGTGTAGCTGATTTTTAACATTTTCTTGGTTCTCTTCCTTGTAGAAAAGCTATCGCCCTTAACGACAAGAAAACGGACGAGCTACAGAAATTAATAACATCACTATATGATGACTCTAACGAATGTAGAAGTTATTTGGAGGTGCTGCAGGGTAAAGAGAAAATTTTGGATAAAGCCTTCAGGAGAGATTTGCAGGAAGTTAGTCCGACAGCGCAAGAAATTAGTCAAAGGCTTTACAGGTAAAACGGGTAGCTGTTTATGTCCAATTAATATAAGAGCTAGCGTCGTCACGAATATGTATACCGCAAATGATTGAGTTAAGAATAATGAACGAAGATTCTATTAAAAACTTGCGATGTTAGCAATGGCAAAATTGGCTACCAATGGTAACTTAATATTGCTAGGGAGGTAATGTGCACAGGTGAACGCAATCGTTCCCAAGTGCCAGACGTACTGCATCCCTACCTAATTTCAATAGAAAAAGGAAATATGATAAAAACGGTCAACCTAAAATTCCTTCTAGAAAACGTTGTTAGCTCTCGTACTAAGTGTTTACCAAAGCGAGTTTGGACAAAGCATTGTTTCGTATTGTTTTGTCAGTTGAGAAAAGAAGCCTTTCAAACTCTTCATTTTCCATAACAGGAGGAGACCCAAAACAAACGTTCGAAGTATCACTTCGGTCAGCATACTCTTGGAACTGTCTAAATGTGTCGTCACAAAAGAGAGATCGGTTATTCTAAATCAAGATGCTCTGGATTTCCTGAAAGCCATGGACAACATCGATCTGTACGTGGGCGTTCCGAACGCCGTAGACGAACATCTGTACGCCGTCATTTGTAAACATCGCAGGCTAAAAATCGAAAGCGAAATAAAGGTAAGTTGCCTGGAAAGTGACTGCGATTTCGATAATGCAACGCTCGACAGATAAAGGCCGCTCAAATGGAAATAACGGAAGCCGATAATACGATCGCCTATCTGCACAAGGTGTTCGCATACAAGAAGGAGAAAGCACACAAATTGGGTTCTGATCTGACTCAAGCTAGGGCGGATAAGATCAAAGCGGCACAAGACATCGAGCTGCAACTGGTCCTGAAGCAGGGTTTCGTCGAAATTCCCATCAATGGCGAGATAGCCGACTTTGAGAGCGCGGTCATGTTGTCCAGGAGAGACATCGAAGACATCAATCGAGTTATACTGGTTTGTATCAATATTTTCCTTCCGTCGGCATTGATTAACTTGTTAATACTATTCTTTCTTTGGAATGTTTAATCAAAATAAAAAAATACACATTAGGAAGCCGGTAATCGAAAACTAAAAGCGATGAGGGACACCATGAACTTCAGAAGAGGGATACTCGCAATGGAATGGGAACATACGAAGATGAAGATGCAGATTGCGGATCTGGAAGATCATCTTAACGATATACGCGCCATAAAGGTAAGTACACGCATTAAGAGGAATAGACAAATGCGTAGATTATAAGAACGAGAATTTGTTTCTTTGCTCACTATATCGGTTTTCATGTTTCCCAATGGAGTTTCGCGGTGAATCGACCAATAAAAATCCGCAAGCATTGCTTCTGACATTTCACGTTGTATCGTCTCTTTATGTGCAATATATTTCGATGAAACCTTTCACCATGTTCATATGATACTATACCAAGATTTTCGGGCAAGATATCTAAGTGCGAGTCCAGTTATATTATTTTCATCTTGATTAGGTCACTAAAGAGATTCAAACGTATATGAAGGCCAAGGCGCGCGGCGAATCCCCGGATAAGGGCCTCACTTTCGAGCAGGAAGTGGACATAGTTCGTCAATCCTACCAGAGGCTCATCGACGATAGGATAGAAGATTGTGCCGACTTACAATTGAAGATTGACGGTGTAAAAGATAGTAATCGTATGTTGGACAAGGCGATCGTCAATTTAAACGTCGACGTTTGCGAGTACAAACTTAACGTCGACGAGGAGATGATAAAGAAGGAGAAGCAGCTGATTGATGTTAGGTAAGATTTTACGTTTTGCAATATCGTCGTTAGTTTGATCCTGAAACTGGTTGTAATGATTTGGTTTTAAAAGACAAATTCTCGAAGATGCGGTTGTATAGGAATATGATTAGAAATGTTAAAAGAAATTAGATTCGACATTTATTTTGCTAATTTTGCAGGATGAACACGCTGATAAATAGGAGCAAATTGGTAAAGCAGATTCAAGCTAATCATAACGAAATTCTTATGCTTCAAACCGAATTGGAGCTGTTAAGATTGAAGACTTTTCCGACGTTGAAGTATAAAATTTGTGAATGATGTATTTTTATAACTCCAAATAGTCCACATATTAATTTTTATCTTTTGTGTTGTGTAGTAACAGAATAAATACATTTTAAAAGTAAAATGATCGGGTTTGATGTGCAAGAATCTCTCCAATCCGGTTGTGACTAAAAAAATAA
The DNA here is from genome assembly GCA_038088585.1 of Chrysina gloriosa. Lineage (NCBI taxonomy): Eukaryota > Metazoa > Arthropoda > Insecta > Coleoptera > Scarabaeidae > Chrysina > Chrysina gloriosa. Next base: position 49,725,168 of record CM076093.1, on the reverse strand, counting down.
ATGCGTAAATAAGTGAAAAGTGTTTGGAAATGTTTGGAATTTTGTCGAAATTAGCTGAAATGATGCATTATCAAATGTAAAAAGAAGCAAAATGCGTTGTCTTTTCCAATGATTGGAATGGGAAATGGTTCTTCGGACACAGCCAACTTCGCACGTACCCGCATGGTCATTATATATTTTGAGAGTGGATATAGCAAGGCTTGCCTGTAACAAACTTCGCTTGATTCTAGGCAGTAGTTTTCTATTGGTGTCCTATAAAATATGGAAAGTCATTTTCAGCATATTTTCCTTTTTTACTATTGAAAAGGTAAAAATGCTGCTCAAAGAAGAAAGAAATTTTCCGAAAAGGCCAGAATTGATCAATAGAAAAGGTGCAGTCTTCCATCAAGATAATGCGAGACCTCATATAAGTTTGGTAACTCGCCAAAAGCTTTTACAGTTTGATTGGGAGGTATTGCCACACCCACCATATTCTTCAGATCTGGCACTTCCTGATTACTGCTTGTTTCGATCTCTATAAACTTCTTTAGACGGTAAAACCTTTACTTCAAATGAGGAGGTCAAAAATCACCTGAGTCAGTTTTTGCCAGCAAAGAACAAAAGTTTTATGAGCATGGAATCTTGCTACTACCAGAAAGATGGCAAAAGGTATTGGATCAGAATGGACAATATATAATTCAATGAAATATTTATTTACTATAAGAAAATCGTTTTTCATTTTCATTAAAAAAATCGACATTACCTTCCGGACAACCCATTAGTACTGTTAATCTCCACACGGATTCGACAAAACGAAATGTTTTCATCGCATATTAATAAATATCAAAGTATGCGATTTTGAGTTAAATATATCTATTGGGAATTGTGACAGTCGTTAGAGCTTTTAAAAGTATCTCTAATTAGTATCGAAACCAATTCCGTTAAGTGAGACTTTAATGGCGTTTAAATTATACTCAACATGTCGATATTCATCATACTTTACACAACAGATGTATTGTATTACTTTTAAGCGGAATGGAGAGATTAAACGAACAATTCAATAAATGAAAGCTCACTGTATAGACAAGTGTGGACGTGAATACGAAGATGTCGTTCTGGCGATGGGAACTGGTGAAGAAGAAATTCATGTCCACCGACTGCGAAAGTATAAAATCGTTTCACAAATTGTGCTCGTACGTCTACGTAGTCCCCCATTGGAATTTGGCGGAGATCACCTTTAACGGATTTTTAAAACTAAAATTCGCAGCGACTCTAATCTTTATGGTATTCCTGTTCGCGTTCAATATTTTCGCCAAAATTCATGTCTCAGCTCAAAATATCTATGCAATGCCCACGAAAGTATTCGTATTGGATCACATGTTTTACGGTACCCAAACACTGGAGAACATGCTGACGATCGTGATAAACACGGTGCGATGGAGAGAATTGAAGCAATTCGCCAGATCCATCGAGGAAATCGATCGGGAATTGGAGGAAATGGACGTCGGGAACGAGAAAAAGCTGATTTTTTTCTTGGAAGTCGCCTTCTGTAATTTTCTATTTTTATGTCGTGCTTCATCTACGATCCGAAGATCGTCATGTATAGTTTCCCGAAACAGATACAGATCTACAATACTACCCTCGGAATTCTGCTGATGTCCAAGTATCTGATGTGCTTGAAGGCGAGATTGGAAAAGTTGAACTTTTTACTGGCGAAAGTGGTGAAGGATCAGTTCGAATCTTCACCGGATGGAAAATTCGGAAACGCCTTCCTGGTGCGGAAAATGAAAAAGATCACCAAATTGTACCTTTGTTTCTTGGACTTGATCGAAATATTCAATCTGACTTTTCAATGGCAGATTCTTTTTATCGCCGTGAGAATCGCTTGCGAAAACGTCATGTTTTTCACGGCTTGCCTGAACGTCATCAAGGAGGGACGTTTCAGTTTCTATTTCGCTTTCATCACCGTCACCAGGACCTCGCAAGTTTGGGTAATGTATGATTCGTTTTGTCCTTCAAGTGATAGAATAATTCATTTAAACGTGCGTTTTAAGCTTGTTAGTAGCGCAGACAATAGAATTAAAAGCTAAATTAACAAAATAGAACCTCCAATATATAAGGGACTGGTACCTAACCTACTTTCTTTAATTATAGTCTCTTCCGGATTAAAAGAAAATGCAATAAGCATAATAGACTACCAAAAAATACACATTATTATCTCAACAATAATTGAATAGTTATCCTTCGACTACCTACATCACTTCTTTAGATTAGCCAAAGACGATATTGAATGACATATAAGCTGTTAAGTAATTTCTTTAGTTCTTAAATTTTGATTCTAAAACAGTGGTGCAGGCAATTCGAAAGATATGTATTTATTATTTAAAGCAACGATGTATATACATTTGACAATAATCAAGGCAAACCATTTAAAAATTCTAAATTCTATATCTTCTTGACTTGACGGTGTTTCCAAAATACATAAAGATAATATTCATTTACGTCCAATCGTAAATTGTATTAATTCTCCCACTTACAGTCTTCCCAAATTTTTATCTACAATTTTAAGCTTAACGTGAAAAATTCATGGGAATTTGTAGATTCAGTTAGAAATCAAACAATGTCTAATCATTTCAAATTAATCAGTTTAGATGTTGTTTCTTTATTAACTAATATTTCTGTGGATTTAGCACTAAAAGTTTTAGATAAAATATGGAATTCCATAAAAGATTTTACAACACTTCCAATAGTGGAATTAATCTTATTGTTAGCTTCAAAACTTTGTTTCAATTCTACATATTTTAAATATTAAAATAAAGTTTATAAACATTTTTTCGGTACTGGAGGACCTGAAGCAAAATTGTTTGGCAAAACTAAATTCTAGTAAGTTTTTACAGACGTTATGTGGATGACAACGTCCACCTAACGATTTCAATTATCTAAAAATTGTCTTCAGCCAAGAACTTTGAAAGTTAAATTTTTCTGGAACGTTCATTTTCGATTTTAGATTCTAACGCACATGTTGGCGCGCTCTGCCAATAAACTGGTGAAGGAAATCGAGAAGCTACATCGTATCTGCAGGAAACTACTCACAGATATGCGTTCGACCAAGAGCAACTGCAGATATCGAAGGATACTGCAAGATCAAGTTTTTCTGCTGTCGTACTGTTACGACGTGGCCGCGCCCAAAGTTACCGCTGCAGGATTCTTCACGATCGACCACAGTTTCATCATCAGAATCGTCGGTTACGTTTTGTACTATCTTATGGTCTTAATTCAAATGTGAATTGAATGCGATCATTTCGTAGATAAACGTGTTAGCGTCACTTTAAATGAAAGATTGCACACAATACGGTTCTCTTTTTTATTTTTCAAGAACAACAAATATATAACGTAATCGTAGGACAAATAATGTAACTCATATGAAATATTTGAATCCTTTCTACAGAAACAACCTAAGAAAAATGAGTTGAGGACAAGGAAATAGATAATTTTATCTGGTCGTATATTTTCATTTGTAACTGAACTCGTTTCGGCCGGGGCATTTTAATCATCTTCGCTTTGAAATTCGAACTTTATTATTCGCTGTAACTCGTCCAATTTTTTCCACCCCATTCGATCATTGGCAATCTGAAACGAAAATCGATGAAAGAATCAACGCACGAAATGAAAGGGAAAAGAGAAATGAACACCTCAAGCAATTGTTTTCGAACTCCGTCCGCCATTTTCGGCCAAAGCATGTCCAACATTCCGGGTGCTAGTGATGTAAAGCACTGGTTGAAAGCCTCGGTAATTTCCTTATCGTCGCCCATAAGTCCTTCCAAATTATTCTGGAATATGGAAATCATTAAAGGTGTCTGTTCAATTGAAAAGTAGAAATTTGCAAGTAATTTTTCGTAAATGTAGAGAAAGATTTGGTTTCGTTTCGAAGATCTATCCGTCGTCGGTTTCCGGAATTTTTATACGAGAGAATGGTTCAACCTTGACAATTTACGTTCGAAGGATAGCAACATGTTCGGTGTATGTCTGTTCGTGAAAGAGTTGGAAGATGTCAGGCATGTGAGACTTTCGTTCAGGAATTTCACGTTAATACATTTTTTATAGCACTTTTGATTTTCACCAGTCACTAGTTCAACTTGTAGATTATCCTGGTTGATCGAATAGGAAATATATCACGGTGCATCAACTATTAAACAAAGGATTTTATTTCGATATCGTTGCAGTATTTCGACGTCGCACTTGCTCGTTCTCCCCTAAAGTTGAATGCCTTAGATACAGATATCAAAATTAGTATGAATGTGACTTTGTGTAAGAGAAATGTGTTGGCAATAAATAGTCTGCCATTTCTAACGCATCACTCCACAGGTTCGTAGGATGACATATAGATAGCGCCACTATTGACAAATTCATATGATTTTATGGACGTACCAACCTTCAAACGATACATGTCGATACATTACAAGTTCATACAAGTTCACAAGTTACAGCGGTTTCAGTGATTTGAATATACTTGTTTATTATAAGAATAATGTATGAAAAGATAAGTTGCACACATCATACGTGTAGCAGGATACTCGCCTTTCTTATTAACACACGAATACATCAAATATTGATAATTTCAGAACGAACACGTTACTTACCTCGAGCGATTGTAGCTTTGGGGTGAGATGGAAGGATTTAAGCGGAAGGATGGAACGCGTCTCTGCGGACATACCCAACTCGAAGAAACTCGTTACCGAAAAGTTGAATAATTTTATCCTGCACGAAATTATAGGAAAGTATTACGAGCCATCGTCACCGTATCGTAGCGCTTCTATTTACCAATAGTTGCCTTTACCGAAGATTTTAAACATTTCGGCTACTTCCCCGGTAATATCGTAAAATCCGTCAATTTCCAGGACGGGAAAGCTGACGTTTACGAAGATATTGGCTTTGCGTATCTTGATAGCGTCGAGTTGGACGTTCGACAGGTGCTTGATTTTGACGTTTTCTTCATAACCGCTTAAACTGAAAACGATGATTTTCTTTTAAACAAAGTTTATATATACGGGTTTGGCCGGTGTTTAACTTTGGTTTGGTGTCATGGGAGTGTAAGCGAGAACGAATAACGAGCATTACCGTAATAATTAATTCGAATACGATAGAGTGCGGGGAGTGTCCATTACCGTTTATACACCTCACGCTCCATCTTATTCGATCTCATTGTTTGGAATGCGCTTGATCGTAATTATAGCCAAGAGGATTTAGATTCCCCTGAAGCTTGGCATGTAAGGGGTAATTTAATGCAATTTCGACGTTTGTAGGTAAGGGAATTTTACATTGAGGAACAGAAAATGTCCCAACTCTCATAAAAAAATTATTGTATGTTTTATTTACAAAAAACAAAATTGTGATAAATTTTTATGACAACACCCCCGCTGGAGGATTAAGTTCAATAGTTACCTCAGAGCAGGATGCTTGATATTTATATCTATCCTATCGATTATCAAAGGTTCCAGCGATGAAAAATCGAAACGCGGAAAACCGTTTCCCATTCGAATTTGCAGATCTCTCAATGCCATCTTTAATTTATTCGTAAAATCCAACGTACCATTCATCACGTTTGTCAAGAAGTCGATTCCATCGATCACATCATCTATCGAAAGAAAACAATTTGGTGAGTTGTGTCTTTCGCAGTGAATTATCGAAATATTCCAAATCATCAGTATTTATTGTACATTCCTAAGGATCTGCGAAAGTATCAATAGCAAAACATTCATCATATCGATGAAGTTAACGGAAATCAATACGGTAGGTTTTGTAGTTTCATGTTGCGTTATGAACATACCTAGCTTGCAATTAAATAAATTTACGAGACGATCGGGTCGATAATTTTCACAGCTCGAAACTATTATTAATTGCAAGAAAACAATTCGCGTGAAATTCCCGCTCATTGCTGCTAAATCAATCTCGAGGATCACCGCTGAAAGCTTCGGGATAACTGCGAAGAAGTACCCCCCTTCGAAGTTCTCATTACATTCTATTAGTATTATTATTATATTATGAAGCATCGAATATCGAACGTTTTAATGTTTGCATTGTTGTAATTAATGTTTTCGCATATCGTTATAGATACTACTAGCAAACAGTAATAGTTTGAGAACGGGGCGATATTCTACTAATAATGTTAATCTACGATCTATTAGCTCAAACACGATTATCTGCCGCGTGCGTGTGAATGCACCTATTGATGCCCGGAATGTGCCGAATGTGTGTTTTTCAATCAGATGCCATGATAAAAGAGGATGTCGCTAAAATCACATGTAAATATCTGGCTGGAAATTGTTACGTAACAATCGCTAGTTTGTAAAACAAGTTTCCATAAATGAACATCATTAAAATCGTGATATAAAATCATAACGGATCTAGACGCGGATGAAGTCGGGTAGAGGTATCTATGCATGCGATTTCTAACGACCAAGAAAAGTCAAATTTCGCACGAGAAAACGATCGAAAATTTTCAACTTTTAATTTTTGCAGTAAGTACATCGGCTATTAAATTTTCCCCTCACAACTGAAAGATATCCGAACATAGCCGAATATAATGGTTTCGAACCAAAATTGATTGATAACTTAATTAGGAAACAAAAATTCAAAACCTTAATTAGGAAACAAATTGTACGAGTTATAGGCCATCCAATAAACAAGAAGGTTGTTGATGTTTCTCCCTTTGAATGAGCGTGACGTTCTTAATTTGTTAATAACCAATGAAGGTGGTTGCCAGGACTGTGGTGTAATTTAGTGACACAAATATCACATCGGTAACTCCTCACCACACAATTGTTTATAATAAAATCGGTGACACGTGTTTCGCTAGCTCGAGGCAAGCATCTTCAACAACCGTATAAACCGAAGTGACCACTTCGGTACTGAGTTACGTATTTTGAATACATGTTCTTCCTATGCTTCTGGCTGGTATTTAGATGAATTTGTGGGCAGTGAAATATGCGATTTCCATAGTTTGAAGGTGGCAACGTAGATGGTTATTATAATTGATTATATGAAACGCCAGTGATTTTCTTGTACTCAATATCTGCATCCATAACAACAACAGTCCAGCAAATTTACAGGAGACACTTTTTACGGCGTACTTAACCAAACCCGTATGGTTACACGGGTTCGGATTTACGTGTCGACGACGTTTGAAAGATTATCCGATACGCTAAAAGCCTGTCGCGGCAAATTATAATTAGTATGCGAAACAATAGGCGTCTCCCTCCTCAAGACGAGGACACACGTTATAATTACCAACGTGTCGACGTGCTAGTAAATAATTTTCAGAAGTATATAACTTTAGGCCATCCGATATACCGCCGTTCTTGTCGCCTCAAAGTGCCGAATAGTCGTTTCGTAATGGGTCTTTGATGTGGGTAGGCTTTACACTTAAATACACCTGGACGCGTTGAAAATTTACCAGGATTAATTGTAGTTGTAGTTAGGTGTCGACATTTCGTGTTAATGGCAACGAACTTATCAAAGAATTTCAAAGCCCGCCACGTTGGTGTAGTTAGAAGAAACTTTTGGTTAGTTTAAACGAAGGAAGCACGCTATTTGTATCTTGCTTTTGAAAGACGTAGTTCTAAAATGTAAGAATCCCCAGATTTTTATTTGTTCCTTCCTATAGAAAGCGGCAACATTTCGTGACTGGAATAAAATTTCTGTCATCAGCTTCTTAATAAACAATCTTTTTTGGAACCCTCTTTGTATCATTCTCTTTTCTTTTTCACAAGCTTATAGACATAATATAGATATATTGCAAATGTTTAACACTATTCGTCTTCCTCCTTGCATCATTTTCTTTTCTGAACCGTAATTCTCTCGAATATCAAATATCATCGTAAGTACAAGAGATAGGAAAAAATATTTCATATGATATGTCATATTTATGTCATATTTCATATGTGATTGTTTTCGATAAGATCAATTTAAAATTCATGTCGAACAAAAATTCAAGTATGTTGCTTCTGAAGTATTCGTATCAACTTCCTTAAGTTAAATGGCCGCCTAGATAAATCCTCATTGAATGGCTGAAGCACAAGCTCGATACCGGTAGAAATTAAACGTGGGGGCTAGAATACTTGATTGCAGAATAGTAGGGCCCTTTTTCTTAGAAGGAATACTCACAGAAGCAAGATATTTACAGCTCTTTTTTGGTAAAATAACCTTGTTCCAGTGCTAGCAGCAAATTTTCCAAACGACAATGATCCAGAGTTCCCAGATAATACCATATGGTTTCAGCACGATGGCGCTGTTCGATATTCTCTAGATAAGTGCTTACCGAGAAGGAAAATTAGTAGGCGAGAACCGATAGAATGGCGAGCGAGATCACCAGATCTTACAGTCCCTTGGTTATTTTTATGGAGTTATTTAAAGTCCAAGCTGTACGTTCCCAAAACACAAAATTTAGCTGAACTGGAACATAGCATGATCGCAGATGAAACGGGTAGAATTAGCCCGGAAACTATTCAATATATAGGTAAAAATGAATTGTCAGGAAATCGGTGGATGGCAGTTGGGCTACTTCCATTAAAATTGTATTTGCTTAGCTTTGCTTGCTTAGCAAAGGATTTTCTTCCATTTTGTGTTAACAATAAAATTTACGTTTTCTATCGTACAATTGTCTTTTACTCGAAGACTTCCTCATGTAAGATGCTAACATTTTTATACTGCCAGTTCGGCGATAAAAAGATCTCTCAAAATCAAGAAAAGGAATTTGGGGGGTTGCTATTTAAAAGGAAAATTATGACGTCACTACTCGATAACAAGTAATGGTTGAAACTCGATCGTCATGCAAAAAATGTGTATTTTTATCAAATAAAAACGACCCGTTCGAGGTTCTTTTACAACAAAATTTCATTTCGCTTTTACCGAATTTATTCCACACTTTAAGCGCGTACCGTAATACAAAGCGCGTCAGTTCTAATTCTACCGAACGCAATAATCTGCGTCTCATCTGCGACTCATCCGTCCACCCTTTCTCGTAAAATCGCGCGTCCCGCGTCGAACGTATTCCAAACACGAAATAATGAAAGGGAATAACAAATTAGACGTTACTGCGTCGGCTGAAATTATTCCGTCTTTGCTCGTTCGGCACTCCCGACGAAATTAATCCCGTTCGCCCTGGAATAATAAAGGAACAAGAACGAAGAGAGAACGCGTCTCGGACGAGAAAGAGTCGCCTGCGTCAGGTGGAAGAAGGTGGAAGTGAATAAACGCTGAATTAATTAAATTAGATCGGAGTTTATTTAAAAGGACGTCGACGAGGATGCTAATTAGGATCCGACACGTTTCGTGAGTCATTGCCTAATGCGGAAACGCTGTTAATTACGGGGAACCCGGCGACTCGCCAGTGATTAACACTCGCGAGGAAGATGTCAAACCGTTCCGGAAAGGGAAGTGGTGGGGGAGGGGGGGGATGACGTGTATTGTAATCTTGGATACATGTTAGAAGCTCGACTTTTTCTTTTTAGGAAACAAAATATACATCACTGGCTCAAAGGGGATAAATAATATTAGTAAACAAAATTTCATTTTTTGCATGCTTCTTAATAATAATAATAATAATAATAATATCCTTTTTATTCCATAATACATAGGTATGGAATAGGTCATTAACAATAATATAAAAAAACATAAAATGTATATAAGATAAAATAAATAGCAAACGTTGTATACAATAGTTCTACGATCTTCTAACCTACCAAACAATTGTCTCCCTACAGCCGGGAGAGTTCTTATTCTCTTCTTTAACCAGCATCTATTAGATTTTTCTGAAGCAGATACAATCTCCCTATTTGTGTGTTTATTGATAACACAGGCCTGCGATAGAAAAATTGCTTAAAATATAATCGGTGATCTTTACAGTCTTTTTCGCAAAATAAATATAAATAAATAAAATTAATGCAAACATAACCGGCCAATTGTGTTTTGTACTCTATCTATGTAACGGAATCTAACACTTGAATCCAAGAAAAAACGATAAGTAAAAAAATACGGCAAATCTTGCTTATTTGTCAATGTCACACCTATTATTTTGGCCAAAACTGTATACTCTAGTGATGACGATGACTTTAAAATCTCAATCATTTCCTTGCTATCTAACTTTTACATTTTAAATAAAATTTCTCAAACGATATCGGGTAACGTTTCTTATAAATTTTTAAGACGTTAGAAACATGGCGATTTATCCTAGGAATCCAAGAATTTCATCGTGATATAAACCGAATGCGGCAGCATCTGCATACGCGACCGGTCGCGATCGTTTCCTCTTGCGCCAAACATATTTCAAGTTAATGCGGTGTAGCGGCGAGCTTAAAGGTTATTGCCGCTGACCGCCCAGACAATAAACGTCAATTTGGAGAGCTCCCCGTTGCGCAATTACCGGGGAAATGGAAACACGCGTCCCGCGAGAGATCCGCCGCGTCGAACGAGGAAAATTTGCGAGCTCGTTTTGGCAGGAATTTACGAAACTCATCCGTTTCCATTTTTTTTCCATTTTACCACTCTTCCTAGGTCGCGTTCGCTTTCGTAACGAAACGATAACAAGCGAAATTGTATTAAATTGTAATTCGAATGTAATTTTTAACGGTCGGTTCTTTCGCGAACGGTGAGCTCGGAAAAGCGAGACGAAGGATCCAATTATGACGGGCTCGTAAGGGTCGGCATAAATTCCATCCCGAAAAGGAGAGAGGAATGGTTTAGGGAAAGTTTCTTGGAGTTTTCTTGAGAATATAATTTTACATTTTTTTCTTTTCGGTTAGCAAGGCCATTAATTATTTTAAAAATGATTAGGTGTCCTGTATTGGTAGAGTTTATATGCTAATTCGTTTCTATAATGCCGTTATTTTGCATGACTGTCACGTTCAGGAAATTTAATGAGCTATTAGATTCTCTCTCATATGTAAATTTTAATCTATTATGATAATTATTAAAGGAATCCAATACCTCATCAACACTATCCGTTCTTACGGAACAGAAACAGTTATCCGCATAACGCCTGTAAAAACTCACATTTGAATTTAGTTTTGCCGAACAATTTTGCTCCTCTATTATGAAGAACCCATTGCAGTACCGAACATTTGCTAATAAATTTTATTTTAATATTTAAAATATGTAGAATTAAAGCAACGTTTCGAAGCTGAGATGAATGCCTTATTTCGAAGACCTGTAGAATCTTTTATGGAATTTCATTTTTATCTAAAATTTTTAGTGCTAAATCAACAGGAATATTAGTAAATAAAGAAACAATATCTAAACTGATTAACTCGAAATTATTAGGAATTATTTGATTTCTAACCGAATCTATAAATTCCCATGAATTTTTCAGATTATATATGTATGTAGTTTTACCTACAGTATTGCTTAAAATTTTAGATAACAATTTGGAAAGATTGTAAGTGGGAGAATTAATACAATTTACGATTGGACATTGCTTTTTATCACTATTTTTATCACAATTAAAGTGTTGAAGGTAACTTTTTCATTTTTATGAGTTAAGTCTAAATCGATAAAGACAAAGAAGTTACCTTCACATTTACAGAAAATCTATATTTGCATATACCATCATACTTTACTCTTCACTCAGTCCAGCGTTATCAGTTTAACATTTTCAAGGTTAGATCTGATTAAAAATAAACCCAATAACAATAATAATGAATATAACGCGAAACTGGCGCTAGTTTTAAGTTTCGCTAATTTGTGTTGAAGAATTTTTTTTTCAAACTAAATCGTACAATATTTTAGAATGTCTCAGAAAACTTTTGGGTGTAGGAATAGCACTAAGTCGATATAACTTCTCATCTGATAATGGTAACAATGATAGAATTAAAGATTCAATTTCTTCTTTGTAAAGGACCAGAGAATTCTGTTTATAGCAATTCCATGATTAGCACTTACTTTCTAAACGAATTAAATCTTTTAGAATAATTTCAATTATTTTTGTCGATTGCATTCAAAATTTGTGTGTGGTTTTTGTGCTGTATTATCGCAACTGATAATATATTTTATTTGCAATTAAAATGATCTTTCATTTAATTCGATATCCTTCTTTAATAAATGGCACGTTTTTGGCAGTATTCTTGTAAATACACGTGAAGATACTGACAATCCAAAGCAGATAAAATATCGATTTAGGTACGAAATAGAAATTGTCATTAGAAATGTTCATTTGTCAATTTCCTCTTTCGGCACGCGTTCGTCGACACGTCGATTTCGAAGATCAGGAGTGTCATATTCGCAACGGCGATTACGGGCTATGCGAAAGGATCGCTTCGACCGCGAGGTATCGCCGATGGCATGCGAAAGAATTTATTCCGTCGTCTGTGACCGAATAACGATCGTATAATAGCGTCACGGGCGCCCAGAATGAAAATCAACTCGGAAAGGGACATACACTGCGCGACAAAAACTTTGACGAGAATTATAACAGGCTAATGCCTATTATTGTTTTTTAAAAAATTGTTTTTAAACAATTCAATTACCAATTATTACAATGAAGTTACAATATTGGAAAGCAAGAGTGAGTTTCCCTTGATATCCTAAGGTGGCGTCTATATCACTCGAGATAAGTACAAAAGGTCCGGAAAAAATATATAATAATAATAATCAGAATAATAATGATAATAATAATAATAATAACAATGAACGAAGCGTCTCCTCAAATTCAGAAAAAACGGAGCTTTCAAAGAATTCAAACCACGTTCCTGTCAAGGGAGATAAAACAAAATTCTCCCATCAGACGTTCGCAGCAGACATCGATTTCGTACGCCGAACAGAAAAGCAATTCGGAGAGAAAAAGTTAAGTGGATAATCTCGTGTCATATTTGCTGACAACTTAATATGAAGTTTTTAATAAGAAAATTTCAGACGTTCCTCGATTTCATCTTTTCGTCGAATTTTATTGAAAAAGTTGGGGATTTTTGTAAAATCTTTGCGGCTGTCTACATCATTCATGATTTATCGGCCTAATTGTAAGTCTCTACAACAGATTTTATACGAAGAATTTTTCATCACTTTTTCTTGCAAGGAGCTTAATACTGATTGTGAGACTTATATTTTTTTAGTTTTTTCGAAATTGCAAAACACAGGTTTCATTTTTATTTATTTGTTGCTATCTTATCTAGTTTCTTTTTTAAACGTCAATAATAACACCAAATTTGACGTTTTGCTGTCAAGTAACTACACAGTAAGAGAAATTTTGTTAATTTTAATAAAAATTCAACAAAATGTTTTATCTCAGAAAGTCCACAAAAATAAATTGATAATTTAACACACTTTTACCGTTGTTAATGAAAAGTTGTTAACTTTGTTTTCCAAAGAACAATGATGATTGTTGAATCCAGCATTTTGATTTGGTAGAATACTAAAAAGTAATTGCTAACATTTCTTAGAAAGTTGTACTAGTTCGCAACACCTCTTGTTGAAATCTCCAAATTGCATTTTGTATTTAACACATTTATTTTGCACATTTGGCATTTACCTGTTGTATACATATGTATTTGTATTGTTAGCTATACTTTCAATTTTTTGGTAAATTCAAATATATTTACATATTTATAAGTATACAAGGTTTCCTCGCCTGATACATTGCGATTGAACGGCATAGATTGTCATTTTGCTTCAAATTTCAAACCAAAATTTCATCATAATGCTTTTAGTGATCCGAATTTTATTGGGAATTTGGAAAATTCACGTCGTTGGTTGCGACTGTTTAGAGACATTGATAATGAGACGAATCCAACCTCGAAACGTCTGTCAACACTTTACCATTTGGACTATTACGAATAAATTGACTGTTTCTGTTCATTTATTCAATATTTCGACAATTATTTAATTATCTTCGTCAGGCTAAGATCATTAATATAATGGTCGAAGTTTAACATATGTTCAACGTTACACTAAAATAATTGTCGAAATATTGAGTAAATAAATGTACTTTGTTGGGTCATTTTAAAGGAATACTACTCTGTTGATTTGCTCCAAACATTTTGTGGTACAAGATATGCAAATCATAAAATGCATTTAAACCAATTTCTTTTGTGAAACCAATAAAATAGCTCTGTTAAATTAACTCACTGTTTGGTATATTTTAACAAACCACTGTTGAACAGGCTTCGCATTCTGTATTGTTTATTACATTAGTCGAATATTTTTGTTCTTTTTGTGTAAATATTTGCGAATATGCGCAATTTTTCATTCAACAATGTATTATTTTCTATTGTGTAAGGTGCGACAAAAGAGTGCACGTTAAATTGTGTAAATCGTACTGACGCTGTCACTCCTCCGAATTTTAATGGCGTGCCTTGCACGTAATGGGGGACAAGCAATGAAGATTTGTATAATTTATCATGCACTCTTTATTGAACCTTAGTAATCACAAGCAAATTCGCGCACAAAAGAATTTTTCTCCTTTATGAAAATTGAAAGATGTATTCGAAAACTGGAGAATGCCAAGTTAGAATCCACGCAAGCGAAGTCAATTTAGGCGAAAATCAGTTTTTAATATCGAGTTTGGGTTTAGAATAGAAATTAAGTTTTCTCTATTTTGGCTGAAGCAATGTCTAGATTATCGGAAATATACAATTGGAATAGGTAAATAATTATTCAGCAACTCGTCCGAAATTAATTCCATCGCGAAATGAAATTTCTGCGATTCCAGACGTAACCGCACGCTTTCGCGATACACGAATACGAAGCTAATAGTACCTGCACTATCGATTGAGTTTCCGAGCGCAATGTTGCAAGGACAAAATAAATACGATGACGAACGCTGTTCGTTGAGCAAAATGCCCCCGTAAATGATATTACGGCAACACAGACTACATACATATATCGTAAATTATTCGAAGACCTTCGTCCTTTCGCTGCTAAACGGGTTATTTCCCGATAACGACGTCCTAGCCGTTCGTAAATTAGTTAACGAAGTTCGACGCTCGTCGGCAACGGAGATGGTCGCCAACGTTTCGCTTCCTGTCGCGAGACCGCCACGCCGAAGCAATTAACGACGTTAATTTCCGAATTTCCGGCGACGTCGCTAATTGCGTTATTTATTTCCGTTTAAGCGTCGTCAATTCGATTCCACCTGTTTCGTTATTTATGCGTTTTCGGGATGATGCAACACCCGTTTGAACTACTATTAATTTGCCCCTGTCAGCGATCGCAGAAATTAATAAACATAATAATAATAATAACGTACATTTCCCAGGACTTTAGTAGAAAGTATGGAAATTATCTTTTAATTATTATCACTTTTCGAGCTTTTTGACTTTCCCAATACGTTTTAAACCAACAAAAACCGCATGGGAGCTGACGCCCAGTTCTTCAGCCATCCCATGCACCGTTTGTGATGGGTCAGTCTCCACCTCCTCCTCCTCAAATCCTCGTGTTGGATTACTGTAGGTCGACCACTTCGAGACTCATCTTCTAGGCTAAAATCGTTCATTAACACTATCATTGCCAAATGCCTGGTTAATTTTTTGGGCTGTTTCGGCAGCGCTTTGGTTCAATTTGAATTCGTAGAGAAAAATTGGCCGAAAATTGCTTGATGACATCATATAGTAATAAGCTGAAAAGAGGCAAAACATTAAAATTTGGAAAAGAATGAACAGCATCAATGTATAGAGTACAAAATTCTTTATCGATCAGTATATATCACGACACAATAGAATAAATATTTAGTGAAATATGAAGCTACAAAAAACACATGAAATTAAAATGGACAAAACTTTTGAAACAACCTTGTATGTTGTACTTAAAATGTGACGTTTTCTACACTATTTTGTATCATAGAGAGAATAAAGATTATCATTATTATTATCTGCCTCAAATGTTTAAGCAGGCAATACACATAATTCAGTCTTGACACTGCTTCCTAACAATGACGTTTATCCATCCAAGTACTCAGAAATTTGATACGTTTCCTCGAAATTAAGTGGTTCATCGTTTAGTTATGTTTTCAATGAAAATTTGGATACAGCTGCCAATAATTTTCTCAGATAAGCGAAATTCTTTCCAATGCTGGAATATATTACGGGTATTATACCCGTCCCTTTATCTAGTTTCCTAAATTTTCTTACACGTTCTGCAGTGTTCTGCTTATTCTTCCTCTCGTACCTGAACTTCTAGGTTGAATTTTTCGGTGAAGAAGTGAAAATTCCTGGGGTGTACTAAATACGTACTTGAACGAGTTTCAATCGAAACAATGATTTTATTTGTCACCAAGTTAAGTTAAGTATTCTGGAGGAAAACGACAGCACCTTCGACATTAACTAGTAACACGAAATGAGGAATTATTGACTATTTTACAGGTTATTTATTTGAACATTCGAGAAAATATAAAACGAAAAAGGTTTGAGACGAAACATCCGCAAAGATAGGGAAAAACTAAACGTTACGTAGATTTTGACGGGGTGTAAATAGCATCTTTCGTATTCCTCGAGGAAATCCCATTAAAAGCTGTCTGCAGTCGTGCGGACTAAAGAAAGTGCGACGGCGAAATTTCCGTCTCGTAGATTATCGAACTTCACTTGGCGAGGGATTCTAGCACGGACGTCGTTTGATATTGTTATAACGTCCGAAAAATTTCCGTTACCCTCGTTATTCGTTTTCGCATCGACCGTTTGGCGCCGGAAACGCTCCCTCGGTCCCGACGGAAAACAAACAAATGCTGTCGACTAGAAACATCCGCCGTATTTCTGCAGGAACGGCGACATAGATACCTGTCCGTAGGGTGAATTATGATCGGGAGATCCGGAAAGCGGGAGGCAAAAAGTAAATGAACATTTGGAGGGCATTTCATTTTGGTACTTTCCTATTTCTATTCCGATCGTCCTGATTGAATAATATAACAATAATAATAATAATAATAATAATAATAATAATTTATTTAACAAAATGCCATTAGAAACATATTAATATAAGAAATTAGTACTAATTATTAATTGAATCTACTTATAATGTAGTATATCTCAATTGTTTCCTAAAAAGTCCGCAACTGTTAGAATTGTACATTGTTAGTCTTTTAGAAAACAATGAATTTTCTTTTCTTTGTTTATTGAGAGATTGTATATCAAAATAAGAAAAATATTTCTGGTGTTATATATATGAATCTCTGGCACAACTGCAAGCTGCCTAGATAAGTAGTCGGGTGATTGATTATCTAAAACTACCCCTAAGTATTTAATGTCGGTGACCTTAACGAGTTCAATCTTATCTAATTTAATTTTGAAATTTTATGCGATTAATTTGTTCTAACATTCTAATAGGTACCAAAGAAAATGTATGTATTTACACTTGTTTATATTGACACACATTTGGTTATCACAGACCCATTCATATGTGTTGCTCAAAATATGATTAATAATAAATACCAAATCATCAACATATATCATTGTATCATCAGAACAAATAGAAATGTTACAATTTACAATATTTTTAACAATATCATTTATATACATGTATATATATATAATATACTTATCTTATATGATAGTTATCTACCACAATTAGGTCAATTAAATAAGAATGATTAAAATAATAGTTATATTCTAATAGTTATTATATATATGTTACATATATATTATCTAGATAAATAGATTTATCTAGTCATATCTCACTGAAGAAGGTGTTCCGAAAATGTTTGCAAACGTTCCAATGAGAATATAACTATTTTTTCAATCACTTTTGTTTAATTGATCTAATTGTGGTAGAAAACTATCATATAAGATAAGTATAATTAAAAAGGGTCACGAAATATATAGACATATATACAGTGACTGACAAAAAAGAGACCACTTCATACTACATCAACGTTAATGTTCAACGATCAGCAGGAAATAGAAAAAATTGTCATGCTGTTTAGCTCAAATACATCAATGACAGTTGTATTTTAATGTCTACAAAAAAGAACTTCTGGTAAATAAACGAGTACGCCTTCTTATTGGAAACATCCGCACAAAAAAAAGAAACCACTGTCTTCTTCTCACAAAAAAAAAAGTTGAGGAAAGTATTTTTCAACAGCAGCCCCTTTTTGCCTTTATGACTGCTTGGAGTCGTCGAGGCATGCTCCCCACGAAGTTTTGAAGAAGACACACATCTACTGCATCCCAAGCTTCCCTCAGCGCCGTAAAATAAGAGTAATTGTTCAATACATTTGTTTTATTAATCTTTTCGTCCATAATTGACCATAGATTTTCTATGGGATTGAGAGCCGGTGATTGTGCAGGCCACTCGAGAATTTTTATTTTATTTAATTTCACAAACTGTGGAGTATTCTTCGCCATATGTTTCGGATCATTGTCTTGCTGGAAAATAAAATTGTTTTCCAACCCAACCCGGAGCGAGGATTCCCCCAAGTTTTCACTATGAATATCGATGTATCCATCAGCAGTCAATATGTAGTTGATTTTCACTAAATTTCCTACTCCTGACCAAGCAAAGCAGCCCCAAATCATAATACTACTACCACCGTGTTTCACAGTCTGCTGTAAATGCTGCTCTTAATATTCTTCTCCGGATTTCCTCCATACTCGCAGTGTTCGTTTTCGATTGAACAATTCAAATTTGCTCTCATCGAACCAAAGTACTTTTTCCAAAATTTAATTGGCATATGCACATATTTTCTTGCAAATTGCAAGCGCTTTTTCTTGTTGAGTTTATTTTTTTAATCCCCCGTACGATACGAGAGTCATCTCGATATGAAGTCGTCCGTTTCCTTCCACTTCCCTCTCGGTCCGCAACAAACCCAGTCTCACGAAACTTTTACCACAGTCTGTGCACTCGAGTCTTATTCCCTTCAATTTTTTTAGCTAGTGAGAAACCTTTTTGAATGTCTTTGATAATCAATTTTCGTATTTGAACAGAAATTTGTTTCCCAGCCATCTTAGCCGAGGATTTTTCGCAACTGAACAATGAGCCAGCGATTGAAGTAAACATACATAACAAGGTCGCAAAGGATGATCAACAGAGTACAGTACAATTTAGCTCACCCGTCGCCTGAATGACAATGATCTCTTTATTTTGTCCGACACTGAAACAAACCATTTACGAAATAAATTACGGCAAACTAAGCTCACATAAAATAATGTAAGAATTCACACTGAATGTTAAGATAAAGTTAGTACAGGGAATGTTAGCCAGTAATGTGAACCCTTTTTCAAATATTTCTTCCCAATATTTAAAATACACTACACTAGAAAAGGGAGGTGATTTTTTGTCAGTCACTGTATATAAAAAGGGAAGAGAACCCAACACTGTCCCTTGAGGAATACCCGTCTCTATTCTAATTTTATCTGAAACACTACTCTTAAATTTAACATTTTGTGTCCTAAATGATAAATACGACTCAAACCATTTCAATACAGATCCTGATAAACCCATTTTCTTCAGTTCCTTGAGCAACAGACCACAGTTCACTGTTTCAAAGGCACGGCGAAATTCCAAAAATATTCCCATCCAGAGCTTTCAACTATTTATCATTAACACTTAATAGTACACTCTCAAAAAATGCTTATTTTTAAAACCAGGTTGGTGCATACTTATCACTTGATTTCCGTCGCAAAGTTGAATAAGTTGATCCTTTACTATAACAACAGTTTTTCACAAATAGGAACAGTATTACATAGGCTTGAATTCCTCACTTGTAATAGACTTATTAATTTTTTGCAACTGGTCTAATTGTTGTGTTTTTTGAAACATTTAGAATATAGGTTATTATTCCTAGATGATAAATTCCCAGTTTAGGACAGACGTCATCCTTTAATGTACGATGCCCCACGTTAGAAGGGTCGCTTATTATCCTTGCATTTATACGGATGGGACAACGGAATTAACAATAGGCTTCCCTATGACGTGCTGCGCTTGTAATTAATGTCAGAAACATAAGGACCAACAATAGCATATTATGCTAACGATTTCCGTCCCGGTAATAACTAACCGCAAATCCTACGTGTATCTGCATACGTACATATGTAGAAAGGGAAACACGTTAATTGGAGGAAATGCACAATCGACGCGTCGATGCCGTACAATTGGAAACGTAATTATCAAAACAAACAAATCGAATCTTGATGCTGAGGTCTAGTGATTCCAATAGTAATATTCGAATTTGGCCGATTGATATTGAAAAAGCAAAAAATGACCATCTTAAAAATACCTGTGCAAGGGATGAACCGAGATGACAATCAATGAATGGAGTTTTCCCGATTTATTTAAAAATCCAGGCGCGATAAGCGAGAAAAAATAAAATTATCCTTTTTTGAATATCGAAATTGATGAAACTACCTAGCATGCAGGTAGTTTTACAGTACATGAAATGAATATCAACAAAAAAAAATTTTACGGCTCCAGTGTATCGCAAACGTTCGAAAAGGGATTAACAGATTCAATCAAATGAAGTTAAGCAAAAAAGTTATTAACGTCTTAAATTGGCCGGGAATGTTTCGATCCACCTCTGTATGCAGGAGTAAACAATTTTTTGTATTGTAGGTTTTTATGAAGTTGATTTGCGTACGCCATCCGTTTTCTGCAGTTTCCATTGGTTAAAAAGCAATAAATGATCAAGATTAACAGTTAAGTAGTTAAATAAGTTAACATTTAACATTTGAAGCGCGGAGTGACGACTTCCTTCGACGTAGTACATCCTTAATGTCAAGAATGTATTCGTTAATTTGTTAGATTTACTTCCATTTCGTTTCTAAATTTAGGAAGCATCTTACTTTTTTAAATTATTTGTTGATGGCTTTAAGAATAAACTTGAACTTGTATGTAAACTTGGCTCGTTCAAAACAGTACCTGGTGGACAAAGTATGTGAATTTACATGTTGTTGTTAGTTACATACTACTTTCAGCGCTATCTATGGTTTAGTGGTCAAGTTTTAATTACTTATAATTTCGCTTGGCTGCATGATGTTAAAAAGTTGCTAACCCACGTTTTGGCCGAAATTGGTGAAAACCTGGACGGAATGGATTGAATCGAGACCGGGATCATGCTAAATCGGTTTTTCGTCCCCAAAAACTCGCGGATACTAAATTGTAACAAAATCTTGAAAGCAATTTTCGATAACACATTTTATGTACCGCAGAAATAGGTAAAAGCGGGACAAAAAAATTTCCTGGGACCGGGACCATGCTAGATCAATTTTGTATTCTCGAAAATCCCCAGATACTAAATTGTATAAAAATTGCTAAAGTCATTTTCGATAACCAATTTCATATACCGCAACATCAGAAATGTGTGTAAACCGGGTCAAAATGGATTTTCCCGGGACCGGGACCGTGCTAAATCGATTTCTCGTCCCCGAAAACCCCCAGGTACTAAATTTTATCAAAATCGTTGGAGCCGTTTTCGAGAACCCAATTCTATATATATATATATATATATATATATATATATATATATATATATATATACAAGAATTGCTCGCTTAAATATATTAGATAAATTCGTTATCAGCGTCGACAAATTCTACATCTCACGATATTGACGATCAACTTTTTAGTCGATTAGGTGGCCAAATTCAAATTATAAATCAATGGAAAAAATGCAATCCCCACAAATCTGTATCATGCAATATGAAAAAGCATTGCTTCCCACAGAAACGAACATGTTAAAAGTAATTAGGATTATATATATATATATATATATATATCTTTTTATGACTAACAGGTCAATCAAATAACAAATTTAACTGACCTGTTGGTGATAGAAGGGATATCTAAAAAGATTATATATATATATGTATATACATTAGGATTAGATTTAAACTTTAGTTTTCAGTACACTCTACAAACTGCCATAAATCACGCATTTGCGGGGAACCGATTGTAATGGCCTTAATAATGATATAATTAAGGCAATTGCAGACGTAATTATATTTTCCCATGTAATTTTCTTCAATCACAACACCTCAAATGGCGTGTTTCATAAATGTGAAAGAACCGATTTTTTCTTTTTTTCTTTTTTAGTTTTTCCTCCGATATGGTATAGAATTCGAACTCATAAAGTTGCACAAGCACTGTTAAGAAAATACCTGACCTGAAAAGAGAAATTGTGAACGGGATTTCAGCAATATTTTAGCAAACCGACAAACAGTAGGTAGTAAGCCGCGTTAAGTAAACATCTTGCTCAAAGATCCATTGGAACCACCGAAGGTAAGTGAAATCATGCACCTCTCTACTTCATTCATATTCATTCATTCATATTCATTCATTCATATTCTTTATTAATATCTTGCTACATAGCAGATATGCGTTTATAATTTACAATGTTTTTTATCAATTATACATTCGCGTAACTTACGCAATAAATTATTTATTCGTATCATCAACCACCAAATATTTGCATATATATTTTTTCAATTATCTGTCGACATTTCCACACCGAAAACTAATACCGAAAAGCAGATATATCGGGATATTCTTTTTGCGTCATATTTTTATCCGGTTGCGTTTCGCGTCGATGAACACGTTTCCTTAATTCCGTACGAATCGCGAGCTTTCCCTTATTCGTGTGACCTGGTTTTTTTCTATCTCTCTCGAAAAAATAACAGGAAAAAGATATTTTTCCTTCCCGTTCGATGTCCTAATTCAATACGGCGCGGCGAGCAAACAAGATGAAATATGACGGGACGGAGGGGTCGCGAAATAATTGTCGTGAAGCGAAAGGGCAAACGCGGCGCGTGTAAGTCGTGAAAAGATTCGCGCGAAAATCGATACGCGTTGGAAGCGACCACGTATTCGATCGCAAACAAATTCGCACGAAAAAGAAACGTTCGAAAAATGTACGACGCAAATTTTTGAATTCTTTTGCTATATCCAGTTTCATCTATTGAGAATTATCTTCTGTGTTAGGGTCATAGATGCTATTAACCCTTGAAGGTGATAATGTAGTAGTCGAAATATGTAATTTGCCTTTACTTATTACAATATAGCTATATGAAAATCGAGGCTGTAGTATTAGAGAAACTCACATTCATTCATTCAACTGCCAGTCAAGAAACTGTGCGCATTGAAAAGCTTAACTGCGAACTCTCAAAACAGTGAACAATTTACACTCTAATAATCGGCTAGAAGATGGAATATCATATACACTTAACGGTGAACTTTGCCAAATACAGAAGGCTGAACAGTTGATATTCAATTATCAAGTTTAAAACGGTAAACAATTGATATTTAATTATCAAATGTAAAATAGTGAACAACTGACTATCATTTGTGAAATCAATTATGAAACTAATAGCTGCGAAATTGAACAGTTGAGATTCAATTTTCAGTCATAAGATGGTGTATATTCAATACACAACTGTCGAGTTGGTCAACCATTAAGCGGCGAATATTTGATGTTCAATAATTAATTATAAAATGGCAACAGATAGTTGACATTTAATTATGAACTATGAAGCGATATATAGCTGATATTAAACTGCCGGCTGCAGGACCATGAACAATTAGCGCTTAATTTCAAATTCTATCAGCTGTAAAGCAATAAACAGTTAACTTTAAGCTGCGCGTCTTGAAATAATGAACAATTGATTGCTGTTAAATGTAAAACTGATACCTATAAATTGTCAACTGTGGAATAGTCAGTAATTGATGTATCTTTATCAATCTTTCCTACTACGAAAATATGAATCAAAAACAACTGACAATCGTCGCTTTTGTCAATTATAAAGCAGTAAATAGTTCATACTCAATTCTCATTGACAGCTACGACCAAAAAATAATGTTAACTGTAAACCATCGTATTCAATTGTCAATTATTAATTAGCGAAATTTAACTGTCAGTTATGCAATAGTGAGCAATTGACACTCAATGATCTATTATCAAATGGCAAACGGCTGATGTTTAATTTTCAATATTGAATTGGTGAACATTTCACATTCAATTATCAGCTGTAAAATCATGAATAAGTGACATTCAATTGTTAAGTCTAGGAACTGGAAAGCGGTTTATAATTGATGCCCTATGATCAGACATTGTATCATATCAGTTAATTGTCGGTTGAAATGATGAGAAAGTTCTGTCAACTATAAAATGGCAAACAGTTAAAATCTAACTATCCACTGTGAGATGGAGAGAGAGAGAATAAATTGACAATGAACTATCAACTATGTAATGGTAGCTAAATGATACGCTGATCAATTATTGCTGTGAACAGTCGGTAGTTAACCATAAGGTATTAAATGCTAGAAAATTAGTTATCAATTTTATCAGCTTAGAAACGGTGAACATTTAACTGCAAAATAGTCTGTAATTGACAGTACAATTGTCAATTGTATATACCAATTATGAAACGACATGAATTGTTTACAAGACGCCCAATTTTTAGTAATTACTTAGTGAAAAATTGATAATTTCAGCCGTTACTTTGTGGTACTTTATTATGAATAGAAATAAAAGAATTTAATAACTTCGTATATATCACTTTATTCAAATCACACAGTGATTGGATCTAATAAAGAAGTTATTAAATGCGTTTATTTCTATTTAAAAAATTGACCTATTTGTCACTTCTATCGATTGTAAAGCAATGAAGAGTTCATATTTAACTTGAAGCTGTGAACTGTTGGACAATTAAGGCATAACTGCCAACTGCGGACGTTTTAAACAAGTTATTACTTAAGATTCCACTATCAGTTGTGAAATAATGAACAATTGATAGTTGAGTGTCAGCTGTGAAACAATCAAAATTAATTGACTGCAACAATAAAATCGTAAACAATTGATACTTAACTGACAATTGTGGCATAGTGCGAATAGTTGACATACGAGTATCATGCCGTAAAAAAACAATTTGCCGGTAGGATTGCATATATGTAAGCTTTACCCCTCCTGTATATTATTATATTTATAAAAGAGTAACGTTGAGAATTAGCGATTCTAGATTTTATATTATTCAGATATTATACAGATCAATGAGTTGGTTAAATAATAAGCAACCTAAAATAAAGTAGTACAATAAATATGATCGAATGCTACTTAACTAACACTTAACTCTCAATTGATAAATAATTTCCAAGCTTGGCCTTTATGAAACAGTAAACATTGGATGTTTACTGTCTTAGATAATTTGATATTTGCCCCTTAATTGTGTCAATTGTTATATAGTGAATACATGGTATTAAATTGTTAGCTGTAAAGCGATGAACAATTAACGCTTAGTTATCAACTGTAAAGTTATAAAACACTTCAAATTTAGCTATTAGTTGTGAAGTAACATTTATCAATTAACTATCAACTGTGAAACGATGAATAGTTGATATTACACTCTAAGCTATTTAATTGGCATTACATTGTTAACGGTGAAAGTGATATCCAAGTGTTAGCTATAGAATTTTGAACAACTAACATTTATTTGACAATTATGTCAATTTTGAAACAACGAATGCTTAACATACTCAACTATTAGTTATCGCATGGTGATAACCTCACTCTTAACAATCAATCGTTGGTATTGGCTAGCTGTACTTGATTAATCGTAAATCGTTGATAGTCGACTATCAAGTGTGTAGTAGTGAAGAAGAATCTTTGAAGCAAGTGCCTATTTTGGTAGTAAAGATGACAACATACTAATATTTTTTGCATTTTCAGACACTGACGTTCAAAGTCAAAAATACATTTGTGTAATTTAAGCTAAACAAACGGTAACTCATTTGTGCACAATGCAATGTCTCTTTATTAGACTACTACATTTAAGAACGATTAACTAATTCTAAACGTATATGTGTATGTCAGCAAATATAAAAATTCGATTAAATCCATAATGCAATGCTGAAACTGTTTCAGTCAGCTGAAAGATACGATGTCCAATCTATCGATTCAAAGCTTCTTAAATAGATGCGGAAGAAGTATCTCTTAAACGATTAACTTCTTCATTTATTTCTTTGGTCAAAAACCTTACTTACTTTAATGGAATATTTAACATTAACCTTCCTATACTCACGTCAAAATGAAAGACGTATACTATACTATATAAATCGGTCTCACAGACCGTATGCGTGAGTATAGGAAGGCTAAGGGGCACGAAATGTATCCAAGCGAAAGTGTACAAGCAATGTTAAGTATGTATGTCAAGAGCGAAACGATTCGATTATATTGTAAATTCTTCGTAAATTTCCTTACTTGTACCTTACCTTATATTTATACAAAAAAATAGAAAAAAAAGCGAAGCTAACGCGCAAGAATATTTCGCAATTGCCATATAACGAGAAAGGACAGTGACCACGTGTAATAACAACACAATAAAAAAGGCGGTCAATAGAGCGACCTTGTAAAAGCTTTACGATCTCCTAATTTTCGACCGTTGCTTCTAAAATTAGATATTTTAAACAAATCTAGAAATTTCGTCAATAAATTAGTTTCTCTTTTAAAATTTTACGCTGACGATAATAAACTTCGTTTTCGGAATACATACTTCGAATTTTACGATCTGATTTTGCATTATGTAATGGATTATAAAATTTTCAGGAATTGAAAGATCGAGTTGTAAATGAGATTGCATAAACTAGAATCAAACAACATAGTTTCTCTATATCGAATTCCTTATAATCTTGGTCACCTTTAATGTAAATCTTGAAACGCATATTTATATTTCCACACGAATGCTAAATTCGAGGCCTAAAACCGTCGATTTGTTTTATCGACTTGTTGATTACGTGAATACAATTAATTTTGGTATTTGGTTGCGTAGACGTCGCGCCTAATCGTTGTTTCATAGTCCCCTTAACCTCTTCGTAATTGATCATATCTATTAATAATAATTATGTATTTTCGTTCTGAATTTCGATTTATAAAAAAGTGTTTATTTCATCAAATGGCATTGGAATTATCGTTGCAAATATCTAACGAAGATATTTCGAAGTGTTGGATTTAGATATAAATCCGAACAGCCAGATAGAGCTAATAAACCTAATAACATATTTTATTGTTTATGTTTTTCTATTGGCGAACACCTGGATAAATCTGAAAACGTTCCTTTGAATCCTTCATCCTCTAGTTCCCTTATACTACACTAGAAACACGCGACCATTGCTTTCTCGCACATCGAAAAAGCACGACGAAAACCTGTCCAAAACCGAAATAAATATGTGCAGTTACAAATGTCCACTCAAAAAAAAATGAATACGTTCTGCTTCTCCATTTAGATGCCGTTCCATTTCCATTCATCCTTGCTTATTTCCATATATGTAAAGGATGCGTAACAAGAATGCTCCTGACGTTTCCTTTTATAACGACGATCCGTCTCGGGGAGCGAGGACGAATCCGAGGCACGTGATATGGGGTTCTAATAAAATGTCCTCCGCATACGAGTCAAGGAACAATGCGGCGTATTTCGAATTGCGGAAGAATGTTCCGGCGTGCTTCGGTGAGGTGCGTTCTGCATGTCAAATAAAGCAGCTATTACGCGACGCGTGTGTGTTCCGTGCATCGCGGGATGCACCCGCACATCCTCCGAAGTAAATTGCAGTCTGTCAAGTGCAGACGTTCTCATATACGTAGTACGTCGCCGATAAATATTTAATGCGGACACGTGCATGTTACATACAACGGTCGAACGTAACTATTAAATGTTAGTTGCGAAATTCCTACGAAACTTCCTTTCCATTTTATCGTTACTTTCATTTCGTCCCATTTTAACTGCGATGGCCACAGCCACCCGATGTGAACCTTCATATTTTAACTAGAATGTCTTGAGCAGATTTAGTAGAGGATTTGCACTACTACTCAGTACTATTCGCCCACCCATATTTTTTTATATCTTACATATATATATATATATATATATATATATATATATTTCGTGACCTTTTTAATTATACCTATCTTATATTATAGTTTGCTACCACGATTAGGTTAATTAACTCGTTCCTGCCCAATGAGTATTTAAATACCCAAAAAGTAGAGACAGTAAAAAAATTCTAGCGCGGGCCAGATGAGAGATTATTGCTGCAATTTACATTTTTATTTAGTAGTAGGGATTGATTAGCGTGGAAAAAATTACATCCGTAAGATTTTTTGCTTTTTACCTTTAGTTTCCATATAGGTAAAATGGAGGTTATTTCTTTGAAATGCTCGGAAAAAGTGTTGCCAAATAAAGGACAATGCGAAAACCGGAAAACGCCCACCCATTCTAGATAGTTTTAGGCGTCCCCCTCAGCACTGTAAAAAAATTATTTCAAAATAATTTAAAATATATCACACCAAAGCCTGTTAAGTATTTAAATACCCATGTCCTATTCCAGGTGTGTGAAGCAACTTTATGGACCCACGCCAAACCAGACGCGGTTCCAACCCGGAAACCAAGTTAGACAGTCCTAAAAATGATTTTATTTCGGGTTAGATTTTTCGAAATTTTAAACTGCTTCATTTTTGTTGGAGTTTGGTTTAATTCCTTGAGGTATAATTATCTGACTAAGGGGCTCGGTTTCTTTTCCAAAAGTTCGCACTTTGTTTTAAATTTGACTGTTTTAACTTTTGAAATACCATTTTAATGTGTTTGACATGTTCTTCTGATGAAGATGGAAAGATTATAGTCTGATACGAGGCAAAATTTATGTCAAACTTTTCTTAAAACATGATTCGTCACGCGTTGGAAAGTCGCAGGTGTATTTTTTAATGTGGAAGGTAATCGTAGGTATTCAAAATGTCCTTCTTCGGTATTAAACGCGGTCTTTTTTTTAAATTAATTCTGGATGCAACATGATCTAATGGTAGTCTGAGGCATCAAGGGTCGTGAAATATTCGCAGCGGCCTAATCTGTTTAGAATATCCTCAATATTTGATATAGTTTATAACTAAACGAGTTTTTCTCATCCGGCTTGTATCTAACTTTTTGTTTGCGAAATTTCTAGGGGTCTTATTATACGTTTTCTTCTAATAATTTATTTATGTTATCCCTAATTTCGGTTTTAATTGTATAAGGAAAGCTTGGTGCTCTTTTAAATGTCGGATCGCAACTTATTTTTATTATTTCGGTATCTTACATTACTGTTGCATTTTAATTTTCATCATCCGGTTTTTACAAATATATCTACTTAATTTTTGCAAACGTGTAAAATCCGTCCGTATCGTGCTATTAAAATTTTGCAATGAACTTTGCTTCGAGGTTTTGATATTGATGAATGTAATAGCTTTCTAGAGGTATTTTGAGTTTAATCACCACCTGTAATAACCATTGCGATTTCTAAAAAATCTGGTTTTCATTGTTGTAATTTATGATTTACATCAATTGCTTGTTCTAATTCTGTCATAACCGTGGAAGGAAAGTAAGTGTTGTAATCTATGACCAAGAGCTATTCGGTCTTTTTTCGAGTATATTTTACTATTGTTGAATATTTGAAGTACTGGACTTGTACTCTTAAAGTATCGCTTCTCGTACCGCATTTCTCAGGTATTTAATTCATTACGTGAGCATAGTACTATTCGAGCTCTATTTCTATATATAAATATAGCGGCAAAAATAAGCTCTTTTACCTCGGAAGATTTGCAAATTTTCTACGTATTCTATCGCAAGTACCGTTGAATAAGTTTACGCTACTGGTGTCTCCGTTAAATATTGGTGTCGATTCTAATTCTATCTTAAATAATTGGCAATTTCGTGTATCATTGTGGTTTCGATTAATTTTAGTTTGCTGACTAATTCTATCAGTCCCTCCAGCTTGTTTCGTTTGTTTTTCATCAATTAAAAGTATGGGATTTCCAGAAAAAAAAATTTCAATACAGGTAATTTTAATTGAAAATCAGCAATTCTAGGAAACTTCTCGAATAGCGCCTGTTTGCGAGGACGCGTGGGTTTTGCCACGCATTTCTACGGTGGCGTTTATGTCACTTATGTACGTTCATGCACCTCTTGCAACAGAAGAAGTAGGAGAACGTTCGTAAACTTTGTTTCCTCGCGTTTTGGTTTTGCTCGTTCATTTTCCTTTTTACCTCTTCCTCTGTTTTCCTTTTCCTTTTAAATGTGTTGGGATTTTGTGACGTAATTTTGGCCGGAAGTTTTTATACCTCTCTTTAATAGCCGTTGGTCTGATTTTGCACTTTCATAGTTGGGCAAATTCGATGTACGATTCAATATCGTCTAAAAATTGTTCGGTGATTTTCTTCAGATTGCTCTTGGCCATATCTCGTTCCCTCAAAACATCGACGATATCTTCCGAATCGCGTATGTACCACGGGTATGTACCATGTATGTACCTGTCCCAAACCATAATGGCAAAAAGCCTGAGCCCAACGGCGTTGCTTGGTAATAATAGTGAAGTGCCTGCTCGTAAAATTAATAACCTTTAAATTACGCAACTGCACTTGAGAAAATAACCCTTTAATTGGCGACTAATGAGGCCATCGTAGAAAAACAAAACTATAAAGAAGAAGACAATGGCAACGCATAAGCGCGATTTCAATAAAACCTTATGTAACGTTTATTTGTTTTTAAATACATCAACAGATACACGTCGATTCGAATAAATTACCGAATAATAATACGGAATGTAATACACGTTTTATTCAACCGCCACAAAACGAAGGTTAACTAGTATTAAACAAAGATAAAACGAGAAGAACGGTGGAATTAAATATATGACACCGACGGCGATAGCCTCTAGAGCCGATTTACTCAAATTAGATATTGAAATATGAAGAAGTTTAACACGGATGGAATTTAACAGATTTCATAGTTTAGTTACTAGAATTAGGTTATTGACTGTTAATATTGAATTCCTAAAGCTGTGCAAACGAAACAATATCTATCCTAAATTTATGAAGGTAGATGTTACTTCCAACTGTAAAGTCATCGAAAAAGTCATGTTTTGTGCCAAAATGAAATGGCTAAATTTGGATATTGAATATCAGTAGGGTAGGAGAAGTAAATTAGAACTGGAAGCGTACAATTTGCATTTAAGTTTGACAAAAGATTTGGATCTAGCTGAATACGAAGGATGGCGTAATTTTCATAAAAAGTCTGAGGTTTCAGAGCATAAATACCGAGGATGATTCAACAAACCAAAAACGCATTAAAAGAGTATACGGAAATGCTTACTTCGTCACTAAAATACAGACTTATGGTGTCGAGTCCCACAATGCCGAAATTGTATTGCTTAGCCAAAATACACAAACACCGTAAATCGATGAGACCCATCGTATCAGGAATTAACTCACCGACATATTTTATACCCAAGAGTCTTGCAGAAGAATTTAGAAATTTACCCGCAAAACCCGAAAGTTTGGCTGTAAATAATTCCTCAGAATTCATTGAGAAACTTAAAAATTGTGGATCAATAGAAGATGAAATTTTGGTATCCTACGATGTTACCTCATTATTTCCATTAGTACCTATACCTGACACTTTAAAATATTTGGAAAACTTACTCTATCGAAATGATATGAGTACGGCAAACAATATATGAAATTAACAACACTTTGTAAGTCACAAAACTCTTTCCAAATTGAGGGCAAATATTTTGAACAAAACCACGGGACTTCGATTGGCAATAGTTTGTTATCATTTATGGCCGATTTGTTTAGGTGCAATTTTAACACTTAATTTGAAAGAGATGTGAACGACATATTTGCAATTTTTAACATTAAACAATATAAATTACTTTTTGGAAGAATTAAATTCTAAATTTAACACCCTAAAAGTTACAATGGAAGAAAGAGAACAATAACCAACTTTCATTTCTAAATACATTAGTAATCACTTTAGTTGCACCAATTTGGAGATTGACATATATCGTAAAGAAATAAATTTCAACAGGTTTATAACTGAAGATTTTGACCATAATTTTCAGCAAAAAGAATTGCGTCTTTTAATTTCCTAGTACATACATCGGCTATTAATTTTTCCTCTAACAACAGGAGGATATCAAAGAGAACTTCAATATATAAGAAACAGCCGAATATAATGGTTTCGAAGCACTATTGATTGATAACTTAATTAGGAAACAAAAATTCAAAACCATGATTAGGAAATCCAGGAGCCTAACTTTGAATAAACCAGCAAAGAAATAATCTGTTAGGAATAGGATTAGAAAAATTTAAAAATCGCGTATCTACCAAATCGGTTGTCAGGTACGTGGTATAAAATATATTGGGCAAACTGGGCGATCAATCTTAACACGATACAAGGGGCACACGGCCCATTTTCGATTCAACAGGTCTGAAAAATCAAGTGTGGCCCGACATATTTTGGCACAGGGGACACGCTCTGCCAATTGAAAGTTTGAAATTAATTAGGGCGGTAGAAAATAACAGGGAACTAGATAGCTACGAAAGTATATCTATTTATAAAAATGGAAAGAGAATTATGAATGCAGATGGGGGACCTATTCCAAATTCCTAATTGTACGAGCTATTGAATTAAAGTTGGATTTGTGTAGGATGATTCAACCGTATTGACACACTCTCTTTATAATGGGAGTTCAGTGTCAACAGTCTTTTGGGTGTATTTCGCGCGTTCAGTGTGTGATGTTCATTGTGCAGTGCTTTAGTGTTGTACAGCGTTCGTCTTGGGCATTAGCCGGATTCGCTGGTGATAGTGAATTCCTACAGTTTTCCGCTGAGGATGGCGGCAACTTAGTTGCCGAAATACGTAAATGGATTTTTTCCGAAAAGTGTGGTAAGCGTGATTTTATTTATTTTATATAGTATGTAATGGGCTTGGTGGTGGTGGAGAAACCGTTCGGAATCGAATTTAAAGAAGTTTAAAATTCCTTCTGTTTCTACGTCTTAACTATGAGCATATTTAATCGAATAAATCAAATAAGTAGTTCCACGACCAACTGGGTAACCTTCAATTTACACCTGACGACTTTTGCCGAAAACGACCATTTAGTCTGCTGGGTAACTGTCAATTCCAAACGCATCACGCATCACACATCTGTTGTATATTTGTCCTCCCATTCCATTTTCTCTCAATTATTTTTCGTTTGGCACACAGATCCAATCAAAATCTTCATCCAGATTTGCTTGAACAACCGCCTCGCGCACTAATTCGCTGGATGATGGATCTTGAATCGAGGTTCGTTATCCGTCCATTATGAGCGAATCAACGCCGTTCTATTAGCGTTTCTTCCTCCGTCATCGGCAGCGTAGGTGATCTGCTCGTTGAAGCGAGAATTTCGAATTCTATTCAATCCGATTTGCCCACGCGCTCCCACGACTAATTTCGACGTCGAAGAATTTTCTCCGAACGACTCTCGCCTGGCCATCCGGCTTAATCCTCGCGCAGACTGAATATCGGCCGGATTACTTCGAATCTCAATTTGGTGCGAGATTTATATTAGCAGTTTCCGCTGCATTTAATACGGTGGTAAATGTTGGGAACGTAAAATAGGATTATTAGTTCTATACCTTTTTGGCATTTCGTTAGAAAAAGATCTCGAAATTTGAAATACTCATATGTCCCGAAGGGAGAACGTAATTCGTTGACGACAAATCGTTTATATCTTTCGTTTCAAGTACAGATACGAAGGATAACTTTTTAATGTGTAGCGTCATAATGTATTGTATAAAAATAGTTAATTACAATATTTATTAAAATTGAGAAGTGGCTTGCGAAAAGATCGAGTCGAAAAATATATTGAGTAATTTTTTTTTGTAACATAAAGTTGAATAGCATATTGTAGTAGAATGAACTTATGTAAATACGGTAATGGCTCACAAAAAGTGGTAACATGTAAGGTGAATCACATATACACCTATACCATATAATATTTATTGAAAAGAATGATTTAACAAGTTTCTTTAACCTTGTATATCTACCATATTTATAATTGATATTAAGTTTATATCCAAGAAAAAGCAAACATAAAAATATTTATTTCTATTATTTCTCTCTTCAAAAATCAATAGTAATCAGTGTAATCACCAGAGACCGGATTATATGTTGTCTACGTATCGATAACTAGCAACGGCACAATTGAACGCTTTAAGACCTACACGAATTAGGATAAATGAAAGCGTTTAGTACTAATTTAATTTTACATATTTAGAATATCTTGGCTTTTTTTCACATATTTAGAATAATTTAAAATATTTGAAATTATTCGATATATTTTTCCGTTTGAAAATTGCGTTATTTTTATAAAAAAACATAGTAGGCGATTTTCTGGCAAATTTACATTGTACCATTACCGCTGTTTCGTTAAATATAATAAAATAATTATTACTTAACTAGGGATGAATGCTTTTTCCAAGAAATTTATGTTTCTAATATTGTTAATTGCATTTAAACTTTCAAACGAAATATCATGTTCAATACCGAACACCAAAGACTATTTTGCTATGGTTTTTAAGAATCAAAATCGGAAATTAAACGAATAAAGGTGGGTTCCGATTGGTTAACGATAACTAGGTAGGGGTGTATACATTTCAGCATTTCTCGTTTAAAAATGTTCGTCATTTAGAAACACCGACTAAAGTGAAGTGTTACCGAGTGTTATCCAGAAATGCCAAAAGTGAAAAGCGATTTAGTAGCCTCCTGGATCGAGACCGTTCCAGAATTACTTTTGAACGAAGAAAAAGTATGCTGCAAAGCTTGCGGTGATAAATCACAAGAACCAATTCGACGAATAGTACGGTCCAACAGAATCTAAACAAAAGTCAAGGATTTTCCTTTCGATGTATGTAAATGTTAATTTTGCCGCAATGCAACCTTCTTGGTATTATGCGGGAAAGCTAATTAGATAGAAAGCAGTTTATTCCTCTACGCATCGTTATTGGCGCTTCAACTTACCTGCATCTAATGATCATATAGTGTTTTAATGTTTTGTTACGACATGTATAATTTGAGATATAAACACGTTGTGTAAATGTCGTTTAGTTGTCCGCGTTGTGGTGAGAAATGTCAACTTTTAAATAGTTGCGAATGAAGCGAGCAGCTGCAAAGAAAGTTTTAGAAGGATATACGCTCTTCCCGTATTTGAAAAGAACTTTAAGGAAAGGATTTTGCATTTACGTATTTAGATACAATACTTCTAAATACAAGCGATGTCTTTTTAGTATTGCATCCAGACGTGTGCAGGAAGTCACGAATACAGTATGAATGCGTAAAAATTAACTACAATACTGATAATTAGTTAATCTAAGCGAACAATTGAATGGAATTTTTTAGGTTGCAAAATTGCAAATGAATAGGGCAATCATTTTTTACAATTTTGGAAGAGACTTATCTCAATAACAATATCTCAGTAGCGATCCAAGGACAGGTCCATCCAGGATGGGAGTCATCCGAGGTATACTCTGCCAGATCGAGATAATTCTAGGTCAGACATGGCCAACATACTGCTCGCGTAATGAGTTCATACGGCCCGCGATTAATCCTTCAATATTAGCGTAATATTTAACGAATGTTTATAGGAAATAATAGGCTTAATCTTTTCCAATGAACCTTAGCCTTTTTTCTAGAAATCTGGCTGAATGCAAATTTGACCATTTTCCAACGTTAGAGAACATATCTTTAAATATTTGAAGAGAAAAGATTAAAGAATTTAATAACAATATTTTTCCGAAAATTTCTTCTTGAGTTCTTGAAATTGATGCGAAAAAAATGAGTATCGTCCAATTTTAGCTCAATTCCAAAGCAAACACACTGACAAAATCAATGCACAAATTTCCACTATCACCAAACAAATATTGCATGTCTCTCGACGCGCGTTTCGCTAACCAAGTTAGCATCATCAGGAGATGATTAAATGTGATCATCTCCTGATGATGCTAACTTGGTTAGCGAAACGCGCGTCGAGAGACATGCAATATTTGTTTGGTGATAGTGGAAATTTGTGCATTGACTTTGTCAGTGTGTTTGCTTTGTTACACCAAAGGTTCCAAACCAATTTTCTGAACTCAATTCCAAAGTTAATTTTAGATTTAATAAAATTGAAAACTACTCAAAATTAGAAATGAATAAAAACGTATATCATCTACATAACTCTCTGATGAAACATCTATAGATAGGTCGTTCATTGGAGAGTTATGTAAATGTTCTCCCCTTTTTTTTATTAAATTTTCAAGTATGTAAATATTAATATCTGACTTATTGTGATATTTAATTCTAGGCAAAATGGACAACGTCGTGCAGACATTTTTTATCAATCTACGCCGTAATGAAGGTAACGTACGACAATTAGGATTAGGAAACAACTCTAGGACTGCCTTGCTTACTTTCTTCATAATTCGAATTCGTATACAGTAGAACCTTCATTATCCATCACTCGATTATTCGCCACCTATTATACCTCAATACCTTGCTCAACGCTGTCCGAGTTAAATTCCAAGGAATATACATACTTCGTATTTTCAATTACTTAAGTAATTACAATATACATATTAGGTTCCCACTTTATGTCAAATTGTATGTTTACATTTGTTTTTGTCGCATCTTTATGATGGAGTGTATTATGTACTTCAATATACTGTAGGTATGTAGTTTGTATTAAAAACAGATATGAATGAGATAAGGAAGGAACAACAAGAGCTAATGCAAAGGAGGGAATGCAAAAACTATTGCTGAAAAGTGAACAATTGAAAAAGAAAATGTAAAAATACGAAAAGGGAATGAAGATATTAGAGAAAGTATAGTAAATATTAATACAAAGGTAGAAAAAATGTAATAGAAAAAGAGCTAGGAATATAGTTATAACGGGATTAAAGATCGATACAAAGAAGGGAATATATGGAAAGAAAAGATGAAAAGTTTTATAAAATTTGAAGTAAAAGTAGTAGCTGAAATTAAAGTAGTGCACAAATTAGGACCAAAGACGTGTTTAGTAGAGGTGAAAAAAAAAAAGGAAGAAGACAAAATTTAAATCGTGCAAAATAAAAAAGATGCTGAAAGGAAGTAAAGTGGGAAAAGTACATATTGACGAAGACCAAAACACTGGAAGAGAGGAGTGTAGCCAAATCACCACGAGAGATGGCAAAATAGGCGAGGATTGGTGCAAATGTCAGTAGGTCAATCACTAGCAGATTCAACTTCGTCTCCAAAAAATCAGAGTAAACAACACGTATTTAATTCGGGATTAACCAAAGCTTTGTTTTCTGTTATTATCCCACTTTATAAGCTAAAAAACCTAATTTTTTAAATGTTTTTGCAAAAGCAGTGCAGAAATACTGTATCTGACGAAAGTACTTTAAGAAAATACTATGTTACAAATGTATAAAAGGTCATGATTAATGAAATCAAACAAACTGTAACAGTTTTATATATACATATTTCATAGTAACCACAGATACTTGTGGATGCTATACGGCACATTTATTAGTAGGTTGTTTAAATAACAACACTCATGGTAAATCCTATTTGATTTCGTTTAAATCAATTGAGAAAACTAATCATGTAACAATGATTAAGTTTATTAATGAAACTTGAATGAATTTTTTCCATCCCGACATTGTTCCAACTAATAAAATTGTGCTCCTGCTTTCCGATCCTGCATCATACATGGGCAAAGCTGGTCAACAACTTAAAGTTTTGTATTCCAATCTAATTCACGTGACGCAGCCGGTTTAAACAGAGTAGCGGAAAACATCAGCAATTTTTAAAATCTCCTCTGAGGATTTAGTGTTACAGAGAAAAATTACCTAATACTACTTTGCCACCGGAACCAATAATCGTAAGATGGGGAACATGGTTGAAAGCTGCTAGTTTTTATGCAGAAAATTTTGGTCCCTATTAGAGAACTTGTTTTAAGTTTTGAAGAGGAAAAAATATTGGTGCAATTTCATAGTACAAATCAATCTTAGAAAATAATTCGCTGCACCCGGAACTTTTCTTCATTAAATCAAATTATGATGTTGTTCATAAAACTATTGTAATTCTTGAAACTGAATCATTCTCGTTACAAGAGTCTCTTCATTTGACTGTTGAATTTGAGGAAAAACTTGAGAAAGTACCTGGAAAAGTAGAACAATTAATAAATAAAAAATTTCATGGCATTTTAAAAAGAAATAGCGATTTAAATTTGTTGCAACGAGCAAACCAAGTTCTCCGCGGCGATTTTGATGTTGAAATCGATTTAAACCCGAAAATTGTTAGTGCTTTAGAATATGAAGTTTTTCAAAGTACAAATCGCTACTAACGGGTAGGAGACATAATTTAACTATTGACAATAATATTCAAAAACATTTGGTTGTGAATTGTTTTTACAGTAAGGAAGGAATGTAATGCTTAATGTAGAAAGGTAAGTGATAGGTACCTGTTTAATAAAACCTGTTGAAATTTTCATAGTGTTTCCTCAAAATATATTCGACATTCTGAAAAATGTTTGCATATTCTAGACATTTTAGGAATATTTTCCACATATTTTGTTCATATTTATGCTTACTTATATATGCACATATTTTAGTCCAATCTCGAACATCTAATCGGGTATTTACTTATGACAATGTCAATAGGGGAGGGGGAGAAGAAGAGGACGACCGAAGACGAGATAGAATTTAGAACTGGGAAGAGATATAAGTAGTTTGGAAATTTCCGAATGGAAACGGAAAGCAATGGAGAAGAGTAATTGCATAAGCCGGCGAATAAGGTTCGCAGAGGTGATATGTAGTTTGTACTAGAAACAAGATACATATCGGTTGTTTCAATAATCCGCTTTTTCCTCATATCTATCGTACCCCAGTCCCACTCCTGACGGATAATAGGGATTCTACTGTATTTCATTTTTGCAGTTTAAACTAAAGAGATCATTTCACAATTTTCTAGGACATCATAACTTGTGGATCACCGCAACCAAGAAAGAAACCGCTGGAACTTTTCGGGAACTATCTGGGCCTATTAATGACGATCGTGTTCGTGATCGGTTCGATCCTCGCCCTATTACCCTGCTTCATTTTTCGTAGTTTGCTTTACGTCTCCTTAAGAATTTTTCACGGAAAATCGTTCGGCGGTTTCTTAACCGGTGCCGACGCGATGCACGAGATAAATCGCGATCCGGTCACGATCAACGTGGTCATGATGTATCGATCTGACAAAACCATGGAGGACCGACTGGTGCTGATGGAATCCGGCGCGCAAGCCGTTCACGAGCGCGTTTGCAAGTTCACTTCGAGAATCGGCAATCTTTTCGGGTATTTGTATTTTATCAAAAACCAGGTGAAAGCTAAAGATATTGTAATGATCGTGGATGGTGACGATGAAGGTTATATGAGTAAGAACGATCTGTACGATTATATAGAGGAAAATTGTAAAACGATAAAGGAGAATCAAATGTGGAAAATGAATATTTTCTTGCGGCCAATTAAATGGAACGAGGACGGTGATAACGATCCGAGCGCGCGGTACGCTATCATATTCAGCATCAGGCATTCCATCGGAGACGGACCCTCCCTCATCGGAATCTTGAAGAAAGTCGTGATGGAAGCTATAGATAAGGATAAGGTCGAAACGTGGAAGATAAAATTGGATCCGAACGATCGGCCAAAAATGAAGCTGAAGAACGTGTACGTACATAGAAATCCGCTGACGAAACGACTCGAAAGAGACGCCCTCAAAATAAAGAATAATCGCAAATGGCACTTGGTGACGTACGTCGAACCCGAACCAAAGTATATAACGCTAATTAAGAGTTTAAAGCAGAGGCTGAACGTATCGTTTATAGACGTGGTTAGCGCCGCTGTCAATACGAGTGTCCTGGATTATATTAATCAGGTGAGAATTCGTGAGGCACAACTAGGAATTACCTAATTTTGAAATTAACTATTGAATAATTCTAATCTGTAAAATAACTACTAACGGTACAAATGCACTACAGCGTTTATTGAATTATATAGACATAAAGAATTGTGCGATGATTTACTATAGAGTGAATACGATTACATACACTACGTAATTGTAATCTCTATGTCATTCAATGATCGGAGGTGCGCTAGTACGAGTAGTAGATGTTTTATATAGTGCTGTGCAAAACAAAACCAACAAATGTAATCAAAACAAAATGGATGCTATAATAGTTAATCTAAATGAAAAATAGAATTAGTCCATGATTGCGACCAATTTAACATGAAACATCGTCGCCTAAAGTCGGACTAATCGCAAACAAAAAATTTAGTCTATGTTACTGATAAATATTCAAAGTGCTCCAGTGCCCTAAATTATTATTCAATTCATAATGTTATTATTATGTTAGATGTAATAGTAATTAGAGTGTATGTAACCGAAGAAATGATTGATAAACACCACATATATTTTACAATATCGTAAATAATTTGCTCAGGTGCAATCCTTGCTACAAACCGAACTTCAGTAAGGGTTCTAGTAGGGTGCTATGGGGTGCTACCATCCGAGAATGGTACCAATGGTATGTTTAAATCCTCCATAAATAATCCTCTTAATTTCAGCTGCGTTTCTTTTGCGTCTGTTTGAGAAAAACGTGTTTGAATGCGAAAATGCCGCAATGCTAGGATAACGTATGGTCATTCGTAGGGTTTATAAATGGGTTATATACAACTCAAAAGTTGGGAGCGTAAATATTCTTATTATGATATTTACTTATTGTAATCAAATTAATAGACCTACGAAGAAAAGCAACAATTAAATTGTTTCATTTGACAAGGAAAAGCTTAATACGTTATTAGAATTTAGTGCAGGTAATGAATTTGCATTTACTTAATATAAACATCATATCAATTTTTTATAGAATTACTAGCTGCCGCGGCGAACTTCGTACCACCGAATTAATCTTAAGTTATTACCTGAGTTTTATTAACTCGTTAATGTTAAGATAAATTAAGTTGAATAAAAGTTTAAAAAGTAGTAAATTCACGTGGGAGTAAAGCATTTTCTTTATTGAATGTAAACCAAATGATTCGCATGTCGTTGTAGCACAACTTTCTGTTAAACTATTTGCTGAATGTGTTGCACTCGTGTCGATTATCTTTATTAAAACACATTGTGATATACTATATTTTGCGACTTTATCTATTTCTTCTTGCGGCTCGACGTTGTTGATCTGCGTTCTGCTCGACGATTTCTCATTGCCAACCAAGCCGTTTCACGTATGGCCTCTCTTTGTTCTTGTGTTTGTGAAGCACGAAGTTGGGCCGTACTAACACGGCACCCTTCTCTCGTGCGATTTCTTCTTCATTTGCAGTGGATTGATTCGCAATATTCCACAGTCTAATTGCATTACGGCTTCGTTGTGAAAGATTCGATCTTCTCGCTCGCGGTATTGTAAATAAGACTGTGATGGATATTGCTGACTTTGCTTCTATTATGACATAACAATTATTCATGCACGCACAATCACAAATGTCATAACCTTAACTGTCTTTGCGCGCACCATGACAACTGTCATAATCTAACCCACCAAACGTCGTCAATTTGTTTAATCTCTAATTTTTTTCTTAATGTTTAAATGTGCCGGGCTGATTTCTGAATCTAAACCATCCAGAGCGCCACCCAAACGCATGCAAAAAATTCATTCAAATCGGTCAAGCCGTTTACGAGGAGTTCAGTGACAAAAACACGTACAGTAGAATTATATATATAAAGATAGAATTGCTGGATGGATTATAACTAACTGTACCAAATTTGTAACTTATGCTAATAATAGTATCACAAATATAAATAAACGTCATGGGATAATCTAATAATTGCTTCTCAGATTAGTATTAACCAAAATTTAAGCTATTCCTGTTAATTAAGGAGAGATAAAATTGACAAACATGTAACATTTGCTTACGATATAAATTGAAATGTGAGCACTGCACTGATTTATGAAATGATGAATAATTTGGTATTATAAGTATTAATATTATAGCATGTAAAATATTAAAGTAGTATTTAGTAATTATGAATAATATATATTTATATATGCAAATATTCATGATTTCGCAGAAATTTACACATATATTCCCAGATCTTTTCTTTTCACTACCTCTTTTCTTCTAAAATAGAACAGCTAAGCTCCTATTTATTATAATATCTAAAGCATAAATATATATTCTCATTACAGTAACAATGGCAAGTTTCAAAGCGTCCAAACCGTTTCGATATTTAAATCAGTTATTTTTAAATATTGAAAATTGTTTAGGCGCTTTGACCCCTACACCGAAAGGTAGAAAGGGTAAAAGATTAAGAAGAAGAAGAAAATTGTTTAGGCGCTTTGACGCTTGATTTGCTTATAAAAGTGCAAAAGCAACTCTGAAAACAATCCCTGCAAACATGAAATACCGTTATCTCCTGCAACACACGTTGCCTATTGTCTTCGCGGTACTTCATTGCTTTTGTTTTGTACCCTTAAAATTTGAATGTATTTTGTTTCTGTGTACTTTTGAATTTCGTCGTCGATGATGTAGCAATGCCTAACCTATTTTTAAATTACTAACGCACATATACTTGTGTATATAGTTTTTTAAAGTTCACTTTCTCTATTTAAAAATGGCAACTTAAATTGTATGATCGTTTTGTTGCTTCTGTTTTGCACAGTACTGTATATGAAAATTTCCCAATAAATGATTACAAAATTAAGTAATAACTGGCGGAATACGAAATCCAGTAATGACTTAACAGTCACTTGTTCATCTTGTTTTTGGATGATTAGTAGAAAGGGATGAAATAAGAGACAAATTTTGCAATTATACAATATTAGTTAGTTGCCTTAATTAACTTTTAGAATAAAATCAACAACAGAATAAATATAAATATTAAATCGTGAAGATAACTCCAAAATTTATTTAACAAAAAAGAAAACATAATGAGAGAATAACTTATCTATCATAGTTTTTTTTACAATCTCATCATCGCTACGTTCGTGATTCGCTTTCCCGCCCGTGATTCCAACTTTCATCGGGTATACTGAAATCACCTCGATTAATCGCAACAGAAATAAAAGAAATTCAGAATGAGCACCGGCGGAAAATCATAAATAAATCCATCGTCCTTCATTCGTCATTTGCGGTTTAAAATGAACATACGTATGTATGTAGTACATACGCTATGCTACTACATATAATGTTAATTTGTTGTCTGCTAACTTTCAGAGAAATGTAAAAATAGAAACCGTCACGGGAGCCTCGATCGTACGTATACGCACCAAAGATCTTCCGGAAATTATTAGAGGCACTTACGACTTCAAGACGGTCTCTAATAATTTCGGGGTGGTCGCTTATAACATTCCTTTTAATTCTACCGAACTGAGCATGAGAAGAAAAATACTAAGCATGCAAGGCGTCAGCGATTCGCTGAAAGGAGCGGTGGACTTTTTCGTAAGTCGAGAATCAGTTGTATTTTTTCCATCTTAAAGAATAAATGCAAAAAGGCAGAATATAACTCGCGATTGAACGAACTTAAACAGAAATCCGTTACTCAGGCATCTTTCAAAGAAGACTGTATAATGACTTGCGCTGCAAGAACAAATTACATTCATATGCCAACGTATGTCACATAGAGAATTGTGCCTTATTAATCGCAGACTTCAACCGCAGACTAGTTTAGTAAATTAATAAAGCACAATTCCCTGCGTGACATTTGTTGGTATATGTATGTATATAGTGCAAGTTATTATACAGTCTTCTTTAAAAATGCCTAAGTAACGAATTTCTGTTTAAGTTCGTTCAATTGCGAGTTATAATCTGCTTTTTTACATTTATTCTTTATTACTATTGATTTTTTAAAAGTAATTTTTTTCCATCTCGGTTTTACCATGATTAAATTGTAGCTTATGTACGGCTTACTACAAGGCGTCTGCTCGTACGTTCCAATTTGGGTTACGAGATTCTTCTGTAGAAGATTAGTGGAAGGAGCGTCTGTGGTCATCACCAATTTGATTGGTATCTCAAAGAGCACCTATTGCGGCTGCCAAATCGAAGATATTTTCGTCTGCGTGCCAGATTGTTTAAAGATAGGTAATGCGAGCAAGAATTGTAATTTATTTCACACGGAGTGCATCCGAATATGCTTTAGGATGCTATTGACCTCCCGCTTTAGTTAAAATACATATTACATAAAACCATCCTTCTACCTCTTAAGCTCCGTTGCCTCGTTTCAATCCGAAGCTCATATTGCCTATGTAAATAAATACCCTAAAAACGGCCATATGGCAACACACTTATAATTTCCCGTAAATCATATACTTAAGGCTCATAGTGGAATAAGAATATATAGAACTAGAAACGGTTCAGTGTCAGAGAATATAAAATGGAAAAGTTGAGTCTTAAAACACCTAAAAGAAAAAGAATTTGTGAAGCAAGATGTGTAACACCTGTCAGCTTATTGTAAATGTATTGTTTGAGTTATTAAAAAATGT
Organism: Chrysina gloriosa; assembly: GCA_038088585.1. Taxonomy (NCBI): domain Eukaryota; kingdom Metazoa; phylum Arthropoda; class Insecta; order Coleoptera; family Scarabaeidae; genus Chrysina; species Chrysina gloriosa. Next base: position 49,680,915 of record CM076093.1, on the reverse strand, counting down.
CGAATGGCTACAATAAGAAAAACTTTTACAGTCACAACTTCAAATACGTACACGTTTCGGCAACAGAATTTTGCTCTTCGATATATGTAGGCAAAAGAGCTTCAATGTCTAACACTTAACCCAATAAAGTGAATCTCACCACATCATACTTGGGAGACTAATGCTATCAATTTCACGATTGATTTATTCTCATCTTGTTTCTATAATCTTAAACATCCCAACATTTATGAAACTACAAAAATTTTGTTGATATATAATTGAATATCAGCGATTTGGTATTTTATAGTTGGTAGTGGATAGTCAAATGTTAATCCGGACACAATTGCCAGTTATATACATGACACAAATATCACATCGGTAAACTCCTCACCACACAATTGTTTATAATAAAACCGAAGTTTATACGGTTGTTGAAGATGGTTGTCTCGAGCTAGCGAAACACGTGTCACCGATTTTATTATAAACAATTGTGTGGTGAGGAGTTTCCCGATGTGATATTTGTGTCAGTAAATTACACCACAGTCCTTGCAATCATCTTTATTAGTTATATACATATCAAATGTTCACCGAACATAAATGATGAATAGTTGGCGATGATGCATCACGATAAATCGCCAAATTTCAACTATTCACTATTCCAGAATTCACCGGTTTTCCCAATTACTAATCATTTTATAAATAATAGTGAATCATCGAATGTTCATCATGTCACAATTGACAATTAAAGGCCAAATCCTAACTGCTGTGATAATTGATCTGTCAGTTGCGACATGGTGTGAGAATGATACCCAATTGATACTCAATCTTTAATTGTCAATGAACGGTCAATGAATAGTTGGGAGTTGATTGTTGGTGTCATTTATTCATTATTTAATAGTTGGCAGTTCATTGACCACTGTATATCGCTTAATTATAAATATGTAGTGGCGCATTAAGTGTTTCTCATTTAATAATTGATAGGGGATAGCCCAATATTCCCATGTCAAATGTTCACCCTTCCTGACGCCTAACAGTTACATTTCAACTGTTCATTATGTCATACCTGACACTTTATTGACAACTATTTAGTATTATATTGTAGATAATATATTATACAGTGTCAATTGTTTATTGTTTTCTAGTTGAAAATTAGTAATTAATTGGCTGTCATGTTATACGTGATAGTGTCAACAGATAATTTGGCGGTTGAGTCCTGCTCTCACGCATATTATAATTGATAGCATGATAATGGTTGAACTCCCATATTATTGACAATTGAGTTCGTTCATTATTTTATAATCAACATTTCATTTATTATTCGTTGTTCATTGTAGTTGACTTATTCATCACTTCATAGTTTATGAATGAATGTCGACTATTTGTTGCGTCATACTTTATGGATGAATGCCAACTATGCACCAGCACACAATTGGCAGTTTGCATACTAACACTAACTAGGTCAATACTAACTCCCGTCATAATATCGAGGCGGTTTTTGCAAATTCCAAATACACTCGGCCCGTGGAAATGTGTACGTGGAATTCATTTCCTTGGTGTCAACTGAGTTTGAGCTGTTCACCGCTTCATAGTTGATGCATTAATGTCGAATGTTGAATTAATTGCAGTTATGTATCAACTGTTCCTGTATTAACAATTGATGCTTAAGTATTAATCATTCACAATTCTCGGGTTAACATTTGTGTTATAAGTTTTTTCATCATTACAGTTGGATTGCTTGATATAAAATTCCTTGAATTTTGAACTTAGAAAGAGCTGATTGTTATTCGAAATGTGTAGCTTTCATTTTCAATTAAATGGTCTTGAAGCTGTTCTATCTGTTCAAATCATCGTGACTCACAATTTTGGTTTCTTTTTACGGAAACTCTAATGATTTTCTCACAGGTTTCCTATTTTGCATATTTACCTACGACGATCGTCTGAGTATTACGATCACCTCGGCGAAGGGTTACGTCCACAGCCGGGAAGAACTTCAAACGATTTTAAGGAGGACCCTTCATTACTTGGAGTTGACCGAAGAGGAAATTATGTTGGAGGACACGCCGATATGTACTGCATGAAGGGAATGAACGTGGACGACTAACGGATTTAAAAAGGATCTTTAATAGTTGTAGTTGCTGTCTATTATTATCGCGTTATTTCGAGAAAGATGTATTCGTCGATGCGGGCTTTTTTTTTGTTAAGACATAAAAGAAATCTCGATTTCTTTATCCAATAAAAATTACGACATTACATTTTTAATACGAAAAATTTAACATGTGCTTAATTTTCGCAAATTTCAAGATATCCTATTAATAGTATCTAAAAGTTCACATTCTATGAATAAATTACTGACACAAATATCGGTAAACTCCTCACCACATACTTGTTTATAATAAAATCGGTGACACATGTTTTGCTAGCTCGAGGCAAGCATCTTCAACAACCGTGACAAATTTCTAACATTAAAAATTCTACAACATGCACTTTTATCTCACTTTTTACTGTGACCATGTGCATGCACAAATATTTTCCCTCTCGGTGACGACTCGGACGCCTTTTCACCCCCGCAAATTCCCATATTAAGTCAAGTGGATGGCCAAGGGAAAAGTACCTGCTACCCGAAGTTTGAACGTTAAAGATTTACAAGTAAATTGTGTGAATTGGTTAATGCCCGAAGAAATTAAATTATAGTTAAAATTCTTTCATTTGTTCATAATAATCGGAATAAACTAGATTGAATCGATCCCGAGTCCCGATTTAGAAGATTTATATTTTTGTGTATGTGTATGGCGTCAAATGCATCTGTCTTATCAATTTTAAATTTTCAATTTTTATGTCGTGTCCCGTGTCATGCATATGTTTCGCGATACTTGACGAGTGCGGTAAAAATGCATGTTGTAGAATTTTTAATGTTAGAAATTTGTCACTTAGGTTTATACGGTTGTTGCTTGCCTCGAGCTAGCGAAACACATGTCACCGAATTTATTATGAAACAATTGTGTGGTGAGGAGTTTACCGATGTGATATTTGTGTCAGCAAATTACACCACAGTCCTTGCAACCACCCTTAATGAATAAATTACTAAACCAGATAATCTTCCTTGCAGCATGATACAATTTTTTGTCAGTTTAAGTTTAGAAAATGAACGCTCGCCTGGTTGAGTAAGAAGAATCCTCAAAGACATCATTAAATTGGAAAAGACTGGTGATAAATTGTTTTCAAAAATGTAGTGCGATAGATCAGAGGGATTGTTAAATTTATTCGTCGCAGAAAATTGTTTAAGCGCTTTTATTTCATTAAATAAATCGTTGCCGTCAATGTCAGGTTTATTTCTGGTTTTATCGATTAATTTTAAATGTAAAGTTTTGCAATAATTTAAATATCATGCCCAGGCAAATCGGGAATATTACTGACGAACCCAGAAACATCATTAAAACTCGACATTAATATAAATCTGTCTTGCAAAGATATTAAGGTTTGGTCAATGATTCTGTTAAAAAATATATAGTTTAAGGTCTTATTTCAGGTCGATAACTGGTTCATTAGCATGTCCATAGTTGAAAAGTTTTGGCGCATTTTTCTGTGAGTATTTGGAATGGATGAAAAAGTAGTTCCAACGATTACATTGAAAGCTGCTCTAAATAGAATTTGCTCAAAGTTATTATCATTACGATAATTATTAAAATAATTTAACAAGTTGCCCCAATAGTCTAGCCATGTTTTAAGATTAGTTCCTGAATTTTGTAACAGTTTGGTTAGAACCCTAATTTTAAACAAAACGTAGTACCAAATAATGATAGTTAGTTATAAGTTATAGATCTATTTAAAATTCTGAATGCTTGTGAGTAATGAGTAGAGTTTGTTAAAAGGTGGATGACGTGTTGAATAATAAAATTCTAAGGAGTGACAGCGTCAGTCCGATTTACACTACTCAATGATAACACGTATTATTAAAAAATAGAAAACACATTTGCCGCCCCACGGAGATGCTGCCCGCATGCACCGCAGGCCTTCAACGGGTGCTTACCGAAGGGAGGGGGAGGGGGAACATCCGCGTACCTGACTATACCGATAGTTTTCGTAGTGATTTGTGGGGGCTTTGATTCGCTCGTTCTTGAAGATCATTGACAATAGATTCCTAGGTCTCCCAGTTGATTTACGCTTACAAATAGGGTTTTTTTTCTTTCAAAACGCTTTATAATCTCACGTTTGTAATATCCGAGAACCTTTTAATTGACATTTTCATTAGAAAATGCCCTCACAAATCGATCGAAGCAAAGTATACGACGAAATTCCATCTTGGTTTTGAGTTGTTTCTAAATAAACGAATTTTATTAGGATCCGATTTCGCCCTTTGACCTATTCGTGTACTTTCAATACGCACGAAAAAGAAAATGCATAACAATCGCACGTATTACACAATATGCAACGACGTAAATAACTTGAAACAACTTCTTACGATAGCATCATTATTATAACATTTCCATCAATTCACCCCCACACGCTTGATCTAACACGAACTCGGCGGGGGTACGGAAAAAGCGACTTCCCGTTCAATGCCAACGATTTTTAATATAAACGGAGGGAAAGCAATAGAACGGCTCCCGTTACGGCCACAAGAAACCAATAGACATCATCGTCGGTAATCGATTCCTAGCTTTCCTCAGGCCAAAGCGCGAAAAATACGAATAGCGAATGTTGGCCGCTTTTGTCTGTGTAAGACGGTCAAGTACGTCTGTGATGTTGAATAATAATTACGCAAATATCTACATATGTGTGTTCGCATCTACATGAAAAGAACAAAACTGGTCGTAAATTAAAGTAAATACTGCACCCGAAAATTCGGAATCGAACGCGAGGATCCTCCGATATTATGCCTCGCACGTTATAAATAAATAAAAACCGCGTACGCAAATCATAGTCGTGAACAATTCATGTATATATAGACACTACTTAGATATAATTACACGCATATAGTGATAAATATTTAAAGAACAGTGACGGTAATGCCGAAAGGGGGAAAGATGCGGTGTCTGTGGTAACGAGATGTGAGATCTGATATACAAGTAGAAAGGATTTTACAAATAGGTACGAATTATTAAAATAGTAACAAAAGAATTACACAAATGTTGAAATAGTTCCTTGGTAGCGATTTACAGCCCATAACTGTTAACCAAACCTGATTTTAATGCGGTACAGAATGAACGAACGAAGCTTCCTTTTATTCCATATGTTGACCAAAAGCAGAAGTTGGATATGCAACCTTCATTTAACAAAGAGTAACTTTGACCTATTCTTTTAGATTTTAACATTTTTACCCTGCAATTTGAGACCTCACCGGAGTAAGTTTGACACATCGCGTCGATCTAAAATTTAAACCAACCAACTTCAATGTCCGACAATAATTTTTGAGCATAATTTCCGCAAACTTAACAGTACGTAAGGTTTGATCGAATTTAAGGTGCACATGCCACGTTAGCTTTTCTGTAACGCATTCTACATACTTTTGCAAATCGAGCTCTCTACATACAGTTTTAAAGCCGGTATTCGCTTCTTTGGTGAATTTTTGATGAATTTTGTAAAAGTAATATTCATAATTCTTCGATTATTTTACAAATTTGACGGTTTCTTGGGTAGAAAAATGACAAATTAGTTAAATCGTTTGCTAAATGTATATACATATTTCGCGGTCTTTTAATAATCATACTTATATGATAGTTTTCTACTACAATTACGTCAATTAAACAATAGTAATTGAAATAATTCTCAGAACGTTTACAAACGGTTTCGTAACACCTTCATAAGTGAAAATGTAACTAGATAAATGTATAAACAAACATTTGTTTTTTTTTTGTTTTACTCGGGAACTATCAACAAAATAACTAATGACTAAGATTTCTTCAGATATAGAATCTATAAAATGTTTTCTTTTGCATTGTAAATAATTGATTTAGTGTGCAAACACGTACATGCAAACTATGAAAACACTCCAAAAAAAAAATCAATTCTGCTCAAGGATTCGGGAAAGCCTTAATCAAAAACCTAGCCGAAGGTTTCCTTCTTATCAATTGTAAATGTCGTTTTAATAAATTACTATATACATTACTTAAATTTGAACATCGGTTCTGATATTACTAATTTTAGCGTCTTTCTGTATATTTATTATTTCGTTTATTAGTCCTTTTTATAAGTATTTTCTGGTCATAATATAATTGTATTTTTAAAATCAAACTAATGTCCAAGATCTTTGTAATGTTTTGTTACAGCGGTTATTGCATCAAAACCATTATTTAAAGAATACTTATGGTTGCACAACCTTTTTTTTTTTTAAATATTGTTTTGTCTTTGCCCTAGTCCTTGAACATGATAGTTAAGGTTTTGACAAAGTTTTTTTTGATATTAGTTTATTTTTGGTGTTTGCATGTATGTATTTGCACAATAAATCAGTTATTTATAATATATATATATATTTTTACAGATTCCCGATATCAATAAATCCTAATCATTAGTTATTTTGTTGAGAATTCCCGAATGAATGACAAATGTTTGCTTATACATTTATCTAGTTATATTTTCACCGATGAAGGTGTTCCGAAAACGTATGTAAACGTTCAGCGAATATAACTATTATTTCAATCGCTCTTGTTTAATTAACCTAATTGTGGTAGAAAACTGTCATATGAGATAAGTTAAATCATTTGCGAGATACTCAATTTTTTAGTCCTCCGTACTTCACTTGTTATGCCTGATTTTGGCGGTTTTATTTCAAATGAAGCACGTACAGACCCCTATCTTGATTGTTTCTGATGTATCGTATTTGAACCCGGAGAGTTGGTTTATTTGGAAAATTATAAATCAACACCGCACAAACGGTAAATCGTTGCTGCGCACGTATCTGCTAATCTGGTATATTATTATTATTATTATTATTATTATTATTATTATTATTATGGAAATTCAAATTATTACGCAATAGCTTGATCACCGTAAAAGGAAACAAAGACGTCATTCTTCTAAAATAAACGGCAATGCTTCTATCGTTCCTTGCTTGTTTTTCTAGGTGTCAATTAATTCATTATCGCTTCGAAATAATCGTAAAACACTGTTCGGAGAACTTATGTGTTAATTTTCGTCCCCGGTGCTGTTCAACTTCTAATTCTTATTATATGTATGATCAGGGCCGAGCCAAGGGTATTTGCCGTTCTCGTGCAAGATATAATTTGCCGCACCTATAGACGATAGACGTAAATAGTAGATACTGAAAATTCTCCATGTCCTCGATAACTGTTGTTCTTTTATTTTTGAAATATAAAAAATCATCAAGGTTACTATACTCTTTTATTCATATAAACCGAAGCAAAGAATATCTTGCTAATATCTTGCTAATTGCTAATGATTATTAATTTAGAACAGGACCTAGAACTAAAGTACATCAGCGACTTTCCTCGCTTTCTTAATCGCAAATTCTCCAATTAAATCCCTTGTATCTTACGCCTCGAAGATGCTTATTACAGCCAAACTTGTAAGTTGTTAGAAATAGTTTTTGAGTATTTTCTGTTTTGAAAACGATCTCTCACCATGAGCGCATCGCTGAAAGAATTCGTAAGGCCACAGATAAATTTGGGCAGATGCTAATTAAATCATTTGCAACAAGATATTCTAAAACCTCCAATGTGGTGGACAATACTTTAATTTCATTGCACAAATCAATTGCATTAACATCCATTTGTTTTGTAGATGAATGTAAATCCATACGATGTTTCATTAATTCTTCTTTATCTATAGGTAAGGAGGATAAATTATTTAAAAAGCTAAACAAGTCGTTGCAATCGTTCAATAGCTTGAATCTGTCTAATCTAATCTAATTTGGTAATACTATATCAAGAATATGAAAATAAAAATTCACTTTACAATTCAACTCTGGTGAATCGACCGGTTCATCTCTATGTTCGTAATCTTTTTTCCTCGGCCTAACCATGCCTATAGTTGGAAAGCAGCAATGGTTTTTTCTCTCACTAAGAATTGTCGTAAAAGGGCTATTAGATCGTATTTCAATGAAAACATTCTGAATTTCAATATTTTTACAGCTTCTAATAAAATAATATTAGACTTCTGCTTACAGGGTTCATTTTCTTTTGATAAAATATACCAAATTACTAGAGCACACACAAATTTATATGATTTTGTTTTATTAATGAATGACTGAATTGAATGATGTATCGTTCTAAAGGGAAAGAGAACATCTTAATTTTTCTAAATTAAATCTAAGGCATCGATTTTACTCTGCCATCGTGTATCAGATAAAAATGTTACAGTTAATGTATGGATTTCTTTCATTCATTCTTTGGGCCGAATTCTAAAAATGCTTTCTAATTTTTATATTCATTAAAATATCATTAGAGTTGCTCAATTTGCGACAAAAGTACTACAACTATCTGAAACGACTGTACTACGCGTTCTCAATTTCAATGTATAGTTTGAACCGCGATCTATATTCGTATAGTGCAAATTTATTTTAGTCCAGTCGTTTCAGATAGTTGTAGTACTATTAATCAAATGAATCTGACAATTGCAGTTATTTGTTCTTCGCGACTAACATCAGGGGTGCAATCTATAATAATTGAATAATATTTACATAATTTCAATGTTCCGATTTTTCACGTATCAGTCAAATTAACTCATTCAAGATTTTATCACCGAAATAGCGTGACATATTATTGCCATCGTTTTAAATTCTGCCAGTATGTTTCGCCATTATATTAGCGAATGTTGCAATTGATTCAATTAACTTGAAAACATGACCATTACAAAATTTGAAAAACGATTCCGATTACTTCCTCTAAAACCTAGATTTTGCCCTGCTAAATATTGAATGACACAAATGATTCTTAATTATTATTATTAATTAAATTTTTATTGACTGAGTCAGCAGTTGTTCGTTAGTTAGAAATTCTCCAAATGACCTTAGAAGATTTCATAGATGACCTTCTTTTGACAGATACGCTTGGGTTATGGTACCCATAAGATCGCTGTCCCAGCTCACAATTCAAGAAACGTGGTAGATTATGTAATTCATCGATTTGATAATATTCTTGTTCGATGACCAGCCAGATCAGCTGATCTAACGCCTCTTGACTTTTTGTATGGGGTACCTTAAAGAATGAAGTAATCGAAGTAATTACATCTAAATTAATAATACTATTAACAATGGCCAGTATTCTGAAAATTCCATGTGATTATTAGGATTAAGTTCTTTTATGTTAAATGATTTTTTTCTTTGGATCCATGTAAGCCTATTCGATGGAAATGTAAATGAAAAGTAATTTTACTGATATTTTTAATTCATATTATACGTTATCTTACATCGTTGAAAAGAGAATAAAAAGTTCTATTCACTAACCTAAACATCTGATATGGCGTCCATTTCAGGAAGTTGATACGAGTACTTCAAAAACAGCCACCTTGAATTTTTTTGGCATCAGTTTTAAATTGGCTTTATCGAAAACAGTGACTTTTCTATGAAAATTTTTTTTCGTATCTCTTATACTTACGAAGATATTTTATATACAAGAAAATGACAGTTTTCTATTTTCTTCTTTTAATAACTTCTGACGGACCCGACATTTTTTGGACGTTTTCAAACAGATTTTAAATCAGCATATAAAGCTGCGAAACATATACCATTTAACCAAATCTTCATCTTCAGTAATAAGAAAGGTACCTATGTAATCTCACTCGCTCTGGGACACATTGTATATTCGAGAATTTCTCGGAACGTCACACGCAAATGTGTTGATTATCTATCGATATTCGACAGCGTAATAATAATCTCTTGGTCCGCAACTATGCCTTGAAATTCCAGGAACTTGTTTTAGTTGTGCATATAAAAAGGCCCAGAGGAAACTAAGCGGCAGTCAAGGATTTTACTTTCGATGTAAGCGCTGTTTTATATGCTGATGAGCTGATTCGATAAAAAGCATATTTTTCATCTTCGTATCTTATGATAATTCGTGGTTTATTACGACATTGATAGTTGGAAATGTAAATACGTTTTGTAAACATCGTTGAATCTTCCGGGTTATGGTAGAGAAGATAAGTTTTAAATAGATACAAACGAATGCAGGTACACAACAAGTTTTAACGGAGTACGCTTCTGTATTTGGAAAGAACTGAACTGAAAGGATTTTGCACCTACATACGTACATATTTAGATACCTCGAAATACAAGCGATGTCTTTCTAGTATTACATGCAATCGTGTACTACACGGAGACACGAATGCAGTATCAATGCGTCAAAATTAACTATAATATTTACAATTAGTTAATCGAAAGGCACAATTTGAAAAATGCAAATGGATTGAGAAATATGTCGCGCAATTATCTTTTACAACATTTGGAGAGATTTATCTCAATAACAATGTCTCAGTAGCGATCCAAGGACAGGTCCATCAAATCCAGAGAGTCATCCAAAAATACGTTGTGACTGTGCAGATACCAGGAAAGTAACAAGATACGTTTGACGAGATCGAGACAGTTCAAGGTATTTCGAGAAACTCAACCCAAAGATGTTGCATAATGAAAAACAAAATTTTTCTTTCGGATTTCACATAATTTATAAGTGATGAGCAAGAAATCACTTGATACCGAAAAACTTTGAGCCAGTTGATGAAAAGATGTTTACAGTATCATGTGAGTGGTGACAAATTATGGATGTATTATTAGGAATCTGAAGATACACATCAATCCGTTGTGTGGGTGCCTCAATTCCAGATTGTTTAGCAAAAAACGAAGAGCAGGCCTAATCTCAGGGGCGATTTCCACCCCTTCAAAGGTTCTATCGGCAGAAACAAAAGCCGGCCTTTTGCGTAGCTCTACATAATTACCAAGTTTCATCGAAATCGGCGTGTGCGAGTTGGGATCCCGTTCTTGTAAAACACAAGTGAAAAAACGTAAATGTAAATCTTCTTTTCTAAATTCTTTCAAAATTTTCAGTTCAAATAGTCAACTGGTTTTATGACTTTGTTATTACAGTTTTTACAATTTGCAATTATTTTAAATTGGTTCATATTCTACACTATCCATTACTTGTTCTGATTTACAATATACAAAAAAGCAATTGTTTACTTCTGACGTTCTGACAAATTTTTAACATCTTCTTCAAGCGATGTACTAATAAATCTAAATGTATTAATAGATCTAAATTCAATTACAGCATTTTGTATATCACCTTTCGTAAATGTTTTTATATTACATTTCCCATTTATTTCATTATACTATTTCTTTTTACATTTTGTAGGTACATATAGATATATCACAAGATGGTTTATATCGGTCAACAATCACTCTCTTTGAAAATTGTATATAATCTTCTTTTGAATTCGGAATAAAATTTATATCCGAATATTTCTCAGATAATTTTACAATCCAAGTTAGAAATATCATGGAATCGCATTTCAAATTTCGAATTTCTATTGATATGAATTTTGGAAGTTTTAAATTTAAATTACATGAATTACAAGCAGCTCCTCTAAATTCACCAGTACCGTGATTATGATCTCTTACTTTATCTAAATCATTTGTGATTCTTTTTCTAAAAATATAACAATTTGTCGATTTTTTAAATTTTATCGCTATTTCTGGTGTCCATACTATTTTTCCTGATCTCGTTATATCTTTTATCAAATTCAATTGATTCAAGTCATTTGTTAAATAATTTCGTTAACTCTTCTGCATTAACACTTCTTATTAATTTTATTCCATCAATTATATTAAAATAGACACCGTTTGGAGTATGCTCATGAATATATTCAGATTTTTTACCAACGTCTTTTTTATTTTCTTTTTTTTTTTGAAGAAACATTCAAAGTCAAGTGTAATTATATATGGATGATATAATTCGGCTCCATAAGATTTATAGGTTCCAATGTTATTAATTCCAGGCATTTCAATACATAAATCAATATGTTCTTCAAAGTTTTTCTTAATTTCCAAATATTCAATGAAATTTTTTTATGATTTTTACCGTTTAATAATGCACTCAAATTTTTAATTCCAACACAATGGTTATCATATTCTAAAATACTTATATGTTTTTCGTATTTTCCAATTTTTTGACTTAATATACATAACTCAATTATACAAACATATAATACACTATATATATTAAGAGCTGCGTTCAAAAGGACTGAACTGAAGATTGGAAATACTCGTGTTAACATTGGAGTTGAAAAAAGGATGTCAATACCAATGAATAAATATGAAAGCGTAGTAGCCTTTGTAGGGAAGTAATAAAGCACGTTTAATTGATATACGGGCTTGGTTTCTATGCAACATCAAAAAGACAGTCTTCGTGTGCATACATTTCAAATGTGTAAATTGAGAGGCCGACAACGAATAATACAAGAAACTTTTACCTAGCCTAAATTGAAACGAACTGATTGGATATATGAAGTACCTACATGTTATTTATTTCACATTTCTTCAGATGGGATGCCAATTAAGCCGAAATCTGGACGTTCTTTAAATTATTACGATTAAAATGAGTATCGTCCCGTTTGAGTCCATTTTAAAATGTCCAAGTTTGTTTTAAATTTTACAATATGTAACTGTGAATCTCTGACTCATTGTGATATTTAATTCTAGGAAAAATGGTCAACTTCGCGCAGAAAATTTTTCTAACAACTTACGCCTTAGTAAAGGTAATGTACGAAAAATAGGATTAGGCAACAGCTCTAAAACCGCCTTTTAAAGCCTTTCCCTTTCTTATTTTGTTCATAATTCCAATTCATATACAGCAGAATCTTCATTATCCGTCACTCGATTATATCACTCAATACCTTACTCATCGCTATCCGAATTAAATTCCATGAATTACATTTCGTATTTACAATTGATTAAGTAATTACAATATATTTCATGCGAAAACTATATGTTTATCTTATATCAATTAGGTCAATTAAACTCTCAAAACGTTTACAAATGTTTTCGGAACATCTTGATCAGTGAAAATATAACTATTATAAAGATATAAGATAAGTATAATTAAAAAAAGTCACGAAAAATATATATATAGATATATATATATATATATATATACAGATAGTGTATTGTGTACTTTTCAACATGTAGTTTGTACTAAAAAAAGATACTCGTACATATAAGTTATTTCTATTATCCGCTTTTTCTTTTCTCATATTCATCGTACTCCAATCCCACTTCAGACGTATAATAGTCTATTCAATTTTTGCAGCTTAAACTAAAGAGATCATTTCACAATTTTCTAGGACATCGTAACATGTGGATCACCGAAACCAAGAAAGAAGCCGCTGGAACTTTTCGGGAAATATCTCAGCCTATTATTGTCGATCTTGTTCGTGTTCGGTTCGATCCTCGCCCTAATACCCTGCTTTATTTTTCGCGGTTTCCTCCACGTCCTCTTAAAAATTGTTCACGGAAAATCGTTCGGCGGTTTCTTAACCGGTATCGACGCGATGTACGAGATAAATCGCGATCCGGTCGCCATCAACGTCGTCGTCCTGTATCGATACGATAGAAACAGCGAGAAACGGATCGAGCTGATGGAATCGTACGTGCAAGCCGTTCACGACGGCGTCTATAAGTTCGCTTCGAGCATGGGAAGTCTTTTCGGATACTTGTATTTTATCAAAGACCAAGTGAAACCTGAAGATGTTATAGTGATCGCGAACGGTGACGGTGACGGTTATATGAGTAAGAACGATCTGTACGATTACCTCGAGGAAAATTGTAAAACGATAAAGGAGAATCAAATGTGGAAAATGAACATTTTCTTGCGACCAATTAAATGGAACGAGGACAACGATGACAATTCGGCCGCACGGTACGCTATCGTATTGACCATCAGGCATTCCGTCGGCGATGGACCCTCCCTCATCGGAATTTTGAAGAAGTTGCTGATCGAAGCTATGGATAAGGATAAGGTGGAAACGTGCGACGCAAAATTAGAATCGAACGCTCGGCCAAAAATGAAACTGAAGAACGTGTACATACACAGAAATCCGCTGACGAAACGACTCGAAAGGGGCGCCCTCAAAATAAAGAATAATCGCAATTGGCACTTGGCGACGTACATCGAACCGGAACCAAAGTATCTACCGCTAATTAAGAACTTAAAGCAGAGACTGAACGTATCGTTTATAGACGTGGTTAGCGCCGCTGTCAGTACGAGTGTCATGGATTATATTAATCAGGTGAGAATTCTTGAGGCACATCTAGGAATCACCTAATTTTGTAAGTAACTATTCTGTAATTCTAATCTGTAAAATAACTACTATCCACACAAATACACCGCACCATTTATTGAATTACATTACATATATTAAGACATATAGAATTGTGCGGCGACTTACTATGTAGTGGATACGATCACATAGGGTATGGGACGTATCGCCGCCAGCCCGTTTCGCCGCCAAAAGAAATAAATTCATTTGAAACGTAAATAGGTTTTTATTAGTGAAATTGAGAATTGTGGGTTATTGAACGCACGTACTCTATATTAGTTAATAATATTACTATATTTTTTAAACAGCTTTCGATGCGCTAAAACACATTTGTGTCGGTTTATACGTTAAATAGCAGTACAATATTTCAGCAATAAGTGACTCGTGCCTTTTCGTTTCTTGTATTATAATATTGAATGTTTGAATAAAACATTACAGATGGAATATGCACTATAATAATTTACCCCATGCAACAACCTGTCCCGCCCTCCCCTAAGCTACGTAATTATAATCTGTATGTGATGCAATAATCGGCGCTGCGCTGGTACGAGTAATAGTTGTTTTATATATGAAAATTTCTCGATACTTGATTATAAAATTAAGTCAATACTGGACGAATACGAAACACAGTAATTACTTAAGAGTGACTTGTTTATTTTGTGCTAAGGCTATGGCTTCGAAGATTAGCACAAGAGAATTAAATAAGAGAATACAAATTTTGTAATTATACAAATGATAGTCACACTACCTCAATTAATTTTAGAATAAAATAAATAAATAGAAATATTAAATCGTGAAGATAACTGCAAAATTTATACAAAAACGCATAATTTGGGAATAACTTATCTTTTATACCTTTTTACAATTTCATCATCACAACGACCGTGGCACGCTTTACCGCTCGTAATTCGAAAGAACGCAGTCACCTCGATTAATCGTAAAAGAACTAATTGTAAGATAAATCCCAAATAAGCACGAGCGGAATATAATACATAAATCGATCGGCCTTCATTCATCGTTTGCGGTTTAAAATGAACATATGCATGTACAACATACATACGCTATGCTACTATATCCAATGTTAATTTATTGTTCGCTAACTTTCAGAGAAATGTAAAAATAAAGACCGTCACGGGGGTCTCGGTCGTGCGTGTACGCACCAAGGATCTCCCGGAAATTATTAGAGGCACTTACGACTTCAAGAAGGTCTCTAATAAGTCCGGGGTGGTTGCGTATAACATTCCCTTTAATTCCACCGAACTGAGTATGAGAAGGAAAATCCTAAGCATGCAGGGCGCCAGCGATTCCCTGAAAGGAGCGGTGGATTTTTTCGTAAGTCGAGAATCAGTTCTGTTTCTTTTTTCGTCTTAAACAATAAATGCAAAAAGCAGAATATATCTCGCGATTGGACGAACTTAAACGAAGGTTCGTTACTTAGGCAGCTGTCAAAGAAAACTGCATAATAGCTTGCACTTCAAAAATAAATTATATATGCCAACAAATGTCAACGGAAGGGAGTCGTGCTTTATTAATCGCAGACTTCAACTTCATATGTACATATATAATTTTGATATTGAAGTGCAAGTCATTACGCAGTTTTCTTTGACCGCTACCTAAGTAACGAATTTCTGTTTAGGTTCGTTTCATTAAAAATTATATTCTGCTTTCTAAAACTAACTCATTTAACGCAGTTACTTCTTTTCTATCTTCGTTTTAACATAATTCAATTGTAGCTTATGTACGGCTTATTACGAGGCGTGTGCTCGTACGTTCCAATTTGGGTAACGAGAATCTTCTGTAGAACATTTTTGGAAGGGGCGACTGTGGCCATCACCAATTTGGTTGGTTTCCCGAAGAGTACCTACTGCGGCTGCGAAATCGACAACGTTTTCTTCTGCGTGCCAGATTTTGTAAAGATAGGTAATGCGAGGCTAGAATTATAGTTTATTCCACACCGAGTCCTAAGAATACGCTCCTCTCGCTCTAGTTACGTACAAAGCTTCGTTGCCGCGTTTCAATCCGAAGCTCATATAGCCTATGTATGTACTAGATGGCAACACGGTTCTAATTTCCCATAAGCTATATACTTACGACTAGCGGTGAAATAAGCTATAGAACTAGGCACAACTGACATTTTTTCGGAGCATATGAAAAAAATTATAATCTTAATGTTGTTAATTGTTTTATAATAAAATCGGTGACACGTGTTTCGCTAGCTCGAGGCAAGCATTTTCAACAACCGTCGGTTTATACAGTTGTTGAAGATGCTTGCCTCGAGCTAGCGAAACACGTGTCACCGATTTTATTATAAAAAAGTTGTGTGGTGAGGAGTTTACCGATGTGACATTGAAAGAGCTGATTGCTGATTTCTAAAAAATATAGATTTAACTGTCAACATTAATCTAAATGCTTTTCTATCTTTTATAATCAATTGTGACTCTCAATTTGGTTTTTATACTGAAACTCTAACGACTTTCTTTGCAGGTTTCCTATTTTGCATATTTTCCTACGACGATCGTCTCGGTATTGCGGTCACCTCCGCTAAGGGTTATGTCCACAGTCGGGAAGAAATTCAAACGATTCTAAGCAGGACCCTTCATTATTTGGATTTGGCCGAAGAGGAAATCTTATCTGAGGACATTCCGATATGCACTTATATATAAAAAGGATGAACATGTAACACTAATAGGTTTAAGAAGGATCGTTAATAATTATAGTTGCTCTTTATTATTATCGTGTTGTTTCGAGAAAGATGTATTCGTCGATGCGAGCTTTTTTGTTAAGAAATGAAAGAAATCTCGATTAATTTCGGAAAGTTCCCGAAGAGAGAATCATAAAGAACAGATATTGTTTGATAACGAATTCTAGTACATACTTGTAATTATTTGATTTTAATGATTACGAATGGCATCACATTCATAAAGAAATGATAATCTAAAGCAATCGGAGAAAGTGTATATGTCATAAAAGAAATAAAATTATCCTTACCACGCCGTGCGCAAATAGTTCGAGGCGTGGATTTCGGCAGACGCCATCCTCAGTTGCCGAAATACCTATCTCGAATTATTTCCAAAAGGTGGAGTAAGGCTAATTTCATTTCGTTTATATTTTATTTTAACGAAAGCCTCCTAAGTTCTTATTTGCGGAGAAAGTATAGTTATAAATCCAAAAATTCGATCAAAAGCTGTTCTTGTTTTTGGTTTAGTTATTTTTAAATTAAAATGTTTATGTTATGACAAGAACTGAACACTGTATCAAAACATATGATTCGTTAGAACAATCATTGGAGTTCCTTTCTTGCGTCGTCAGAACTGGTTTCGGATGTTATCCGACTAAATCGATATTTTTCTTCTATCAAATGTGAGAAAATAGTGTTAAACTAGTCATATCTATTGCATGGATTATCGGGTAGTTTTAGTTGTTGAACCGTGAATTGCGTTTGTTTTGTATTTCTAGTAATAAATCGTTTGACTTTGTTGTTTCTTTATTACCCTTCGTTCATTCACAACTTCATTCGTTATTTCTTCATTACTAACTAATATGTCATTCGTTCCCACTCCGTGGCTTTTTAGTCAGTTGCACCATTTTAGTGACAACTTCTTATATAGAATTGCTGTGATATGTAGCAGGACGCAAACGGCAAAGAAGAAATAAAACTTTTTCGTTTATCCCTCCAAGAAGAAGAAGAAAAGAACATCATGTAATCAGACGGATTAAAATACGAGCACGAATTTGAATTTTCCGATTTAATTTTATCTCATTCTCTATTTATGAATACGAGAGTGTTTTATATAGTATTATATATATTTGAGAAGTTATCGCTAAAGTTTATTCGTTTAGAATGTCTAAAGCGGATGAAGCTTTTGGTCCAGTTCACTCGGATCACATTTGGATTAAATTTTCTTGTGAGATTTTCAAATAAGCTAAATTCGAATTTCCATTGAATTTTTCTTTTAAAATGGTTCCACAGCTTTGAAGAGTGGGTCGCTTTACTAATTATCGAGAATTTCTTACGTTTAAGTCAATTGATTGTAACATTTTGTAAAACAATAAAAGTAAGCTTCCAAATTTTATACAAAGTAGACCTGTTTTGGCCAATCTCCAAGGAATTAATTTTATTAGAATTCGGCCAGATTCCCCAGTAAATTTATTTACAAATTTAGTTACTCATATTTCCGCTGGTAGAATTTGCTACCTGATGTTTCTGAAAATCAATATAACTCGATATAGATTCAATGAAACTTGATACCAATCTTCCACATTCTCGCATGAGTATACAAGAATCATGTATATATCTATGTACCAATTCCAGAAAAAGAAACTAATGTATTTGTTAGCCTATAATATTCACGAGAAATCGATTCACCAGCAGAATTAATATAACCAGTTCTATTGACTTAATTGTTGAGTAAAGTTGTGTGATTGTTATAATATAGATCAGTATTTTTGTTGTAAAAAGATTATCGGTTAAACGTTCATACAGTACAGGATATTTGTCAAGAATTTGGTGCAGTTTGGTTGTACAGTAATTGTGTAACTTTTGAATAGAGTTTAGCTTCGCGAATTAGTATAACTTATTAGAAGGGATTTAAACCAAATATTCAACCTCGCTTTCTACATAAAACCGCCACGGAATTATTACCGGCTTTCTGAGAAATACCACTGCCTCGCTGTACACACATTTCTAAGGTAAAATTATTTTCTTAGTATTTGAGCATGAACTCGTTTCCCTTCTAACTAAATTAGGGAGAACTTTGACCGCTCGAATATCGAACACCCACAACCGATCGTTCCACCAACGCAAGCTGGAATCGATGCCGAAAAAGCCGTACTTTGGATAAGTAGACTTCTTAAACTTAGATTAAATCGCCGTCTATTTCTAATTACATTTGCCACCGTTTCAGTTCAAAATTTAATTAAAACCCGTTAATATTTTTTAGATCCATGCTTTCTGTTTTAAATTAAAAACGTGTTTTTTTTTGGTTTAGTATTTTTAGTTTTGAATATATCAGATTTAAATTTTTGTATGTCAAATAAGAAATTTTTGAAACGCTGGATTTAATGTGCGTATTTGTGAGCCAACGCAATTGTAACGTTATACACCCGTTTGACCAAACACATTAGTGTCCTAACGTTTCCCTTTGTATGCGAGATATTCAGCAATTAATACATTCAATAGTAATTGTCCAATTTATGTATGCTTCATCAAGGTTAAAAATTCAGAACAATCCGAAACATTATTGCAAAACATTTGAAGGAATTAAATAATTTAAAATGCAGATCATAAATTCAAGATGCAACACACATAGCAACGGATGTCAAAAGATAAAATTACAAAAGTGTTACAAACGAAGAGGCATCACAACTGCCCTTTCACCCCGCGATCACGACCACGAACGATAATTTCCGGTCTAATTGTGTGTAGTTGTCAAGATAAGCTGACCGATGAACTTTGACCCTTGGGTGTCATCCTTTTTTGAAATTTTATTAAAAATTTTATTATTAATTATTTTTTCTGGTGCAATAGTATTAAATATTAAATCGTTTTTAATGTTGGTTTTTCAAATTTATTAATGCAATCACTTTTAGTGTTGATTATGACCTTTCAACAGATTTTTGAGAGGGATACAGACTACTCGTCGAATAAGACCCTTTAAATTCAAATCTAAACATTGGTGGTGACTTTAACATCCTATTGCAACAAGTCAATCATTGTTTGTTGCTCTACTACACCAATAGAGCGCGCGGTACCACGCGGTTGGATGTGCTTCAATACTAATTTGTAAGTACCACAGGTTAGGTTTGATAAAAGAGTGGATGACGTATTATCATTAAATAGTGTAAACCGGACGCACGCTGCTACTTCTACGAATTTTATTATTCAATGATAACTTATCGTTTTAATAATAAAGTTATCATTGAATAATAAAGTTCGAAAGAGTGACAGCGTCAGTCCGGGTTCTACTACGTAATGATAACACGTCGTCCACTCTTTTATCAAATCCAAAAATTGTGTGATATGAAAGTTGTATTCTAATATATTCTGTGGTTGTATTATAGTATTTTTCATGATACCATGGTATATTTTACAATTGGGGGAGCTGGTTTTGCAGATACCTTTTTTGGGCGAATTCGACAAAGAGGAGCACGTTACACCAATCCTACTTGCTCTCCATTTTGCTCTCAATTTTTCAAATCTCAGCTGGTCAACAACTTAGTCAGCAAACATTCTGTTGGATCAAATTGCGAAAAAGATAACTCCAACATTCTTGTAACTTTCACGAAAGTTGTTCTAAGTGTAAATATTTCTCTACTATGTTGATCGCTTGCACTCTTATATACAAAGCTGTTTGGAATTTTGGCAGATTCAACCAAAAGCAAGCTTAAGCGAAGAAAAAACGGTAATTCCAATTCAGTTACTTCAACCCTTTAATGTACGTGAATCATTAGCACTACATTTGTTTGCTTAGGTTGCAGGCAACAGTAAACAAGGAGGCAAATTAAAAATTGTATTCCTTGCAAATACAATGTTTTGACGGGCACGGTCGATAAAACACATCAAGAACTTGTTATTTCCCGAGATGGCGATGTAATAGTACAGCGGTTGGAATACTGTAAAATTTATTTTAAACTTACGTAAAATATATAACATTGTACTATAGGTACATATTCCTATATTGACCTATTAGTGGTAGAGATCTATCATATAAGATAGGACAAGATATTAATTTATAACTTTTACTATTACCTACTTTTTTCTATAATTCTAAGAATTAGCAGATGGGTGTGAAAATTTATTGTATGCATACTAATTATCACTTTACTGATCTTTCTCTTTTCTTTTGTGATGTGTCTCACTTGCATTACTTATTGATTAGTGTCTGTTAAAAGTGTCTGTTTCTGAGATCTTCGGTTGCACACTAATAAACTTTGTGTTCTTCTATTTCTGTTGCTTGTTTTAAAATTGATCTTGAGGTAAATAAAATGGTGAGTTTGGTAATAGTTACATTTATTAAAGAACAGCATTATCAACGGACAAAACTATGCCTTGTTGAACGTGTTCTTGTCGATTATCTCGCATATTGTGCTTTTTAGGTTCCTGGACTTAACATATACGTTTTCAATAACAATAACTAACCATAGGACTTTGAAATAAATCCATACATTTTAAGTAATTCGCAAAATTAGAAACGCAATGCCAACATGCTTTACGGAACTTACTATCTTAATTGTGCATCTCTGAGCATATAAATCCAAGTTACATGGATCGCATTCTGCTAGTTTAATCCCTAATTAATATAATATTATCCTTAATTTAAAATTTCTGAATCAGTTTCGTGTAATATTTATGTAAATGATTGTAAATGTGTACAATACGAAGGCCAACGCGGAATGGAAATAGACATACTTTTAGGAGGTACTCTTTCCGGGCGTTGTTTTAGTAAGAAGTTCTTTGCAGACGTGTAAGGTGGGCACGATATTCGAGATTTTGAGTGCAACAACTGTAAGCTCGTCTTAATTATTTGTTGGTAAGACGATTTATTTCTGATATTGCCTTTCTATTACATTTTCTATTTCGATTTATTAACAATAAGAAATCCCTACAAGGGCGAATTACCTTTTTCTTATTTTTCTAATATCTTCCAGCAAAGAGAATTTATAAACACAAACAAATGTTTAGAGTTTGTGGATACTGGCATTGATTTTAGGAGACTCCATCAAATGCTTGTAAGTTTTCAATTTTTATATTTTCATTGTTTTCGAAATTGTTTCGACCTGAACAAGGTTTTGGACTTTTCCTTATTTTGTCTTTAAAATTGTTTAACCTAGCTCTGCACGTCTTGTCAACTTTGTATGTGGGCAAAAAATTGTATGTCTACTTCTACAATTGAATATTTAGAAAAAGACGGCGCGGCGTGCTACTGAAAAGCCTCGATTGAATACCTAATAACACCAATTAGACGAACAGATAGAAAATGTTCCATAATACGTTGGCGTAATACTATGCCCGGTACTAATAACATCAAAACGAGATTATCATTGTTATATATATATCGATGGTTCATAGGGAAACTACATTTCGTACAATCGACAAACATTACAAATGAGAATTGATTGCTAATGTTAACAAAAGCACATCATACTTTTAGGCTAGATTTAATTACAATCCTCACCGTCTCCCGTTTTGGACGTTGCTTTCTTATATTCCTCTGAAGCTTGGTGCGTAAAGGTTAAGGAACACGTGAATTGCTTGTGGTCATTCTTTAAAGGATGAGTACGTCAGTTGTTTAAATATTGGCCAAACACAAGTATATTTTATGTACACATATAATATACTTTTGTATATTTACTTAGATGATTATGAAACATAATAAAAATATTAATTAGTAGAAGATTGTAGACTTTGAAATATGTTTTGTAAGTATGTAAATAATTTCTGAGTTAACCTTTGTTTCATATTTAATTATTTATGCCACATGACGACATCTTGAATTTCCTGTTAAAGAAATCTAATTCTAAACGGATTTATAATTGAATATTACATTTGAAATCTTGCATTTGTTACACTCGGTGCTAAATCCATTAATTAGCAAAAGGATTTACAATTCTTTACAACAATTAATTTAATTATTATATCTAATTAACTAGGAACTAGTTGACGATGGTGTTGTATAAAACACTTTTATGTCCCGATTTAATAAATTTTATTATCACTTTCCCCACAGAAGTTATCGGTCTCAATAAGTTTAAATTGTGACGAGCTTTTTTCTAGATGAAATGGCTAACTCGCTGTGGAATGGATTTTTAATAATTTATGCCATAATGAAGGTAACGTATATTAGTAATACCAACAATAATAGAAAAAGAAATAAAAGGAACGTGTGAGTGTCCTAAAAATTGCGATATAAAAAAATTGAGAGTGCCCTTACCTCTTAGATATCTGATTTACACACGTCGCAAAATATGTATATACAGTATGTCCCCGGATTGATTTCACTGTAGGTATAATTGATCAAAAATTTTGGAAATTTATAATAAATCAAAAAGACTTTTTAAGTCTCAGTTTTGAAAGTTAAAAAAGTCTTTTGATTTATCATAAATTTCGTTTTGGAGTTTGAACAAGTAATTCCCGCATCAATTAATTATTACAAAAATTTTGGAATTTCGTTTTAATGTTTCGGGATAGCGCCCTCCTTGGTCTGAAAAGAATTTCAAAAATATTTTTACTTTTGAAAAATCAGGGCCGTTTTCTCTTCAGGTGAAATACCATTTCTGTCAATAATACGGCAAGATGTTATTAAGAGAAGTTGTCGAGAATATTAAATTATGACTGTATCCCAAATTTGACAAATATCGGATCATTTTGACTAAATCAGCTTTTCTGTTTTGTATTCTTGCATTGTAACTCTAGAAAAAAAGTATTCTGTGTAAGTTGTTTAAAAAGAAATTAATGTTTCAAAATAGTTTTCGAACCAATAAAAAAAAATTTAAGTTTAATCGATCTTGATCCTTAAGCTCCAGGTTTTACTTTTCAGGATACCGTAATGACAATACTATCCAAAATAAGCTCTGATCCGTGGGAAAAGTCTTGCAAAGCCCTCAGCATCTTGCTGGCGATCTCGATGATAGTATCCGCATGGATTTTCATGATGCCCTTCTTCATTTTCCGAGCGTTTCTTTACGTCGTCTTAAAGATTAAATACGGAAAAGCTTTCGGCGGATTTTTAAGAGGAACGGACTCGTTCTTCGAGTTAGTAGGAGGTCCCATCGTTATCAACGCCATCGTTATCTACAGACTCGACGAAGAAGGCAAATCCAAACATAAAGAACTGGCGAAAAAATTCGTGAGGACCCTACACGAGTCGATATACAAATTTGGCGCGTCCGTAGCTGCATTTTTCGGCTATTATTATTATATCAAGGACAGGGTGAAAGCCGAAGATGTCCTTGAATTTATCGAGGTCGATGACGCCGATTATTTAACTCAAAGTTCCATATACGATTATATAGAACAAAATTGCGAGAAGATGAAGGACAATCGAATGTGGAAAGCGTCCGTCTTTTTGCAACCGATAAAATGGACGGACGATTGCGAAAATGGACGCGGTAAACAGTACGCTATCGTAGTAACCATACGGCATTGTATGTGCGATGGGCCTGCGTTAATGAACATCATCAGAAAGTTGGTGGTGCAACTTAAAGAAGAAACAACAAATTTCGAGGGAAATCCTCGTCCTGTTGCGAATCAACAGCGCAAAATGACGCTCGATAACGTCTACGTGTGTCGAAATCCGTTCACGAACAAAGGAGAGGGCGATATACTTCGGATCAAGGGCAAATCCGAATGGTACGTTGCTGCCTCCAGGGAGGCGAAGCTTAAATATATCCCGATAATCAAACGTATAAAAGAGAAGTTGAATAGTTCGTTTATGGACGTAATAAATAGTGCGATTTATTCGAGCGTCCTGGATTACATCGCTGAGGTAAGGTTCTTCATTCTACAGGAATTAAATTAAGGGTAGTCTCGATAGCGTGAAGGCAAGAGAAAAACAGCGGCTATAATAAATTATCGGGGATAAGACCATGCGTGCCTAAAAATTAACCGAATAATTTTCAATGAAAGCGCGTTGTTAATAACTGAGTTCGACGAACGAGTGGAATTAAATAACGAGCTTGGATGAAAATTATCCGGTTAATTTTTAGGCACTCGCGGTATTTAGGGAGAATATTTATCGAATAAAATAACAAAATATTCGAAACCAATAGTATGAGGTACATTACTTATTTATTTATTGAAACAGTAACGTATAATAGCAAACTTAACATTATTTATTTATGGAATAGCGAAAACTGCAATTATGATAAATGTAAACAACGTTTTGATTTTGCGACGACTTGTCACAGAACCGCTGCGCTGTTGCTTGCCATAGGAAGAGGCATATTTCGGTTGAGGCTCAAGTTCCCCTCCGTGTTCCCTCATCTTTTCAATTATTTCCTTATTATGGTCTTCGTCCATTTACAAGTAGCTAGATATAGACTTCGTACTAGAATTACCTGTGATTTTTATTAGGCTTTGTTCTGAGACTCCTCTTTTGGGGAGTTTTGATACGGCAATGATCGTAGTGAGTGATTTGCGATTTTCTTGGTGGCATTAAACTCTAACTTTACTGCTTGTTTTTTTGTCCTAGTTGATATCTCATTTAATCCTGCGGGACAATTTTTGGACCAATTTCCGGTGATTCTCCAATGTGGATTTGGAGTCAAAAACAGTGGACTGCTGGTGGCTTTCCTCTTTTATCGTGCAGTTTTAAAAACAGTCTGATTGGGCAAAATTTGGTATCTGAATCATTCTTCTTTACGAGCCATTTTGTATCCGCTAGTTTTCGGCTACTTCCTTCCGTGGTTTTCGAAAAAGTGAGGTTATATTGAATTCGCCGAATGTTGTTGGTCTCTTCTTTAAAGAATGTTATTTCTGCTCTTGCGCCTTCACAGCCTCTCCAAGCAAGTTCGTAAGACAGTATAAAAGAAGTCTGTTTCTGTAGATCTCCTGGCGTTTGTTCATCACACGCGTTGACAAGTTCTTTCAGTTCATTCTAACTCAAAAAAGTTGTAGATATCGTTACGTTTGTCTTCCGTATGCTTTGTAAAATCTTTCTTTTTGCATTTCTCGCGCCTTGGTCAGCTTTAAATTCAATTTGTTCGAATTAATTTTAATTCCATATTCATTAAAGTCTTTTTCCATTAGTAAATTGGCAGTAACATTCCAAACGACTTTTACTCTATGTTCTTTATATTCCTGAGCATCTTGCGTTCTCGTATTAAAGGCCTAATTTTTCAAAATGAATGGAAGTTTGGATATTGCAGCCTCTCGTTCGAATGTGTACTTCTTTTTCGGCGCAAAATAAGATAAACTGAAAAACAGGCACTGTCTTTGCTCTTTTTCGTATCTCCGGGTGTACTTCTGATGACATTATCGTCAATTTGTCGTTCCGTGATATCCCCAAAATCGATTCGTGACGTTTAAAAAATTCTTTCTTTGACTTTGGTGCCCCGGTTGCAACAATGTCATGGCAGCGTGGAATTTCCAGTGTAATGTTTTTAATTTCCATTTAATAATTCAGTACCGGTTGCATTGTTACAACAATGCATGAGGAAAGTTACACTATCTTATTATTACTCACTTCCGTGGCGTTAAAAATATTTCCCTCTTCAGATAAGTTGAAGTGTCTCGGCGTTCTCTACTAGTTCCAAACGTTTTCGACTTATCAAGCCCGGGGCTCTTTTTCAAACGAACGCACCCTCTATAGTTTAGTTTCAACACGGACATTGATTATAAATTTACATGTTGGAAACGTATGGCAAATGGAATAAATAATAAATAAATAAGTGAAGATTTATTCCCTAGAAGTCTACAGTTAAAAGAAGTGCTCACATTACCGGTTAGTACAGCTGTTCACATTATCGCGTATAAAATGTATATACATACATATTTATATTTTTCGTGACTTTTTATATTTATTCCATAGATAGTTTTTATGTATCAATCAATCAATTATTGTTATTTAATTGACCTAATAGTGCTAGGCTGTGGCTAAAATAATATATAGAATAAATAAAATTACACTTACCACAGCTTTCGGAAAACAAATTCCAGATACGTACTTCGGCCATCCTCAGTATCACTAGCGAATCCGGCCAGTTCCCAAGACGAACACCACAAAACGAACAGTGTACCACACTAAAGCACTGCAGAATGAACATCACACACTGAACGTTCACACAAAACACTGTTGATAGTATGTGTCAATGTCAATAATGTTTTGTTTTTATTTATTTTATAGATCTAGTAGCGGTAGAAAAACTATCTATAAGGAAACTATCGTGTATATAACGTAACAACATTCGTGTTTACATAAGCGCACTGTTCACGTTAACGCCTGTTTATAATAGCGTGACTGTACTATCTGTCCTTTTCCGAAATATCCTTAACACGTTGACTGCCCAACCAATTTTGCTAACGTTCACGAGGGGGACCATAACTTTTTGTCGTAATACGTAGTATCCAACATTAAATTTATGTAAAAGATTTCTTTTTAAATCTGGCTCAATCTTGAATGGTAGTGATAAATTGTTGCCTGGCTATCAACAAGAAAAAAGAAAAATAGCCGCGGCTCCCCATGAAACTTAAACACAGGTTCTTTTAGCACGGATCATGGTTATCATATTTGAGCATATCGCAAAAGGGGGTAACAGTCAAACTTCTACAATATTTGCGTGTAAGTGATAAATTTTTGATAACCAAAGCTCAAAGCTTCACGGAAATATAATGGCAGTTAATGTGTTAATATGCAAATATCTTTTCCGTTTTTCGTTTTCCGACCCCTTCTATCCCATTGTCAGTAGTTACACGAGAAATGGATGTCTACACTTTGATTTTTAGAGAGGAGTTAAATCGGACGTGGTGACAGCTTCGACCATTATACGACCACGTCACAAGCAAGATTTACAGAAATTTACGAATGAAGCCTACGATCCGAAGCAAATAACCAACGATTTTAGTGCAACCGTACACGGCATACCTTTCGAAGCTGAAGAGCGTAGCATGAAGAATAAAATTTTAAGTTTGCGTCGCCTTAGTAAAGCTTTGATGGACGGCGTGGACCCCTATGTAAGTAAAGTGTCCAACAAACGTATCTCTTTATTATAATGTAAATGATATCGTTAAAAAATATTGAAAATTGTAACGTGTCTATTTTCGCTGATGATACAATGATAATATGTGACAGGGAAGAATATTGATGAATTGGTATTTATTATTAATCGTACTTTGAGCAACGGATGTGAATGGGTCTGTGACAACCAAGTGTGTGTCAAAATAAATAAGTTGCTTGGTACCAATTACATGTTACAACAAATTAATCATATAAAATTCCAAATGGAATTTGATAGGATTGAACCAGATAAGGTCGCCGAAATTAAATATTTAGGGATCATTTTAGATAATCGATTAAATTTTGAAAGACATTCTACTTATGTTATCGGTCAAATATCGAGAAAAGTGCGTTTTCTGTTTAGAATTGGCAAAAACCTTAGTTTTTATATGCGGATATTAATACATAAGGCCATTATTTCGCAACATATGGATTTCTGTTCAACTGTTCTTTTTAATGTAAACAAAAACGAAATACAAAAAAATTAAAAGATCCAAAATCGAACTATGGGTGTAATCCCTAGAACTAGTAGCCGTTGTACACCAATCAGTATGATGCTCGAAGTATTATATTTTATGAGTGTTAACTAATAAGTGATTTTCAACACGTTATATTTTATTTCTAAAATATAGGCATATTTAACACCAGGAATAATTTCTTTTTTATATATACAATCTGTCAATAAACATAGAATAGAAAATACATTGTATTCGAAAGGACAAAGACTGTACAGTGACATGCAACAAGAAATTAAATATTCCAACAGTTGCAGACTTTTTAGGAGACAATTGGGATATACTACATTATAAGTAGATTCAATTAATAATTAATAGTAATTTTCTATATTAATATGTTTTTACTAACATTTTTGCTAAATAAATTATTATTATTATTATAAATGAGCTCCAGATGATCGACTTTCAAAAATGCACACTCAATCAGTTTCGTCTATTAAATGACTACTTACAATGCAAAATCTGCACGCTTTATTGCAATTCTAGAACAAACTCATTTTAACAATAAGTCTGTGGACAAGTTCATCTAGACATTGTTAAAATAGAATATGATTCATGTAGAGATGGAATTTCGCCGTATCTCCAGTAACCACTTAATCATATAATTGTGAATTGTGTGTGTCTAGAAAACAACTATTGCTCACACAACCCAATATTTTCGGCAACTAAGCGCTGATGGATAACTGTAATAGGGCGTGCTATACGTCGTCAGATGACGCTGAACCATATCTGGTCTAATCTAGAAACGAATGCATTGAATCGGCTAGGATCGAATGCGCCTCGCTGACGAACCGCAATTAAGACGAAGCCAGTCCGGGTCGTTCCTTCCTGTTTAATTTAATACAATTTCCGTCCCTGGTTAATTAGCATAGGCGTCTCTCTACTTGCTGCATTGCATTGTCCTTCAGAGATTCGGGTGTCTTTGAGATGAGAATTACCACTACCTAACTACAAAATGACATCATTACATGAATTGTAGTAGTTGGCGTTTTCGGAAATTAATACGATTCAATTTGTTGACTTAACGAACGGTTTAATTTCAGCTCTTTTACGGCACTTTAGTCTACATCTGTACGTATTTACCGGCGTGTTTCGCAGAGTTTATCGTCACAACATCGGTTGGACGAGGAACTTTGGCAACTAGCAATATGGTTGGTTGCGAGAAAGTCACTTGCTTCGATTGCGTGATCGATGACGTATCGTGCTGCGTACCTAATCCAGTTTTAATAGGTAGGTACCTACTACGATTTTGCAGATTATCGGCGAAATGTGTTTAAAAGTAGCTTTGGGCAGTTTTAGTAATGACATGTATTGTGTACACTCATGAAAACTGTAAATGTCCGCCTCTTGAGTGCATACGCCTCGATTGTCACAGTCTAAACGCCCGTACCAAAACCGTCTACCTGCGAAGTTACTATTAGTTGGTCCGTACGAAACGGTTCTTTAAAGTAGAAAATGTTATTATTTAATTTGTGTTACAAAGAGGTCGGTATTTGTCGTTTGTCTTTGAACATGTTACAAACTCTGTTTATAACACAACTGAAATAATAACATTTTCAACTTTAAACAAATATTTCGTACGAACTAACCGATAGTAACCTCGCAGATTTTGGGACTGGCGTTTAGATTGTGACAATCAAAAAACGGACATTTAGAGTTCCCATCATATCCTGTTTTCTGCTTGTTACGAATTGCTTTTTGTTCAGGTTTTATGTTTTCTATTTTCACCTACGACGGACGACTTTCTATCACCGTTTGCTGTCGAAGAGGTTGCGTCCATAATAGGGAAGAGTTGCAGGGTATCGCCGATAACGCCTTTCGATATCTCGATCAAGCAAGCGCAGAAATATTATAATTGAAATATTTACGTTAAAACTTTTGTTTTAGAAGTAATTTACGAAAAAGGTACATGCAATTGTCTCTTTTGGATATAACATTGATAATAAAATATATTTTGCTTCACATATCGTTGTTTCTTGTTCGAAAATTAAATCCTAAAAATGTCCTGATCTGCCGCCAAATATTTGAAGTTTTTACCTGATTTAAATAGTCCTTTTATTGAAGGTGATTGCAAAGACTGCGGCTTAATTTACTTGCACTATATCACATCGGTAAACTCCTCACCATACAATTGTTGAAGCATAAATTCAGTGACACGCGTTTCACTAGCTTGGGGCATGCAGTATCACAACGGTATAAATCGAAGTGCTGGCGAAACACGTGTCACCGAATATATTATGAAACCGTTGTGTGGTGAGAAGTTTACCCATGTGATATAGTGTCTCTCCTTTTATTGTTATGCCCAGCTTCGCTTTTGATCCTGTGATCACCGCTTTCGTTTTTTAACATATAAAATAAATAAAAATACCTTTACCACCAAAATCCCAATTTTCAACTGAGGATGGCAACTTAGTTGCCGATATACGTATCTGGATTTATTTCCGAAAGGTGTGGTAAGGGTATTGTAGTATAATAATACTCGAATGGTTAATTACCATTAGAAAATTCATCATTTATTATAATTCAAGATATCAAATTCACAGTTAATGTTGGGGTTATGGTCTTCATTTGACATTTGGTATAGCTTTGGGGTTCTATTTATACCTTTTCGACACTATGCCCACCACCTTTTGAGCATTTTATTCCCCTACCGGTGTTATCTCCTTAATTTAACCCCAGCCAGAGACGTTTAATGGGAGAAACAAATGTCACCAGAAATAAAAATTGTTAAATATTTAAAAAAAAGCATATATTAATGGATATATTTAAAAACATTGTTAACATTCAAACACATTTCATACAACATTTATACATTACAAGAATTCATATAAATTTACTGGAAATAACCTAGGATACATGGACAAAAATTTTCGTTGTGGAATCGCGCATTCTTTATCAGCTCTATTATCTCCAATTACACCTAATTTTTCAAGTACCATTCCACGAGATTTATTTCCACATATCCTTCTTTTACAGCGAAAACTACATTTACATTACAATTGCATAAGCAATTATTACGAATCAATGCGGTCTCTTATGTACATACGTTAAAAGCACTCTTAATAAATGTCTCATTCCTGTCGTCTTTGTTCAACGTTCTGGGGACGCCGATGGTATCGCTTTCCAGTACGTTTTTTTCCTCACTGATGCACTATGCGACGATAATTGTGTCGCTAACATACTTTCGTATAATTGCTAACGTTAGCAAATAGATGTACACGAAGGTCGACAAGAATTATTTAGTAGACATGGAATAAACATTTGCGATGTGATCCTTCCGGCTACGAATGCAATTAAAAGTTTGGCGAGAGTTGTGCCGGAGCTTCCGTTGAATCTTCAAGGAACTTGCGAGGTAAGTTAGAAGATACGTTTTCATTTGTCATGCCGGCATCTAATAACAAAAAGCGATTGCTTATATTTACTGCGAATATTAAAGAAAAAGAATAATTACCAGATAAGTAAGTTTCTTTTAACCACGAAGATTAATTCCTTCATACGAAGATTTGCGTTTCCGTTTTTCGTTATCGTTGCTATTCGCTGTTAGTTTTCTATTTCTTTTTCTCTTTTGTTCATTTATATATAATTACACTTATCATGATAAAATGTTGTCGATTTGTTTTATATGCATCAAGGATTTGGTCACGGGTAGAGAAATTTCGTGTTTTGTATGCAAAAATTACTTGCACACCACTTGCGGCGGTTTATCCCAACAAGAAGTTCAATTAATTAAAAACGAAGATCGTAAAATTCCCTTCTGTTGTCCTCTGGGTTATGAAAACGCAACATTCTAAAATCCACTAACGATTGGAATTAATTTTAAAGACTTTCTACGAGTTACTGAGCTCGTTAAACATTTTCAAAATCAAATTAAATAGTTTAAAAACAACCTCAATCCTAACGCGGATTCAGGAAAGAATAATAGGGTGGCAAAGGAAATTGTAGGTAGGTTGTTGAATCACCAGGAACGTGAACGTAACATCATTATCTATAATGTTGCTGAATCTACAGGATCTATCAGGAAGGAAAGACGATAGATCACTTTTCGATCAAAAAGGCAATCATTTGTTTGATATTTAGTGTTAAAATTAACTTATCGAAAATCCTATATGTATTTCACTAGATATTCTTATGTTGAAGATATGGTCAAAAATTGGAATGAATGGAACAAAAATTGTTAAAGTTAAGCTGCGTGCCGTTTTGAAAAAATCGTATTTCGAGAAAAACGCGTTTAAAATTTTGAAGTGTGTTATAGACAGAAACAAATGAAAAATTCGACTGTTTATAATTTTTGCTATTAATTTGATATCCCAGGACCATAAAGCTGCCCTTCCAGGCTCAAATATTCTTCCTCATTCTCTTTCCTCGAAGATCGTATGCTGTTGCGCGCGTCTTTTATCGCATCTGTCAAAGATAGTTCTGTGTGCTTGATTCGCTTAGCATCGGTTTCGACACAAAAATTGGATGCCAATATCCATCTTCAATACTTTCCTGGAATATTTGTCAGACCATCATTAAAATTGCAGACAGCAATATCAGTCGCTTAATTTAAGACTTCTTTTATGTGACAGCTTAGTTTAGAATTGATTTTGTTGAACAGGGAGACTTTCCATTACGAAGAAGAAAGTATATCTAATTGCTGCTTTGGAATTGTAAGCGTAACTAAAAGTAGAGGTAAGCTTTGCATCGCATTTCACTACTTAGCTTATTAATCAGACTGAACACTAATGCCATAATAATGTCTTCGAAACCTCATTACCTCATTCCGAAGCACTTAAACATTCATATGATTCAACTATATAAAATATAAAGAATTTAAGGGTTAATAATGTAAATCTTAACTAAATAACTAAATAACTAAATAACTAAATAAATAAATTAGTGTATTAGAAGAGTTACAAATCAAAAAGTAAGACCTTTCCAACTGGTATTTATTCGGCGCAAGTAGTCGTTTCGGAGATATCCAACGCGCTTCGGGAAAGGCTCCAAATTTCAAGGTAAAAACTTTCTTCCGGGTAATGAACTTTTTGTTCCATATTTTAGAAGGTTCAAAACATAAAAAAATCGATTTTGTGTAGTTTTTCAATTCTACGTTTAATTCCTCCCGCCTAATTTCAACGTTGGAACGCTCAGCTGTGCACAAATTACCTCGGTCAACAAATTAGATTATAAATGTATTTCGAACGTTTATATTCTGTAAAATGTAACCTTCAGGAAAGTGTCAATTGAATAAAGTTTCAACCATTGTTAAGTTCGGAAAGGTAAATTATCGTCATTATCATCGTAATCTGCTGGTACTTTTGTGATAGTAATTGCTTTTGACGCATTATATTGTTAGAAGATTTCTTTCAAGCTACATCTCCTCCTCGGGCAAAAATCCAGCAATAACAGATAGTAGGATGGCCGATTTCTTTTGGATGATATTTCTAACAACGTACGCGCTCATTAAGGTAACGTGTATAATTAATAAATCTTGATAGAAAATACGTAGATAATACCCAACAAAATAAATATCCGGAACGTTTTAGGAGCTTAAAATAATTTTAAATTTTCTATGTTTCAGGACGTCATATCGTTTAAAGTAAGCTCGAAACATCCACGAGGATTCTTGAAAGCAGTTAGTATCGTGCTCAGTGTCTTAGCTTTAACGATTATAGCGATTTGTCTAACGCCGTTTGTAATATTTCGAGCACTCCTATACGTCACACTGAAGCTGATATACGGTAAAAATTTCGGTGGATTTCTGATAGCCATAGATCTCATGTTTGAAACGAATAACGAGCCGTCCCTGATCAGCATATCTGCCATATACAGGCTTAACACGGAAGAAAAGACGACACACAAGGAACTAGCGAGAAAGATTGTGGAAGAATTGCACGAATCCTCGTACAAATTGAACTCGATCGTTAAAAAAGTCTGCGGTTATTGTTATTACGTCAAGAACAGGACGCACGTTGAAGATGTCTTGGAATTCATCGATGACGATGACGCCAATTATATAACTCGAAATACCATATTCGATTATATACAGGGAAGTTGTCAAACGCTCAAAAACGGTCAAACCTGGAAGGCGGCTGTCTTCCTGCAACCGGTGAAATGGAACGATGACGATACAATCGTACAAGGTAATCAGTACGTGATCGTTATTACTATAAGACATTGTATGGGGGACGGGCCTTCGATATTCGGAACGTTAAAAGAATATTGACAAAGGAAGAGAAAGAGGCGCAAGGAAAACGAGCGGAACTTCGATTCGGAAGACCAAAAATGACTTTGGATAACGTCTACGTCCATCGTAATTTTCTGTATCAGAAAATGGAAGGAGATATACTTAAAATCGAAGACAATTCCGAATGGCACGTGGCGGCATACATCGACTCAGAACGCAAGTACATACCCATAATTAAAAGGATCAAAAAGAAATTGGACGTGTCATTCGTCGATGTGATTAACGCTGCGATTTCTTCGAGCGTCTTGGACTATATAGTTAAGGTAACACATTGTAAAATATTGAGTCGAATTTCGACTCACTTTTTGCTTTGTAATCTCTTTGATCTAGAAAAATATACGTTTGGGATTCGGTTAGGGGCGACTTTCTGTAATTCTAATATCCTCGATGCTTCGATTATTATCATTGTTTACAGAGAAAAGTCGAAACGGACACAGTAACGGCTTCCACCATTCTACGATTACACACGCAAGATTTGTCGAAAATAATAAACAGAACTTACGACTTCAAGGACATGGACAACACTTTTACCATTGTAGGGTATCAAATGCCGTTCGATGCTACCGAGTCCAGTATGAAAAAGAAAATATTAGCCTTATCTAGGATTAGCGAAACGATAGCTGGGTCTATCGATTTCTTCGTGAGTAAATTACAGAAATTTATTACATCAAAAACTAAAATAAGTAACGAACGCCTTCAATTCAGGTTCCGCATGGTATCATGCGGTGTATTTGTACGTATATACCGTTAATTTTAACGAGACCCGTCATTAAAGCGACAATTAAGGGTTTACCCTTGACTACCACCAATTTGATCGGATGCGTAAAGAGTACCTGTCACGGGAGTCCGATCGATGATGTATTTTTCTGCGTGCCAACTTTCTTGCAAGTCGGTATGTAGCAAAATAAGATAAAATTCGAGACAAAAGTTTTACTAAATGGATTTTCCGTTCGTCTAGGTTTCGTCTTTAGTATTTTTCTTACGACGAACGATTAGCTGTAGCCGCCGTCTCCCAAAGAGGTTACGTCTATAACAGAGAAGAACTTCAAGCTATTGTCGAAAAGGTTTTCAAATATATCGATCAAGCGATGGCGGAGGTGTCATGATTCGAAGTTGGAGAAAGCAACATTGCAGAATTGAGACATTGAAGGAGATGAACTAATCCTTTTTAGATACCTGGTTTGTGTTTCGCCGCGGCCGATTCGCCACTACCGACATTTCGTCGCCGAATCATCTACGATTACATCACCAACTCGCAGTACGCACATACGCATAATCGGCGCTGCGAATCGGCAGTGGCAAACCGGCCACGGCAAACATCCTATTTCGGTGTTTGTACAAAATAAAATAATTTACCTTTGCATATCAGCAATTGTTCCTATGAGACCCATTCCTGGTGATTAACGAAATAAAGAACTAACCCTTACCGTACCTAGCTTAGACAGATCCATATTCGAACCTCGACAATTAGAATCGCGATATTGTCGAAAATAAAATTTGGACACATTTATTTTGTTTTTATTTTAATTTAAACGAAGAGCAAGTTTTAATATTAGTTGCCGTTGACAAGAAACAAAGGCGACTAAAAGATAAAATCACTTCTGAACTTACTTTGTGGGGGTCAGTCCGTCAGCCAGCTTCGAGTCGGTCTTTGATGGAGGTTATTGCGAGACGAATGTTTCCAGAATTGGGGAAACAAATTTCTCGGGATACTCGTAACGAGGTATCCCATGCTTGTTGATCTCAAAAATAACCGTCTGAGGAATGGCGTTTTAACTGGTGATTGAACAGAACAATAGCGAATGCGGTGTTTCTAGCATAGAAAAACGCAACACACAAAAAATATGATAATTTTAGATAAGAAATTTTTCGAATTTCGAAGAATATTTCCGGAATGGTAAGACTTAGGGGCCTCCGGTTTTTTCATTATTTTTTAAAAACTCGCTGCGGTTAACGAGAAAGCCCAATTGCTTAAAGTGATCGTCCTAAAAGCGCAGAAAATGAAAACCGAATTCGATAAAAAGGCCACAAAAAGTAAATTGGATGAAAACGCAATAAAGCTATGATGGAGCAAATACGCAGCAAGTTCTAAACCACAGACATTTCTACTTTAATTTTTATAGACAATACAATGACAACGAGGTCAGAAAGTGCACGATATGAAAATGGTAGAAAGATGAGAGGACGACTGGAAAGAATGTTTGAGAGAGACAGCCTAAGAGGAAGGAATATCACAAGAAACGTTGACGGCGGGATGAAAACAAACATCGCGAAAAACAAGGAGAAATAAAGGATTGGTAGTGTAAGGGAATAGAACATCAAAAAAACAACAAACAAGAGAGAGGAATAGAAAGAGCGGAATTAAGTAAAAATACGTGGACACCGATGCGAATTGCACAAAGTTGAGAAAAGAAGAAAGAAAAAATCTAATTGTATTTTTCTGAAGTCATACCCGAAACAAGGAGGAAAATTGATTCAGTTCCTTGAGGCACGCGAATTGTGTAAGGATGTTTCTTGTAAAATTAAGTGCGACTTGAACGGAAACTATTTACAAATTTATTTATATAAAAGAATATAAATTACCTAATACATAATTTAATTCTAGGAATGTTTTTCTTTGACGTAATTCATTATGCAAGTAACCAATTTTTGAAGGTTAATTACTCTCCGTCAACTATTATAAAACGGGGTCTTCGAAGGAAACCCATATACCCTACTTGGCTACTGCAAGTCGGTGTTTGTCAGCTTCTCAAGGTGAGAAAATTGCATTAACAATAAGCGTTCAGCAGTTGCAAGATGTTAGCTACTTCTATTGTTAGTGAACGAAACAAACAAAATTAATAATAGATTATTATTAATTAAAATTAAAGAAAATCGGTTTGCATCCGCATAAAAAAGCGTTTCTTTTGTTTTGTTTTTTCCTTTCTTCTTTCTTCAATCTATTTGAAGTATACAGTCTAAGATCCGATATATCTTCATTCCAGGCAAGATGCTTCATTCGTTCTGGATGGTATTTCTAGTAGTATACGCAGTTGCAAAGGTAACATATGCACATACATATACATCCACATATACAGGCGATGCGTTTCTTACTTTTCTATGTTATTTTCCAATTTTAAATTAGAAAATGTACGTATATTATACGGTATGCACGTATAGGTTTGGGACAAAATCAATGAAATCTGTAAATAGTGAAAAACGAAAAAGCTATCGGACACATCAACCTTAATTTCTAAATGGTGCAAATTTGTACGAGCAAACGTATTTTGTGACGTCGTTAGTGTTGCAGATATGACGTCATCTCCGTTTCTTTCAAATGGTAACCTCAATTTTTGATAGCGCCATTTGGAAGAGAACGTTTTACTGCACACAGAACGACGATTTCTGAGATTAAGGTTGGGGTTACATAGAAAGATTTTTGAGAAACAAATAGTTTCTGTATTATTCACTTTAAGAATTACAGGTTAACTAAAGAATCAAAAGTTACAAGCAAATTTCAAATTATTTAAATTAAATATTTAAACTGCATACTATTTACCTGTTGATAATGAACAAGACGGTGTTCAAATTCGTTGCATGGCATTATTTAATATTCGGGGACTTATTACGCTGATTTCCTCGATTATTCTTATCTTCAAATCTCCAATATTATTAGGTCGATTTAGATACACTTTGGATTTGACATAACCTCGCAAGAAGAAAACGAATGGAGTTAGCCTACCAATCAATTTGTTTGTTATTACGCATAGTTAGAGAATAATGTGACAGTGCATGTGTAGTTTATATTGTCGCTGATTGGGGTTTTCCGAAAACGTTATTTCAACGTCCTGAAAATGTAGCTATTGACCTACGATTTATTCTTTGATTCCAATGAAAGTGGTAGAGAGGATATTTGTGAGTTATTTTATCAGGACGACAATTCCGAACACAAAGTCTATAAGATGCGGTCCTAATTGTTGTCTAATTGTCCTCGTATACTCATAATTCTACGCCCGTCTTCGGATTTAAATGCAATTAAGAATGTGTGGGATTATTAAATGCGCACCAGCGAAAGGACAAGCAAAAATTATTTGAAAGAAGTTTTTTCAATATCTGACACATAGCCCGATATTATTATGAAACGTTGGTGCGTTAAAAAAATAATGGTTGCCTCACAAAAGATTAGACTTTAAATATTATTTTGAAAAAGAGGATAACGGGGAAAGCTTCTCTTTTTCAAAATAAACTTAACTGATACAGCCATATTTCTAACTTTAAATATTAGGTTAAATTTGTTAAAATTTATATTGTTTTGTTGTTATTAGTTTGAATCGCCGATAAATGTATGAGTTCCACGTGAGCTCCATTCTGATGTGTGTATGCTATTGATATACATATTTTTATAAAAATTTTTAAAAGTGAATGTTAACAACTCGAAGATCATAACTGGTTATTTGTTTGCAATGAACGAGTTTCACGTTAACTCATTAAGTATACACATCAAAGATTTTTTCGTTAAAACATCCAAAAGGGAAATACGTCAAGAAACCTGATCAAATCTCATCAAATCCAGACGTGTTAAAGTGTTTAAATTATAAATGCCAGTTTGGAAAATAACACTCGTCAAATTAAACTTCATTTTAGTCTATTAGTGTGAAGAACCTCCATAGAGATGGATATTGAATATGTTGATAAATTATACATTATTAAAATAAATCACCAGAAAGTGCGTTTTCTTCTTCTATGGGGTGGTACATAATTATCCGGCGTTTTTATTGGCGTTTTTTGTGTTTGGACTTAAAGAAAGCAACGATAACAAAGGAATTTACAAAAGTGCTCTTTGACAAGTTTTAACTACCGTATCGAATATGTGGCATTCAAAATTTCAAGCTTCCAAATCTGCTAATTGTACGCTTATTATTGATAAAAGATTAAACCTGCCTGAGCTCTTAAAATTGTAAACAATTAGTATTTTAGCGTTACACATATGTACATACATCTTTTAGAGCCAAAATATACAGCCTTCGAACCGACCAAAAAAAACTTAACTTTAGGCGATCTTGAAAATACGCACTTTAAGATGAAGGGATATAATCGCGATACTTTCCATCCTTTCCCGAAATGGTAGAGCATAATATGACGGATATAAATACGATTTTTGAAACGCACATTCGTCAGCTGAACAGATCAGTATGAAAAAGAGTAAACAAAACAGGTTTTATTGATTTTGTTTCAACCTTTATGTTCATCCTATATGTATATATATATACCGTAGCAATAATGTGAACAACAACACTTATTTATGTTATTTTTGTAAAACGACTTGCTTCGGAGGGTCAATATTACCAATAAATAGAAAAAAAAGTAAAAAAATTACATAACTCTCATTGAACGAACTTGAAACAAAGGTTTGAAAACTGCCTAATAGTCCAGTGCAATTAGGTTTATTCCTCGAAACCCAATTAGAGTAAATGGATTTGAACTTTTCCGGTTCTTTTAACTTTTTATACCAAAAAGTAAAAAGTTTACCCTTTGAAAGTTTCCGCTAATGAGTTTTCTTTGTTTTAAGAGTACTTTTCTGAAAATGACGTTATTTATTTTTTATTTATCTCTCAAACATTATTTAATTTTTATATCAAGTATACAAGCTGATAACAAAATTTTCTCGCGTCAAGCAGAAGGTGATTCACTAATCACACAAAGTGTAATTAATATTGAATCAGGAAATATTATTGTAGTTGCTGAAGATATTGACGTGTTAGTTTTATTAACAGCTTTAACCGGTCCTTATAGAGAAATATATTTTCTCGAACAAGCAAAAGGCACGATATCTACAAAAATTTATTCTAATAAAAGCATTGAACAAACATTACCAATGTATAAGAAGCATATTTTGTTTTTACATGCATTCAATGATTGTGATATAACTTCAGCGTTTTACAAAATTGGTTAAAAATAAATTTTCAAAATTATTAAAAAAACTTACAGATTAAAATACTAACATCACTGATATTTTGCGATCGCGTATTTTAGCATTATATGGTGCTACTAGAAATGAATAAAATATAAATGATTATCGATCCTAATCGTTTATCAAAGCTACCAGTAAAAAGTATCTGTGTCAACTTGGTTTTGTTGATACCCACACTCGATGGGCTTGGTGCATATAAAAGGCGTGTATTTCAAGTACAGTTGTGGATGGGACATGTTAATTTGCCAGAAGAATGGGGATGGAACAGGAACATAAATTCATTAGTGCCAGTTAAAATTAACCAACCACTCAGCTCCTGAAAATTGATTAAAAATGTAAAACTGGACGTGGCTCAGATTGTCGATGCAGAAAAACTCAATTAAATTGCTCTATAGCATGTTTACAATGTCAAGGAGTTAGCTGCTTAAATGCACCAATAATATTAATTAATGATGTCGAAAACGTCGAAGACGATTAGTTTACATGTTAATTTTTAATAAAAAATGATAATTTTTATATCATTAAGATTTTAAATAACATATCATTTAGCATAAGTTGTTAATAAGTTTTTTCTATAAACAACTGATGTATTTGTGTTGCATGACGTTTCTTCTATTCATTTCGCGTCCTCGAGCTTCTGTTATCCACGAATTTTTGTTCAAACAAACATAGTTTTATTGTTTCACAAATTTATTCTAAACCACCTTGAAGACAATAATATTTATTATTTTCTTAAAATAATAGTTTGAAAATCCTGATAATTATATTTTTTAAAGGAATTTCTAAAAATTTATTTTATGTACTCGTTCTGCATCATCTAACGAATGATTTCAAAAGCATATCCATTAGCAGGTTTAAAAGAACACTGAAAAATGTTTTAATTGAGTGTGCTTTTTACTCACTAGATGAGTGTTATGCAAAAAATTTTAACACATGTTCCTCAAATTTGTATTTTTCTATATACTTTTATGAAGCATATAATGTTTGTTATTTATTTAATTTTTTTTTGCGGACATATTTTACATTTTTATAACATTGTTAGTGACGTATTCCACGTGTATGCACAATGGAATAAAGACGATATTATTATTATTTAAATCATGATACTTTTTATTAATCGCAATACCTATTTCAGGATCTCATAACAAAGTGGATGCTCAAACTAAGTCTGACTCCGGTAGAAAAACTGGTGCAAACTCTCAGCATCGCTTTAACACTTTTAATTATGACAACCACGTCGCTTTTCTTAACACCCTTCTTAATATTCCGTACCATTCTCTACGCGGTCTTAAAGCTCAGGTACGGTGAAAGTTTCGGCGGATTATTAAAGGGAACGGATATCGTCTTCGAATTGAGAGGCGAATCAATGCTGATGACCGGTATCGTTATATACAGGCTTAACGAGAGGGAAGAATCGAAACGAAAGGAATTCGCGAGAAAATTCGTAAAGGTCCTGCACGATTCGATGTATAAATTACGAATGAAGATGGATAGACTTTTCGGCTATTATTATTACGTCAAGGACATGGTGGGAGCTGACGATGTCTTAGAATTCGTCGACGTGGATGGCGGTAATTATCTAACCCGCCGTGCCCTATTCGATTTCGTCGAAAGAAATTGCAGGACGATGGAGACGAATCGGATATGGAAAGTGAACGCCTTTCTGCAACCGATCAAGTGGAGCGATGAGAACGAAAGCGAACGAGGTGAACAATACGCCGTTATAGTGAGTATACGACATTGCGTGGGCGATGGGCCTTCGATATTGGCCACTATAAGCAAATTCTTGGTCAAAGTTAGAGAGGAAAGCGAAAAACTGGGGTGGATGCTCGTTTCATTCCCATCCAAGGACCCAAAATGACGCTGGATAAAGTCCACGTGCATAGAAATCCACTCATAAGTCAGAAGACAGAAGACGATACGCTTAAAATAAAGGGAAATTCTAACTGGCACATGGCCACTTACGTCGAAAAAGAACGCAAGTATGTTGCGATAATTAAAAGCGTAAAAGAGAAGTTGGGGGTGTCTTTCGATAATGTGATTAATGCCGCTATTTATTCAAGTATATTGGACTACGTAGTTAAGGTAATTTTATTAGAAGTTAGGATGTAAAATCAGCAATCAACATGTCTTTTTTTTATTTAGGACATTTAGTCCTCCGAATATAAGAACCACATTCGATCATATCAATCAAATATCAATATCATATCAATTATTCCTGTTATTAAATTAAATTTTCCTGCTTTTTTACGAAGTGCAATTCGAGCACTTTGTTTGTTTTTTCGAACACCTTTTCGCTTTTTGAACTTTGCCTAGGTTTTTTGTTTAGCCCCTTTTCTTTCTCTCTTTCAATTTCTTCCGTCAAACTTTGTAATTCCTCCTGCTTTTTCCTAATTCCTCTGACCGGCAAAGTCGATCCATCATCTTCTGATTAGTTTGTTCTGATTCCTCCGAATTTTCATTGTCAGGTTCAACTTTGATTCTGTTTCTTTCCTGCACTTGAATTTCTACGTTTCTTTTTATTCTACTTGGCTTGCTTTTCTTGCTCTTATTCGTTCTTTCCTTCTATTCACGTTCCTCCTCTTCCTGCATCTTCTCTGACAGTTTTAAATTTCCAAAATCCTTTTTTAGTTTTTTTCGTTCTTCCTTCCTTTTGGGTTTTTTTTTAGTTTCTTCTGCGCTGCCTTGTTCTTTCCTAGCAATTTCTTTCTGACTTTTTCTTCTCGTTTCTGTTTTCTTTCTTCCTTTTGCCGGATCGAAAGTTCTTTCTCCGCATTCAAATTGCGTGAAATCCCAAACAACGTCAATGACTATCCTCTTTTTAAGGGGTGAACCCTTTCCGGTTTTTTTATGAACATTTTGCAACAAAATCGTAGTTTGGATTCACTTTCACTTTCAATGATCTCAACATACATTTTGACGTACTTGTCAAATAAGTTAGAATCCTCTTGCACTTAATTGTAGAAAATTATGTAAAAGAAAACGATTCAAAGTTGAGGAAAAATATCGTTACTTTGCTAAAAACTAAAATTATTGTTGTTTGATGTATTGAACCATGACTGGGACAAGAATTATATGTCGTATCCGAGTAATGAATATAAGCTTATATTTACATATAATCATCTGAATATATTATAAATATACCCTAAAATGTTTGTTAAAGAGGTTTATTGATGCACTAAACGATCTATAGGCTTCGTAAATCCTTCAAGACGGAAAGATACGTTAACGTGTTGTAACCTCACAAAATGTCGCACGCACAGCAAAATATCAACTTTAAGGATGGGAAATAAATATTCAAATGAAATTTGGAAAGATAGAAAAATGCGTTTTAACAGCAAATGTTTCTAATCAATAAGCGTTGGAACAAATAAAACGGACTTTCAAATTACTAAATAAAGATTTTACCCTCAGCTATAACTATAACTGGGACATGATCCATTACTGGGACATTTAATTTATACACCCGCGTGGGTGCATTTTTAGTCCTCCGGGAAGGTAGTTAAAGGATTGGCTTATATGACTATGATATTTGGCAGTAGTAGTAGAGTATTTCCCCGGTATTAAAGCATCTCTGTTACGTGTACGACAGTTATGGTTTAGATGACAAAATTTACTTTGACTATCATACGCAAAATATAAAGAATACATGTACAAAATAGAATGTAACTCTCAATTGAACAAACCTCTATTTAAGTTCGTTCAATTTTCTACAACATTCTATTTTTTTACATTTATTCTTTGGTCCTTATTCTTATTTATAAATCTATGTTAAATGTTTAACTTGTAATCTCACGAACTTAATTCTACCAATCGTAGGTCTATTTTTCAATCTTCTTTCATTCCATAAGACGATCAACATTTTATTTTCAGAGAGGAGCCAAAACGGATACCATCACAGCTACCACTGTTGTTCGATCGGCTCTTCAAAGTCCGTCGAAAATTAAAGATGGGATCTACG
Organism: Chrysina gloriosa; assembly: GCA_038088585.1. NCBI lineage: Eukaryota > Metazoa > Arthropoda > Insecta > Coleoptera > Scarabaeidae > Chrysina > Chrysina gloriosa. Next base: position 49,636,313 of record CM076093.1, on the reverse strand, counting down.
ATCTGAACAATATCTCCAACAACCACAGCATCGTAACCATTAATATACCATTAAAAAGCGAACGAGGATAGCATGGAAAGTAAAATACTAAGCTTAAATGGCGTTAGTAAAGCTTTGACGAGTGCAGTGGACTCTATCGTAAGTAATTACGTTGTATCCAAACGAAGCATAATAAACGAGAAACAAACACAAAGTCAGATAAATTTGAAGAAAAAACATTGTTTTTAATATCAATAGAAAGTAATCGTTTTTCTGGGACTTTGAAATACAATTTTGGCAAGTAACTAACGACTTAAACATTTTCAGCTTACAGATATAATCCTGCGCTACGTCTTGACGTATCTACCGATGAGCTGTACCGAACTTTTCGTCGAAATGGCGATAGACGGTGCAACTTTGGTTACTAGCAACATGTTAGGTTTCGAAAACAGTACGTGCTTCGGTTACCCGATCGATGAGGTGATGTTGGGTGGTGTAGTTTCGATGCACTTAGGTAATGAATTTTTCCTAATTTATTCGTAATGGCGTTTTAGAAGGAATTCCAAACGTCCAAAACGAATTAACCAACTCGCGTATACATATACCAGAAATTTCGACGATAATTAATTTTTTCTATCCTGGCATCTTTTTTGTCTGCAGGTTTTGCATTTTGCATCTTCACCTACGATGAACATCTTTCCCTCACGGTTTCGAGCCAAAGAGGTTACGTCCATAACAGGGAGGAGTTGCAAGCTATCGTCGATAACGTCTTCCCTTACTTAGATCAGGCGAAAATGGAGATATTGTAGTTAGATTTTTCGTGTAAAAGTAAAATTTTTGTTGTGAAGATGTTAGTTTTCCAATATACGGCACAATGTGCTACTTTTCTCTTTCACACGCTGATCCTGTATCTCTAAACTAACCCCAATTTCAATAAACAGGAAATTATGTCGGCCGTCTTCTATGGTGCTTGGAAGGTTGTTAAATAATCATTTATTAATTATTTATAACATCATTAATATTATTTATGTGCTTGGTTCGCATATAAAAAAACGTTACATGTAAATTTTTCTATTAAAAACTAATAAGGTATGATCTGCTACAAGAAAGAAGTCGCATGCTGTGTAATTGCTCGACAGGTAAATATGAAAATAAATATGCAGATGTGAAGGCCGATTATGAATTAAATTGGCCGAAATTTTATAATATACGCCTTCTTTTCGACTAATTCGTCAGTAAGCGGTTGTTTGTAATCGAAGATACATACACACTACAGCTGATTTTGTCTACAACTGAAGTTAAAATTGAATTACCATACTTTGAGGTAAGTTACTCTTTCTTATGTTGCAATAAAAAAATCGGAAGAATAGTTCTTTTCTTATGAATATTGGCTTTTATTTATTTTCTAGCACAGTTTCGTAGTAACTAATAAAAAAAAAAAGAAGAAACAAAGTCAAAAATATGTAGCATAAATTTAAATTTTCTTTTACAATTTTCACTCATTTTTTAAATAAAATGGAATAATACACGCGCGGTATTATCAGGATGATCAACTTACTGAAGAGTTCTCTTTGTATTTTTCAGTACTCTAGAAAAATATAATAAGTTTATCCCCAAATAAAACAGCGATGAATTATGACATTTTAGCAGTAAGTCCGTTTCGATGATATTCCATCTGACATATACATATGTACATATATCTACAATGATTGTACGGAATTCCTGATTGATGAATCGAAACGTGCGGATGTACTACCGATACAGAAGAAATCATCAAAATCTTTTATGCAAAACTTTAATATGAAAAGAAAATATGAATTGGGCAAGTTAAAGTTTAGTTTGGGGCCCCGCTGACTTTAAAAATTCTTTTCGGCTTTCCGTTTATATTGGGACAATATTTTTTCTTACAAATTTTGTTTCACCTTTTTCGGAACTTCTTCAGTTTTAATTCGATGCATAAGTTGTGAAAAAATGGTGGATAGAAAACAAAATATTTGATCAAGCTAAAATACATTTTCAAAGAACACTTCATCGAATCTAAACGTTTTCAAACGATATTGGAGAAATGATCCTGGTTTTCACCGACTTTGGAAATGCCGTTTATGAAGTCGATCATTGGCTCAACTTGGTGCGATTGAATTCGTGCGAGAACTATTAAAATTTTTCTTTATTCACGATCATCTGTTTGTTATACGTATGTACGTAGATACTTATATCCCTTTCTAGGTGCCTCCGAGGTTTCCAAAGGAAATAATTTAAGCCTTTTGTTGTTTCTATATAATGCTGACGATTGCAAAATTTACAGAAAAATAAAAACTCCATTCGATTGTTCATTAATGCAAAAACTAGTAATATTATCATTTATAGTATTTATAATCTTTAATTATATTAGATCACGATAGAGATCACGAAAGAGATTGGCCAAAAGATTCATGAAAATTCGTGTAAATTTGGAATAAACAGGCAAATTTCTACAGGAAAGAGGAATGATTTTTTTTTCATATTGCTACGCCTGGCAAATGTAATTTTATTACAATTTTTACAGTATATAGTAGGGCGACCGTAAAAAATCGATGTTGTATTTTTCACAACGGGAACCCCACAAAATGATAAGTCTTTGCAGATTTTACAATAGCCAAAATTTGAGCACGATTGGAGTATGTTAACCCGTGCCGCGCTGGGGGCTCAAAGTTACCAAAAACGGGTCGAGTCCAGTTATAGCAGGCTGATCATCATTATATAATGATGAAATTGATGATATTCAAGTAACTTCAGATTTAAGTTAATTAATGTTGTTTATTTTCCTTTGTTATTTTTACATTTAATTTCGGAAACAAATGTACGTTGTAATGTATATTTCATTCAAACTGAGTGATGAAGAACACAGTGTCTTAGAAACTGTCTGTATTTTTTCTCGTTAGAGTCTATTGCAAAGATTGGTTCAATGCCCACAAATCACAATCAGCTCTCAAGCAAGACTTTGACCTCTTGCGATGTTTGTTGGACTATCAGGAGATTGACGAGGATATTTCTCAGAGAGCTTTGGAGAAATTCTCAAACCATTTGTGGTATTTCAATGCAGAATTGGTAGCTCTCGTTTTCTTTGTTACTTCCATTTCAGACGAAGAAAAATCGGAAATGGCGAACAAAGTTCTAACTCTGAGTGAAACCGAGACAGAAGATTCGAGAATTTAATAACCTTCCCACCAAAGGTGAGGAGCAGAAACAATATGTTTTACAAGTAGTACACAAATGCCGAAAGCTGTATCCTGATGTTGCTAAACACACTTTGAGCAAACCTTTAGAATAAAGTATTCATTATTGTATCCTTCTTGAAGATGGCAAACGATACAATGTCACTCTTTTTATTAAAATACATTTAAATTTGTTATTACAAAGCATTGTCAGTTTATTCCATCATAATTCATTTCAAACTCTGAAAAAATTCTCATAACATAATTTCAAAAAATATATAGAATATACATTACATAGAACAACATTGCCTATGATTTGACTCATACATCATGAGAAAATAATGAGAAGTTTCACTAGGCACCTGAAAATCGTTTTTTTTTTAAAACTTTGAGCCCCAGCGGCACGGGTTAACATACTCCAATCGTGCTCAAACTTCGGCTATCGTAAAATCTGCAAAGACTCATCATCTTATGGGGTTCCCATAGACAAAATTCTGGATTTTTTTCACCCATATAACTGCGGTCACCCTAGTATACAGCCAGGGACACAATTTTATTTAGGTACCCCCATATTTTCGTATTTGCTTAAACAGAAAGTAGGAACCAATAAAACAATTATTGTAAATGCAAATATTTATTGACAAAACCACACAAAATTTCGTATTTGATTGACCTTGACCACTGTTAGCTCTTCCTTGGAAGGCAACAACTTCGCAAACGAAAATAAATTACTAATATCGTTATAATGCAAATCTTCGGCTGCCTGAAGTGAATTTATAAGCAGACTGCCTTCACTGAATAGCTGTTGCGGTTAATATTATGTCGAATACTTCATAAAGTGCAGATTTTAAATCTAAGATAGAAGAAAAGTTTCGAGTTGATACCGTTACAACAAAATGTTCAAGTTTTAAAACTTGAAAACTTCCAGAGATAAAACCACAAACACATTCTCCTTTGGCACGTATTATTCTTTAATCACGTGAATCCGGTATTTAAAACAAAGATAAAAATGTCTATTAAAGCCGCATATGGAAAATATATTCGGTGTCGTTATGGAATATAAAGATCTCTTTTCTAATGATAAAGATGTAGGTGTAAAATGAAATAAATTTTCTGTATTATTACGAATAAATCCGAATAAATGTCTGTTAACTTTTTTGAGCTCTTTTGTAATCAATACAACGTAGCAAGATACTGAAATATTTGATATCTTAAAGAAGTACTTTTTAGTGTTGTCACAACCACGGTTCACTTTGTTGATCGGCGTTAACTCGTCCATACGTTCGTTTTCCCTTTTCCCCGTGTTTCTTGTTATATACTTTTTGATATTTCTCTTTGTATTTATCTATATATGTGGTACATATATTTACTATTGTTTCTGTTCCTAGCGCGATATATGTTTACAAGTGTATTTAGTGTTTAATGTTAGAAACATGTCATTTCTTAATAAATAAAATAAAATGACGTCAAATCGCTATTTGTGTAGATTTTGTACTGAAATTGTGACGTCCGTAAGATGCCCAAAGATTATTGATCAAAAATGGGCAATTTTCTTCAAAATTCCGCAATCATTTGTAAAACTTCCATACTATTTCGTTCTCTCTTCTATCAGTCTGGCCTTCGTATTTTACCTTTTCTCAAAAAAAGAAAATCACACGGGAATAAAAGGCGAAACGGCGAAGCATTAAGACACACGTGCACGTGTATCTTTTGTGAAGGACTAAATAAATGAATTTAAATAACAAAAATCGTTTGAGCAATATTCGTCCGGACGTAACTATGCATATGTATGTATTATATTTAAAATTTATATTAATTTAGTTGCATAATAAATATAAACTAATTAACAATTTAAACGCTAACAATTGTTATTATTAAGACGCGTTGGTAACGCTTTGACTTTGAAGTAGGTTAGAATTTAAATGACTATTAAGCTAATAGTTTTATTGTTTTAAGATTTACGATACGACAGGTTTCTTAAAAACCAGGAATCTTCATTCTTTTAATTATTCAACCAGTCAAAGTAAAGTAGCTTTTTCGATTCACTTCTCATGAGAGGGAATAATGTGCTAAGCACTACATAAAACTAACAGCTTAAGTAGTGCGTTGCATCCGTTTACCCAAAAACACTCGACATAATTACAGATCATTACAACGAGTTTCGTTGAAATTGATTGGCAGCACGTCGCGATTTCTCCTTGTAAGCAATTTCGTATTTCAAACGTTAAGAAAGCCTTTCATTCTCATCGTAAGATTTTGATTTTGTCCAAAATATAAATTACTATATATAATATCGTTTTTTCTTCAGGCAAGATGGCCAATTCACTTTGGATGGGATTTTTAGTAATTTATGCAGTCGCCAAGGTAAGATAACGCCCTAAGTTTATTACGTTTTATTCTCATTCTTTTATTGCATTCGCCAGATTAATTCTTGATCATATTTAAATTGCGATTCTTACGCCAGAAATCCACTTAAAATATTCGATTCATTGTAATTAAACCTAAATTTGGTCCCCTTGGTCTCCGGGTTTAGACTCATGTAATTGGGATCTCTCCCAAATTATTATTATTATTATTTTTGTAACATGTTCTTTTTGTATTAATCGCATTTCTGTTCCAGGATATCGTAATCAAATTGACATCGAAATTTAGCCCCTCCCCTTCGGGCAAGCCGGTGAAAATCCTCAGCATCCTTTTGACGTTCTTAATAACGATAACCACGTCGCTTTTTCTGGCACCTTTCCTAATTTTCCGAACGATCCTTTACGTAATCTTAACCGTAAAACACGGTAGAAAGTTCGACGGGTTTTTAAAGGGGCCGGATTACTTTTTCGAATTGAAGGGCGAACCGCTCCCGGTCATAGGAATCGTCATATACAGACTTAAAGATGGCGAAAAATCGAAACAGAAGGAACTAGCGAGGAAGTTCGTCAAAACCTTGCACGATTCGGTTTATCAATTGACAATGAAAGTTGGTATACTTTGCGGTTATTATTATTATATTAGAGATATGGTGGGAGCTGAAGATGTCTTGGAATTCATCGACGGCGATAGTGATGGTTATCTTACTAGAAATTCCATATTCGATTTCATCGAGAAAAATTGCAGGTTGATGGAGAATCAGATATGGAAAGTTAGGATTTTCTCGCAGCCGATAAAATGGAGCGACGACGGTGAAAACGAACACGGTAAACAATACGCTGCAATAGTGACAATAAGACATTGCATAGGTGATGGGACTTCCATAATGAGCGTTATAAGTAAATTTTTGGTGAAAGCTGGAGAAGGAACTGAGACTAAGAAGACTGGGGTAAACGTTCGCAACGTTCCGATTAAAGAACCCGAAGCAACGATGGATAACGTTTACGTATATAGAAATCCTCTCACTCAGAAAACGGAGGGTGATATATTTAAAATCAGAGGAAACTCTGAATGGCACCTTGCGGCTTATATAGAAAGAAAACCCAAATATTTTGCGATGATTAGAAGTATAAAGGAGAAATTGGGGGTTTCGTTCATTAATGTGATTAACGCCGCGATGTATTCGAGCTTGTTGGATTACATGGTTAAGGTATAATTTTTCTTACAGTTATGTATGTTTGGGCATCACCGACATGAAGCTTTTCTAACATTGCATCATTTATTCAGCGTATCAATTTGAGATTCTTTTCGATTTCATATTTCCAATATCGATTTTAGAGAGGAATCAAGACGGATAAAGTAACAGCTTCTACCATTATGCGACCGATTGATAAAGATATGTTAAAAGTTGTAAATGGCGTCTACGATTCGAAAGATATCGGCAACAACTACATCATGGCAACATCTAACGTGCCATTCGAAACGAGCGAGGGTAGCATGAAAAGTAAAATCTTGAATCTACAGCGTATTAGTAAATCTATAGCGGGCGGTGTGGATACTTTTGTAAGTTATTAACTATTATTGTAATTATATTATTGTTACGAAGGGAAGGAGGGATAGATATAAAATTAATATATACAGCAAACGCTGGATAACGTAAATACTCGATATTGAAAACATTGCGCTAATATGAACACAAAATTCGTAGTACAGGATAATATAAAAGCGTCGTAAGTTCGATAACTCGATGATTTTGCAAAAGTAGTCTTAATTACAACTTTGTTGGCTGAGATTTGTTCTTTAATACACGATTATAAAATGCTATTTTGATTGATTGTTATCCTTAGTGTTTACAAAAATTGTTCGAATATTTTTTGTATTTTTATTTTGGCATATTAAAAGTTTCTTTTAATAATCTGCTTGTTAATAATCGCATGCGCTAATGTAAACATTTCGACAATGTAAAACACCCTTGGTCTCAATTAGTTCACGTTATCGAGCGTCTGCTGTCTATTGAATTAAATACAAATATAAAGAAATACTCTGGTCGCAATATCGACTCTTTGGTAGCGTCCCCATTCTTCAGTGCTACCAATTATTTTATCTTCATTAATCCTTTCGAGCTTTTCGTCCTCGAAAATCTTATTCAATATACTCCTTCAAATAGTGAATTCGAGTGAGTCTCTTACCCAGAATAATTTCATTCTAAGCACGTACTAAGGACCCCGAGGCACTGTTACCTTCTGGTACTTCGACTTTTGGTCCTCCCTCATTGGGATCATTCTCCTCCAGAATTTCAACAGTTACCTCCTCTTCGCTAGCGTTTGAATACCCACCACTTTCGGCGTCAAATATGGTAAACTCCTTTAAGTGATCTATAGCAACTACCCCTTTATAGAACTTCTGGCTATGTCCCGGGTATATCTTATACACTATAACGATCATAAGGCAAAAGTTCAGTTAGAAAACTAGTTTGGAATGGCTTTGTTAATGGCAGAAATGGTATGCCGCAGTGAAGAGTCCTAATTACGACGAAACTAGTCTACGGTTGCAGTCTGCGATTAATAAAGCACAATTCTCTCCGTGATAATTATTGCCATATGGAATGTAGGCTGCAGTGTAGCCGTTGCACAACGTTCTGCGAAAGTTTCCTAGCAAATGAACCTCAGTGTCAGGTCATTCATTGGAGGGTTATATAGATGTTTTACTTTTCTATCCTTCTTCAAAATTTCAGTAATGATAAAAAAACTCTTCACCACACAATTGTTTAAATATTAAAATTCGGTGGCACGTGTTTCGCTTGTAACGGGGCGAGCATTACCGAAATCGGTGTTAGTAAATATCCCACCGCATGGTCGTCCGCAGAAAATTTTCTAATTGGTGGGGAAGGGGGACGAAGCTTTGAGACAAACATTCAATAAATTTTATATAATCATGTATTTTCTTTTTGAAAGTATACTATAAAATATTGCATTAATACAAAATCTTACATAGGCTAGTTATTTTCAAAAATATATGTAATTAATAATAATGTCGATATACTCAATAGTTCCTAATCGTTCAAGAACTGAATTCGACGTTTATCGCATGCGAATTTATTAATGACATTGTCATTGTTCAAGTACCTGAAGTATACTAAGCAATAATAGGATATCAAAAGATGACTGCGTACACGTATCACGTACACGTGTTTTTTGACTAATAAGATTTACGTAATTGAATTAGAGTCAAATTTCTAGAACATTCGAAACATCCTTTCGTACATCCGATTTGTGCTCGGAGGAGGATAAATTATTGTTTCTAATTAAAAGGAGGTTAGAAAACGCTTACGCCAGCAACGATCTCGTGTTTATGTTTCAGATTTCGTCTGGCTTTTTGCGATATATATGGGTGTATCTGCCGATGCGTTTGGCTGATCGTTTGGCTAAATTTTCAATAGAAGGAGGCTCTTTGGTCGTCACCAATATGGTAGGCTGCGAGAAGAGTACGTGTTTCGGTTGTCTGATCGACGACGTAACATTCTCCGTTCCCAACCCAGCGAGTTTAGGTAACGTTTAAGGAAGAAATTGTAACGATAAATTCCTAAAATATTTTTATCTATGATACTATATCACATCGGTAAACTCCTCCTCCACCACCGAATCGTAGGGTTTGAAGATGACTTGTTGGTAGTGAAACACGTGTCATTCGATTTCAATAGATTGTCGTATGATGAGCAATTTATCGGATATGATATATAGCGCAAATAACTTGAAATGAAACAGTACTTTGTAAAACTATCACTTTGTTCCGTAAGAAAGGGTAGTGTTGAGGAGGTATTTGATTCCTTTAATAGTTATCATGATACATGAAAGTTTACATATGAGCGAGAATCTAATGGCTCATTCAATTTCCTGCACGTAACAATCATACAAAATAACGGCATTGTAAAAACCAATTTGGGATATGAAGCCTACCAGTACGGAAAGACATCTAAATTATTTTTCAGAAACATCAAAATTACATAAAATTAATGTAGTTACCGGATTAGTTGATCAAGCGGTTAGATTAGCTAATCCCAAGTTTAGGGAAAAGAATTTAAGCAAAGTTGTTGTATAACCATATTTATTCTTTAAATAATGATTTTAGTACAATGACCGCTGTAACAAAGCATTACAAAGATCTGGGGCATTACTTTGATTTTGAAGACAAAATTATATTAAGAACAGAGAATAATTATAAAAAAGACTAATATATGAAATGATAAATATACAGAAAAATACTAAAATTATTGATTTCAGAACCGAAGTTCAGAATTTAAGTAATTTATACAGTAATTTATTAAAATGACATTTACACTTCTTAAGAAGAAGGTTTTCGATGCGGATTTTCCCTAGTCCTTGAACAGAATTGTTACGGATTCGACAAAGATCTTTTGATATAAGGTTTTTTTCTTCGTTTTGGGTGTCTTCATAGTTTGCATGCATCTGTTTGCACATTAAATCAGTTGTTTATGTTATACAATTTTTTTACAGATCCTATATATCAAAAAGTCCTAGTCATTAGTTATTGTGTGCGATAGTTCCCGAATAAGAAACAAATGTTTGTTTATACATTTATCTAGTTATATTTTCACCGATGAAGATGTTCTGAAAACGTTTGTAAACATTCTGAGATTATAACTATTATTCCAATCATTCTTATTTAATTGACCTAATTGTGGTAGGATTTTAAAATATAAGATAAGTATGATTATTAAAAGATCACGAAATATATATACACATTTTTTTAACAAATCAAACAACAATAATTAATTATTGTTGTTTCATTAACCTATCAGTGATAGAAAGATTATCTATAATATAGATAAGTCACGAAAAAAATATATACATTTAATTGTGTGTTAACAAAGTAGTGTTTCATTTCATAAGCGACTATGTACTACCACAAAGTAACGGACAATTCAATCATACATCTTAGTGTCAATGATGTTAGACCATAGTCCTTGAAATCACCATCAATTATTGTGTTATTACTTGTTTTTGATTCTTTTTAATTAATATCGTATCGATAAAGCTTAGAAATTCTATTCTGTTACATTTTCGTCCAGGATTCATATTTTCCTTCTTCACGTACGATGGACGATTTTCTGTATCGGTTAGCAGTCGAGAAGGTTACGTCCATAATCGGGAAGAGTTGGAGGCAATCCTCGCTAACATTTTCCGATATATCGATGAAGCGGAAGCTGAGATACTGTAATTCCATTTGTATGAAAGTAAAATATGTAATGTATAACTTAAAGTTTATAAAATTTTATCCGGGAATTAGATATTTTTCACTCACAAACCCTTGTTCTGGTTTCTGCAAGCGTACGGAGTACTCTTGCACTACCCATAATACCTCTGTACGATTACTGGAAGAAGTCTCAAAGAAATTCACCCATTCAAAAAATAAAAACAAAAAAACAAAATACGAAAAGAAAGATCATCCATTTCAATAGAATCCGTATAAATTTGAAAAAGCCTAAGCGCTCAGGGAAAGCAGAATATGTTTAATACTCAATTTAGCGACATTATTGGTTTACATCCGTCAAACTTCTCGCCACACAAATGTTTGTTATTTCCGGGACACTTCCTTCGCCAGCAGCAGAACTAGCATCTTTAAACTGCTTCTAGTCAAATTCGATAAGTTGATTGCAACTTGTGTTTCTCAATGTATCTAGTTCAAGCTGCTCAAATAAAAATATAGTACCTGGTGGACCGAGCCTTGCTCAGAGTTCGCAAAATTTTTTGAATAATTTTGAACCAAATAATAACGCTCTTTATTTTAGTTTTGATATTTAATTAATTTTGTATATTTCAAGTATATATAGTAGCACATATATATTAAAAGTTTATAAAAGTAGTAAACAAGGTATGTGAATTTACATGTTGTTGTTAGTTTCCGTAGATATTTTTCTTTTATTAACATACTACTTTCAGCGCCATCTATGGTTTAGTAGTAAAGTTTTAATTACTTATAATTTCGCTTAGCTGCATGATGTTAAAAAGTTGCTAACCCACGTTTAGGCCGAAATTGGAGGAAACCTGGACCAAATGGATAGAATCGAGACCGGGACCATGCTAAATCGGTCTTTCGTCCCCAAAAACTCGCAGATACTAAATTGTAACAAAATCTTGAGGGCAATTTTCGATAACACATTTTATGTACCGCAGAAATAGGTAAAAGCGGGACAAAAAATTCCTGGGACCGGGACCGTGCTAGATCAATTTTGTGTTTTAGAAAATAAACTAAATTGCATAAGAATTGCTAAAGTCATTTTCGATAACCAATTTCATATACCGCAATACCATAAGTGCGTGTAAACCGGATGAAAATCGATTTTCCCGGGACCGTGACCATGCTAGATCGATTTCTCGTCCCCGAAAACCCCCAGGTACTAAATTTCATCAAAATCGTTTGAGCCGTTTTCGAGAACCCAATTCTATATACAAGAATTGCTTGTTTAAATATATTAGATATTTGGCATCCCTTACCTTGATGTTACTCCCCGTGAGAGCCGATACTGAGTTGGGACCTTCACTTTTACATTAGAAATTTATATGGCTATTTATATCCCGATTAAAACTTCGTAATGCTCAGATTATGGTATTGAACGCAAAACGTTTAGAAACGTTTTTTAGTCATTGTAATTCCAATAACTTTAAAACGCGCAACGTGAAATCATCAATTACTATTTGCATTAGTAGCTATTAAGTTGCTACATTTCTTGTGTGTTTTCAATGGAAAAAAGTCTCCATTGTGTTTAATTCGGCCCATTACTTATAATGGCAGTTAAATACATATTAGATATAATATCATCAGCTATATAAATGGTAGGTATTGGACAATTGTGGTAGATGATTTCGTACCTATAAGAAGGTTGATGCGTTATAGCCACTACTTACAAAAATTTAAAGAGGAAAAATTAATGAAGAAGCACGATCTGTTACGAAGGTAAAATAGTAAATTAATCACTACATATACATATGTACATATATATGTAAGCTGTCGTAACTTATTTCGTAACTGCCGCTGTTTCTCAGACTATATATGTGTGTAAGATTGGTGAAACGCGATTCTTTAGGCATCGTCGATTTCTTGTAAGTTCTTAAATACTGTAGTTTAAGACATAGTAAACACTTTATCTTGTAGTTAAAGATTAAAATTATTTTTAATGAAGCTTACGCCCATTAAGATGTAATTTTGGAGAGTTCGTTTACGATAAATTACATCAGGGATTTACGAATATCATTAAATAGGGCAGTACATCCTTTAAGCAGAATAATGGTTCATCCTCTTCGTCTGGCGTTTTTCATGGCTTATGCAGTTTCAAAGGTAACATAACGATTATATTTTTACGTAAATAAATAATGAAAATTTTTGTAACTTATTCATTTCTTTGATATTTGCTGTTCTACGTTTCCAGGCTTTCGTAACCTCGATAGAGGTAAAAATGCGTTCTAAATATTCCAACCGATCTATTAAGATGTTCAGCCTTGTACTAACTGTTTTGATCATAATACTGGTGTCGATTGGCCTAACGCCCTTCCTGGTTTTTCGAGCTTGTTCTTATGTCGTTTTGAAATTAAAACATGGAAGGAATTTCGGCGGTTTCTTAACCGGAATAGACACTATCTTTGAAATAGATGACGAATCCGTTGTAATCAACTTGGCCGTCGTATACAGATTTGATCAAGAAGCGCAGATGAAATTGAAGAACTTGATTACGAATTATGTTATAAAGATATACGAACAGATAGAAAAAGCCCGTTCGACTTTAAACTGCTTTTACGGTTACTATTATTATGTTAAGGATATGGTGGAAGTGGAAGATATCATAGAATTCGTCGACGACGACAATGTCGATTACTTAACTCGAAATTACATATTGGATTATATACAGGAAAATTGTAGAACTATAGAGGAAAACCGAATGTGGAAGGCGACTACTTTCTTACGACCGGTAAACTGGAGCGGCGCCATCGAAAATGAACATGGTAAACAGTACATTACAATATTTACAATTAAACATTCAGGGGGCGATGGACCTTCCTTAATGACTGCCTTGAAGACGTTACTGATGGAAACCAACGGAGAAGCAAGGTCGAACATGGAAATAAATCGTCGCCTTATTCCGAATCAAAGATCCGAAATCACGCTAGATAACGCTCACGTCTATAGAAATCTTTTCATCGAGAAAACAGAGGGCGATATACTAAAGATCGAAGGCAATTCGAAATGGCAATTGGCAGTATATAGCGAGACAGAACGGAAGTATGTTCCCATAATTAAGAGCGTAAAAAGTAAATTGGGGACTTCGTTTGTTGACGTAATTAATGCCGCGGTTTCTTCGAGCATAGTGGATTACATCGAAAAGGTAAGATCCTGTCATATAATCGTCCACAATCAGCAAATGAATCGCACATATTTATTACAATTTGAATACACCATTTTCGACGGATACCAAGTAATGAATGCCAAGAAGTGAAATGCATTTATTGTCTGTTTCGCTGCTAATTTATAATTTCGCCCAAAACAAATTAAAAATCATGATCGAATTCAAGAAGCATTGAGTATTTTTACTATACAAACCAATCAATCTTATTCATTGTTAGTTAATGGCACGGGGCTAAAAACAGTGATTGAATATACTTATACTATAAGGATTTAGGTAGACATGAGCGTTCTAGATCAATACTCGTATTTTAGTAACGAAAGTAAGTAACACATACGAGGGATAGCTCAAATTATTGCTAATAAAAATGACGGCTAATATTTTCTAGGATTTAGTTTTAAATATGCTCGAAGTAACTCTCTTCAGCTCTCTTCACTTGACCATTTTTTCTTCCCACTGTTTAAAAGCTCCCAACCAATCTTCCTTCGGGATACCTTCAAAATAAGCGGGAACGACGATAGCAATCTCTTCTTCAGACGAAAACTTTCTACCCCGCAAATTCCGTTTAAGCCCGAGATATTTTCTTATAGTCAATAAATTCAGCTTGTTCCTCGTATATGTAGGTACATAGGTATACGTGATTTGGAAATAGTTTATACTTTGCTAATCTTGATGAATCTCTTGCATATAAAATGTTGTATAAGTTTCGGGCTGATGTCTTTTAAAACAATTTACGTGCAAGGTTCCAATAATTACATTTTAATCGAATTCGCGACTGACTCAAATTTAATGATGACAGATGAAATAAAGTCAGAATTCGTTTCGTTAGTTTTAATAATATTTGGCGTAGGTGCTTTGATCGTTCTTTTTCTTGCTCAGGCTCACTCCACCTTTGCTAGTTTCCGTTTTTGCTTCTATTAGTTTTCTTTTACTTTCCACCCTTATTTCCTTGCGTTCTTCTTTCTGCTCTTGGTTATTTCTTTTGTCCTCTCACAAAGTGGAACCTAAAATTTCTCTGAAATCATTAGAAATGGAAGGCGGTCGTTCTGTTTCCCTTTTCCCCTTGGATATATTTGCATCTTTTAGTAAAACATCTTTTCCGGTTTCTTCTCCTCTAACAATTGCGATATTATTAACAAAATCAATATTCTATGGCTCAGATGAGCAACTCTCATTGTGACAGATACTTCTTGCGCTCTTATTTATAGAGAGGAGTCAATACGGATACTGTGTCGGCTACATTACTTGTGCGAACTAAAACGCGGGATTTATTGGAAATTATAAACGGCACTTACAAGTTTAAAAATATTGCCAACCATTCAACTGTAGTGACGTATAACGTACCGTTCGGAAGGAGCGAAAATAGTATGAAAAATAAAATCTTAAGCATGAGTCGTGTCAGCAAGGATTTAGCCGATTCTCTCGATCCAATCGTAAGTAAACCGAAACCATTTTCTTTTAATGCGAGTGGCAATGCGGTGGAGCTGTCCACTTATTCACTCTTAAGTCGTGTATTTTCCCGTTGGTTTCGATTTAATCGAAGAGAAAAATAGTTAATTAACGAAGAATTTCATTATTAATTTCGAAGTCGAAGCAAAAATTATATTCTCCGCCGCATTCAACACGCTCCTTGCTACTATCAGAAATAACGACAGTCACATGTTCACTTTCATCAAACATTTGTCTTTTCATCGTTTACTGAGACAAAATAACTCACCCCTCAATAAGTTCGTAGGATGACACACAGATGACACCACTACAGTAGGCGCTCTTTTATCCGGCACGTTCGGGATCACGGCCATTTTTCCGGATAATAGATCGTTTATGGTTTCTAACCCGTCAAATGCTGGAAAATCATGTCCTGAAAATCCCTTAAACGGGGAGATTTCAACTTTTTTTAAATACGTACATATCAAGGGTGATTTTTTGCTTCGAACGGTTGTATCAGACTGCTAGATTGTGCGCCGCTAAATTGTTTACCACTTGGAGGGTTAGTGGGAATAATGAATATAATTACATAATTCTATACAAATCACAAAAGAAAGAAACACATACGTAGTATACTCTGGACCTTTGTAGACGATAATATTGAAGGAATTGTGTGGTACATATGAAGAAAAATACAGAGTACAAAATCGGGTTTAAACCCTGAATATTTATTTAAGTACATATTGCACATATGAAGTACAAAACTGTAAAAGTTACATATTAAAACAGAGAAATCAATGAAGTGTACTATACAGTAACTGAATGATTTTTACTTCAAGCAAAAAGTGTATGTCTGTTACTTTTTAAATGTCACCTTGCTTTTTCATTTCATTTATCGAAAAGAAAGCATCGAAATGTTAGGGAAACGTTGAAAAGAACGTATCACTCTTGAACGAGACTGATTGTTGATGAGTAAAGTCGAATTTTGCCTAAACATTGTTGTCTTATTAGTCATCCTACGAACTTATTGAGCGACGTGTTATATGCATATTGAAGTAGCTGAGTTCTAGTTGGTGTACAGCATCGTTCAGTACGTTTGTGGGTACTTACCAAAAACTATCTTCAAATTTCTTCTGAAGTCTACGATTAATCCAATAACTTTGGGTACTACAAACCTCGTGGGTTTCGACGAGCGTTCTTGTTTCGGTTGTGCGTTGGACGATGTGTTCTTTTGCGTACCGAATGCCCCACTGATAGGTGAGTATAACACATCCACGCTCCGTTTAAAAGGAACTATAGTTGAAATGGCATTTTCGTCAGTTGCTGCTCAAATAGTGCGTATGTCAGTGTGCCGACACATTCATCGATTTCCTTTTTTGATATGTCGTATACAGAATTGTTTGTTTTCTTTTTCAGTTTACTTCTTCAGCGTTTTTTCCTACGATGGACGACTGACGATGACAGTTTGTTCTCGAAATGGTCACGTCCATAATAGAGAAGAACTTCAGGCGATCCTCGATAACACTTTACGATATATCGATCGGGCAAACGAAGAAATACTTTAAATTCTGACAGTACAACTAATCTTGGTAAAAACAGTTAAATAAACGCAAAAAAATTCCACTACATTTTCAGAAGTAATGTGAAATGATGGAAATAAATAAAATGGAAATGTATCTTTTGTTTACTTTTATCTCCTAATCCATAAACACCCTACTTCGTCTTAAAACTTTGCGACCAATAATTTTAGTGGAAACCCTATGAAGAAACCTGCTGTTGAACGTATCGTCTTGGATCTGGGGGTTATGTTAGATTAACATATCTGTTTTGAGTCTTATAATTCGAAAGGTACTCTCACTTGTGTAACCGGTGTCAGGTCACCTCCTTTTCTTTTCTTCGCCATCTGCCACGATTAATCACTCCCTGCCTCTTTTTCTGCCTCAGTCACATATTCGATGCTTGCATCATCATCTATGTCTTTTACATAATAATTTCTCCGTAGGATCTTTGAGGAATATTATTTAGTAATTTTTTAGAAGAAGTACTGGCTATACAACGTTAGCACTTAAATGAAAGATGGAAAAAGTATTGGGATTCCAGCCAAGGATGAGTAGAAATAAAAGTCTCTCTTTCAGTAACTTTGAGTTACTTTTATTTCTACTCATCCTTGGCTACAATTCCCGATAGTTTTTCCATCTTTAATTTAAGTCCATTATTTAGTAATGTTTGGTGACAGCGTTAATAAGTGACGTATTTCGGAAAGATGGGTATCTCATTTGTTGTTGTGATTATTGCATAATTGATTGTGGTATTTGTTGCACAATTTGTTGTGATGGTTATTGCATTATTTGATATTGGTTGGTGTTGTAGCGCCCTCACGGTCCGTATCCAAGTGCGGCTTGTGATTATCGAAACATTTCCTGTGCACCACTAGGTTTTCGTTTTCAAACTGATCAAATTTCTAACTTTCATCACGTCAATTATTCACTTGCACCGGGTATGTTTAAATTAATTGATACAAAACAATATTTGTTTTAGCTAATAAATTATAGTCGTTCGCAATATTCTTATCGCAACGATAAGAGCACGAGATATATAAGATTGCAGGTCTGTGATTCATTGAATATTTAGTATTTATTGTTGGTTCGTCTGTTTCGTTCAGAGTTGGATCGTCCTGTAGGTTGCTCGCAAATATTATATAAGCGGGACTTGATACTGTAGTTAAAGAGATTTATCAGAAGCACAACTCACTGTTGTAGTTAAAGATTAAAATTACTTTTAACGAAGGTTACGCCTATTAAGACGTAAATTTTGAGAGTACGTTTACGATTTACGACTCAAGTGGTTTACAAACATCATTAACTAGGGCACTCCACACCCTTTAAGCAGAATCATGGTTGATCCTCTTCGCCTGACGTTTTTTATGGCGTATGCAGTTTCAAAGGTAACGTAACCATCATATCTTTACGTAAAGAAATAATGAAAATTTTTGTAACTTATTCATTTCTTTGATATCGGCTGTTCTACGTTTCCAGGCTCTCGTAACATCATTTGAGACAAAAATGCGTTCCAAACATTCCAAAATCCGTTAAGATTTTCAGTCTCGTACTAACTGTTCTGATCATAATACTGGTGTCGAGTAGCCTAACAGTCTTCCTAGTTTTTCGAGCTTGTTTGTATCCCGTTTTGAAATTAAAACACGGAAGGAATTTCGGCGGTTTCTTAACGGGATTAGACACCATCTTCGAATTGGGTGATGAATCCACTGTGATTAACTTGGCCGTCGTATACAGATTTAACCAAAAAGAACGAACGAAACTGAGAAAATTGATTACGAATTACCTTATAAATACATGCGAACGGATAGAAAAATCCCGTTCGATTTTAAACTGTTTTTGCGGTTACTACTATTATGTTAAGGATATGGTGAAAGTGGAAGATCTCATAGAATTCGTCGTCGACGACGACGTCGATTACTTAACTCGAAATTACATATTGGATTATATACAGGAAAGTTGCAGGACGATAGAGGAAAACCGAATGTGGAAGGCAACTACTTTCTTACGACCGGTAAACTGGACCGGTCCCGTTGAAAATGAACATGGTAAACAGTACATTACAATATTTACAATTAAACATTCAGGAGGCGATGGACCTTCCTTAATGACTGCCTTGAAGACGTTACTGATGGAAACCAACGGAGAAGCAAGGTCGAACATGGAAATAAATCGTCGCCTTATTCCGAATCAAAGATCCGAAATCACGCTAGATAACGCTCGCGTCCATAGAAATATGTTCATCGAGAAAACAGAGGGCGATATACTAAAGATCGAACGCAATTCGAAATGGCAATTGGCAGTATATAACGAGACAGGACGGAAATATGTTCCCATAATTAAGAACGTAAAAAATAAATTGGGGACTTCGTTTGGTGACGTAATTAATACCGCGGTTTCTTCGAGCGTTCTTGATTACATGTTAAAGGTAAGATGTTCTCATGCAATTCACCACGATCAGAGAATGAATCGCACATATTTATTACAATTGAAATACACTATTTTCGATGGACACCAACTCGAAACTCCCAAGAACGGCATCATATCTTTTCATCGTATTTACTGTCCGGGCCATTTGCAGTGGTCCTAAATCCCTAAGGTAATGCTCCCCTTTACGCGTAGCAATTGGGAAAAACATAATATACGAATAACTTGTAATGTAGTCGATAATATTTAATCTGAATATGTTCCCTACCACAGACCCGATCCTAGATTCATGTTAAATGAAAAGCCGCTCCTACTTTTTTCGGGATATCTTTCATTACTTAAGTAATACATCCAGACACAATAATATCAACATTTATTATACATTTCGAAATATACAGGTACAAAAATAATATTAAACAAATATAAAACAAAAAACAACATAAATAACATTTTCTAAATACTATATATAATATTACTACGTACATACATAATATTACAACATATTTTCATAATATGCCTTTTTAGCTTTCCTCGATGCAAATTCATCAATAATTTGGGTGAGCTCAATTGTTTCCAAAATTTCTGATTTAATAGAAATGATGGCCAGATCTGAAAGTCTCTCTTGAGACATATTACTTCTTAAATAGTTCTTTATAATTTTTAGTTTGCCGAAGCTTCGTTCTCCGGGAGCAACTGAAACAGGCAAAATTAAGGAAATTCTAATCGCCAGAACAAAATTTGAAAAATAAGAAAGAAGTTCATGTTTCTAAAATGGCAATTGGTGTGTTTTTATCTGGAAATACTTCCTTAAAGGAAGATATTTCATTAAAGAACTGAGAATCATTAATGTCTTTAAGAATCTCGTCGTTTTCATTAATTTGCATTTTAACGCCCAAATTCAAGCAAGCTATCATAAACGCATCTGTAGAGAGAGATTTAAATTCGTGTAAAAAAATTAAATACATAATTACATTAGATAATAATTTAAATTTGTCGTCGACTAAAAATATGGCGTGGTGTATAAGAGAAAAGCAAAATGCAATACCCTGTATCATCACAGGTTACATTGTCAAAATGACACTTTTGTTTTCTATTCCCTAAATACTCAAATTCGGATGCAATCTTTAATTCCTGACATTTCAACGAAGCAACCTCCATAAAAATCTTAAATTGGTCATCAGAGCGATGGAAAATTAATTTTGTAAACCCCCAACACATTCGGCAATATTTATCGCGGAATGTTGTAACATGTTGCTTAGAATATCAATTTTTGATAAGGGATCGTACCAAATAAAAATGGATAACATAAATAGAAATTTCCGTATTTTTTATCCTGCCCGTAGTGGTATTTCCTGCAAGATAATTCAATGCAGTAATTAATTCAAAAAAATTGATTTTACAGATCTTCATTCACTCTGATTTCCCATCTAGTTTCACTCAAAGGTTTTAAACTCAAAATTTTAATATGTTTTTTTTTAAATATCTCATTTTTAAGGTGAAGCAGAAAGAAACTGATAAGTTTCTTAAAGTAAATCAAAAAAAAAAAAAAAAATTTCAGCACTGCTACTGACAGGTATCATTGACGCTAAGTTTAAGGAATGAGTTGCACGTGGGATATATAAAACTCTGAGATTTATATTCATGATTCGTTTCTTGTAAACCTATATTTCCTCCTTTCATGTTAGACCTATCATCATAGCCGTGATCGCGAATGTTTCGCACATCTAAGTCGAATTTAGGTAGTATTTTCTCCAATAGAAAATTATTCAACCCCTCTCCAGTACAATTCATAACTGATAAGAACCTCAAAAGAAATTCAAAGATTTCAACTTTGTTATCAGTGGTTGAAACACATCCCACTATAATAATAAATATGTGGCATTTGAGTTTTAGATTCTCTAGATTTAGAGATATTATTGACATGTTCAGAAATAATAAAGTCAAATTTGAATCAATGGATTTTAATTATCATCATCCCTTCGATATACTTCTGAGGATGGTTCTCGAAATGCTAATTTTTGAGCAGCTAAAAACTGTATAACAGCAATCATTCTTTCAATGATTGTATGCCAGCGCTTTTTTTCACAATAGTATATATTTTCTTGTTCTTGATCTCCTGCAAGGAATAAAATCCATTCACCGTCAATATATTGGACAATTGTAAGTTAACTAGAGAGGCTGTAAAATTTCTAAAATTCGGAGGTAATTTATTATAGATTTTGATAGCTACTACCTCTGGTGAAAGCTGTTGAAGAGTTAATCGTGATTTAGGTATTGCTAAATCATCTCTGAGTCTAGTATTGTGATCATCTAAGTCCATGGATCATCAAATTAAACCTCTGCTGTAGAGCGGGAAGCAGCAGCAGCATCTACTTTACTTTGACTGCTGGGGAATGTTGAATCTTCCGTAATATCCTGCTCCTTATTTTCTGTTACTGTGGCGGAGTACAGCCAGAAGTACCAGGTGTCGGTGCATTTGGGGCTTGTTCAGGAGGATGCTGTTAAAAACAATTTTCCAATACTCCTTGACTCTTTCCTGTTTTTTCTTTTCTCGTTCCTTTTTACAGAACGCACCGGACCGCCCTTTAGTCCTTCTATCAGACATCTAAATAAAAGTATGAATTAAATATTAAACTTTACACTACTACATATATAGTTTAAATTAAATATATTGAATTTAGATTAATTAAATATATTTTAAGTTTACTTACTTTTGCGTTAGATTTAGAATCAACCTTCCACGTTTAACGAATTTCACTTGTAAACTCTCATTGTTTTACCCCTTTTATAAGATGCCTATCCCATTACTCTAGGGAACACCCCGAAATTTCACAGATCGGGGATATCCCCGACAAAATAGAATCTCAATGTTTGAACCGGACTGAAGAGCAGTAATTCCCCGATTTTGACGCGTTTGTGGCGCTATTAAAATATCAACGCACTTTTCAAGTTACTCTTCTCGAAAATGTTTGTGTTAAAAAATCTAATTCCATACCTTGATGAAATTGTAGATATACTTACATACCTATGTTACAATTTATTTTCTTCTTCGGAGAGTATTTACTGTTTAGTATTTATCTAAGTTTGTCCAACAATATTTCTATAATTTTAATTGAAACGTTATACGTATGCAAATAAAGAAGTGAATCAGTTTGTGCATCCAGATTTTGAGCAACGTGCTCTTTTGCCGATGCAAATAACATAGTTTTTTTCATTTAATTTTTTTATTTGCTCATCACCTAGGATCGGGCCTGCCCTACCATATTACATAATGGTCCGAACAGTACGTCTTTATTAAATCGGCATTGATGTTGCCAGATTGTGGCAGACACTTCTTGCGCTTTTATTTATAGAGAGGAGTCAACACGGATACCGTATCGGCTTCATCAATTGTGCGAGCAAACCGGCAAGATTTATTGGAAATTATAAACGGCACTTACAAGTTTAAAAATATTGCCAATCATTTAACTATGGTGACGTATAAGGTACCGTTTGGGATGAACGAAACTAGTATGGAAAATAAAATCTTAAGAATGAATCGCGTCAGCAAGGATTTAGCCGATTCTATCGATCCAATTGTAAGTAAATCAAAACACATTTCTTCTAGCGCGAGTGGCAATGCGGTGGAACGTCCATCCGTCCACTTTTACGTCATCCATCTTCGCGTTGGTTTTATTTAATGGAACCCTAAAAGAATTAATAACGAAGAATTTCATTATTAAATTAAGTTGAAGCAATAATTGTATCCGCCCAATTCAAGATACATGTCAACTTTAATCATACTCTCCCCTTTTCATCGTTAGGACAAAATATACATATGTATATTGAAGTAGATGATTTTAGTTGGTCTACAGTCTTTTTCAGTACGTTTGTACGTATTTGCCAAAAACTATCTTTAAGTTGCTTCTAAAATCTGCGATGTATCCAACAACTTTAACCACTACGAACCTGGTGGGTTTCGACGAGTGTTCTTGTTTCGGTTATCCATTGGACGATGTGTTCTTTTGCGTACCGAACGGCCCACTAACAGGTGAGTACAATACACCCATTCGATTTAAAAGAAGCGAGTCGAAACTGCATTTTCATCAGTTGCTCAAATAATGCGTAAAAAATTTTTAACGTTTCAGTGTACCGACACAATTATCAATTTCGTTTTTTGATATGTCGTATACAAAATAGTTTTGTTCTTTTGTTTTTCTAGTTTTCTTGTTCAGCCTCTTTTCCTACGATGGACGACTGTCGATGACAGTTTGTTCTCGAAACGGCCACGTCCATAATAGGGAAGAGCTTCAGACGATCCTCGATAATGCTTTACGATATATCGATCAGGCAAACGAAGAAATATTTTAAATTCTGTACAACGCAGTATACAGCTAACCTTGTAAAAACAATCAAATCAATACAAATATGTTTTCACTACATTATCAGAACTAATGTAAAATTGTGGAAATAAAGAAAATGGATTTTTTTGTATAATTGTATCTTCTAATCCCCGGATTCCCGACTTCGCCTTGAAACTTTCAAGTATGCTTGCGACGAAAGATAGTTTTAATACAAGCCCTATAAACAAATTTGCTGATTAACGCATCGGGCAATGTGACACTAGGGTGGTTACAATATATGTGGTATGGGTATTAAACCTACCCGGGCCCCCAACCAAGACCTACAATTAGTAAAATCGTTAGTTTAATACAGAATAATTGATAAAGAAATTGCAGACAAGGCATTGTCTAAAATAATTAACAATTTCTGGTATCTCAATTAGCAGCAAATTGCTTTTTCATTTTTCTATGATATTTTACAAACAGATGTCAAAACAAGAATGGTTAAAAAGTTAATTCTGATGACAGGGATGTAAAAGCAAAACTTAATTTCCAAGAACTTAATAATTTATCGGACAAAGAAATTGATTTTTTTGTTTCTTCTCGGACTCTAAAATTTTTTAAGAGATTTGAAATAATACAGATTTTTTAAATACTGATCCCGATGTATGATGTGAAAATCAACATTATTTAAAAGCTAAAAATTTTGAAAGGTCTAAGACTAGTTAATGACACAGCTGAGAGAGGAGTAAAATTAATCCAAAATTTCAATTCATCCTTCCGACAAAAGACGAAGAACAACGACAGTTTCCATTATTAGACGTGTGAAGGACGTTGGAAAAGGCGCTCTAGCATTGAATGAAAACGCAAATATAGCAGATGATGCCCAAGTAGCAATTTCTATCAGGGACGTTGACATCCATTTTAAAAAGACAAAAGAAGACACTACTAAGTCACGAGATTTGTTAGAGGTGGTTACATCGCCATCGAATCACTTTTCATTACAATTTAACAACGGATGGTGCTCCGGAAACACGAAAGTTTAGTAAAATTGATTGTAAATAAGGCCTACAAAGTGGGTAATATTTTAACGCTAGGCGCCAATTCATAGCCATCCAAATGAACATACTCTTTGGGATACAGCCAGTATGTTTGCTTTTGTACTTTCAAGAAATATTTCCAAGTTACTCAATTTATTGCGCAAACTCTGTATGTTCTGGTTTATAGCAGTAAAAATGTAGTTTTCGTTATGTGCAGTGTTGTTTGCTAAATATTTGCTATTATGTTCTGACTTTTCTGAAAATTTCTAAATGGTCTTGTAATTGTATTAATTGAACACAGGTTGGGTTCCAACATCTCTTCATAATTTTCTTCATTGGCTGCGATCTTAAAAGCCGCTATATTTTTATTCTTTATTTGTAATTGTGAAATAAAAATCCATTTCAGATTCTCTGCTGCTGTTAAAGTTGTGTTTACTCTTTTTCCACGAACTGTATTTACTCTGTTAGTATGTTTATGTTCCGGTAATGTTTTTGCTTGCAACACTTCTTTGGGTTTATCAGCTTTCTTGTCTGCTATATTATGTTGTTCAGTTAACTCGTGCTGTTTATTTTTAATTGACGTACCTCGTTTCTGTTTTCGTAGTTGAATATTTGGTGCGGTCAGTATTTTTATCTCCAGATCTTATGTCGGCAAACATGAATCCAAAAATATCATAGTGACTGTTAGTTTGGGAGAAACGTTCTTTCAGTGAATTGATAGCACAGTCTAGTACGTAAAAATCGAAGCTACTTCTAAAAGCCTTCTTTGGCTTCGAAATTGCTTTATCTTCAGATTCATGGTCAAAATGACGTTTGATGTTTCAAATTATTTTTACGGTTGAACTTTTGGCGCCTCCCTAGACGCGTCGCCCGGAATTAATGAAAATATCCTGCAGCATTAGCCGTTTGTATATGATAAATATATCCGATAATCATTGGTTTGAACGACGTAGTTATACAACAAACTTTGTGACATTCCAGATACGAAATATTCGCTTAGAACAAAAAAGAAGACAAAACTGTAATTAAAAACGGTATGAAAATTGGTTGCTTTACAATCAAGAATTTCCCAGGAATTCGTTCGGTCACCGGCGGGAAAAAAGTATTAGAATTCTGGTACGTGACGTCCCTTCGAGTCGTAAATTCCGAACTGGACGGACGCAAATCCGGCGCGCGTCGACGTTCGCCGATAAGCGACTTTATTTCCGGGCGCGCGTCGACGTTCGCCGATAAGCGACTTTATTTCCGGGCGCGCGCCCCGTTTCTCCCCCTCCTCGCTCCCCCTCCTTCCTCTAGAATTAGCGCCGGGATCGGCCCCGGAGCGCAGGTATTCCGGGCGACCGGCTAGGTTGTTTATCGGAAGGCTAAACGAAATTAGACTTGGAAATTAAAGGCTATATTTTAGCCGAGCACGCATAGCCATTTAAAATTCCTACTGGTCGCTTATTGCAACGTATTCGTGGTCAGCTTTTAATCTTTTTAAGTTTTATAATTGCCAAGAATGCGAATATAAAACGTATTGAGTCCGGTAAGCAGATGTACATTCACGAAATTTTGGAACCATTCGATTTACCATATACACAAGTGCAAGACAATGCCCGGTTGCCGCAACTCTATTACGATTCTCGCCAAAGCGGCCAACATCATCCTATTCTCAATTGACCTGCGTCATCGCCGGATCTACCGCCCATAGAACATGTTTGAGATATGATGAGTCGGAGGGCTGTTATGTTTCCTAACCATCCAATGATCTTACAATAGCTACGTGGTGCCCTCTACAAATTGCTTAGAATGAGCTTCCATAGCAGTCAATAGATCGTGGTCTTAGAAACAGGCCCAGACGAGTAGTAGAATCTATTCGTTTACTCATTATGGAATGTTCCCTAAAAAGTGTACCAATTTTACAATGAAAACTTAATCACTTATAACAAAAAGTACCAAGTTTGCTTTAAAGATCTACCATCATCTGGGTTTGTTAATCATAAAACACACCAGAATATTCATTTTAATGTGAAAAGTTAAATATAACTTCTTCAATACTTCTTAAGTAAAGTGTTGAAAAACGTTTTTTCAAAAATATAATAGGTCAATTTTCTTTTCGGTTTATATACTGTCCGAATTCGCCACTATGTGTAGGGCCAATTCTGACTGCAATTATTTTACACATAAATTTGAATTCTGCATGAGGTAGAGGTTATTTCGGACAAAAAAGAATAAAAAAAAGCAAATATATTTTGAGTTTGTAGGGATTTGTCATGTGACAAATTAATACTACTATAATTCTTAAATATATTTATATAAATATATAAAAATGTTTATATTCAACAATAGATCAGTCAATAAAATAAAATAAAATATTCTTATAAAAAATAACTATTATTATAACAATAAATATTACCTTGAATATTACAGCAAATTTAGTCAGGTAGGTAGGTACCCTATTCAACTTTTACAAGAGGATTTAAAGATGGAAATTGATATATTTTTCTCCTCAGTCCATTCTAGGAACTAAACATTTGTACTATTTGAGTTTTCCTTTTCGAACATATCTTCATCCTCAATTCCCTTCACTCTTGTTAACACTGTCTTCATTACTAAAGTCGTGATACGAAATCTCTTCATTACTAAAATTATCTGATTCTTCCTCTTCTTGCCTAAGGGCACTTAAGCTTATTCCCTTGCCAGGTTTAAAAGTCAGCTTCTTACTCCTTTCTTTCTTGGTTTTTGGAGAACCTTCATCAACCCATTTAGTTTCTTTAAGAAAGACCTTGAGAGTGTCACGCCAATGGCTTTCGTCTAGAGTTACCTGAAGGTGTGTTCGGAAATTTATTTAAAAGAAAATTTGCACCCGGAGCTACAACTTCACAAGCTCTGAAACCAGACTTGATATTTGTTTCTATAGTGTTTCCGGTGCCTATCTCAAGCCGATTTAAAAAGACCCGGAAACTCCGATTTCGGCTCTTATTGTCGCTTATTTTTCAGTTTCCACTCGGCTAAAATCTTGCGCCAGGCTTTCTTCGTGGGTGCAAAAAGTGAAACGTCCAATGTCTGTAAATGATGGGCAACGTTGGGAGGAAGTAAAACAAATTCAATATTATTACTTGCGCAATATTCAACGACGTGCATGGAAACGTGGGTCGCAAGATTGTCTCCAATTAACACCTTTTTTCCTTCCAGCTGTTTAAAATAGGGTAAAGCTATTCTGTCATACCAGTATCTTAAAATGTTGGTTTGTCAAATCATCCGAATTTTATGCGATTATAGACTGTACCTTTAGGATCCCTTTCCAACCAGGTTGGATAAAGATGCGTCGCTTTATAAATCACATTGAACAGAAGTACTGGCTGTACACGTTAGGACTTCATTTAAGTGACCAAAAGAGGGTCTTTTATTTCAACTTATCCTTGGTTGAGATCCCCATCAAATTTTCCATCTTAAATTAAGTCCTTTATAAATAATATATGAGGGGGAGGGGAGGGGTAGCATTATCCAGAGTTTGCTTAGACATCATGACAGAAACACTGCCTTTGCTGGAGTCCATAATTCGATCGACCCTTTCGGATCATCTGCGGATGATCTTCCAGGAACATCAGCACTGTTTTTTCTTTGTACGAGAGAAAGATTTTTGGCTCCATACAAAGATTTCTTTAGCGTCTGTACATTGTACAAAGATTTTTTTTTATAGATCAATTACTATTATTATGTTGTACAAAACTAAAAATCTCTCGTACAACTTTCTGACTTCAGAAATAGCTTTTTTAAATTATCTTCCAAATGGTTCATGAAGTTGGTGCCGATTTTCTTTTTATACTTCCGAATCATTGTTGTCCGAATTCAGACCACTTGTAAGCATATTTTCAAAAAATAAAATGTAGAAAGTAAAGAAGTTAAAATAAAAATTTGTTTTTTTGTACAAAACTTACCAAACCAATGTATATTAATATCAAAATATATATGTATTCCTTAGGCTATAAATTCTAGGAGATGATTTTCCATCCATAATTTTCCCATTCCATTATTTAATTTGAAACTGGAAAAGTTAGTTTGCTCACCCCCGTTCGTATTCCCAACTCCAAAACTGCCCCTTCCCTCTCTCCCCCGTCCCTTCGCAAAAGAAAAAGATGTTGCGTTGCATCAAAGGCAGCTCCGTCATGGACGAGTGTGCAGAGCCGGCTTTTTGCCGTTCGCCGACGGAAAACAAAGCGTATCGCGTTAATTAATCATATACCGTTCATCTCTTGTTTCGAAAACGAATAAGGATAAATATTAAAACTCCGATCGCAAAGTTTTTCAAACGGAGAGAGAACTTTTTCTTATTATTTTTGTTTCGAGGTTTTTTCCTTCGTTTGTTTTCTTTTCCGGTTCGAACGCGAACCGGATGATTGATGAACGAATTTGAATTTATAAGTTAAAGTCGCTAAAGTAGAATAGAAACTTTTGTTCGAAAGTGGAACAAAAAAGACAGCGCAAAACGCGGTTGATAATTCTAAAAGGATAATACAGAAGTTATGCGAAGCTTGACGACATCACATTAATGATTTTCTTTTAAGAAAGAACCGCGAAGCGGTTGAAATAGTTAAATCGATAGCCGTTTAGTTATCTTGCGAAAAGAGCGAGCCTGGATAAGCAAAAACACGTTTCTCAATCGATCGTTCAAAACGAGCACTTTGATCCTCCTTTGATCGTTTCTCGGCGCCACGATCTCCGCTCCCTATTCGATGTCGTTTATTTCAGCTGCACGTCGAGACAAGGAACTTCCATTTAGTTAAGTTCTGAGGTTTCTCCTTTCGAAAATGGGTTTAATAGAGTAGTTTGAGTTCGTAATTAAATGAAAATAGGTAAGTATTAACCCGAAACCGACGAACAGCGGGGCCCGCATACACGCACGAAGTCGTAGTTCGTCGTCTACAAATAACACAAGGAGAAACAGAGATCGTCTTCCTTGTATTACAATGTTTCGCCGACGAACTTGTTAAAGGAGAACAGATAACTTGGATGTTTGTTTCTTAACTTGTTCGGCTTCCTTTGTCGGGGCGAACATGACGACGATACCGGCTAATTATTGCTACCGGCGGCGTACTTTGAGATTTCGCACGTGTCAAGTGTAGTTACTGACTAAATTTGAAGACGACCATTTTCGGGGAAATAACTTACAAGTATTTAGATCGAATTCTCCCAAATCCCTATTGTTTATTAACCTTCCTATACTCACGTCAAAATGAAAGACGTATACTATACTATATAAGTCGGTCTCACAGACCGTATGCGTGAGTATAGGAAGGTTAAATACAACACAGACAATGTCGCTATAACTTAGGTATAGGATGTAACGAAACGGAGTAAACTCAAATTTCAAAAGCCTAGCAAAATTTCTTGATACCTTGACTATACTTATTTCTACCAGTCAAAATGACTGGTCTTAAGGCTGGTTTATATTGGTATAGTAAATGGGTTAGTTACTTGTACCATCAGCTTGTAAGAAAGCTACTAACCCAATGGAAACCGGATAGGCACATACTAGTACAAGCCCGGCGGACTATTTACTTACCCACTTACCCACTTATCCACTAACCTTTCCCCACTACCACATTCCCGACTATTCTGTCGACTAATCTCCAAACTAGCCCGGTGAAAACCCTTTGCGGAAAGTATAGACCAGCTAGTCAGACAGTGAATATCTGTGTCGCGTTTTATTTTCTGTGACTATTTATATTTTAAAACACGAAACAGATACTGAAGAGTCCTGTAGCTATTTCCTGTTGCTACAAAGTTGAGCGTAATTTCAAGCTTGATTCTAGTTGGTATGGCATTTCTCAAAATTGTGTCAGACCTTTGGATTGCTGGAGAAACTTTATTGAGTAAAATGTCAAATTGTTCAGGTGTCAAACGGAGGCACAAACGAAATTCTTTGGGATATTCTGTAAAGAGTTCTTTCAAAAGAAGTGCCGATGTCCATTTTCTGAGCCCCAACCTTTTCGAACGACAATGTTTCTCCTCAATCACACTATTAATTTCTGTAATCAAACATTCGGGAATACGCAAAAAAACTTTTTAAGTCGAATATGTTGCTGGATTCTATTGGAACGAGAAGAAGTACGCCCGCGGAAAGGATTCATCCTCTTTCTACGAAGGAACAACTGGTACTGGCAAGTCCAAAAACATATTCGAGGTGTAGACACTTACTTGTCTGCTGTCTAGGTAAGTACACTAGCTAAGCTACCTACTTGTACAAGTAACTGTCTCACCTACTATACCAATGTAAACCAGCCTTTAGAAACAATGGTTAGTGAGATTTTCTGTTTTTATATATTTTTTAAAGAAAGATCAATGACTACATTGAGGTTGACACAAATATCCATCGGTAAACTCCTCACCACACAATTGTTTATAATAAAATCGGTGACACGTGTTTCGCTAGCTCGAGGCAAGCATCTTCAACAACCGCATAAACCGAACTTCGGTAAATATGCTATTGTAGCAAATTTAGGTTTCAACGTCAGATGCCAGCCAAGATTTTGTATCCGGTCTTCGTTGGAAAGAGTTGCCCATCCACCGTAATATACGCCTCTGGTTTGGAGCACATTTGCCTATTTTCAATAAAGGTATTCCAAACTGTTGAAACAAAAGCAAATTTGTCTGTATGTAAACGTTGACTCCTTTCGTGTTTTTTTCTGTCAAAACGAATACAACGTATCGGATGTATAACTTTAAAATGAGGGATTTACAAGAGATAGCGTCAGAACCATACTGTAAATACTTTCATGGAAATACTTCGTCATATGGCTTTAGTTGTCAGCATGCGCCAATTCGCTGAAGTGTAAGCATTTTAATTTTTTCGTGTTCGAACATGTCAGCATACGTGCCAAAAAAGCAGCAGTCTTGCTTTGCTTCTACAATACGAAAAAGAAGTGCTGCTGTAACTCATCGAATTTTGTCGGAAGATTGCGGTGAACATATACCCCGTCGTTGAAAGCATGCGAGTTCTGGTTTCGACCCTATAAAACCGGTAATTTTGACACCAAAGACAAGAAACGGCCTGGCCAAGGAAAAAGTTCGAAGAGAAACATTTGGAGGCATCACTCAGCGAACACTCGTGCCAAACGCAAGAAGAGTTTGCAGAATCGTTGAGAACGACACAAACAGCAATTTCCAAGTTCCTGAAGGCATTGGGCTTCATACAAAAGCAAGGAAACTACGTGCCGGATAAGTTGAAGCCTCGCGACGTTGACAGGCGATTTTGCATGCCAGAAATGCTTCTTGAACGATACAAAAAAGTCATGTGGGCATCGAGCGGTAACTGGGGACGAAAAATGGATCTATAATAACAACCCTAAACGCAAGAAAATCTGCCACATCGACTCTGAAACCGAACATTCATGGTGCGAAGGTGTGGTAAATGTAGTGTTAAAATCTCCCAAAGGTTTCTGGCGAAAATCTTATAAAATCTACTAACCTTGTGGGACTACGAAGACTAGAAGATTGGATTTAGATTTGAAGCAGAATTTGCGATACCACGATACTTTCACAAATCTATTCAATATCTACACACGTGCTTATATACATATTTTTTGATCTAATTCAATCAGGAATAAAAGTCGCCGCCTTTGTTCTTTTGTCTGAAGTACAAGCGATGTCGGATACGGCTTATTTATACGGAAAGTTTAGTAACGTAAATACGAAACGCCGACGGCGGAAAATTACATCAGCGGCGGTACGCACGGCTTTGTGAAAAAAAGGAAAGGGAAAATTCTCGAACTCGGAGTGGCGGCGCCCGCCGCCGCCGCCGCCACCGCCGGTCCAACGGAAAGTAATTTTAAAATTATTTACGGTTGCCGGGAAAATACGGTTTCGGCGAACCGGCGGAATAACGCTACAAAAGGATTCTTGACGGGCCCCCTCCTTTTGTAGATATTTAATGTGGCAGTATAGAAGCACCGGTTATTACCGTTACGCCAAATGAGAATTCTAGTCGCCGGTCTTCGAAATTATGTCGATGACGAAGAGCGCAAGGTTAAACGGTTTTCTTTTTTTTTTTTCGTTTGAAGGGTGCTTGTCTCGAGCTTTAATTCCTCCGTTCCTATAATAAGAGAAAAAAAAAAGGAAGAGGAAATGAAAATGAAATTCGAATGAAAATCATATCACAAGGAAGTGCTGTTAACGAGCGGAGAGAACAATGAAAAAGGATCTGCTCTCAAGTTCTAACTAAAATCAGTATTAAAAATGGGGAAGGGGGAGAAGGACTTAGTTCTGAAAGTTTGGGGTGGCTAATTTCTCCTTGTAATTAAGTAGGATTGGTAGACACTTTACTAGAAGCTGTAAAAAGGTTAGGAAGGAAAAATAGGAGGTTATCTTTAAAGGTTATATTGGATAACTACTATATTTACGGATGAAAATCTTTTAACCTTCCTATACTCACGTCAAAATATGAAACACGTATACTATACTATATAAATCGGTCTCACAGACCGTATGCGTGAGTATAGGAAGGTTAAAAATAAACAAGAAATGGTTTCGATATGTGATTAAATTTGAACCCATTTGTACCCGCGGTCCTTATTTTTAGTACGGTAAACTGTACCCAAATGAGTACAGCGGGTACAAATGGGTTAAGGCGTACAGAAGAGAGAAAATACAAAGAGGAACTTAATTGCGGGTTCTCATTACTTAATTTCATTGATCAATATCATTGAATCTATGCCATTGAAATAAAATAGATCAATATGAACATCCATTCAACGACATTGTTCAATAATATCAGGTTTCAATCAAAGTGGAAGGCGTTTCTACTTCTGGTTGATCAAAAACTGATTCAATTAAATTGAACATTCACCTGGGATGATAATACTATTTTCTTTGCTTTAATAATGTGTTCTGTTGTTTCGATTTTCAATGGTATTGGTTCTTCCTAATATCCTAAATCTTTCAAATCTTCAAATCAAAATAGCAAAAGCATTTTCTGAAATTCTACGGGCTCGTGAAAGCCTATAATTAAAAATACGTTGTTGTAAAGAGAGAGGAGCACTTATCGGATATGGTTTCAGAAGATTTGTCCGCAATGGGAAAGCATCATCGCCCACGAAAACGCTGTTAGATGGAATATTGAGTAAATTTTGCTCTATAGCTTCATATAAAGATGATTTCGAAAATACCGTGGCTAAACGTATGTTTATAATTGTAGTAATCTGATCCTGTATATGGTGGCTTACACAATGTTTGCCATCCATTGCTCCGCAGCAAGTTGGAAAGTTGCATTTTTGCTAAACCCATTTTCAATGTAAAAAGAATGCCGCCTGAAAGAACAGTTATATGTCAGGAAAAATTGCAATCTGTAATGACCCAAGAACGGCTACACCAAATTACCAACACGTCATATCCAAGTAATAGTTCAGTTTACTCTGCAACAGCATCTTCATATCCAATTTCACCACCCACCAATATAGACCTAGCCAAGACATCATAATCCCGGCTTTAATGGGCATTTAAACAAGTATACATACCTTTTTTACTTTGTTCAACTTCTTTCTTTTACTTTTTTCTTGGTTAACAAAAATATACTAAATTATCAAACTTACCTTAA
The DNA here is from genome assembly GCA_038088585.1 of Chrysina gloriosa. Classification (NCBI taxonomy): domain Eukaryota; kingdom Metazoa; phylum Arthropoda; class Insecta; order Coleoptera; family Scarabaeidae; genus Chrysina; species Chrysina gloriosa. Next base: position 49,602,013 of record CM076093.1, on the reverse strand, counting down.
TGAAGTCTTCTAATGCTTTACAAACATCTGGCAGAAATTGTGAAATACTGTTCTTGGCCACCTGTACAGTGCACTCAGAGATGGAAAAGAATCTACTGTAGCTAAATATCTTAAAACTACTTGTAATTTTAGTTTTGCTGGAAGGGCGCCCCTCAATAAAGTTTCTTTTTCTGTGTAAACAGTGATACTTTAAGTAGAAGCTCGTCAAGTTTTTCTTCGCTCATTCTTAAATTGTTTTTATATGTATCCAAGTCATCCCTAGCCAATTCCACCAACCCAACAGCTTTACTGAAGCATCTTCATACCTCCGTCTTACGATCCATGGTCTCACCCACCAACGACGAGATTTTCTTTTTTCCCCGTTTCTGATTACGTTAATTTTCTTCTTTGCAGCCATTTTTAATATAGACTGAATATTCAATGTTCTTGAATAGTGTGTCTATGTTCAGTTACATAGATTCAATGATATTGATCAATGAAGTTGACTAATGAGAAACCGCCTTAATACGCGGGGGATGATTGACAGCAACTTTCGGTTTGGTCACGTCTTCCACGTTGACGAACAATGTAAGCTGTAAAAAAGAAACAGACGAATATTCCCCGCGGTATAGTCGATATTCCCTGAAACGTATCGAAACTATGACCTTCAAGTGGAGTCCCCTGAAAACAAGGAAAACCACCGGTAAATCAATTTTAAGGTTAGCAACTCCAAGTAATTGCCCAATTTAATAGAGGTAACACCTACGAAGAGGAAAAGGGGGAGGACGAGCCGCACCAAAAGCGGACTTTGATAATTAACGATTATTTCTGCTTCTTTATTCTACAGGGAAACAAAATAAAGGTCGAGATAAACATTACATACCGTAAAAATAGCACAACGATCCCAATTTGCATTCCTTGTTTATTCCCCGTTGCGCATTTACGCTTTCGTCGGACCATACGAATAATTCTGTTGGTGTTGTTGTTGTTGTTGTTTGCGAACCGTAAACTTCAATTTACAACGGGCATTGGGCGTGAAACCTGCCCACGTAACGGAAGCCAAGCTGCGTGCGCGCATGTGTGTATGTGTATGTATAACATACAACACACTGTTGTATACAGTCCGGCGTTCTGTTTGCTCGACATCGGTGTAGTATGGCTTTCTGGACATGCAGCAATTGAAGTTTGCGCTATCGGAAACTACGTCGTTATGTACTTACCTACGGTGAGAAGAAAATGTAAAAGGCGCAAATTTACGCGAGATGAAAATAAATAGTCGTTGAAGGAAACTCCGGAACAATTCAATTTCGCATGGCAAGAATAACAAATATGTAAGCAAAGAGCTTTTCATAATCATAATCAAGCTTTATTAGTCGATAGTTCAACCTGGAGCAAAACTTCGTCAGATTAATACAATTACGTAAAATGTAGTACAAAATAAAGAATATATAACTTGCATATAGAATATATAGAAGATAAGAATTATAAATAAAACATTCATTTTGGGTCAAAGTTCAGAACATTTTAATTGAAATATGTTGTAGTTACTCTACAAGTTGGAAGTGAAAAACAATATCCGATTAATAAGTAGCACGACTACGTTGGTAGACGTCGATTCTTTTCATAAAATTTTCAACATTTCACATTTGGCCATAACTGCATAATTATGGCTTAATCTCACGAATTACGCTATCGTTGTTAGCCTTGAGCTTTGAAATGCTTGATGGATTATCCTTATAAACTGCATCTTTCACGCAACCTTAAAGGAAATAATCTAACGGTGTTAGATCGCTTAATCTTGGTGGCCGATTGACATCACCTCTACGCAAAATCAAATGTCCACTGACGTTAGTTTTCAATAAATCGATTGGTTCTTGAGCTATAGGGCCATCGTCGATAACCATATCATCCAAAATAGACCATAAGAAATTGATTATTATGTCTCTATAGCGCCCTCCATTAACGATAATGACAGTATCAGCCCTGTTGTTGCGGAAATACGATCCAATCACACCACCAGCTTACAAAACACACCAACAAACACGGGATGAATGTAATGGTTGTTCAACAATTGCCCTCGGATTTTCAGAAGGCTAAAGATGACAATTGTGTTTGTTTGAACGTAATCATTCAAATGAAAATCAACTTCGTTAGAAAAGACGATTTCGTCTGAAAATCCAGCACGTTGTTCGAGGATGAAATCAGCAAATTGTCGACGTTGATCATCGTGATCTAGTGGTTTCAATTCTCGAACCAATCGGACTTTATAAGGCTTTACAGTCAAATCTTTGCGCAATACTTTCGGCGCGAAGGGCTCGCGGTCAAGCGCAATTGTTGAGAACGCCGTGGAATTGATAAATTTGCATTCTCCTCAACATTATCGCTTAGAGCATCAATATTTTCTTGCGAATGACCAGTACACGTACGGTTTACCGTGGCTACGTTGTGTACTGATCCAGATGACTCAATTTTTTCCACTAAATTCTTAGTTGCTCTGATGGACGATTATAACGGCCGAAAATATCCACGATTTTACGAAATGTGATTTTTACGGATCAACCATTTCCCCAATCGATTTGAATTATTTTTATGCGATTTTCGAACGAAATTGATATCATTTTATTAAATGATAGAACTTTTACTGTAAACATAACCACAAACTGAATGACGCAGAGATTACCGACTCTATGCTAAAAAGATATACGATAAGATAAGATAGATATATATCTATTTCACACGGCAATATGGTAACGTTTGAAAGAGGGCGCTAAATATCTAGGGTGTGTTTCCTTAGAGAAGAGCACATTACGTCAGCGGCGCAATGAACCAAATTTGGTGTTCTGTATACGTTACCATGGCAACCGACTAGCGAAAGTCAATGAAACGTCACATTTCGCGCATATTTTCATAACGTAATGTGCTCTTCTCTAAGGAAACAAACTATAACTGCTCGCGAAATTTAAAAGTACTGGCGGGAAATTTAAATTAATATTAAATGTGCTTATCGTCGGTTTGAAGGCAAGACTCACCAAATTACATTTTCATCCAAAATAAATAATTAATACGTAAATATTGATTAGCATGTATTTCACGCGTATTTACGTGTTCATAATTCATTTTAGATTAGAATGTAACTTGGTGAGTTTTTCCTTCAAACTAATGATATATAGGTATAATAGGTACAAGAAGAAAACAAAGAAAATGTATATTATAAAGGAGAAGAAAAATTAATTATAGTTTTATATGATCGTTTTCCACCACAACAATTGCAATTGCAGAAAGTCCTGTTCTAGAAGCCGATGAAAGAAGATTCAAGACGTTGCTAGAAGAAATGGCTCGTCAAAAGAATAGGCGCATTTTCCTTTTGAAACGCAAATGTCACAATATCTTTCCAAATTTTATTGGAGAGAGTGTGAATATCGGGTTTGAAATTGATTCAATGAAAATGAGAATATAATTATTATTTCAATCTTAGTCTTATTTAAATTTGAAGAATAGTTTCAAGAGCTTGGAGAAAGTTACAAATGCAAACGAAAAAGTAGAAAATAGAATTCTACATGACTCTCTTGTAAAAGTTGCCAAATAGATACATCTCAGTGAGATAATTTATGTGAGAGTTATGTAGAATTTTATTTTTTACTTTTTCGTTTGCAATCTTGTTTAATTCTGGAATACACCGGATTAATGACACTCATCTTGCATTTGTCTGGAAATTTTGCACCTGGTGATAACATGTAGCAGCGGCCCTCACAAAGAATTTTTCCTCTTTTTAATCAGATAAGATATTTTACGCAGTAGATTTTTCTGGTTAACTGACGGAAAAACCAAAACCACATTCAAATACGTTTCCCGATTTTCTCTATTTTACGTTTAATCGAAAGCCCATCGCGCGAAGCTTGTATCGGCATTATTGAAAATTCGACGCCGCTTCCCTCGTCCCGTACCGCGTGACTTTTTCACCGTTTAACAACAACAATATATTGGATTACGCGTGCCGGCGCCGAACAGTCCCGGAATACATATTAGGGGGTTCCGCCCGGAATTTAAATTGCGGAATTTCGCTCGACGTGTTGTCGAAAACAATATCGCCGAACAGAACCGCCATGCCAAATCGACGGTATCGAATTCTCGTCATAGGAATTATTCGTATTTGAAGTAGGCACAGGTGTCGACAAAACGTTCTCCTGTCGAATTTCGATTAGATGAGTTTGCCACGAAACTGATCCTTCAAATAGTGGAAGTAATCTACAAAGGAATTAGAAGAAGTCGATAGTATCTAATAGAAACAAATTGTTTTTATGTTGTTTGTTATAAGTATAATTGACGCTGTAATGGACGCCAGAAATGAAACACAAGAGTAAAGATGGAAGATGCCTCTTTTGTTTTGCTGCTGCCTGACTGCATTCATTTTTTAACCGTTGTCAGCGTGATGAAGCTCTCAAATAGGAGCGTAATTTTGGTGTCTAATAAACATCCGCATTACAAAAAAGAAGGAAAAAGAGGGGCTTTCCATCTTTACCTTTTCGTTTAAACGAATTTGAACGTCCTGTCTTGCTCATTGTCAACACGTAACTGGTATACAGTTTTAATAATTAATTTGAATGATTTTAAATTCGTCTGTAACTTTTGTCTTTTCAGTTAAACTTTGATTGTTACAATGAATAATACACACAATTTCTTTTTCTCAAAAATCCTGTTATGTAACCCTTCTCAGAAATCATCGTTATGTATGCAGTCCAAATGGCGCTGTCAATAATTGAGGCCACCATTTGAAGGAAAAGGAGATGACGTCATATCGGCAACAATAATGACGTCACAAAATACGTCGTGCGTTTTGTAAAAATTTGCGCCATTTAGAAATTAAAGTTGACGTGTCCAATCGCGTTTTCTTTTTCAATATTTAGGGATTTTGTAAATTTTGTTCCAAGCCATATATCGATATTAGTTTTACTAGAGTATAGTCCGATACACTTTTAAATGGGATTTGTTGTTTTCCTTTTCTTGTCTTTTTAAATTTGCCGCCTAATGCGCGTCCGGGAATATAGGGAAAGATACATGAGAGGGGAGTAGTGCGAGTCAGTCCAAGTCAGTCGTACACCATACTGAAAGGAAAATACATCGTTTCTTTTTCTCCTTTTGTTGTGTAGAAGCACTGCAGAAGTGAAATAAACAAATTGGTTTTTCAACACCTTATTATTCGCTTTTTACCGAGCACGAAACACAACAGGATTGATACAGCGCTGTTACGACCTCAATAGTAAATCAGCTCTGCAGGCCTTGTCGGCCCATGGCTTGGATAATTTTCTTCCATTCTTTTTCATTCATGCCAGTATCTTCCATCTTCTTACTCCAATACGCCGTAGGTCCTCCTCCACCGCACGCAACCATCTTTTCCTCGGATTCCCTCTTCTTCTTCTCATTCCTGTTTCGTCCTCTACCATCAACTTTGCTACTTATCCATCGTGCATGCACTGCAAATGATCCAACCATCTCATTCTCCGAGCCTTAATTTTCGTAGTGATTTTCGTTTCCCCGTATAATTCCTTTAACTCTTGATTCGTCCGTCTTCTCCATATATCATTTTCCTTAAATGCTTCCATATATTTTTCTTAACATCTTTCGATCTCAATTTTCCTTTCCAGCGATTGGGGAGGGTCCATGTTTCGCACGCATATAAAACTGTTGGTCTTGTATAGCCTTACCTTTGTTCTTATGATGTTTTTTGCTCTTAATATCCTATTCAACGATCCTACTTTTTTACTTCCTTACACAAGTCTTTGTTGTACTTCTTTTTGCTCAATTGCATCATTTGAAACCACTACCTCCAAATAGATTATTTTTGTTACCTTTTTGAAAACGTATCTTTGACCAGAGTTATTCTAAATATTTATTTCGGTGTCCTTCGAATCATCAGCCACCCGCATTTCTAAGTATTTAGTTTTACTCTTTTTAGTTTTTACTTTATGCACACACATTACTTACGTCGTTTAACAAGCCCGCAAAATCAAGTAATAGTACTTAATAATACGATAGTTTTTAATAATCGATGTATGTAAATTACAAATTCGATTTGTCGCCCTTGACAAACACCAGTTGAGATGATACGCAGTACCAGTAACGTTGATTCCGCCTTTTCTAGCAATGTGGAAAATGTCGCAGTTAGATATTAATGGTGAGAAACTGGAGGCATCTACAACTTGGTCGGTTACGATTATTTTAATGTTCCCTGTAATTGTATTTTTCAGATGAGTTTTCAGTTTTGGAAAGAGAAGGAACTCACATGGCTCAGCTCTGGTGAATAAGGCAGCTGAGGTAACTACGGAGATGGATTTACCCGCCAAGAATTCATTAATGGAGTGCATGACAAGGCGTATTGTACTGTAGTCCAGTGCATTTTTGCCTTTTTAGGGTTTCTAATAATATAAATTATAAATTTTGCAAATCCATTTACTTAAACAAAAAATTGAGAGTGTTACAAATTCCTTTTAAAAATAAAATTAGAGTTTTCAAATATTTATTTTAAGAAAATAATAAATATTATTGTTTTCGAGGTCGTTCATAAAAAAAGGGTGAAAGAATAAAACTTTTTCGTTTAAACAAAAATTACTTTGCACATCAATTGTTTATAAAAAAACAACTTATGCTAAGTGATATTTTTATTTAAAAAATCATGTAAACTAATCGTTTCCGACCTTTTCGATATCATTCATTACTATTATTGATGCATTTAAGCAGCTAACTCCTTTACATTATAAATGTGCTATAGAGCAATTTAGGAGAGCCACGTCCAGTTTTACATGAAGAAAATATCATTCACGAATTCACAATTTTTTCAAACCATCCAAAAAGTAATCTTTCGAGAACTATTCGAAATGTGCATTTGTCTAGATATCACCTCTTCGTTTGTGTGAAATCTCTATGCACGGAGCCATTTCCTTGGGTTTAGAAACACGAAAAAATCACGCAGTAATCGAATATGGCCGACGAGGGACAACAGTGGATGAATGAGACTCCACATTATCGTGATTTTTTCCTCAACAAATACGCCAGTTTTTTCCGAAGTTCGACGTCAAAACTCCTTAGCAAATCAGTATAATATTTGCCAGTTGTCGTGTTCTCTTTTTCGTAAATAATCGATAAAGATAATGGAATCCCAAAACGCTGTGGCCGAGCCCTTATTGGCTGCGAAAGAGGTTTCTTGCCTTTTTGAGGGCAATCTCTTCCATTGTTTCACTGCATTTCTGTTTCTGGTGTATCCGTGTTTCATCCAATTCCCTTGGACTACGCTTGAAGCATTTGATCAGCATTGAGCAAACGCGGCACCCGTTTCGCGAATAACTTGTTCATATTTAAACGTTATATTTACATTACTTTATCAAAACGGATTTCGGTAAATTTATCAAACATATCCTAAAACTTACTACTGTTTAGGATCTGAATTTTACATCTTTTGTCTCTCTATTAATGAAGTTAATTATAGTATTTAACAACAAATGGTAACTATCGTTTCTATTGGATCATCGCCAAGTAAAAGCCAGTTCTATTCAATTTTTATCTGTAATTGTTTAATTAAAAACCTATTATTACCTTCCACACCATCAGCAGGCGTAATAAAGTTTCCAGAAATCCGGAAATTTACGTCGACATTTACATATCTGTATGTACAACGTCGAATAGGAAAATTTCTAGAAAGATCGACGATATTATTATGGAAGAGAAATCGGTTCGGGGGAGGATGTAAAGCGATCGAAATTGAAAACTGTCCGGTCGAAAATTTACGCGAAGCGGAAGTTTTTAACGTACCCGATTGAAGTTGGCCGTTTGAAAAATGCGTTTCGAAATCATACAGATACATATATCCACGCACACACACGCATGCACTAAAACGTACGTACTCAAAGCGAGAAATTGCAGGCAATTACCGCGAACGGGGCTAAACTATCATTTCATGAAGTTTCCGAGTGCAGGCAATATTCGTAAAATGTACTACAACCTCGACGATATCCTCTATAAACTTTTTTCTCCGGTCAGAAGGTGTCGTTAGTTCTGGAAAATGTAACGAAATCCAAATGCCAATAAATAAAGAACCACATACTACTAAATAATAATATGATACAAGTCCCAATACAATTAAAAAACAAGGTGATACTTAAAGTGTATTTTTTGTCATAAAAAGGCTTCGCACCAAAAAATTTTCAAATGAAAAATGTCTTTTGTAATATTGGATTTTAGTAATTTTTTTTCAAGTCAAATAGGAACAAACTAACCATGCTACATACATATTACATATGAAATAATTTTAAAAATTTTAAATTACAAGTGGAAATTGTAAGAGAAAGTTGAAATTTTAAAAGAACAATTTTTTGGATATCTATTGAAGAAACTTTGACTTCATAATTGGAATTGGTAAAGACCGAAAGGAACAGGAGAAGAAGTAGACCGAGGAAGAGCTGGATGTAACAAATAGGAGACTTGGGAAGACGAAGAGGGAAAAGAATTACGAAGATGGAAGCGGCGACCAACGATAGGAATAAATGGAGAAAATGGATGGAGGAATGAAACAAGACGGGGCAAAAGAGAAACTGACAAGGAAGCAGAAGAAGTTTTCATTTCAAAACCGGTAATTGTATGGTAAATGATTGACTAGTTAAAGCATTCGCATTCGCTATAGACATCAAATTTTCGATGGATAATAAACAAAAATTACCGACGTTATTACGACATCCAACCGGCGCCTCCACGCAGTATATCACTCGATATTTATCGACGAGATTGCCGACGCGCCACGGCTGTTGAAAAGTTCTCGATTTCATTACCGACGACGCGTCGAAATCGCTTTATGCCTCTCGACGTTCGTACGTACGTTTTATTTACACTTCCGCCTTCTCCGCCGACGCCATATTTCATCGACCTTTCTTCGTAGGTACCACAATGGATTTTCACTCCGCCGACCCGTTTCGCCTCTCCACTTCGATTTAAGACCGCTCGAAAAAGGGTATCTGTATCTGATGTATTGTCGTCGACTTTTTCCCTTCGTTTCCTTGGCCGGGCGAAAAAAGGTTTTAAGGTCAAACATATAATGTACGGTGAAATGTAAACGCCTCGGGCGTTAACTTACGTATACCCTTTCAACGAATCGTACGGTTTATGCGTAGCTCAACCACTTTCAAGTGAATTAAACGTAATAATAGTAATCACAGAAACGAACGATAAAAAACGTTTTTAATAATTTGACCTAATATGTTTTTCAGGTGTAAGTCAGAATAATAATAAAAAAGTTGTATCACCCACCAATTTTCTACATTTTAATATTCAATATGTGAGGAGTTAATTTTTTATCTAATATGTGTGCATTTTATTACATTGAAACTTACAGTAAAATCAAATGTTATTAGGTTAGCCACTCTGGCAAATGAGACACCTGTATATCTTCTTCCAACACTTTTTGTTATATATGTGGTGAATTTTTAGCTAAAAGAGAACATCAAAAAACATTACTGATTTTGCAAAAAAATGTATACTCTACACATCGGTAATTAAGAAAAATGTTGAGGTCCTCACGAGATGTGTTTTGTTTGTGTCGAGGATTTTAGGAAATGGTCTAGAAACAAAAACGTTTAGATTTGCAGTACCCTTCGTATGAAGATAGCAAAAGAATCATTCAAACGATTGTTACCTTTGCAGCGTTGATATTTCTGGGTAGAACTCCAAAAAATCTACCCTATTCAGTCATTCAGCTATTCGACCGGTAGGACATGGACAGGGATTTCTTGTCGCTGAGCCCGCTCAGTCTATTGATGGCGTTTTACAGTCCAATAAATGCGAATCTGATGAAAGTGAACCGGGTGACGATGAATTCCAATGTTGTCCAACAAATTTAAAACCGCACAAGCTGAATTGAATGATTTAATGGGAGATTTGGGTTTGTCTAAGGAGAAAATAGAATTGCTTGGTTCTAGGCTAAGTGAGAATCATTTATTAGCATCTGGAACATATATTTACCAACATGGAACAACAGGTCAACAGCTCAGTTTCTCAAACAGGGAGAGGACATGGTTTACTACCACGAAATTGGTAGTCTAATGAACGAATTTGGCGTTGAGTACAAGAAGGAGGATTGGATGCACAATAGAAATATTTATGTTTCACTGCCTGTTGCTCATTCATTCCATATCTGAAGGAAACTTACGAAACCCTGGATATGATTTTAGAGAAAATTAACTATCCAGCCCATGATTGGATGCTATGTGGAGATTTGAAAGTTGTTTGCATAAACCTTAGTCAACAAAAGGGATTTATAAAGTTTCCATGTGTTATATGTGAATGGGACAGCAGAGCAAGAGAACGACTTTAGTCCACAAAACAATGGTCCGTAAAAAGAAACTTTTACAACTGACGAGAAGAACATTTTGTATAAAACTTTAGTAGATCCGTAAAAGATCCTTCTACCACCTCTACACCAAGTTAGTTACTTAATGCAACAATTTGGGCAAGCCTTCCCTAAAAGTGGTGAATGTTTAAAATATTTGTGTGGAAAATTTTCGTATTTATCACAAGCAAAACTTAAAGAATTTGGGGTTTTCGTTGGGCCTGATATTCGTAAAATGATGTTCGATTCCAATTTTGAACCAAAGATGACTACAAAGGAAAGGAAGGCTTGGATATCAGTTAAGCAATTTGTGATTAAGTTTCTGAGCAATATCGAAGATCCAAACTATGAGCTTATCGTTGCTAATATGATAGACAAGTTCAAAAATCTAGGATGTCTGATGAGCCTTAAACTCTCCTTCTTGCACAACTACCTTGACTTATTCTCTTAAAAAATTGGGTGATGTGAGTGAAGTGCAGAGGGAACGGTTCCATCACGACATTAACATGATGGAGAAACGGTACCAAGAAAGGTGGAATATCAACATGATGATGGTGATTATTATCGGTTACTTCATGTAGAACCACAAAATGTTACGAATGCATCGAAGAAAAGGCTATATAAGAAGTTTTACAGAAAAAACCGAAAGGCAATACAAAAGAATAAGCACCTAAAATATTTGTATTGAAGTGGTATATTTTACGGTAAATAAAAATTGTAGTCTAATTACAGACAAGTTACGGATTAAGTTTTTTATATATCCAATTTTCCCCATTTTAAACCTTTAACGAGCCATTTATTTCTTTATTCATTGTATATTAAATAATTTTGGAAATGAGATTGATTTAAGAAAAGAAATTCATTTAGCTTATTAGATCAAATTAACTTGATTTGTTTAACACCATTTGTTGGGTGGTAAGTATGCTTACCATCGCTCATTAGGGCCTAGTAAGAAGCAGGAAACAACTTTTTTTTGTTTTTATATTTATAAAACATATATTTACTCCAAAATTGTAAACAACACGATGCAGTAGTGGGGTGAATTACGAATTGCTAAGGCGTAAACAACTAAAATATTACGCATCAACATACCACGCTTTCAACAGAAATGCTACAATATACTTGAAATTTTGTGTTTATTTTCTGAAATTATTGATGGATACCAGCACGAATGAAAAAGAGGTAAAATAGCTTACATTGAACATGTTAAAAATTGATGAAATTGGCGGTAAGTATATGTATATGTAGTTACTACCGCCTTAGAAAGGGTTAACATATAATTGATATCATATTGTGAGGAAAGTGTGGGTGATACAAAAAAACTGAAACCAGATACGGTTCCAGCAGTCAAACTTACATGAGATTCAGATGTACAGCAAACGCTCGATAAGGTAAGTACCCGATATTGGAAACATTGCGCTAATGTGAACACAAAATTCGTAAACGTAAAAATTCGATAACGTAAAAGCATTGTAAGTTCGCTAACTCGATAACATAAACAGATCTACGAAGATCGAATTGAATCGGAACGGATCAAGTGTCTTATGCGACGTTTTCGCAATTTCCAATCGCTTACGAATAACTTCGAGCGCTACAAGTGCGTTACATCAATTCCCGAGTTACCCAATTATGCAGAGAGGAGTGCCCTATTTATGTAGAATAAATCCATATTTGTACGTAGTTTTGATTTTGCAAAAGTAGTCTTAATTACAACTTTGTTGACCGAGCTTCGTTCTTTAATACACGATTATAAAACGCTATTTTGATTTATTGTTATCCTTAGTGTTTGCAAAAAGTCGTTCGAATATTTTTTTATTTCTGTTTTGGCGTATTAAAGGTTTCTGTTTAATAATTTGCTTCTTAATAATCACCTTCGCTAATGTAAACATTTCGATAATACGAAACCCTCTTAGTCTGAATTAGTTCACGTTATCGAGCGTTTGTTGTATTTGCTTAAAAAGTTTGTACAAATAAGTTTTCTATTTGCCTGCGTTATTGTTGTAGGCATAAATTTGTTCAGATACTGCTCGTGATGTTAAAAATACTCCAGGAAATGGCCCCGGAATAGAATTAGGTGGGAACCTGCTCAATGAAATAATTAAGGTGAAAAGGATGCTAGGGAAATGGAAGATGGGAATCATCATACCATTAGACCAAAAAAGGGGATGTGTAAGGATCTGCGCCGATTATCGAGAAAGAACACTATTGAGTATAACAGCAAAAATACTAGCTGGGATAAGGAAAGAAAGGATCAAAGGACCTTATAAGCGCAATTGGACGAAAGGCAATTCGAAGCTGGAACCAAACTCTCCTAAGAGAGGGAAGAAGTATGCAAAATTTTGTATTAACACAAGCTATAGAAAAAAAGTTGTATCGTTAAACAAAAACTAACTAAACAAAACATTTTTAAAAATATGAATGTGTCTATAGTTTCTTAAGCGATCAACAGATCAAAATTTAGTCTCGCTTCCTTTGTTGTTTTTCCTGTCTGCACTTTCTCTTTTCCTACGGGCCTCAGAGTTAAAGTGTTGTCAGCCGATCAGCTCCGGTTGTTCGAGTTAGTTAAGTTCTGTGGAAATTGCCAAATGGCGAAAACCGAAGCCAAGGGATTTCCTAAACCGAAGAAACAACAACATAAAAATAAGCTGGCATTTGTACGCCATTTATTCTTACCAGGGAGGTTTGATGAAGAGATGAAGAGAGTAGAAATGAAGCAGCAGGAAAATAGTTTAGCAGCATCAAGAGCTCCTTCCTGAACAGAAAATAAATACCAAAACAGATTACGAAAATAGCTGCGCACCAATACTCACATACGGATCAACCACAAAGAATCAAAAGCAAAAAAACACAAAACATGATGAGATTCTTCAGAAGGACAGATAGAAAAACAATGCTAGATAAAGTAAAAAATTGTACAATCAGAAAAAAACTTAAAAATTTCAGCCCATACAAAACAAGATAGAAGAAGGGCAATTCAGATGGCTAGGACATGTTATGGGAATGGTAGGAGATAAACCGGTAAGAAGAGTTTTCGAAGCCAAAACAAGCGAAAAAAACTAAAAAAGGAAGGCCAAGAAAGTGTCGGATAGAGGAAGTAGGGGAAGCGGCGGAGAAAAGACATATAAATTGGAAAGAAATCCGGAAAAGACAACTGCAAAATGCCGAAAGGCATGGAAAGGAATCCCAAAGTGACTCTACTCCAAGAACCCAACACCCGAAAGGGTATACGGGTTAGGATTAAGTAAAGTTATTCTTCCCAATTTGCATCATTTTAAGCTATTGTGGAAGCATTTCGGTGACTCGCGTTCATCGTCCAAAAACAGCAGTCTTCATCGGAAATTATATCAGCTTACTGCCGTTAAAGCATCGCGCGAAATCCTCGTTTCTTGTTTCGCCAGCGAAACTAATTATCTTTAATGCATATTCAGGAGCGAATCCGCTACGTCAAACGCAGTCGCACATGTTACTCGACGGCATTAAATCGTAATTTATATATTGTGCGGGCCTTCGCCCCTTTTTACCCCGTTCGCGTCGCCCGACACTTCATAATTTATTCCGGGCGGCGATTACTCCGTCAAAAACAAGTCGGCTCCGAACGCAGCAGTTGTTGTCGCCGAAGTCGCTCGCCGGCTTAAATTATGCGTCGAATTTGTCAAAACAGCGGCGTGAATAATCGCGCGACGTCGAAACTTTCTCGTCCGAAGGTAATTCGAACGCGGCGAATAAAAGAAAACGTTTGTTAAGTAACACTTCTGCGATTGGCCAAAAGTAGAGCAAGCTTACGAGGTGAATGGAATAATTAATTTAATTCTTTCTTCGAATAAAACAGGTAAAAACAAAGGGCTTAAATAAATCGTATGGCGAGACTAGTAAACAAGAAAATAATATATAATTAGTATATAAGTATATAATTGAAGCTGATAGCGTTAACTCCAAGCAACAGTGTATGACAAAGAAAACGTTCAAATTCCTTCGCTCTAGAGCTATAAAAAGCCAGAAACACCACGTCACCAGTAGAAGGTAACAGAAATAAAAATTGTTGGAGATGTATGAAGGTAACATGTTAAGACAGCATTAGGAGAAATATACGAAATCGCAATACGATTTTACTTTCTCTAAATGGTACGTCAAATCGGTAATCGCATTTTACCCGTTCCCATACTCCTCCGATCTGAACGGGGTGACTGCGACTATACTCCTGGAATAATCTTCTTCCTATTCGAGATTCTTCCATTTCGACTACTCGTACGTGTGGGTGTACACACACGCACATACATCAACAGCTATCATCGAACGAGTCGAAAGCGTCTTGCTCGAGATGCACAATCTCATTGTTCGGCTCCGCATCCGTCCATTAGGGCCCCAGGAAGCGCTCGAGCGACGAGACCGCTCGCGGCCGCATAAATAGCGGCAGCGACGCTCCGAATACGTCAAACAAACGGCGAAATAAATCGGCCTTACCCTCTTCAAACCGGGTCCCTTATCGCAGAGGGTCCGGCGTCCGGCGTCGTGCGACCACCGGCGGAGAATTTCCGGTGAAAAGCTAAACATCGGCGAGCAACGGTTGTATCGATTAAGGGCGGACGAAACGCAAAGGTAGCTTCGGGGATTTCCCCGATGATAATTTTCGCTTTCCTCGACAAAAACGGATTAGTTGAATTCGGAACAAAACGTTTTCGATCCTTTATCGCCGTTTCATTTGCATATAAATTGTTCGCGTAAAAAAGGAAATACAAACTGTATCTAATACCTCATCCGCGTCCAGAACCGGTTGTTTTTTTTTCTCTACTGAAAAGGGTTTCATCGATCCGATCCTCCGCGTCTCCGCGAACAATTTGTCAAAAGCAAGATGACGGCGGCGGATCGTTTCCCTAAAAACGAAAGCCTCGAAATAAATGGATACGTACGACTCAATAGAATATCGGGCGTACAAATATGAATATACGGATCCGGGATATAATCTCGTGAAAAATTCGATTGTACGTTTCCTTCGGACGGAGATAAATAAGCGGATTCCGCGGCCATCGGGAAAATATCAAGATATATCGCTCCGAAACGTTCATTTTTCTTTATAAAAAGAAAGGAATGGGCGGCTCGAACGATCGGAAGATCTTTTCGAACGTAATACGAGATACGAAATTAATTTTTGTATTTTTCGTAGAGTCAATTATTTTTCGGATTTGAATTTAAAACGAAACCAAAAGTGATTAAAATAATAGT
Source organism: Chrysina gloriosa (assembly GCA_038088585.1). NCBI lineage: Eukaryota > Metazoa > Arthropoda > Insecta > Coleoptera > Scarabaeidae > Chrysina > Chrysina gloriosa. The sequence continues at coordinate 49,586,445 of CM076093.1, read as the reverse complement.
TATATTCTCAGAACGTTTACAAACTTTTTCGGAACATTTTAATCGGTGAAAATATAACTGGATAAATGTATAAACAAATATTTGTTTTTTATTCGAGAATTGTCGACAAAATAACTACAAATGACTAGGATTTCTTGATATATAGGATCCGATTAGATTATTTTAAAAATAACTGATTTAATGTGTAAACATATACATACAAACTATGAAAACACGTAAAACAAAAAACCTTGTAGCCAAAGATTTCCTTCTTAGGTAATGTAAATGTGATTTTGATAAATTACTATATACATTACTTAAATTATGAACATCGGTTCTAAAATTAATAGTTTAATTAATACTTGTCTTCTTGTATTGATGGACTTTATGTGCCAATTAGTTTTGACAATGCCGTTATTGTGCATAATTGTCACGTTCAGGAAATTTAATAAGATTTTAGATTCCCTCTCATATGTAAATTTTAATCTATTATGTTAACTATTAAAGGAATCCAATACCTCATCAACACCATCCTTTCTTACGGAACAACAACAGTCATCTACAGAACGCCTGTAAAAGCTTATACTCCAATTTAGTTTTGCCAAACAACTTTGCTCTGTGTCCTCCATTGCCAGGTTTGCAATAACTGTTGATAATGAAGAACCCATTGCTGTACCGAAAATTTGTTTACAAATTTTATTTTGATGTTTAAAGTATGTAGAATTTAAACAAAGTTTCGAAGCTGAGATGAATTCCTCTTTTGGAAGATCTGTAAAAACATTTAATGGAATTCAATTTTTTATCTAAAAATTTTTAGCGCTAAATCCACGGGAATATTAGTTAATTAAGAAACAACATCTATACTAATTAAGTCGAAATTTCGATTTCTAACTGAGTACAAATTTCTATCATCTTTTAGCATTATTATGTAGTTTTACCTACAATATTGTTTAACATTTTAGATAAAAAATTTGGATAACTAATACAATTAACGATTGGACGTAGAGAAATATTATCTTTGTATATTTTAGGAATGGCGTAAATTCTACGAGTATATACATATATAGATATAGAATTTAGAATTGTTAAATGGTTACTTAAATCTTTGGAAACATACTTTTTTAAAAACCAACTATTTATTAGTTTATTTATTTCATTTTGTAAATTATTTGTTAGGTCTGATAATAATACCAAATAAGTTTGATTATCTTCCAATAGAAAATTCATGTTAGCTTCGTAATCGATCTTATTCATAATTATTGTTTTTTTCTCCTTTATCTGATTTAATTATTACAGTGTATTCCGCTTAATGGAACATCATCGGGACATAACCAAATCTGGTCTATTAAGCGGCTGTTCAAATATCCGAAATTATAAATAAATATGGTAGATACACAGCAGTAAAGAATATTAACAACAATACTCATATGTAATGTAATTTAATAACGGAAAACAATAACATAAAACATGATTACAAAATATGTGCATATGTACGATGTATGTACACAAACATAGTTTTCCAAACAATTTTGTTCTTCATTTCTTAATACCGTTCTAATTACTGAGTTACTTTGCTCAGTTTGCAAGATATCATTTTCCAAATGCTTAAAAGCGCAATGTGCAAAACAATTACGTATTGTTTTGTCATCTATAGCACGCCAACTATCAGCAACAAATTGAATTGCTTCCAAAATATTAACTTTTGAACTTATTTCCACAGCAGTCGAAGTTGGTCCAATTATATTTTCCTCAATCGATAAAAGAATGTGGTGGACCAGTCGTTTACGATAAACAATTTTTCTAAATTCTGGCTGTAAGTTTCTATCCCACTCTTTTAACCAGTTCTCAAAGATTTGGGATGTCATCCATGCATTTGTATTAGCTAAATATTGTGCAGGCAATCTTTCTACAAGGCAATTCCTTTGAAGCGCCGAGGTTTTAACGCCTTACCTACCATTAAGAGTTTTCTCTTATCAAATCCGGACAGATTCGCACTACACAAAACTCCATTTGGCATTGCCCGATAAAATAAGCCGGTTTCGTCGGCATTGTAGATGTTATCTGGAGAGCAGGTTTGCAGAAGTTCTAGCAATTTTGTTAATTTCCATTCTTCCGCGGTTTCCACCTTTGCACTAGCTTTTTCTCCATGAAATTTAATACCATTTCGAATTTTCCAAGGTGACAACCAGTCGTCGGTAGCTTTAAATTGTTTGTGATCCAATTCTGGAGCTAATTCTTCTGCTCTCCTCGATGAGTTACAATAGAGAACCAACGATTGAGGGCATCTTCTACTTCTGGATCTTTTCCTCCTCGCCGTCGTTTTCGTGATGTTTCTTGATTTTTATATCTGCCCATTCTTTTTCTAATTCTTCCTGATTAGAAATTAAACGAGAAATTGTGGATCTAGACACGCCTATTAAACGCGATAACTCACTATGTGAAGGGTTCCCAGGCTGTTTTTTCTATAATTTCTATTTTATTATGCAAAGATAGGTCTTTTTGCGGCATTTTAATTCACAAAGTTCACAGTATGTGTTTTCGGTCAATACATAAGGCTTACTACACGAACGAATGAAAACTATAAAGTAATAAAATCTGTATCGCCTACTGCACTGTTAGAAAATAAACAAGTTTTTGGGAATGTCTAAACAACTGCATTGTTCTATTAAAAGGAACAGTGTTCTAGTAAGCGATGTGCAATATTAATAACAATATGTATGTTTCTGTTCTTCAAGAAAATGTTCTTATAAGCGGCGATATCTATTAAGCGGAATGTACTGTATAATATCTTTATTACATTTCAATTTTTTTTTATTTCATTAAAAGCTCTTTTTAAAAAATTATTATTATTATTATTTTTATTATTGTCATTGTTCTCTTTATTTTTGTAATTTGTTAACATGTTCGCCAACTTATGTCTTAACTCAGGTTTTAAGTTGTCTTCATAATTTTGAATGATATTTTTTATACTACAAATAAAATTATCTATCAGTATGATGAAATGAAAACTTAAGACTCAAAATTAGGTTAACACTTTAACAAATCTCTTTATCAGTTAGTTTGTTATCCAATCTTCTTGTAAAATTGGATAACCAGCCCCTGTATTTTTTATTAACCGGTTAATATTGTTTATATTATTTTGTTTTATTTTATTGAAAATTCTTTCATAATTCATATTAACTATGTAAAAAATTCATCTGAATTCTCTAACGAGATATGAATGGCATTTTTAACATTATAAATGCCATTCCAGATAATTTTAATCTTGATATAACATTCATTCATGAGCGAAGATAATGTCCTTTTACAGAATTCAGACTTAATTTCGTTAAGCGTACGGTTCACTGAATCGATTTTAAACCCGATATTCACGAAATATGTATATACCCATATACATTTTAAAGAAAAATTAAATTTCGCGAATTTCGTTCGCCGGAAATGGAACGCGCATGCTGCAGGGAATCAACCCGGAGCGATCGCGAATTCCAACTTGGAGCTTTCAGTTCGCGCTCGTTCTCCCCTTCATTCGGGTGTTAGTCGCCGGCAAGCCACCCGGAAAGATCGACCGACTCGACACGTTTTACCCGGAATATTTATTTGTTTGGATCCGATCTGATTCCGGATTTTTTTTTGCGTCTATAATTCGATTTGAGAGAAATGCTCCGATTTCCAAAGAACGACGATCGTAAATTCGTTTTCGTTTTGACTACGATCTGGTCCGCACACGGGACGTGCTTGACGATGTAACCAGCTACTTCGATGTCGTGTTTTAAATTCGAGACAAGAAAATTGAAATAATTTCGGTTACGTCATGCGTTTCGTAAAGAATAAATGGGTTTCGGTTCATATCGTGTTGCAGATGATCTTCGTTGCGTCGACGTATACTCGAGGTAAGTCAAGTTTAATTAGTAAAATATGCTGTCTAAACACTCCAAACGAGTTGACTCGATTTAATAAAAAAAGGTGTACCAAACGTGTATTTCATTGAATTAAAGAGATGATGGGACCTTCAGCTTAAAGCTTTAGACAACAGAAATGTTAATCCTTCTTGGAATGCCGTCTCCTTGAAGAAGATCGGCTATCATCATGCCTATTTAAACTTCTGAAGGTGCTGCTCAAAATAATTCGACAGAGTTACACCCATACCACTCATGTCCCAGGTTATTCATCCACTTAATTCGTCTTCTTCCCCTAGCTTCTGCTACCTTGTATCTTTCCCTATATTATTGTTTACAGTAATGAAGCACTTAGGTTGCGTTAATTGCTTTTTGGTTTTAATCAAATAAAATCTGGAGGACTCCGTATGTAGCGACCTAATAAATTAGATGCGTCGAATGGGCAGTTAACGAGTAACCGCAACCGTAGAGTTGCGTTCTGCGATTGACAAAGCTTAATTCTTCTCACGGATTATTGACAAATAGTGCTTACTTTGTAAGCTTTTGCACGATTACTCCTTAGCTGCCCATTTAACGCAACTAATTTATCAAATCCTTACGTACAGAGTCCTCCAGATTTGATTTTATTAAACTTTTGGCTCTCAACGATACTTTACTATATTCTTTAGTTTATTTCGTCTCTCGTTTCCACTTCCCCTTGTTTTTAATTTTTTCTTTATTTTCGTTCCAAAGAACCATTTTTTTCGCTTCTATTAATTTTAGCGTTTTCCTTCATTCACATCACGTATTTTTATCTTTGGCATAAATAACTAAATCGTCGGCAAATGCACAGTCCGGTACTACACTAGCTTCACATAAGTGGATCAAGAACTAATATGTAGTAGCATGTTGTGGTATGTGTAAATTTAGTACAAGATACTGTTGATGATGCTGGATTTATTCCCAGCGAAACACGCGTGCCGGCACAATTAATAATACAACTTTTCCTCAAATTAGACCAGAACAAAGATCATTTATTAGATAAATATATCTTCTATTTACGTACAACAATCAGTCGGTGTTGTTAGCAACAAAAACACATGTATATCGGGATAGTGAACTGGTTACAAGGAGCTAGCGCTAACAGCTTTTATTAAACACTAGCTGTTAAGCCTGTCCCTGCCAGGCAGGAAGAAAAAGAAAATCTGTTTGGCAGAAAAAAGGAAAAAATTTATTTACAAAATCAAGAAGTTCTTTTTTTCCAAATAGGCGAATTTTATAGCCCAAAGAAAAGTACAATACAAATGAACTTAATAATTAATTAACGAAATAGTACAAAAAATTTTATTTCAAAATTCTTTTTAAATATTTTTCATTTCAGAATTGTTAGGACTATATGCTAGGCAATTTTCAGCTTCCTATGTCCCCTCCCCCTCCTCAGGGGCTTTAATATAAGCTAAATTGTTAAAACATTGAATTTTGCCATGCCCCATTTTCGTCTTAATTCTCCGCCCACGAGCCAAAAATCAAAAATCCGGCTACGTTAGGATTTGGCCTAGGCGTTTTACTATATGCATGCCAATTTTCAGCTTTCTAGCCCATCAGTGGACTTCAAAAGGCTCTGGATAGACAATAAAAGAGGAACCTACAAATAAGGAAATTATATATATAGATAAACTAGTCGATAAGTGAAACGCAAACAATCTTATTGTAGAAATGTGCCGAATGATGCTGAATTCTAGCCTCAAAATGTTTGGCTTTTAAATATTTGCTTACATACGATGAAAAAGACTGCATAATTTAACAATTATTATTTATAAGTGAACTAGGAAACTGTGCAATTAGAAAGTTGTACCGATCTTCAGTACGGCTTTGTGAGATATAGCTTTCGTTTCGATACCAGCGCTATATATGCTAGGACGATTGATTATTAATAAATTGAAAATTCTCCTATTTTGTATTCAAATAGGCAATTTACAGGAGGAAACTATGGTATAAAATCAAATAAACTAATCTGAAGAAAAAAACTTCAGTTTGATTTCTACTGTTTTTAGAGAATTATGAAAAGAGGGTGAAATATCGTGCGTACGTTATACAAAACAATGTGCATTGATAATCTTTAACAAGAAAACACAAATAACGTGCTTGGGATCTCCCAAATTATAGGGAAAAAACTGAAAAATTTGGATTACAACAGATGAAATCAGAATTCCTATTTCACCTTAGCAGTTTTGAGGTTAATTTCAATTACCTCCAAAGAATAATACTCTGAACACCTCAATTTCATTTTCTGACGTTATCACTTAATATTTGCTTACTTAATCCTGGTCCCTATGTATCTGTCAGTGTAGGAGAATGGGGAACTGAGTCTGTCGTTGTTGTTGATCTTTACTTCACAGCTTTCTTCACTCATATCTCTCTTGCGCGATTCGTCTTATGCTCGCCCATAAAATTCGTATCTAGTATGTATGTACTTTCTCCGACGTCTTCTTTTCGTTTGCCATCGTTTTCTTCTTCCTACACATTTTGCTTCGTACACCTTTCTCACCAATCTCTCCTCGTCTATTCGCAGGACTAAACATTTGAGCTGAACCACTTAAGAATAAACAAATTAATAATGAAGGAAAAACAAGTGAGTAACTCGTTGGAAATTTTAAAAACAAAATATATCAGAAATCGATGCTATTGTGGAAAAAGACCGATGAAATTATCTAATTCCAAAATCTCATATAAATTATTTTAGAAAACCGCTAAATTGGCTTTTAAAAAGTTGTTACAATTGTTTAATAATAAATTTCCTGTCGTATTGCTGCTTGCAACTCCCCTAAATCATATAATCGATGAACACTGAATGACTGAACACTTTATTGCTTAAATTGCCAAACAAATAAAAATCTAAGCTCTGGAGAGTGTGGAGGTGCCATAAATTTTCGCTTATCACTCTATTGTCAAAGAGTTATTCCCGAGTATTTGAAGCTCTATGTGCTTGTGCATTTTCTAGCTAAAATGACTTTGGTATGAATTCATTTAATATGGCACGGTATCTTTCAACTGTGATAGTTTCGTGGAAAATAATTCAATAATTCTTCGCCTAGACATTGCTACTCACACTCCTATATTTTTTGGATGTAAATCGGTTTCGACAAATTCGTGCGGATTATCGGTAGCCCACGTTCTGTAGTTCTGCGAATTAATGTAACCACAGACAAATGGAACCAAGCTTCGTCACTGAAGAAGGTCAGGACGAAGACATTATTATTTAAATGCTCATTAAGGCACTGGGAAAATGTTACCCTCTTGTCAAAAATCGATTGGATCTAACTGTTATACCGCGGTTAGTTTATAAGGGTGCATGTGAAGGTTGTTACTAAGTGCTTTGTCACAAGTTCACAGGGGAAGTCCTAAAACAAAACAGAAATGTGATATCATTGAAATTAAAACAAATACAATTATTACCTGTCTGGTTACCTAATTTTGAAACAGATTTATGAGAAATTTGTTCTAAAACATCTCCAGTTAATTTTGTAGGTCGCTTTGCAAAGGCAATGTCTTTCTTCAAATCGATGAATTACGACATGCCTGCGGTGTTTCATTGCATCATGGTCAACATGAAAATGAGGGAAAGCTTCAGTAAACTGATCGAGACAATTTTGCCGAAAATAATTTCAACTCACATATTATCATCTTGCGTGCCACTTCTATAAAGTGTCATCATGCAGACATCATGCCCTGTAGTGAGCATTGTGGTAACGTAAAGTTTTGTATGCAATCATTCTTACTCTAATTATAATTGATGTGCTACTGACGTACCAAGCACAAGCGAGATGAATTCTTTAGTACTTTTGAGTAAAACTGTTTTAATCAACGAAGACGTATCAATAAAAAATAAAGGCGGAAATAATCAATATGTTATAACACCCAGCGTATGAAACTAAACTAACAAATATCGGGTATTTATATCTATAGTTAGAAATGTTAGGAATATTTATTTCGTTTCCAACGTATTATTTATGTTAAGTTATATTAGAGGGCACGTGGGTTCCGTGATTTTGCATATTCGCGGTATTAGATACATTACGAAATAATTTCTTATAACAAACTTTGTTAGATATAAAAAACTGTTTCGTAATGTAAAGGTTTCCAATGGCCATCACAATTTGTTAAGTTTCTGGCCAATCGACGGTCCTCACATGACAATTTACATTCGATGAAGATTTTGGCTATCATCTAAGTTGATGACGTTATCAATCCCTTCTGCTGATTATATAGACCAGCACCGTATTAGCGGAAATTTTACGACAATTAATCAGTATCTCTCGCGTATTCGATTTACTTTCTGAATCAGCAAATGTATTTACCAACACAGGAAGGTAAACAAATCGCCGCTCAAACCAAAATGTTTGCTTGAGAAAAGCGCTGCGAGACGAAAATTCGCGTACCGCGAACTTCGCGCAGCGAAGGAGATATGTAAACCAAGGAAACCCAAAGCGCAAACGAGAAACGAGGTCCTAAAATTGACCTCCTTCACCTCCTCCTCTTCTTCCTATCGCGTTTTCTTCGTCCTCAAATTTGTCATTCGTTCCGCGCGACGGCGTATTAATTCTTCGCGATCTTTTGTTGAACGCGGGCGGAGATTACGCGCTCTCCATTATTTCGGAATATTTATATTCGTTAGGCGTCGCGGGAATAATAATTCCTACCTATCGCCAGCGTCGGTCCTCCCGGTCGATGGTGAGGCGAATTTATCAAAATCCAGGCACGCTAATTAAAATTCCGACCCGTTAGGTAGAGAGGCATAACGATAGAGACTCTTCTTACATTAATCGTAATTTCCACAGCGAATTACGAATTCCGCTGAATTCTTCGCCGATAGAGGAATTACTTTCGTGATGAATTTGCTGAAAGAAATCTGCTATTTGTTACAATTTCAATTTATCCCTTTATCTTCCTTTTTTCTAACTTTACGTCGCGTGGTGTTGTGTTCCGTTTTGTAAGATGTTCTTTACCACCCCACAGTGTGATACACGGACAATCTAGCAAGACGGCAGGTATAAAGATTACTTCCTGTCAGTCGTAACCTACCTTTCCATTAGTTAAATTGGTACGTTAATTGTGTGATTACCAGTGTACTGTAGTGACATATCTGTATTTTCGTTATTAATTTCACTTGTTTAATGTATACTTGCAGCATCCTATTCTCTTTAAGGAAAGTTGTGTATTTGTAATAAATTTAGAAAAGTTTACTCTTTTGAATCATGAATTTTCGAATGGAGAAAGGATTTCTTATATTATACCGTTTTATACCGTACTGCCTTTCTGTTTAATTTAAACCTAGCTTATTGATTAATTCAAAACGTAGAGGTATGTTTCATACAAATGATGACATCTGTAGTATATTAGCAAGTATATTCTAATATGTATGTATGTAGGCTATTAGGTTAGAAGGCGATGAAGGATGGTCGAGTGTTTCAGTTTTCTTACTGATACAACATTGCATTTCAACGATTGAACAAGAAGCTTCAAAGAAATTAATTTCTGAGTTATGTCACGTTTTGAAAGCGTTTGATCTCAAGCTGGATCAGTGCATAAATCAGTTCAACAGAAACGCTATCACGCATTTTTCTTTTGATCTGTCGTCCTGGAAGATTTCGAACATAGGCAAACATATTTCCGCCCTACAAGATCTGAAAATACAGTTTGAATCGCAATTAGTTGTTTTAAAAAAATAAAAATAAAAACATGAATTTATTTGCTTATTCATTCAATGTTTCTGTCGAAAACGTCCCTGACGAAATCCAGTGTAACGTTACATGCTTGAATTTTATTCAAAATATATCTCCATTACAGAATTTCATAAAATCAGAAATCATGCATTGAGGATGACTTCACACTTCACCAAACATCTATGTGAGCAATTGTTTTCTGGAATAAAAAACGTCAAATCTAAAATGAGGACAAGAATCACTGATTTTATGGTTATTAAAACTTTCGAAACTAAACATGTTTTTCAATAATAATTAAATATCGTTATCTCTTGTGTTGCCGCTCGCCAAACCAAAAGTAAATAAAATTTGGCCCTCAAAGTGGAAAAAGTTGAAGACCCTTGATTTAAAAATACTTATAGTTATATTTACAGTCTTTTCTCTAAATACTGTTTTGTCTGGCCGATATAACATTCATCACAGTCTTTACAGTTTATTTTATAAACTACATCGCTTAATTTTCTTTATTTATTTTACAGTTAGTGTTAGTAGAAAGAGATCACTTTGAATAAATGTCATATTCACATTGTTTTTATTAAATTCCTTTTTTATTTGTTCGCTTAGTCTATCTTATAAGGCATAACGTTATAACTTTTATACGCGTTCTTTAATACCCCTATTATATAATTTATTTAATTCTATTTTTTTATTATTGTTTTATAAAACTTATTTGGATAATTATTTTTCTCTAAGATTTCTCTAACTTTGTTTAAATTCTTTTCTCTAAACTTCGGATCAGTTGATTTAACCGCTTGATCAAATAATCGAGCAACTTCATTAATTTTATCTAATTGAGAGATTTCTGAAAAATAATTTAGATGTCTCGCTGTTATTGCGCATGACTTTCACGTTCAGGAAGTTTAATGTTATTTTAACGTTCCGAAAATATAGGTATTAACTCCTGATTTATTATATAATTGACTCGAAAGTGGCAGAGAGGATATTTCAAAGATAACTACACTAACGTTGTATATTGTTATTCGAAGACTGACTGTTAGGCTATCCATCTCAGTTATTGATAAAAATGGATATTACAATATTTCATTTTATTTTCAAAAACGTCTAGATTGAGACTTTTTCATATATATATATATTTTTGTCACTAAAATTGCGATGTATCACCGGTATGAACTCGTATATTCATATATTTCGCGTACATGCATCGCGATTGCAAGCTCGCACTCGTATTTTACGCAATTCAACATAAAAATAAATGCCTCGACTATCGCATGAAATGCAATAAACGCGGACTTTACGAACGAAAAATAATAGTAATAATAATAAAACAAAAACATGCATGCGACAAAATGCATAACCGGTAATAATTAAAACGCGGCGTATATTTCAATTACGCAAACGAATTACCGCGACTCGCGCTTATTTTGTTTTGCGGTCGGGTCGGTAATTGTATTTTTCGATATTGATGTTACCCTGCGCAATAATAAAGTCCGAAATAAAATGTTTTAAACTGTTTTGCGTTTTTTGTGCTTGCGATACCCGGGAAAATATTCTCACGGATATTGGTATTTCGAACGGGGTATTATTTCGAGTCCTCTAGATATTTTTCCCCTAATGGAGACGTAAATGGAATTTAATGGATTGGAGGATAATTGGAAGGTCATTTTATTACCTTTCAGTTGAAGTACTTTTACAAATATACAACAGGTACCTACTGTTGTTTTTTTTTTCAATTGTTCGCAGATTTTTAGACTTGCGACGGCAGATTGACATTGATGTTTATTTGAACTTTAGAAAGAAAAAAACATTTTTGTGTTTTGTAGTAGCAGCTTTTAAGATATTAATTACTATAAATATATTTAGTAAAACATTTTAATTACTCAGTTGGCTGCCCATTTAGTAAATGACCAAAAATTAAAGATTTATCAGAATTCAATTAGACCAAAACAACACTTCTCCTCTGTTCTCCGCTTTAAATATTGTCTTGGGCGATGCATTGAAATGTAGTTAACAACATGTAATTGAGATTAGCTGGGGTAACTTGCGGTTTTGTTCAATACTATCTATTAACTAATGCCCGCTATTACTACCGTCAAAAATGACATCCTTCATTGTACCTATGTACATATAATAGTTGGGTTGAAGTTGATTGTGTAAGTCTTTACTTTGTGATATGTAGTCAATCATATTGATACACAAGAAAGCTAATATTTTGTTTTATATCACTTATTTATTATAACAAAACGTTATTGCAGTTTCTATCCCGCATTCACTAGATTTTGTAAACCGGTAAAATTTCACACAATAATAATTTATTTCCATTCAAGTTCTCGTGCTGTAAACGTAGATTTTTCCAATAATGAATTTGAGGATTACTTACGAAATTTTAGTGATTTTAGTCTATTAGGACCTACCTGAAGTTTAGCGAGGAATTGGTCAAATTTAAAAGAAAGACTTTTCAACACTTCCTCAGTTATCAGATCAAATCCCGTAAATCTTTTAAATCTGTAATCTCTTTAATTTCGTTTATTTTTTATCTTTTATTTCAGAGAAGTGTCCTTTTCTTCTTGTTCTGTCGTTTGTTCCCATACTATTTCATATTCGTCAACGTTGTCTAACCCAAAATAGTTTACAGATATCACAACTTTTTGTTCTTTATTTCTTGTCCACTTCAATAGATTTGGATAGTCGGTCTCTTCGGTCTCTGGTTGGCTTTCCAAAAGAGTATCGTATATTAGTCGCTGCAAGTACAAGTTGATGAAATAATTTTTAATTTGGTGAATCCATCGGTTTAACTTCTGACTATGGTTATTTAACTTTTTTATATCAGGAGCTGTCTCGAGGCTTCGAAAACTATTTTCGAAATCTTGCGCGTGATTGATAAATGCAGTTGCTCATGTGATCCAAAATTGTCAATATACAGGGTTGAGAATATACACACTCGATCCGTCCTTTTTGATGAAATGCAACGATTTATTGAAATTTAGTGAATAGAAACGAAATATCGAGGGAAACAAAGATTAACGATTTTAAAACAATTTATAGACCAGTACTAACGTATGCTTGTGAATCGTGGAATATAGGGAAGAGAAACAAGAAAAGAATACAAACAGTCGAAATGAGATTTCTAAGGAGGACGAAAGGAGTGACGTTGAGAGCCAAAATCAGAAATGAAAAACGAAACCCGATACATGATTATATTGAGAAGAAACAACTGACATGGTGAGAATTCATAACAAGAATGGAAAAATAAAGACAAGTAAAAATGACGTGAGAAGCAATTGTGGAGAGCAAGAGGCACTAAAGAAACTGATGAACTTTTCTCGCCCTTTTCCTTTTTCGAGCATCACCACCTTCGTCTTATGAACGTGATATCCACTTCCAGTACGAATTATAAGGTGACATCGGTGACATCATTAACTTCTTACCTAAACTAACGGCAACGCCTTCGGTCGATTTTAATTTATTTTCCACTACTTGTACTTCTTCCGCTTATATTTCCAGTTTCTTTCGCAAATGCCCATCTATCCCAACTTTTCCGTAAATTGTCCAATAATTCGTTCATTCTCATTTGACTGGTGAAGTGATCTCGTTGGCCGTTTCCATCACTTTCAGAATGTTAATGATTTTCTTCTTCGTCTTCTTTTATCAGAGTCTTAGTGGCCTTTCAGGCTTCGGATTGAGGTTTGCGGTTCTTCTCTCGTGCATTTCTTCCACCCTATCCTGCCCCCGCTAGTCTTGTTAGATCCTCTAAAGTTTTTCCTTTTTCGTTCCCATATCCTTCGATCTCGTCCATCCATTTCCTTCTAGGTCTTCCTTTCCTTCTTTTACTAAGGATATTGATGATTTTTATTCAATTTATTGATTCAAATCCCTAAATTTTTTCCCGATTATCGCCTACATTTGACATGATAACCACTTTAGAATTAATATAATATTCAGTCACAAAAGACACTTATGCATAATTCCTAACAATGCAACGCCCTTCAGTCGCCGCACTGAAACGTCCGAGAGAATCATTACATTTCTCGTCGACAGAATAATTTATTACCGCGTCCGAACTAATTAAAATTTCATCGCGTGCACTCGACTCAAACCGTTACCGTTACCCCATTATATCGACGACAATGCGACGAATATACAACGTAATAGCGCGAATTCTCCGCTGAACTTTCCCCAAACGTCATCTCGAAATATTTACATAATTCAGCGGCGGTCAGCGAGCGAGTGAACGCGGCCCGCAATTCGATTAAGTCTTTGTCGACGGCAATAAAGTTAATTAAATTACGTCGCGTTCGATTGGATATCGATCTCTTCGAACGATTGTGTCTCTTGCCCGGTCTAATATCGAGGATAGGGGTGCAATTACATACATGGTAACACGTTCATTGGACGCGCTTTAACGCACAGTAGGGAAGTTGAAAGTCGATGAGTTAATTATAAATTTTCAAAATTAACCGCGATACTTAATTAAGTTGAAGGCAGTTTTCCGTGTTCCGAAAAAGTAATCAAGAACGTGGGAATCATCCTCCAGTAAAATTGATGAATTGTTGTTTCGGTGAATTGTTTTTGGTGAACTTTCCTAGATTCCAACAACAGGAATTACAGTTTGTTACATGATTGAGTTTTTGGACTGGCAAAACATCGAATTAGTACGTCAACCTCCTTACAGTCCTGACTTAAATCCAAACAATTACTTTCTGAAGAAGTTAGGATTGAATAAGAAACTAGTTTCAATGAGATACTTAAGAGAATAAAAATTACAAATGATTAAAAAGTACAATCCAGAACTACATAATTCTCCAATGAACGATCTATAACCTGTTATACGTAGTTCACTGGGGAGTTATGTAGATGTTCTACTTTTTTATTCGTTTCTAATCGAGGATTTACCGCGTAGTCAACTATTCCAATCACAAGAAAAGCAAGCAATGCTTTCAAAATGATAATTTTGGAGTAATAGAATTGGGGGTTAGAGAACTAATTAAAATATTTGTTTCGTAAATAGATAGTAAAAGTATCACCAAGCATTGTACACTGTTACTTGGCAAAACAACAAAGCATTTGCCCTCAATCCACCGCCTATTTTTTATGACCATGTCCAGCAGTAAAAGGCATTCCTCGTAACATATTTCCTTTTCGGCTACACATGAAATTTCGGCGCCGTCGGCGAAACGAAACGACGAACCCGGACAACAAGAGAGGGGCTAAAAGAAGAAGAAAAAAAGAGGCCAAGCGATTTACGATTTTGTTTACCGTTCGCCGTGCCTAATGACCCGATTGGTCCGCAGAGGACGCCCGACACCCTCCTCCCTCGACCCCGCAGTCGAAGTTTATTTTTCTCTCGCCGGAGAATAATAACAAAGCCGAAGGGCGAAACTTTCGCGTTTCGCTTATAAAGCAAAAGGAATCGAAGACGGCGGATAGCGGTTGATGGGCTGGATGTATGGGAAATCCCTTTCGTTCGATAACGCGAGAACCCCCTCCCCAAACTGCCAGCTGAATTATGAACGTGGGACGGGGAAAACTCTCGAAACAGGCAGATCTTTCCTTCGGGCGATGAAAATATACGAGTACATACATATATCGCCTATAGTGTGCGACTTTTAGAATTGAAGAGGTGAGTTTCGAGAATGAAGGAGGATGGTTAGAAGGAACGTACACGTTTAGATGTCCATTGTATTCTATGACGGTGGAAATATGGACCAGGAAAACAAAATGTAAGGAGTAAATGTTTCTAACAAAAGTTATGGTTTAGACCGAATCCAGATAAAATCTAACGACCTTCGTAGGCTCTGACACTGGTGGTCATTGTAGAAATTTCTTTTTGACCCCCTTAAATCAGTATTTGAGGACCATGCTTCGTTGTACTTTCGTTGATGATGCATCTTCTATAATCTGCCCCAAAAATTCTATTGCTAAATTTTCACTTCTTCTGATCTCCAACTATAACAAATGAAGACCGAGAAATTAAAGAAATAATGATGAAAATTATGAACGAAGTAAAAGCAATAAGAGTAGATCCGAAAAAATTCCAAGATGAAATAATAGGTTTAAGAGAGGAAAATGAGGAGATAAAGGGCAAGGTAAAGGTTTCGGAGGATGAGCGGTAAAGATCAGAAATGAACAGAACAGAACAAAGAAATAAAAAAGCCGTATATCGCTAGTGATACTGAAATTCCCCAGTTTCCACTGAGGATGGCAACTTACTTGCCGAAATACGTATCTAGAATTATTTTCGCAAGATGTAATAAAGCTAATTTTATCTATTTTATATAAGATTTGTTGAGGAAAAACTACATTTTATCTAATAATAAAAACGATAAAAGGCCCTTTGGAGTCGATTTTATTATTAACAATTGCAGAACTTGTGATAAAATTTGAACCAATAACAAGTCGAATGTGTGGAGTTAGTGGAAAATACATAAAAATAACTTTCATATAATGTGGATGCCCCATCCGGAGATAAAGATAAAGACATAACAGATCAATGTTACGACGAAACGGAGAATAATAACAATAATAATAATAAAGATAATTGTAGGTGATTTTAAAGCCATGACTTCCTTCATTGAAGGTGACGTCAGTACACGATCAGCGTTGAGGATTTTAGTTTGAATCTGAATGTGACGAAACTATTTTTGTTTTTATCATCGGCCTCTGAAAAATATTCCTTCAATTGTTTCTCAATCAAACTTTTCTCTTGACAAGTTCAGCTTTATACCCGCCTTCACTTAACTAATTCTTCAATTATCTTTCAAAAAGCAGTCTTTCGTTGTTGCTCTATCACTAATTTGTTCTTCAGTTGTTCCTCTATCAAAAGATCTACTTTCAATCGTTGTTCGATATAAAAATCTTTCTTTTGTTCTGCCGCTGAAAAATATTTCTTCAATTGTTTCTCAATTCCTTCCTTAAAAATTTCAGCTTTATTCTTGTCTTTCAATCTTCCGTTGTTCCTCTACAACGAAATCTTTCTTCAGTTGTTCCTTAATTAAAAGATCTATTTTCAATTGTTGTTCAGCCTGAAAGTCTTTCATTTGTTCAGGCGCTGAGAAACATCCATTCAATTGTTTCGCGATCAATCTCCATTCGTAATAATTTCATCTTTATTCTTGCTTTATATTAACTAATTTTTCAATTGTCTTGTGTTCAAAACGCAGCTTTTCGTTGTTTCTCTACAACGAAATTTTCCTTCAGTTGTTCTTTAATCAAGAGATCTATCTTCAATTGTTGTTCTTGAACAGAAGGCGTTCAAAAAGTAGTCTTCAGTTGTTTCTCTACAACAAAATCTTACTTCCGTTGTTCCTTAATTAAAAGATCTATTTTTCATTTGCTTCGCCGCTGAAAAATATTCCTTCAATTGTTTCTCAATCAAACCGCATTCTTGAGATTTTCAGCTTTATTTCTAGTTTCCCTCAACTAGTTCTCCAATTGTCTTCTATTCAAGAAGTACTTAGTTTTCCGTTGTTTCTCTACAACGAAATCCTTCTTCAGTTGTTCTTTAATTAAAAGATCTAACTTTAATTGTTGTTCGGTGTGAAAATCTTTTATTTGTTTTGTCGCTGAAAAATATTCCTTCAATTGTTTCTCAATCAAACCCGTCCCTTGACAATTTCAGCTTAATTCCCGCTTTAATTCAACCAGTTTTTCAATTGTATTTTGTTTAAAAAATAGTTTTCCGTTGTTTCTCAAGAACGAATTTTTCTTCAGTTGTTCCTCAATTAAAAGATCTATCTTCAATTGTTGCTCGGCCTGAAAATCTTTCATCTGTTCTGGCGCTGAAAAATATGACTTCAATTGTTTCTTCATTAAACCGCCTTCTTGAGAGTTTCAGTTTTATTCCTGTTTTCGCTCAACTAGTTCTTAAATTGCCTTCTATTCAAGAAGTACCATAGTTTTCCGTTGTTTCTCTACAACAAAATGGTTCTTCAGTTGTTTAATAATTGCTGGATCCGAAAATCTTCCATTTGTTCCAGTATTTATAAATATTTCTTCAATAGTTTCTCGATCAAACGTTAATTCTCACTTCGAAAAAGTTATATCACCTGCATTCATATATTTAGGAAATTTTAAAGCACATCAATACAAATACAAACACAAGGAGGTACTTAAACGTACAAAAAGTTTCGGGCGAATTACATAGGTCAGGTGTAAGTTGATGTTTTCAGAAAAGGAAATTTTATTTAAACAATATAATGAAATAATAACATACAATTTTTGTGCGTATTCAGCGATCCTAACAAAACGTCTGCATTCGAGGGTGAGTGAGTTTTGAGATGAAACTCCTAACCAATGGGTAAAGATGAGAAAAACAAATGTCATTTCGAATAGAAAATTAGTGAAATTAGATACAGTGTGAGCGAGAATGATTGACGATAATTCATGATGATGATTGAAATACATATCAAAAGTCTAGGGATTATATCGACTTTAAGTTTGTTCACCAGGTTTGACACTACGAACAAAAATAAACTATAGGAATGTTATTTTGATATAGCCGCCAGTCAGTAAGCAATTAGATTGTTTTAATCTCGTTTGAATCTTATTTCAATTTAGTCTGATATTATTTATTTAAAATCGTTAGATTTGTGAAAATGCTGTGAATTAAAGAAAAGTTAAGAATTACTTTAATTATTGGGGAAAAGCGTGTTACGCCTGTGGTTTATTATTTTGGATGTTTCCAGAAACTTACTGCTCCGTATTGGAGGTTTCAAATATTTCAATCGCACATCTATATTATATGCAGGTAGCGACGTACGTATTGTACATAGTATGTAATACAATATTCGATTGAATAGCGTCCCAGAGCATATTAAAAGCTTAATAACGTATTATTCCTGCCAACTAACAAGGGAGATGCTCGTACGATACGTGCTACCCATTTTGTAGCTGAATCGCTGACATTTTCAATTAATTTCGACAAAGCTGCAGCAGCGCGGCTCGCGCACGTGATAAGCATCAATTCGAATAATATGGGATTTAATTAAACAACGGGGATTTATTTCAGCGTGTTTATGCGGGATTAGAGTCGCTGATGCAATAGCCTCGGACTCGCTGAAACATATCCCTTATGCAATCGATGCTCGTCGCTTCCATTTCGCCGTTATTATTATATATTTTGGGCGGGGAGGGCGCAGAAACGGGGCTTGTCTCATCCATCTTCGTGTGATAGGATTAGCATCGCGTAAATTTTAAATAAATTTATTTTACGCAAACTGTCCGTTTTGAATCTTTATTTATTTCGATCCAAAACCGGATTTTCCGATTTAGAGCAAGGCGAGGAATGTATTGTGAAATCGCTGCTCTAATTACGGATAAAACCTGAACCAGCAGTTACGATGAAGGAAATCACTTCGAACGAAACGAATTTTTGCAAATAAAGGATTCATTTCGATTTTAACGAACGATTCGTTCCCCCTTTATACGTACGTACGTAAGTCACATTCGGATACATTTCCGGCGAACGATTCTCGAGAAAAGCGCTGGCAAGTCATCCGTACGCCTTCAGACGTGATTTTTCGGACAAGTGGAAGCTCATATTCGTGACTTTATTCGCTCCGCCGATTCCTAAGAAGTAATCCAGTTTCCACGCTACGTTTAACCGGTACCTTTCGGAAATATTTCGATTTCGACGTTAATTCCAACGAACGGTTGCTGCGTCTTTGAGCAGTCAAGATCGCTAGGCGGACTTTTATAATTTATACAGTATGTTCCCGAATTGATTTCGTTATATGTACAGTCTGTAAAGTAAAAACGGGTACGAGTTAATGTGCAGAAAAATTTATTTTTAATGATTTTTAAGTAGTACATGGATTTGTTGTATTCCGTGAGAGGAAATATGCTACACCATCAATAATGAGTCCAGTTACCAACGGCATTGATAATTGGCTGGCATGTTCGAGGCATACTTTTCACTAATTGTAAGTTGATTGTTGAAGACGTAGCTGCTTTCGTCGTTTTTGATGCTGCTGCGCGAAAGTAACTTCTTCACGATTCACCGGCCACAGGTTGCAAGGCTATACAGCGCGTTTGTTAACTTTTTCGGTGATGTTAACAAGACACGATGCTAAACTTAATATTTATTTATTACGATTAAACTTAACACCAAAGATAGCCGAGTATGGAATGCAAACAGTTGAAAATAAGGATTGCGTTGATGCTCGAAGAGCGCGCTTAGAACTGACTGTTAATGGAGATGTTATCAAAAAGGTAACCTCGGTGGTTGTACTGAGAGTGTGACGTCAATAATCAAAGAGATGAGTATTGCCTGAAGTACACAATAAAATATGAAAGTGAGTTTCGAAGAGCAATAAGAGAATTTTTAAATACCAATGCAACGACTCAGGCGACTTAACGTCTTTTAGATACTTTTAACTTTAAAATCAAGTAAAAATGAAATTTAGAATTAAAACACGTATATACATTAAAAGCTAAATAAAAATTTGTATTGTCCTTAACATTGATTGCGTATTCTTTCCGTACATACCTCCAAATAAAACGAATTCGTCGTGTAAGCTGCTTCGAAGTACCCGCACTTTTTCCTCGAAGCTCGTGCTTGAGATATGCCCACACATTTACAATGGGATTTGCATCTGGCGACTGCGATGGCCAATCAAGTGTGATGATGCCAGACTGGTCTTTCCACTCGATCCAAAGCTTGTTCCGTTGTTTTGGGTCCTTCTTTTCCTGTAAGATCCAATCCTCCTTCTTCTTTTATGAAGCATCGTTCAACAGTCGGCAACAAACACTTTTAATCTACATTTTAATCATTTCCGGAGCATTTAAATTAGGTAAACAGATGTAATGCTCCAAAACTGTTCTTCAATAAGTAGCCCCAAAGATGTACTTTTACAGGGGGTTTAACGGTCCATCGTATTAATCTGTTTGAGGTTAGTTTCTTCAATAAAGCTTTCCTAACTTTTGCACATCTTTTACAGAATCAACATGAAAATTAACAACAAACAAAATTGTGGAAATTGCTTTTTAACAACAGACACTGCTAAATTTTGGCGTAGGCGCTTTGGTCACTTGGGCATGAATAATTTAAATGTTTTAATAAATGATATGGTAAACGGTTTAGGTGATTTAAAGAATATTAAAATTGGGCCTACGTTATGTGAAACATATTGGAGATTCCTTATACAGTTTACTGACGTCTGGAGAAGATATTCCAATAGATTTTGAGCAGAAAGGATACGAATGATTGGCTAAAAGCAGTTCAAGAAGAAATAGATGCGTTAGAAGAAAGTCAAACTTGGAAGGAAGTACCAGAATCGAGCAATGTGAAATTACTTGACAGACGGCGACATAAGTGAGAAGAATACTTGCAAAGCACGATTGGTAGTACGAAGATGTCAACAAAAGGAGATGACAGGAAGTCAACTTCATGGTACCTAATCGTTTAAATTATTTGGAATAATATGGAAATCTAGGAAACAAAGTACACTTTCACTTAGTACCACTTAAGCTGAGTTTGTGTCTCTATGTGAAGCTCCAATGGAGGCTTGTTGGATTAAGGAGTTGTTATCGGATCTGAACATTGATATTAAGTGCACTTTTGTTTGAAGATAATCAAAGTACAATTAAAGCTATTTCTAATTATGAACTTTAACACACGGATGTAAAATACAATTCTATAAAAGAACAAGTGAAGCAAAGATTGATTGATGTTATTTATATTAGAACAGATGAACAATCTTAAATAAACCTGTCAGTAAGAGTAAGTTTGAAACTTTTGTCAAAGAAATAGGATTAAGTGTAAGAAATAAGAGAAATTGTTAGTTTTAAGAATAGAGATAAAATAATTTGAAGTATAGTTTACCAGGTTCTATGAGTTTCATGTCACTAGTTTGAAAAATTGCGAAATTGAGGAAGAGTGTTGAAAATTGTAGCAATTTCATACCGTTTTTCCTAGTAACATTAGTTATGAATATTATTTTTAGTAACCAACAGTTGGTAGTTAAAGTAGTGAGCATGTAATAAGTTAGTTGACAGTTATTAAGAATGCTAGAGAAGAAAAGCTCTCTGTATGATTTGTGTACATATAATATAATAAAAAGATATATTCACGACGAAGATTGCATCTATCGGGTCACACAAAAGAAAAACTAGGACGATATTTGAAGCCAACTGCAACATTTATGCCGTAAACGCTCTTACTTTACAGACTGTATAAGTGATTGTTTCAATCTCGTTTTAATGTTTTGATATGCCGCCTTGCTTGGTCCGAAAAGAATTTCAAGCACAGTTTCGCTTTTAAAAAATCAAGGTCGTCTTGACAATAAAATTACAAATGAATGAAAAACAAATACTGAATATTTGTGAAATTCGGGATAGTTTCATATTATGAACAACTTCTCTGAAATAATATTTTGCCGTCTTATTGACCGAAACGGCACTTTACAACAGAGAATGTTTTTTTTCTCACAATTGTCTTGGCGGCCTTGCTTTCTAAGAGGTAAGAAATGCGCCTTGAAATTCTTCTTAAATCAAGCAGGACGGCATCCCAAAACATTAAAACGAGATACAAAAATCTTTGAACCTAGCTATTGTAAAGTCAACCCGGGATCACGCTGTACATTGATTTGCAAGTAAATCACCACACAGTAGGAGTTCATCGATTTTAACGAAATTTTCACCGATTATAATCAAAGTAAAGTAAAGTCTTCAGTAATAATTGATGGTTATCTAACTGTTTCGTTATTTAAAGAAGCAATTTAAGCAACCTAATTGATCGTGATAGAGCTAGCGACACACGTGCCACCGGATTTAACTAAATAATTGCGTAACCAAATATGATAGTGATTTTGATGAGTTTCATATCATTTTTGATCGAATTTGTGTAAGATATACCCAAGAAGATAACAGCCTTCTTTCAGACTGTGGTTCTTCGTTTACATAGATCAAAGACAAACTAGCTGCGAGCGCAACTAGGGACAATACCCGTCTGTATCGTACATACACACATTTTCGTGCTTAACGTTTGATGCGGTAACCGAGGTTAATCCTTGGCGTAAATTACTTTCCATAATAATAGGGGGTATATGTCGGTTAGAGCCACGGCAATTACTAATTAGTTTCTGTTAGCTTCGAAACTATTGGATACTCTAAGGAAAAGAATTGGAGACAACTGCCCGCGAATTTAATTTAACTTCGTCACCATCATAAGAACTTCAGCATTCACAGATATATGGAAAAGAAATTCCAATTAGTTTAACAATAATATGCTCAATGTTAACAGTACGAAAATTGTTTACCTGAGATTTCATCCTTATCGGTATGCACCCAGTCCTAGTTTTGCTTTAAATTTATGTTTAGACAACGAACGCCTCATTTTCACTGACAAAACGATATTTCTAGACATATGGATACATGAGCTTCTGAATTGGAAGTGTCATTGTGAAACTCTGATATCCAAGCTTAATTCGCTGTACTACTGGTTTAGAAGTTTAAAACATATATTATGGCAATAACATTATGAATGATTTAACTATGTTCATACACAATGACCTTCATAATTACAGGTCTAATAATGAGTTGCATGATTACTATACAGGGGAACAAACACCAATTAGCTATCCCTGATGCAAGATTGACATTATATAAAAAATCTGTTATAGTGCTAGATGTAAAAATTTATAATAAAATACTTCCATTATTAAAAGACCACGCTGTCAAATTTAATCGGCATTTGCATAAATTTTGAACTACATATTTCTATAGTCTCTAAGAGCAACTGGATTAGCGTTATATTATATTATCACATTTATTACCATTTTATCAGGCCAATGGGCCGCTGTATTTATTGCCATACAGTTGGTGTTTGCTTCTGTTCATCAAATACAAGGTTTAAGTTTGAATTGAGAAGGAAGCTGACGTTGTCGGAGTTTCCTCTGTTCAGCTAAACATTTGTACACGATCAAATTATATAGATTATACGAACATAACATTCGCTAAATTTGTATTAACTTAAACAACAATTCTCTCGAAGAAATGGAATCCCCTCCCACAGGGAAAATATCAATAATATTACCTGTTGTTTCTACCATTTCCGATTTCTACTTTATGGCAGTGCATCCAAACGAGCATATTTTAAACGGACTTTGAATGTTGAATATATAAAATAAATAAAATTACCCTTGTCACACCTTTCAGAAAATTTTATTTATTTTATATATTATTTTAACCACAGTCTCCTTGTTCTTATTTATGATAGACATTGTCCTCTGAGTCCTTTGCATCTCAGCATTCTCGCTAGGCAACAAGCTTGGTGTTACGACATAATTAGCAATTATGTTATTAAAAAATTAACAATGGCAGTTCTGGTAATTTGTAAGAATATCGATAGTCCATTGCTGCTAGAACAAATATTTTAGTAAGTTCTTTGTGACACCACATATATTCTCGGAGATGTGGCAATAGTTAAACAATGGAAAACACGAATATGATTCGGATTCGAAAAAGAAAGGACACAATCTTCTCGCCAAGAAATGAACACATCTGCGTTTAGTATAAATTGAATAATGTATTAGTCGTAGTTGGGAAATAGATCTAACACCATCTGCAAAAAGTTAACTAAAATAGCATTGTTACAATGTTCCTCACAGGTAGGAATAAATAATTCTTCCTACGTAACCAAAACCAATTCCATCGAAGATGTTAAGATTGTTAAAGAAATTTTGGGAAAACACAAGTAAGATCTTTCATCCTGTATTCGCATTGGGTATAAAGGAGTCGAACTTTACAAGAAACCGCTTACAACTCAATCGGAAAACTCGACGTGTAACCGTCGATCTGTCGATATATCACCTCTTTTACGATCGGAACTTTCCGCCGCCCCCTAAAACCGCCTACTAAACTTTGGTCTTCGCCGCGACCGCCGACATTCGATGCGCGCAAACATTGCTCTCAGTCCAAGACAAAATAAAATATCCGTCGCGTTCTATTCGCGAGATAAAAACCCCCGATTTCGGGATCTTTAATCTCGTACAACGTTTCGCGGTTCAGAAGTTTGCGCCAAAGTTTAATTCGGCCAAATCTGCCGCGACGACGACGGCGACGGCGACTTCCTTCGTTTTCCGCAGAAATTACTTAATAAAGAAACTTCGCTCGAACGATCCGGTAGTCGATTAGTGGCGAAAAGTTCGACGGCGCGCCCTTAATTGGTAGCGATTCGTTCGCCGGGGATCGCCGTAATCAACAAAGAGGAATTTTTTAATTTATGTCAAACGTATGGACAAGAAAGCATAGCAGTAGATAGGTTAGGTCATCATTTCCAGACCTGAATTCTCGAAGCTGCAGCGTCCGTATTCGACTACAGATTTCAGTAAACACGCGGTTCGAAGGGCATAGACCGCAAACATCGCTTACTTCCAGCCGGGCGAACGGGCATGTCTTTAATTTAATACTGCCTCCACCTACCCCGAACGACTTGGTCGAACTCATATTTCGTTTTACGTACCACACGCGCCCTAAAGGACGCCGACCGACGATACCGCATCGTCGCGTCGTCGGCGATAGCTCCGAATTTTCGTACGTCAAAGAGAATTACGTCCGGGGCGTCCGGAAGAGATTGGAGCTACGGTTGCGGTCGGGAGCCGTTCTCTCGTTCGCCTCGACTTGACATAATTGGGTCGGGATGAGAGCATGAGAGCCTGTCCGCGTACAGGATTACTTTTCGGACGCTGCCGCATTTTCGATTTTATATATAATAAGTGTAAGAACATACAATTATGATGATATAGGTTTATTGTTATGTACAGGAAAAATATAGGATTCAAATAGGTGCAGACAATAGAGATCTCGTCGAAAATTTTTAATAGATTTCTATTCAATACAAATTTATCGAAGTCCGGACGATTATTGGTACTAAGGATGAGAATTTGAGTGCTGAAATAGGCATTTAAAAGTGTTCAGAATAAATTATAAGCAGTAAAATTGAGAAATTTATTCTATTTACGTTTACGCTATTCTGTCTTATATTTTACGGAATGTATATATACCCTTACTATTGTTTGCAACTCTTACAGAATTTCCAGAATTTTTATTTTTATACCTGGCCAAATCTTAACTCCATATCCAAATATTTTCTACCGGAAATTTACAATTCCCGGGGTAGAGGTACTAACTGAGGTTTCCTTTTTCATATTTTTGTAATATAAAGACAGTACACAACAACCTGCACAGCAATACAATGTAATACATTAATTGTAGTTCGGGAATAAAGTATATAGACGTACATTTAGAAGAGTATTTCATTTACGTAACGCCCCAGATCACATATTTCCTTCAAACGAGGAGGAATTAAAATAAATAAAATATCTAATTAAGTGGAGCAGAAACTAGAACGATTTGATTTGAGCTCGATCTAAACAATAGGTTTTTCTACTTTCCCGAATTTACCAATCAAATTCGTTAGTTTGTTATTTTATCCAATCAGTTTCGTTCTTTAACTATTTTACCCAATAAGATTCGTTCTTTTGTTATTACGACCAAGCGTATTCCCTTTTTGGGGATTTGAAATGCGACTGCTGGATGCTGGTGGGGCGAAGAAAGTGACCAAGAACAAGATGGATGAGCAGAATCTGAGAAGAAACGGAGAGGAACGGAAGAAATACGAAGCTTAACAAAAGACGAAGAACAATAGAGACAAAGATGCAACTCCATAAGCCTTACACCTAAAGATAGTAAGGCTTAGATTTAAATAAGTACACATCGACCAATCGAAATCGTTCTTAATTTCTGTTGACCAATCAGTTTCGTTCTTTAGTGACTTTATCTGATAAGACTCGTTCCTTTATTATTTCGATTAAGCGTATTCCTTTCTTGATGATTTGAAACGCGAGTGACGGAGGATGAAGCGACGAAGAAGGAAACCACGAACAGAATTAGGAAAGAAACAGAAAGGAATAATATAGCATGGGGCGAAATACGAAACCTAACACAAGACGGAAAACAATAGAGACAAACGTGCTACTTCCCCAGCCTTACACCTAAAGATAGCAAAGCTTAGAACTAACTAAGTAAATATTTCCTGTTTAGTCATAGCGACCAATCGAAATCGTTCTTCATTTCTGTTGACCAATCAGCTTCGTTCTTTAGTTGCTTTATCCAATAAGATTCGTTCCTTTGTTATTTCGAATAAACGATTATTCGTGTTATTATTTTTATTATATATTTGGTGACTGAACGTCTCAATGTGGGCCTTTGTTGCTTCTGGGAACTCGATCTGAAAACGCATCACGCTATTTAACACCCTCATCAACTTCAAATCTGTCGAATTCTCCTTTTTGTGTTTTAACTAACATTCCTGTTCCTTTCATTGTCAAGTATGTTAATCTTCTTCGTTTCCATATCTTCTAGTATGTATATTTTCACCATCCATTAAAATTTTATTGTTCCTCAGAGACGTTTGGCTACCCCGTATCCTCTTTCTCCTTTAACAGTTAATTTTTCCCTTTTCTATCAACCGTTCTATAAACTCTGTTTCATGACTTTCTTGGAGTAACAGCACTAATCTATTTATGTTCGTTCGACC
The DNA here is from genome assembly GCA_038088585.1 of Chrysina gloriosa. Classification (NCBI taxonomy): domain Eukaryota; kingdom Metazoa; phylum Arthropoda; class Insecta; order Coleoptera; family Scarabaeidae; genus Chrysina; species Chrysina gloriosa. The sequence continues at coordinate 49,559,335 of CM076093.1, read as the reverse complement.
AATTGAATTATTTGTTATTTGCATCGATCGGTATCGTTTTCTAGCTGGTGCGTTCAATAAATTTCATGGGATAAATTACTTAAACAGCTCTACAAGCCTTGAAGGTCTAGAGGTACAACATTAATATTTACTCAATAATGAAATAGTAATTATTTTCCCCATGACTTAATATATTGTCACACTGTCATATCATCTTTTATATGGATATCCTTTCTTTCTCTTACTAATTGGTAACTTTTACCATTCTCTCTCTGCCCATCCTCTCCTATTGCCCAGCGCCATATCCTTTGAAGCCTGATAAACGAACTTATGCATGGTTTATTGTATAGAGCTTTCAATTCTCCATTTGTTCTTCTCATTCAACCCTTCTGTGTTTCTTTTTCCCTCCAAAGATAACTTAATATTTTGGTTTCCCATCTGTTTGGCATATTTTCCCTGTTTATTTAATACTCAGGTTACGCATGCGTAGGTCACTGTTGGCCTTACAATTGTTTTGTATATTGGAAGTTTTGTTTCTCTCAATAAATACTTTGATTTCAACGCTCTGGCTAAGTTTCCGTGCTTTTGATTGCTTTTGAAGGACCTACTACTTATTTCTACGTCTTCTTTTCCGCTTTCTTCCGGTATTATTCCCAAGTACATAAAGGTTTTGGAGTCTTTCGAAATTGTATTTCTTTTCTGCTTGTGATATTATCTGCAGCTGGTTTTAGTTTTCTGCCTTTGTTTCTGCCATTATCATATAATTCGTCTTCTGCTGGTTTATTTCTAAACCGTATTTTTCAGCTTTTCTTTCTAGTTTTCGTATGATTTTTGGAGCTCTTTTTCCATTTAGCTATTACTGCTAGGTCGTCAGCAAATGCAAGCATCTGGTGCTCATTGCAAAAGGTAGAACCTTCTGTTTTTATATTGCTGTTTCTCACGACGGCTTCTAGTACTAGGTTGGAAAGCACCGTCGATGGAGGATCAACCTGCCTAAGTCGTTTATTTACTTTAAACTCTTCAGACTTATAACTCTTCCAAAAGATTTCATTCTTGGTATCATTCAGACTCATTCTTATTAACTTTATAAGCTTTCTAAGTATGTTTAACGGAGTTTAGCGCATGGTACATCTTGTTCCTGTCGATTCCATCGTAAATTTTTTGAAGTCATACAATGGTGTTTTGAATTCATAGCATGTGGACTGAATAGCTTTTAGTGGAAAAAATTTGATCTGTTAGTGAACTGTTATTTCGAAATCCCGCTTGATGTACTCCCTGCAACTTCTCGGCGTAGTTCTTTAACCTATTTCTTATATCTCTCAGTAGTATTTTGTAACACGCATTGAGCGATTAACTTTCAAAATTTCAAAAGTTCTTGGGGACACCGACATAATCACATTTGCAACATTCGTAAAAGGATGACCGCGACACGTCGTAAAAGGCATAACGACCCTATAATCCGTTAATATTCCATCTTTTACTACTTGATCACAATCGTTCATATATGCAAAATACGTCGTTAAAACAGTTTCGTCGAGATTTTACGACACCATCGTCAGGACGACAGAGATGAAGTTGCTTCCCACTCACGACTTCAGTTGCTGATCTACGACGTACATATATCCTTACGTACGTAGTAGGAACTTTCATCTTCAACACGAATCAATCTGCGACGTCCGAAACAAAATAATTGAAGTCCGACGCCGCCGTACGGAGTTATAAAAGCGAGCTTCCGAGCGAATATCGCGTTTAATATCTGCACTGCGTGGCGGACGTGACGGAAGCGTCTAGACGTGAAATATAGGTTTCGAGATGCGAGCGAGCGAATATCGCTTTTCGAAACGGCGACGACAGGTACAAAGCGGCTTCCGATTTCATCTGGATGAAGCTTCGAAAGTGTTTCCGGCACATAGAATGTTAACGTCAAAGTTGACGATTTTCGAGGAGTCGAATCGTTTCCAAACGCACGTTCGCGTAAAACGAAAGAAGTAAACATCGTCGCAAAAGGAACTATTTCGAACGGTTTGGGGCGGATTTTCTACGAACGTCTTAACCGGCGACTTTTGAACCTGAAAAGAAAGAAAGAAGCGTAAAAATGTGTTTTGTAGGTGTAATAAAACGATTGCAAACATTTTGTTATTGTTCTCCCTCTCTCTAAGTATATCACTTGCTTTGTTACATATACGTATAAGTTTTTTCTATTGTTATATATATTTAGGTGTATATATATCTACTTCTTTGAATATCAGGTTTAGTACTTCATGTACATTTTTTGTTGGTGTTGGTGTTGGGTCCGTGTTGGAGATTTCTGTTGGACGCTCGGTAAAGTATTACTATTATTGTTATCTCTAAAATTAGATAAACGAGTACACGATAAGTTGTGTAAACCGGACTGACCCTGTCACTCCTCCGAATTTAAATGTCGCGCCTTGCACGTAAGTGGGGACAAGCTGTGGAGTGACAGCGTCAGTTCGATTTACACTACTTAATGATAACTTATCACGCACTCGTTTGTCGAGGCTTATTAATCATTTCTCAGCACACCGACCTTGTAAGGCCAAAACTATTTTGTTCGGATCGAAATTGATGAAATGACAACAATAAGAATGGCTACCGCACCCTCTTGCCGCGCAAAAATAACTTACGAAGTAGAAACGAATGTAAGTAACAATAAAACGACCTGCATAAGCCGTTTCCCTCCCAAAAAGCACGAGTGTTCTCATCTTCAAAATTACCACTTCCCGTTTGCCATTTATTTTCCCTTCGTAACTCATTACTTTCCGCAGAAATTAGCCGACTTGGTACTCAGCCGCGCCCGGTACGAAGAAAACCTTATTCGAATCTCATCTAAAATCGTTCGACCAAGACGAATTCTTTTCGCGCTTTTCGCCAGTCGCGCGGTAATAACCGACGGGATAAGGACGTTTAATTTAAACGCTCGTTTCGTGGGCTCGTTCCTTTTCCTAATCAAAAACCTCATTATAAATATTAAAACGGCGGCGACGATGAAAGGTTTAATTAAAAAATGGGGGAACGAGGCGCGTCCGTCGTCGACAATTAGAAATTCTTACGTAGAAATTAAAGGAAAAAGATGAAGGAAGTACGCGAAGGATCGTTCTGTTAATTTCGTTCTTTTTCTGGGCGCAATAGAGAAAAGTAGTGTATGTGAGTGTGTTGTGAAATGGAAACTAACGAGGAGATGAGTCTAATATGTCAGAGAATTTTCTTTTTAATAAGAAATAATTAATAGCTCTACAGGTCTAGTAGACCCATGGCTTGTTTTACTACGCTTTGCCATCGCTTTCCTATCCTGCGCTCGGATATTCCCATTCTTCCCAGATCCTTCTCCACTTCTTCCCCCATCTCATCCTTGGTCTTCCTCTCCGTCTTTTCCCCCAATTGCAAGTTGGAGTACTGTCTTGGTTGTTCTTTCGTATTCCATCCTCTCAATGTGTCCCGCCCACCTTAATCTTTGTGCTTTGACCATCCCTACTATGCTTGGTTCTTTATATAGTACCTTTAATTCTTCGTTCGTCCTTCTCTCCCATCTATCCCTGACCATTCTTCCGCCGTAAATTCTTCTAGGAATTTTTCTTTCCCAGATTTCGATTTGCTTCTGTTCTGATTTTCCCATTGTCCACGTTTCGCGTGCATACGTCGCTATTGGTCTAATTACTGTCTTGTAAACTCTCACTTTCACAGCTCTCGGTACGGAAACGTACGGAGAACGAGTTCCCGCTTTAATTACCAGAAAATTATTTTTTTCATAGGCGTTTCCATACGAAAAAAGCGCCTCCCCATCGTCGATTATATTAAGAAAGTTTCGGCGAAAGCTTCCGCATCTTCACGAAGAGTGTTTAATGTGTTTCAACTTTCGACTAACAGTTCTCGACCCGACTCCGAACCAATTTCCGGCGAGATTAAAAGAAAGTTGAAGCGTCGTCGCGGCTTTCTTGTTTCGCCCGACGATCTTTACCGTTTTCCTCGATTTTATCCGGTTGAGTTTTTCGTGTGTATTTCAGACCGCGGTTTTCAATAGAAAATAAATTTGCCGTTTGAGAACTTAAGTAATCTCTTCGGATTTTTAATGAGTAATCTTACTAAATAGAAAATTACTTACATCCGAACAAATGAAATGTAACAAGCAGTATTGTCTTTTTCGATCTCAAGCGATGTTGTAGACATACAATGGGCAGTATTAAAAAGTTCTTGTCCGAAATATTTCACACATTTAGCAAGAAAATGCGTGAACAGGGGAAAACGACTAGATCGATTTTTAAATAAAAATTCTGACTAGTTGAAACCCTGAGGTAGACTGCCTGAAGATATATGGCACGAAATTAGTACAAAACTTACTGAATGAGCCGAAAAGTAAGAGCAATTATTGAACAACAATAAATAATGTTTGCAGCCGAGCACAGTTTAAGAAACAGCGGCAAACATAGTTAAAGGACTTTCACATGTTCCCGCAATTATTATTATTGTTAAACATAAATCTATTTAAAGAGTATCTTACAAGGAGAAGGTAAGGTAATCGGATTTTTGTAATTTTTGATATTTATGGTACGTGTAGTTTGGACCTTAAATAAGAATATTTTGGAGTAGTTTGACGCAACGTTCATAAATTACCGAGATAATCGATATTGCTTCACCCACCAGTTAAATCCACTAGATATAATACTATTGTCAACTGGACTCGTGGCCTAGTCGATAGCGTAAAAACATATATTGCGTTTTGAATGGAAGAAAAAGAAATGTCCCGTGACGAGACTCGAACCAGCGATCACGTGAGTATCGCACCAAAACGCTATCGACTAGGTCACGAGTCCAGTCGACAATCGTATTATATCTAGTGGATTTAACTGGTGGGTGAAACTTCAACATCGATTATCACGGGAATTTATAAACGTTGCGTCGAACTACTCCAAAATATTCTTATTTAAGGTCTAAACTACACGTACCATAAATACCAAAAATTACAAAAATCCCATTACCTTACCTTCTCCTTGTTAGTGACACCAACCAGTTGTAGTTATCACTATGCTCGTGGTTTGACATGCCAACTACTGTTCACAAAGTTCTAATACATCGTCCAGAAATTATTCATTCTTGTATGTTACCCATCGGACAGCTTTCTGAGGATACACAAGAGGCTAGAAATAAGGACATAAAAAGATACATCATGCTAGAAAGAATCTAGAACACAGATATCTTAGGAATGTAACTGATAACATTTCATCCCCTTATATCCTATCGCAGGACGCATTGTCTATGCTTCTAACTGTTCAAGTTCTTCATCAGATTGAAGATGACGAAAATACAAGTGACAGTTACTAAATTAATTTAATATGTAATTTAAGGATATTATTAGTTAAAAATGCCACTTTTCTTAAATGTAATTATGTATTAAGTTACACGTAAATTTGTTACTGCGTAAAAAGTGTAAGGAATGAAATTAGTGGAATTGATTCATTTATGTCGCAACTATTTACTTTTTTCCAAAACTGTTGGTGTGAATGTTAATAACTATTTTAACTACTATTAATTCAAATACAGTTCAGCGCGTGGTCTAAATTATTTTTGTCCGCGCAGATTCGTCAAATGTCACACTGCGCGCCGTATTCGAGTCGCGAAATGAAAAATCCCATCGCGAGGACGCAATATCAAAGCCGAGCTCGCGTCACGTGTAAACAGGGCAGATGTTCATTTCTTACCGGCACCACCACCACCGGTTAGTTAGTATTCCGTGAGCGCTCCGGGTCCCCCATTCGGAGCGCGAGGCGGACTTAATAATGCGCGATAAAAAATAACCTCGTTTATGAGAACATCGCCTTTTTATTGACGCAAGATCCGGCGGCGTCGAGGAAAAAATCCTCTTACGCTCCTTTCGTTTCTTCCCGTTTTTTTGCTCTCTTTTATTTCGTTTCTAAGCGGGAATCCCCGCTCCGGGGAACGTGTCTATTATTTATGTATATGAGAGACGAGAAACCCGACGGCGCTTTTAAAATATTATTTTTTCGTATCTACTCCACGTTAAAAGCGTCTGAAAAGAAATTATGTATCTACGTGTTAGCACTAACAAAAAAAAAAAAAAGAAAAATCGGGGAAATAAAAGAATTAAAAATATCCCGGCGGCGATTATAAATAATAAATAATCATAACGACGAATTCCCTCTCGGAACATCTGAAAGCTTCCGTATCACAAAGAAAAAACTTATTTATTTTCCCATTTACATTTCCTTCTTTTCTTTTTCTCCTTTGCGAATTCCCAAAGGAACAATTGTTTGTCCCGCGCGTCCTTTACTACGCCCGTATCTCCTTTAACTAATCTATTTTGTTTACCGACGTTTACCGATAAAGATGTATGCATACCGACCGGTTATAAAAAGGAAAATCCGTCTCGAAACAGGTAGATCCGAAGTGGGTATATTTTTTCGGTTAGGATGAAAGGATTTTCCGAACAGAAGAGACGCACTTCAATAAGAGCTTTGTCGACGATTTGCATCGTAAACGCCTCCTTCTTTCCCGGTCTTTTCCGACCCTCGTCTCGACTCCTTCCCTTAACCCAATTTTATATTAAATGAATATCGAAAAATCTTCCTCTTTTTATTTCTTTATGTAAAAGCGATCTTACGAAAATATTAAATAACGCAATTCTAGACGATTGTGAGATAAAACTACTATAATGAGAATATGTATGCCTTGCAAACCTCTCTCTCTCTCTCTCTCTTTTTGGGTTTCTTTCCCTTTACAGGTTAGCCGTTCTCAGATTCCAATATTCTCTATCTGCCCAGTCGTCCTCGTTTAATTCCCTATCTTCCATTGTTTTTGTTATGAATGTTTTCTATTTTACGGCCGGTCATCCTCTTCGACCACAGTATAACATATAAACCCACGTTTATTTTATACTGTAACAGAACTGGACAGGACGTAAACATAAGAAATTGAGGTTAGATTGGAATATGTGCAATGCAGACTAGTGAGTAGGCGCAAGTCAAAACATTTAGTATGAAAATAGGACGGTTTCTAATTTGATACAATGATTTTGCACAGAAAAATAGTACAGTGTTTTATCTCATGCTATAAAGTCGTAATCAATTTTTACGTAAAATTTAATATGATCATGTAAAACGGGCTTCATTCTATTGTTCTAATTTTTTCCCTGATTTTGTTTGATAACGGCCCCCATACGTTGATATACTTTCTATTATTGTTTTTATTTCCTTTCTTTGTGTCTTTAGTGAGATGCTTATTCCAAATCGTCCCATAACATGTTTAGATAACTTCCTGAAAAAAATTAAGGGTGCGAAGATGCATTTCAAATTTTAACGCGACGGAAATGTTGATAACGCAAACAACATCGATAAAAAGATATCAACATAGCGAGACAATAAGCTTCCATCTTTATCTCATGCCATTTATTCAACATCCGTTGAAAGTAAATAGCAGTATCAACTTCATTGCTTGTGAAATAATAATAAATTGTATTTTTTCCTCGCAAAAGCGGGCTTGTTATATGTGGAAAGATTGCACCAATAAATTTTCTGAAATAAATGGTCATATGCGTGTTGCAGATCACTATTTTTCTGTTAAAGAAAGATCGCACTATCAGCTTCTATAATTACGATATTGAACGTTGTAACGCTTCAAGGCGACAAAAATGGTGATAACCCAGACAACATCTGCTAAAAAACATCATCGTATGTAGACAAGTAACTTCTATCTTTTTCTCCTGCCGTTTGTTACGTCCGTTAAAAGGAGACCGCAGTATCAACTTTTATTACTTCTAAAATAGTAATTTGTTTTTCCTTCTCACAAACCGAGCATGTTATGGAAAGATTGCGCTAACAATTTTTTATTAAATAACCGATCTTGCAAAAGATTGCTTTAACGTGACGAAAATAGCGCTAACATCATTGGTCAAAAAGCATGGCCATAGCCGAACGACATCTTCCATCCAGAGATAAGGATGGAATTATCTTTTCCCGCTTACTTTGCGTCAGTTAAAAGGAGATCGCAGTACCAACTTTTATTACTTGTAAAGTGGTCATTGTAAAAAACATCATTACTTGTAAAATACCAATAAATTGTACTTTTTTCCCGCAAAATGGGGCTTCTTGTAGAAAGATAGCGCTAATAGATTTCATCAAGTTAATTATATTCCGTCATCCTCGCCGTTCTTCGCCAATAAGAACGAGTGCGCGCTAATAACTTTTACTACCTATAATTATATTCTAACATATTCTTTCTCGCTCTATCCCGCTGATTAAGAAGGCGCATTGGCAGTTTCTTTGTATATTTTTTTATGTACAAGATACGAAATAACAAATCGTCTTCTTCCTCACGATATATCCTTGATGAGAGAAAGAGATGACACCAACAGCTTTTATTAAACATAATTCTCTTTAAAAGGGGAGGGAGAACGATGAAAGTTATAGAGGTTAAGAAGTTAAATAATGCGCAACAAATTAAAGAAGCTCCTTGTTCCTAACAGAATTTTGCTGTCTTTATCCACTTCATCGGAAAGACAAACTTACACCCTCCCACTTTAACCCGTATTCTATGTTCGTGTCATACGATATACATCTTTCGAAATACCGCAGACTTGGAATGTAATTTGAAATTTTAAAATATGAAGAAAATTAATCAACAAACAGCGAAGGAAAATAGGTAAGTCGGAGCTTTATTAAAATATCTCTGTGGGTTGAGCCCAAGATTGCATTTTACTTTATTACCTAACCGCTTAAATATTCAGCGGCGAACCTTCCGAAAATTCAAATATGCAAATCGAGTTGGGGATGGCATCATCTGCTTCGATCATCTTCGGAAGACGAATCCGCGGCGTCGTCGTTGCTTGCGAAGCATTCTTATTGAGATTATCCCGGATCCGTACCGTATTTCCGGAACCGGATCTAATTACGGAAATACAATACATGTTTGGAATGTAAATCAGATTGAAATGGAAAATAGAGAAAATATTATTATTTCACTTTTTTATTACTTCACCTTTTTTACTATGTCCTCTTCTTTTATTTTTTACTAATAGAAGGTGGTTCGAAGTAACTGGGTCACGCTTTTACAACAGGGCTTCCAACTCACTTAGATGGTGATAAAGATGGAGATCCGGGGCGTGCTAACACCAATGGAAACGGAGTAGGTTCAAGTTCGAGAACTGGATCTCATCTAACAAATAACTTGAGGCGAGAGAATGACGTTGAACAAATATATTATTAAATTAGCAAAAGTAAAGAAAACCATTTTTGCCCGAAAAACCAATCTGCCCCCTCCCCTCCCCTCAAAATACTAAAAGAATTGAGTTTTTTAAATGTAAGAATATCCCTTTTTACTCGAACACAAATCCCCGATTTAGTAACTCTAAATTAACTAAAACATTCTGGGGAGTTTTTCCCAAAACTCAACGAGTCAAAAATAAAATAAAATAAAAGCAGGACGTATGTTTGGGTGTCAACTTTCGCACGACGTGGTAATTGGTATCGGGACGGAAGCTGTCCAAGATGCCGGCTTTTCTCGCACTTCATGTAAAAATATTGGGTAACCAGTCGAACACAGCAAACTGAAGTCCTTCCAATTTCTACCATACTTTCTCTCTACTAGCTCTATACTAGTACCCTACAACAACGTGAAAGAAAAAATGACGACATCGAAATTAACAAAAAGAAAATAAACTCACCTGCAGGAGAGGGAAAAGCAAATGTACAACGCGAACGGTAGTTGGAACGGCAAAATTAGGGAAGAATAACTTCCAAATTCACACAACGATAATATTAACATCCCAGAGTCGAATCACGCATACATCCGAGAAGGCGACTTATATCAAGAAACCTACGGAAGCGGAGCGCCATCTACACGTCAGAAGTGGTGCGAGAGGCCAAAAGTAACAATACAGAACGCTGTAGCTTACCTACTTTCTTAATTCAAGCCCTATTGTTGCTAATAGTATAGATAGATTTTAGTACATCGAATTCAAAGTTATTTGTACGGCACGTGATTTATGCCAAACTGGTTGCATAAGTTATAGATTGGTAGCACTTCAAAACTTACTAGAAAATGTCATATTTGGGTGTTATGAACGAAGTTAGAGTAAAACGATTTTTACTGAGACAATATAGGCTACAGTTCAATGCTGGTTGGGGCTTGCAAACATATTTGAAAGTACAGTATTAATTTATTATTACTTTAGTTGCTCAATTTGCGCCAATAGCCAGTGGCGGGCGCTTAAAAGTTTGAAACATTGGTCGCTTTCGCAACGTAAGCAACATTTTTAAAACAAACCTAGAAACCTGCGAAATAGTATTTACGGCAGCGTACACTTATTATACACAACATATCTCATTGAGACTCGCAATTATACTGAATTTGTTTATCGAACTCCCGCCACTGCTCGTTGGCGCAACTGGTGAGCAATTTTAATTAATACGTAATACTGTACTTACCAAGGGTTTAAAAATGTAATTAATAACTCGGTTAATAATTTTTATTTTCCCTTTTGCATCGTACATGATAATCTATGTATGTACATATTATACCACAGATTATTTCATTTCCGATCAAAATTCGCTACAACCGTCATATCACAGATTGAAACTTATCGAAATTAACAACCGGTTAATATCCTCCTTTGATACACAAACAATCACCGCCTAATTCGTCATCTGCTCTTCGTCCAAATCGCAAGAAGTTACTGTTACCTCGTTTTCCTTCCGAATCGTACGCTCCATCCCAATCAAAATCGGATCGTCCGTATCCCATAAAATCGTCGTTTCCTGTAGGTGCCATTTTGGAACGTCTCGATCTCTCTATCAAACTGGGGTCACTTCTTCCGAATCTGATATGGTTGCTGTTACCACTCGGCGCTCTAGTTTCCCTATCCATGAAATCGAACGCTTTATCTTCTAACGGTAAGTCGTCGCTGTCTCGCCGGAATCTAAACGGATTTTTCCTGAACACTTCGTCCGTAGGTTTTTCCGAATTGGTCTTGGCTTCCACGCGCTTCGCTTTGTCAAGTACGTATTGGAAATATCGTCCGTACAACGGTTCCAAATCGCTTCTGCCGTAACGGAACGGGATTTTTGGAAAACGGCTTGAACGGTCCTATCTTTGGGTTCACCATTGTCGACTTTTTCCCCGGCCAGTTCCTTTTTACTTTTCAAAACTTGCTCGTACACTTCGGGAGAGGCAAGCGCATTCAGGACGAAAATGAGATACAATAGTAACATGATGTATAATCGCGACATCCTTCGAAGATGTTCTGTTCTTTATCGGAACGTTACTGCCAGGATAGGATCTAGGATTCGTGCATTTATATCCGGTTCAAACCTTTATGTCATATGAGCTAGGGGATGATTAGGATTTGTATGATTTACGTTTCGTTGTATAACGTATAATTTTCGCCGCTTGTTAGTATCGGATCTCCCACATTGATTGCTTCAGTTCACGATAAATCTCTCGAGTATAACATTATTTGTCGCCATGACGGCGAAGTCGGTGGATCGAAAGGGCGTTACGGTAGCTCAAGTTTAGGTTAGCTTACGGTGGGTGTTGGTAACAATTCAGAGTTTTTCGGGGTATTTGTAATTTGTTTAAGATTTAGTCGCACAGCTTATCGAAAATACCCAGCACTTTGGTACGTAGTCGTAATGAATCGGTCATAAGTCTCGTCTTTTGTTACTCGGAATTGGAAACAGACTTCTTATAACATTCTCCGTTTAAACTTAGTTCAAAAGTCGGCTAGATTTCCGTCAAAGTCGGAAATTTTTCCGTCGTCCTCAAAGTTTCGCTCGGCCTACGTGAAAGAAATCGTAACGCTCAAAGTACAAATATTCTTTGGACGTAGGTTCTGGCATTTTCTTATTACGTCTTGGAGTCCAGATTTTATTTTATTATGGTCAAGCTTTGGTGTAAAATTGGCAGTGATCAACTATTACACTCCCAGAGAAAAACCATTGTTATTAGCTAACTCACATTCTGTCTCTGAGAGAGAAAGAAATAAATAGGAGGAGAATAGCTTAATAAATCTCGCCTGAAAGTCCCAAATTGATTGAGTCACGCAAATTGCAGTATAATTGGCAAACAAGTCCCACGTTAAATCCTGATTTAATAATTCTTGCGTACAGTAGACTAAGATTCGCACTGATTTGTAAACTCGCTTAAACAAAAACTTGGAAGCAATAATAAGTCAGATGCTAAATCATTGTCATTAGTCATCAATCACCGCGGATTTGGCCCAAGAAAATCCGCTGTTATTGGTTAAGTCTGGTGTAACATTAACCATGTTAATAACAAAAAAGAATTGATTGTTACGATAAATCATACTTGAACATAAAACCGGATCAAATTTGGGGATCGATTGCCTAACTTTAAATTCTCATATAATACGTAATCGTTAAAAGCACATATTACTGCGCCGTTCGAGCAATTTAGCTCAAAACTTTCAAGCGCGTCCCATTCCCGCACTTCGTCTCTCGTCAATTGCAAATAATTACACTCGAGAAGGACGTCCATTATCGCTCTCCGGACGTTACGTCTCGCAATTACGTCGAACGCTGTATTTAAAGAGATTTATCACCGCGCGATTTGGGAAAGGTCGCCTCTTCACGTCGTCGTCATTCCCGTTTCCATCGGACTCGTATAAATCGAACTTGTCCGAATCGCGCCTTTTCCACCCAATTCGAATTTCCCCAATTTCGATCCCAAAAGACCCAATTATAATTTAATCGCTTCTGGCGGAAATTCGGGCATAAATAGCGGCGAGATTCGGGATTACAATCGAGTTTTAGGCCTGCGGTTCGGATCGAAAGCATCATCATGAAGTTGCTGTGTCCAGTCCTATTGCACTTGCTTTGTTTGGCTTGCTCCTCGTGGTGCTTGGAGGAGTCCGACGAAAGACTTCCGAAATCGACGGGCGAATCCGAATTCGACGGGGCACGTCCTAAATCGTTGAAGTGGTCGGGGAGTCGATTGGGTATCCTCCTCCGTGATGGCAAAAGGTACGATATCCCTCCGAGACTCGACTATCCCAAAACGATCGACGAAGAAAATATTTTCCTGGAAGAAAGATCTCCGGCCGGAAACAGCTACCATATCAGATTCGGACGGAGTAATCCGCACTTCATCCGGTACGGACGTCCCGACAAGACGACGACGCGACGTAACAACAATCTTTTCTTGAGATTCGGCAAAGCGGGTAACGATTTCATTCGATTCGGACGATCGCCGGATTTTTCGAGGAAACCGGGGAGGAGATTGCGGAGGTGAAACGTAATAACAATAATTTTTTGAGATTCGGCAAGAAGAACGATGAAAATGGGAATTTGCAGGATATAAGTGAAGATGATGATGATGATGAGGGGAAGACGGATTACCGAAAGCGAGAAGCTCTGTTCCTTAAATTGTTGGAGGTGGCTTGTGGATTTGATGGTAACGGATGCGAAGATGGCACTTCTTAAAATTGATAGAAATAAATGTTTATGTAGCTTATAAACTTATACGAAAAAGTAGAAAGTTGTAATAAATGCTAATTTCTTTCTTTCACAGAATTGTTAAAGATAATTAAATAAGTACTGGTAGCGTTATCAAGAAAATTCATTTTGTTGTTTTGTAGAAAGTCCTTCAGATTTTATTTACTTAAGATTTTGGCTTTTAACAATAGTTTACTAAGCAAATCACATAATTAATGAAAGTAGATAGCACAATCTCTTTTAGATCAATACGACATCGTTAAAAACAACGATGGAAACTACTCGTGGTTGCCGATAAAATTTCTTTTCTTGGCAGCAATCCCCAATCCAATGGGATACTACCACAAACGTCAAGAAGGGAAAAGATCGAAACTATTAGTGGGCCATGTCCTGTACAGCAAGCCCCAGAAAATTCAACAATTCCATAACAAAAGTAGATATAAGTTAAACAGCTCAAATGATAGTAAAATAACAATAAATGGGACAGAAATAGAGCAAATAGGCAAGATAAAATATTTGGGGGTAGTCATAGATAAACATCTTGAGTTTAAGAAACATGTAAAATATATAAGAAACGTAATGAATAAAAAGATACGCTTTCTATATCGAATAATGCTTACAATTAGCTTGTATAAACCCTTGATTGATCGGTTTCAACATCAAAATCGCAACGGCGAATTTTGGTTTGCTTGTTGCAACAAATTTAAATCGCTATTTCTTTTAGAAATACCATTACATTTTTCATTTATTAATTGTCCTATTTTTCCAAGAAGTTTTTCCCGAAATTCATAAATTAAACAAAGAGATTCTTGTAACGGGAGTGATTCAGTTTCAAGAATAATAGTTTCATGAACAAAATTCTAATTTGATTTAACGAAGCAAAGTTCATGGTGCAGTGAATTATTTTCTAAAATTGATTTGCACTTTGAATTGCACCAATATTTTCCTCTTCCAAACTTAAAATAAGTTCTTTAATAGGGACCAATGTTTCTGCATAAAAACTGGCAGCTTTCTAAAATGTACCCCATCTTGTGATTATTGGTTCCGGTGGCAAAGGAGTATTTTTCTCTGTAACGCTGAATCCTCAGAGGAGATTCTAGAAATATTTTCTTTACGTTACTAATTAAACTATTAACTATAGGACATGAATTTCTAATATTTTCCAAAATAATCTTTGCTCTTCGGTATTGAACATGATATTTCGTGTGAAAGTTTAAAAGCAATCAATGCTTTCTTAGAAAAATATTGAAACATAAATTTCTTGAAAAAGTCATGAATCCCTATTTAAGTAATATTAATTCTATTATATGTAACGAAATATCGGTAACCGTACAATGTAAATTTTCCAGAAAATCGTCTCCTATGTTTTTATAAAAATAACGCGATTTTCAAACGGAAAATATGTTGAATAATTTAAAATACTAAAATATTCGAATTACGTGGGAAAAATGCAAAATTTTCTAAATATGTAAAATTAAATTAGTGCTAAACGCTTTTATCTACCCTAATTGGTGTAGATCTTAAAGCGCTCAATTGTACCGTTGATAGTTATCGATATGCAAAAGATATATAATCCAATCTCTGATAATGAGTTACCGAATTTTATTAAGAATAGTGATAGTATAAATAATTTTAGACAACAGGTTTCTAAATATATGTATGAAAAATACTAGCACCTAAGTAAATTGTAAAATTATTTATAATTAGATTATATACAATAAATAGCAGTTCTTTTTGCTAAATAAATAAATGAATTTCAAAAAACAAGCTAACAGCGTGGCCCCTTCCAAATCAATAATGACGATCAAGCGACGAACAGATCTGAGCTCCTACCTATAATTTAAAACATGGTAATTAATTTTCTTTTAACCATGAAATATCAAATCTCAATATCATCCCCAATTTCGTTCCAATTAGCAATTTCATCGACACTTTTGGCCCGTCTCCGTTGAAGCCCCCCCTTCCTCTCTCCCCCTTAATTAATCGCCCGCCACAAATTAATTTCGAAAATCTCTCGTCGCTTGGCCGGACTTGTCGAGGCGGTTAGCTGATGATACCTAGCTATAGCTACCATCGACTGCTAGGTGAACTGCTGCCGTAATTAAAAGTGGTTTGTTACATCTAATAATAATGAGGTGGGTAGTGGCGCGTTAACGAACTAAAATTGCCGCCGCGTTCGAGTACCGTACAGTCGAGTTAGCGCCGTTAAACCGCGAAATTCGGGATGAAATGGAGTTAATTGGGGCGTTTAGTATCTCTCTCTTCCCCTGTCTTCCTAATGATCGAATTATCTTTATCGCGTTTGCTGTCCCACAAACTTGTTTCTGATTAAGAATGGAATTCCGAGATAATAAATAACAAAACAATTGTTATAAGTTCTAAGATAAATACCGTGGAATTCTTATTAAGCTATGGAGTGGACGCAATGGAGACAACCTTTTATACAAGGAACAAATTATTTCTCTTGAGATAAGACCAAAATCGTCGAGATAAATCGAAACCTTTCAAATTACTGCAGACACCACTAAGGTATGTTAAGAAGTCTATTGATATAACTATAACTAATACATATATTATAAAATAAGGTTTTCAAGACTAATTTCAAAATTCGATAAAGACAACCATTCTGGATAAGAAGCATTTCTATTGA
The DNA here is from genome assembly GCA_038088585.1 of Chrysina gloriosa. NCBI lineage: Eukaryota > Metazoa > Arthropoda > Insecta > Coleoptera > Scarabaeidae > Chrysina > Chrysina gloriosa. The sequence continues at coordinate 49,543,228 of CM076093.1, read as the reverse complement.
GATAACGATTGGAAAGATATCGAAGTAAAATATACTTATAAAATATCTATTGACATAACGACGAAACCAATGAGATAAGTGAGAAAACATTCTACCAACTGTAAAATATCTTAAGAAATTTATTAAGATAAAAATAATGAAACCTTTATATAAAAATAACGAATATCTCTATAGAAAGAACGATAAAAGAACCATAGTAAGATATCTTTAGAAATGTATTGAGATAAGTATAAATAAAACATAAAATAGATTACGTGTAAGTAGTTCCAAAATTCGATTGACTTTTTCTAAAAGTATAATATTTCGATTAAGATAACGATAAAATGGCAAACAGATATTGAAATATAATAGTTTCAAAGATATCCATTGAGATAACAACGTAACTGATGAGATAAATGAAAACTAAATACAATATATCCTAAAATACAAGACCTTCCACTAATTGCAAAATATCTTGCAGAGATTATTGAGGTAAATATAAATGCAGTTATTGTAAAATAAATTATTTGTAAATGCTTCCAAAACTCGATCGCGAGAAACTTGTGTCTAAAAATAACGAACATCTGCATAGATATAACGATGAAAAGAACGATGCCAAGATACCTTAAGAAATCTATTGAGATAAGTATAAACGAAACTATCGTAAAACAAATTACGTGTAAATATCTCCAAAATTCGATTGAGGTAAACTTTTTTCTGAAAGTAGCAAGTAGGTATTTGTATTGAGTTAGCGATAAAAAGGATAGAAGATATGGAGAACGGAATACTCTCGAAAGTATCTATTGAGATATCGAAGAAACTGTTAGAAGCGGGAACTAGATACCTTCGACACCACTATACATTTTCCACTAATTGAGATAATTTAAAACATTTACAAGTTAGAATAAATCATCTATCTTTATTTCGAGTATCAAGCATCTCTATTGAGATAACGATGAAATGAATGTGAGATATTGAATTTGAATATCTTTGGAAACGTTTTACATTTTTTACTTTTAACTTGGGAAGTCTATTGAGATAAATTCAAATGCAGCCGTTCTAAATGGTGGTACCCAGCAATAAACCCGATATTCAGTAGAGATTACCTCCCTATAGTCGTCCGTTATTAATGTCGATTGAGATAAAATCACTGTGAACTTTTTAACAGAACTTCTTCCGAAATCTACTAGGATAAATCTATATGAACTTCAACTTCTGTTGAGATAACAACATAACAAAATCTTTGTAAAAAAGTAACTAGGTAGAAATTAAAATATTTCATGAAAATAGTTCTTTCTTGAGGTATCAAACTTGTTTCCATTAAAATAATAACGAAACAGGCGAGAAAAATCTAAAAGGAATATGCTCAGAGGTACCTATAATAGATTGTATTAAGATATCTTGAATAGTCAATTGTGATGAATAAAACTACTCTAAATTAGCTAGTTGATCTAGTATATCTATTGAGATACGTCTAAACAAACTTCGATAATTGAGGTAATGACAAAATTCTTGAGAGGAATTAAGGACAAATATCTCAAAGTTACTGATGCTGAGTCCGTACGGTTACTACCAGTGAAGGTACGTTACAAAGTCTATTGGGAAAAGTGGAACTAAATCGCTGCAAATCAGTTAGAAATCTAAAAAACCAATTGAGATAGTTTCTTCCTAGATGTATCAAACTCGTCTCCATAGAAATTACAACGAAATGGACAAGAAAAGTCAATATGGTCTATTATAAAAAATAACTGTAGAATAAAACTAGTCTAAATTAACTCGTCGACCTAGTAAATCTATTGAGATAAGTCTCAACAAAGTTCTAGAATCGAGATAAATCGTTGAAACAAATTAAAGATAAATACCTTGAAGTTACTGCCGAGTCCATATGGCCCCTATTGGTATAGGATAATAGTATGATACTCATAGAAAGTCTATCGAGATAAGTCTCACTAGATTGTAAAATAAGTTATCAGTTATAAATTCCAAAAAATCAGTGGATATAGTATTTTTCCTAGAAATATCAAACTCGTTTCCATTGAGATAAGAACGAAATAAACGGGAAAAGTCAATATAGAATATCTTCAAAGGCATTGTAGATTTTATTCAGATATCTTGAAAAATTCGAAAATTCGATTGAGATATCCGTTTCTGCGATAACTACGGATTGAATGAGAAAAGCCGAAATGGAGTGTTCTAGAATTATCGTATACTTCCTAGTAGTATATGGTATTAAATCTATTGCGATAAATCTAAACACAAACTTCCGTGATCAAGTCGATCCATAAATCATTTCGAGATTTAATCGAGATAACATTCTTATCGCTTTCTTTATTAATTTCTATTAAGACGACAAGAAACGTCAACTACCAAATATAGGACGAAAAATACCTTTAAGATTACTACGATTTCCCCTTAAAATCTCTTCGGAAAATGGTTTAAATCCTATCCAAATAGATTCTGCTTCTGTGTTGGTGTCTTAGAAAAAAAAGAGATACAACCAATTATGTCCAAAGGGCAAAGGACTTTTGCTATATCTCCCACTTAACTTATTAACGTCTGGCAACTATCTAATATTTTCAGAGAAGATTTGCAATTCGCCGTCAAGGAAAATAATCAAGTTAAAAGCAATCCGGTCGTATTCTCGTAATCCCGCTTATTCAGAGATTCGCAATACATCAAAGCCGATGCTGTGCCAGAATCTGAATCCGGGATTCGGTCGTGCGCCAAACGTTTGAAATTCAATTTCTTTAACGATTCGAATAAGTCGGAGCAAGCGACGCGGCGTTGGAAGCAGGGAACGAGGACCGGGACGTGTAATAATATTTTTCCGGATCCCGACTCCGGGAAATTTCGCCGTTGTTAAGTATTGTGCTCGCGTCGACTTAATATAATTTTAATGGAACGTCGAGCCACAAATTTACGGTTAGGGTAATGAAGTAAAACGCAAGGTGGGCAAGACGGCGGTAATAACGTTATGGGGAAGAGATTTCGCGGGGCGAATGATGCAATAAAGTTATAAGAAATTTTAATTATTCGGTAATTACGAAGGAAGTAATTCGTTTAATGCGACTTAATAAATATTAAGTTTAAATTAGTGAGTTTTGTCGCTATCTGAAGGCAGTTTATGCGGGGGATGTAATATTTTCTTTTACGAGATAACTTTCGTGAAATATTAATTTCGGTTTAAATACAGTGCGCGACAAAAACTTAGAGGAGGTAAGGTTTTAGTTTGTAAATGTGCAGTAAACCAAATGCAGCAAAACATGTTTTTATATTGATAGAATGAACAATAAATATATATTAGAAAATTACAAACTACATTTTATTTATAGTTGTACTTATGTGTGTAACGATAAAATACTAGTTTTCTGCAATGTGTAAAAGCTTCTACGGCTTTAATTATTATTTTCTTTTCAATAATAAGTGAAGAAGTTTACAGGCTCAAAATTTTGGAATAGAAAAATTTCCATGGGTTTACCGTCTTTTAATTAATTTAATTAATTAATTTAGGTGTAATGCTCGTGCAATTAACATAAAAAGTTTGCAAGTTGCACCGCGAAATCCGCCCAGATTTGTTACCTACAAATTTTCTCAATTCTCCCCCTGCGAGCTATTTTTCTAATAATAACTTCCCTTTTTAAATTCTGAAGGCATCGTCTATCTTAATAACCTTTTTCGAAGGCGTCTTTAAAGAAAACTTCCCGTTCCGAGACGATCCCCGTTCCCCGCTCCCCTCCTACCTATTCCTCTTTCTTCTTCTCCTCGCACGTAGACCGCGAGCCCGAATTCGCCGTTTCCCCGGAAAATATACGTCCCGGATTATAATTAATTTCGGGGCGCACAATGCCTGATTTCGCCCGTCGTCGTCGACTTTCAGTCAAATTTAAGTTAAATTGAAGGCGAGCCAATCGAGATCGATCCGTCGATGGGTCGAGGACGGAGGCCGGCCCGGAAATTTTTCTTTTCGCCCACAAAAGGGACAAACCTGAAACTTTTCGAAAGCTAATTAATTCCGTTCTTTTTTTCCCTCTCAAGTCTTTCTTTGCGTGCGTTCGTCGCTTTCTACGTTCGTAATTGGGAGTAGAGAATCCAATAAAATTTAATTGAACGTGATTAATTAGCTTTTGTGATTCGATCCGAAGTGCAACTTTTAAAATACGTTGATATTAACGGCGTTGAAATTCTCGTTTCTGATATTCGGAAATAACCGAAACTCTTCGTCCCCGCCTAATCGTTTAGGAATTTGTAATTAAAATCGCCGTGAATGTTACAGTTGCTTTAAGTAAACTAGGCTTAAAGGGCAAGCGATGATTGTCTTTTTTTTCTTTCGAATTACGAACACGAAGCGTTAAATGTGGCGGTGCGCCATCGTGTTGATACCAAAAGGTATCATTTGGGATATGAAGATCGTCTTCGTTTAAGTAGAGTACGGCAAGTGCTGGAATCAAATTATTTTGAAGAAACTCGCAAACTCGCAACTTCGCAAAGATTTTCTATTCCTGCCCATTACGTTTACTTTTTGTGGAAGCTGAGTGTATATTTCTGCCAGTCAATAAGGATTTCCCTACTCCAATACCTGCAATTCCTCCAATTAACTGTCCCATTTATAGAAAAAGTTGCTTCGTCGAGAAAAACAACAATTCGGCGATGAAAACTTTCGTTAGCACGGTGCAAATTCATCATTGTCTGGCAGAATTGTAAATATCGGATTATCATCATTAAGGTTTTGAAGTAGTCGGATCTTAAGTGGATGATATTTTTGTTATTTCAACAACTTCAGTACTGCAAACTTACAGGCATCATTATCTGCTCCTTACCTAAAAGACCATACATTTTCTTATTAAATGCTGTAAAGTTACTAACTATTACCTGCTACTAGCTTCCTAGAAAAGGAGTGAAGATTTAGATAAATTTTCTTACAATTGTAACAGAATATTCAGTTTATTGTGCGCATTCATTTCGGTACGATCGCCGTTTGAAATATTATTAACATCCCCCGTCTCCCCAAATTTGTTTTTGATTAAAAGTGGGGAATTCAAGTCTATTAATGCTATTCTTATTTGTAAAAAAACTATTGGAGCTAATAGTAAAGGATCGACTTGTTCAGTTTTGCGACAGAAATCACATGATAAGTGTGGACCAATCTGGCTTTAAGAATAAGGATTCTTGTGAGAATCTACTATTAAGTGTTAGTGATAAATAGTGGAAAACTCTGGATGGAAATTAATCTGTGTTAGTCGTGTTTTTGGACTTTCGGCGTGCCTTTGAAACGGTGAACCACGATCTATTGCTCAAAAAAGTCTCTTAAATAGCTGCAAAAATACGCATTTAGGAGAAGTAAATATCTGCAAAAATGCGCATTTAAGTACATACATATTTGGGGGAAATTTCTTAATTGAATTGTTATATGTACAAACATCAGTAGTGTTTCGGATAAAATTAGAATAGAGACGGGTGTCCCTCAAGGGACAGTGTTAGGTCCTCTTCTCTTTATTATATGATAAATGATGATAATTTTGTAAATTGTAACATTTTCTATTTTCGCTGATGATACAATAATATATGTGATTAAATTAATACAATATCATTAGAATTTTACAATAAACTACAATAATTGTGTCAAGAGCGTTGAAGACAAACGATTGGGATAATGTTTGCCTCGAGCTAGCGAAACACGTGTCACCGATTTTATTATGAAACAATTGTGTGGTGAGGAGTTTACCGATGTGATATAGTGTAAGTTATATTTATTTATTAGTCTTTATTATTCGATACGGTATATGATTATAAGATAAAAACGGAAGGTACTTCAACAAGCAATTTACATTCCGTTCATGGTCTGATGTTTTTTACCTTAGATAATACGTTAAATGTTAATTTAATATAATTCTAATCTGTAGAAATTAGAATCAATTCCTATTAAATGCTATAACATCAACATTAAATGTTCAGCTCAATTTTTCTCGGAATTTTTATTATTTAACTTTATGATTTATTTGCATCAACATGAAGGGAAGAAGGTTCTACTACTAAAAATTTATATTTCCGTTTAATTTTTTTTTTATTTTGTATTAACTAAAAAACAAATGGGAATCGGAAGATGAATCGCACATATTGATGTGTATTTTTAAAAACTTAAACGGACGTGTTTTAGAGTTTTAAAACAACCGGTTCAGTTCGCCTTTTCTTTGAATATTCCATACTTTAATCCCACGCTGTATGTAGATGCTGAAATTCGACAAAGAATAATTCATAACGCATATGTAATTTCATCTTTCAGAATCCGCTTACACCTCCACAACGGAACAAATTTCAACTCAACCTCCTTTAGATCTTCGTCAGTCACCAGCAGCTAGCAACAGCAGCTCCCAATCAAACCGAACCGAAACAAAATCAATTCATCAGCCTGCAACAACCGTCTCTTCGGAAGAACAGGAAGAAACCCCGTCCCAACAATCCAAAATTCCGATCCATCATTCGAATCTCCCGCAGATTCACGCTCACAAACACGATCCGTCCCAGACCGAAACCTTCCTGGGACAAGTCACGCTGAACAGTCCGGCTGAACTACCGCCCGAATTTAATTTCGAACATCCCTCGCAATTCGCGGCGAAATCGCTTCGGCCAGCGGAAGACGTACGGATAAAAACGGCGACGCCGACGCCGACGACGACGACGCAGAATCTCATTTTGACGCCGCTTTATCGTAACTTCAAACCGACCAAGTACGCCATCGTTCCGCGCGATAAGGCCTTCGATCTGGAACCGTTGCTCGAAGAGCCGATGAATAAGAAGGAGTATTACAAGCACAATAAGCAAGACGTGCAGGTCATAAACTCGGCGGTAACGGAATCGACGCTCGACGGCATTTCGTCGACCGACGTAACGGACGATTTAGGAAGTACGAACGTTTCGACGACGGCATACGCCGAAATGGAATCGTCCGAACGCGAAACGAATCCGGAAAAAGAGGATGTCACGGATGAAGCACCTATTACGTCCATCGGATCTGATGGGGGTGTCAGCGGCGATTTTGATGAAGTAGTCACGGAGATGATGACGTCCGGAACGACGGGGGACGACAATAGGAGCTCAGGTAATCTAACGACCCTCGTATATACCTATAGGTATATACGGGGACGTTCTCTTTGCCCTAGGCCTTGTAATGCGCAATATGTAAACATACTGACAAAACACTTACATATACATGAACCGGTTATTAGTTAAACACCTTAAGTTATCATATTTTTATGCCAATTCGAGTTAAACGTGAAAACCTACAATTTTGATCATTCCACATTAATTGGTGCCAAAATCCCCTAAGCAAACCTAGCGCAAGTTAGAAAAATGGTTGTGGTCCATTCAACTAGTGATGCTAAAACACCTTAAGTCAATGACTTAAGCGGGTTTTACTCTAAATGGAAACAAATGAGGAACTCTAGTGCTGGTCGTATAGTTAGTGGAATGGCGAAAAGCGAAGAAGAAACTGTTAAAGAAACGTCGTAAAGGAGTTCGATATGAATGATTCAAATTACAAATGAAATGTGGTGCCCACGGCCAGGGTAAAAGGGAGCGACGTATTCTAATTACAAAATGAAAAATATTCAAGTAAAAACAATGGGTGGCATCACCTGCTGGTAATTATAGACCTAGAAGTAGTTCAAAATTTGTAGGTGTCCTTTAAAATGCAGTAGAAATATTGACGAAAATTTTTCAAAATTTATATAAATTCAATACAAAAGACGAGCAGGACATTTACCTTCAGGGGCTAATGGAAGCGAGAAGTATTCAGAGAAAACCTAAAGTTTGAAGGAGAATGTTGTAGCGCATCATATGAAAGCTCCAAAACGATTAAAGTGTGTTTAAAAAGACGTTTTACTATTCAAGAAATAAGAACTGATGGCATTTTGGGCTTTCAAAATTGGTGGCCGATATATTAGAAAGAAAATGGTTCATTGCAAGAAACACAGGACTTACTTAGGCTCGTGCTCATCCCGGAAATCTTCCAGTTTTATCAAGCAAGATTGAATATCTAAAAACCTTGTTTTAGTAGATTGAAGACGAGGGCAAACCATTTCATAAAGCAATAATCAGCACAGAGAACGCAAGGCAGGCAAAAGCTAAAAAGGTTGGGGAAAAATAAAAGTGTTTTAATATTTTGTAATACGTATATTATGTTTTTATATCACTTATTTCATGAGACACAACGTGACTATAGTTTCGATATAGAAAATGTATGTATTTATCGTTTGATAATGACATTTTCTATCTTGAAACTATAGTCACGTTGTATCTCATGAAATAAGTGATATATTGTATTGTATTGTAATGAGGTAGGGTCTGGCCCAAAATGGCCCTTTTGCACTGCGACCACGTTGATCTATTGTGCTTTAAATAAGTGATATAAGTACTAGTTTTTCTGTGTATCAATGGTAGTATTACACCTATCTCCCAATCGTGTAGTATTTTTCCTTTCCAGGATTTTCGGGATTTATTACAGATATCGTGCAATAAATGTATATGCCCTTCTTTTCCATTGTATTTAATCATATCAAGTGCGATTCAGTCATATCCGGGTACTTCGCCCATTCTACTTTCTGTAATGGCCTCTTTCTTCAACGGTAAGCTCTTCTTTTTCTGTGTCTTTCGTGTCATTTTTCATTTCATCCTTCTCACCCTGAATTTTCACTTTTATGTATTTAAAAATTAATAAAACGCTTGGTATTGTTGCATGAAATGATATTTTTAACCCGATGCACATTTCGCCTTACGGTATCTTCGGGGCTAACTAAAATTAGTGCGATATCATGAGCTAATAGCGAGGCTGAGCCCAAAGACGACGTTCCTCATAAGTATAGGACTCGAGCAGGTTTCGTGTAAAACGTGTGGGAGATTATTAAAAAAAGTAGCATTTAAGGAAAATCCGTTTTAGTTAATAATACGAAAGACCCTCTGCGACACACCAAACGAATCAGTTTGATTTACAGATATTGACGTGACGCTTTCGACCGCCACGACGTGGACGACGATAAAACTTCCGACGAAAGCAAGGAATTCGACGATCAGGATGAAGGTGACGGCTTCCAAAGGCGACAGGACCGGAAACAAATCGCAAAATCGGACATTATCTTACAGCAGGATAAACGTAAGTTAGTAACCCAATTCGTTTTCTTTTTTAAATACATTTTACGAAGCAATTACACTTAAAGCTGACAACGTTTTCTCACAAGGCCGCAGCCGAGAGAGATAAAATCTTCCGGTTTACTACAGGTTCGCTTTGAATGAAATTTATAAATCGCTGCTCGCAGTAATTAATTTGTTCGTTATATTTAGGCGATCACCATTCGATTCTGTATAAGCCGTACAGCATTCGCAAGTTTAACTTAACAAAATCGGTGAATATCCCGCAGAAATCCAACTCCCTTTCGACCCAAGCAACTAGCAGCGCAGCTTTCCCCAAGATTACTGAAAAAAATGTGTTTCCAGAAAGAAAATCGACAACATCCTCGACGAGTGGTAATGTATATTTTTGCCTCGTTGCGTATGTTTGCGTTTCATAGAATTTTTACCCCCGTTCCACTTACAATTAGAAGCGAGCCAGAAACAATGGAGGAATACGACTCAAGTCATCGAAAATTCTCCAAACAATAATACGAAAACTACTTTATCACCCGTAAAACGTACTTATTGGACTGCTTCAGCTACGTTGCCATCCACAAATCCAATGTACACTTCGCCTACGTTACCATCCACAAATCCAACATACACTTCTCAGAAAGCGTCATCGATTATTGACACCTCGAGGAAACTTGTACCAACCGACGAAGAAGTATTTGATAGAAACAGACCTCTAGCGCTAGTCAAATCTTGGTCAACCAGGTAAAGTAACCCTTTTTTCTTTCATTTTTTAAGTAGCTTGCTACTGCTTAAAAAAAAATATAAACTAAACTAAACACAAACTTGAAGGGGAAGGAGGAGAATCCCAAGATTTAGAAAATTTAAATGTTTCAAAATATTTCATCATAGTACCACAACAATGTTGTTAACCCGATAAAGCTACACTCTGGGGAAACAATATTGTATTGGTATTATGATTAAATATTTTCAAACTTAGAAAGTCTTTTTTGATTTATCATAAATTAAAATGTGTCCTTTTGCAGATCCAATCGTAAAATTGAAACCGTCTCCCCGGCAACGCACAGAAATTTCGAAACCAACTCCCCCGTTTCGAACAAGCCCAAACACACCAGTTTCAACGTGTGCTCGGGTGACTGTGATTTAGCGGGAATCATCCGACTGACCAGCGGTGTCGTTTGGGCGCCCGAATTATCCGATAGGAATTCCGAAGCGTGGAAGGTTTTGGCCAAAGAAGTCCGATCGCAGGTAATTGTTGTAGTTTCGAAATTCAGGCTTCTTAGATGTGTTATTTGCTAAAGAGAAAAAATTATCTAATGCTGACGTTATGAATACAGCAGGTGGTGCTTCGAATCGAGACACAATTAAAATAGGACGAATATTTCGGAAGGATATAAACGACTACTCACAAAGCCGCACTGATGAGCGGCATAACCGCGAAACGCGTCCGCGAATGGCGAAAGTAGTTTTGTAATTGTAGTGACTAGGGGACCATCCAAATATCGTATCTAACTTCGGTCGTTGAATGAGGATTCTATTGAGTAGAATCTAGCCACTCTTTTACATAAGTCTCAGGCGACGTATTTGTAAATGATGAGAAAAATAATTGACTGACCGGGCAAAACACCTCCCTTTGTGCGCTAACTTTCGTAAGTAATTTAATTTCGTTAAAATTAAACGTGGACTAGTGCTATGCACTCTCCAACTATAGAACTGGTTCACATCTAAGTGACTGAAAGTAGAGTGGCTCTCCAGCTTCTTTAGTAGGTGAAACGAGGTTATCCGAATCGTCTACGTTCTGGATCTTTATCCTGTCGTGAAGCAACCACCAAAATTACGTGAATATTCTATTTAAAAATAACACGAAAGAAATTAGAAAAATTAATTGAGGCGAGAGAATGACGTTTAACAGCACTTTATTTGTCGCTTGAGGTGCAACGATCAAGTTAAATTAGATTTAGCTAGCTTCTTACCTAAGATTTCCACACTCTTGGTAACCGTTGGAATTCCAGCGGCCTTACAGCCACCTTACAACTTAAGCCGAACGTTAATTACAACAAAACAAGAATATATGCAAGTGACAAGTAACTGTGTTTTGTTCCACAAATATAGTATTAAATAGCAAACGTGAGGAAAACCATTTTTACCCGAAAACCAACCCGATCCATCCCCCTAAAGTACTAAAAGAATTGAATGTTGCCAAAAGTAAGAAAACTCCTGTTTATTCGAACACAAATCCCCGATTTCTTAACTCTAAATTAACTAAAAGCTACTAGGGAATTTTTCCCAAAAACTCAACGAGTCAAAAATATAAAATAAAATAAAAGCGGAACTTTAGCGTTTAACGTATTTTCGGTTTGTCAACCTTCGTACGACGTGGTAATCGGTATCGAGACGGAAGATGGCAAAGATGGCGGGTTATCTCGCACTTGATGAAAAATGTCGGGAAGCCACCCGAGCTCACGGCAGCTTGGATACTAAGTCGGCTTCTAGCTCCTACAATACTTCTCAGATATTCTCAAAAATAAACCTTAGCTCTCGACAAGTCCTATACTAGCATTTTCTAGTTCCCTACAACAACGTGAAAGAGAAAATAACGACATCGATAGGAACAAACAGAAAGACTCGCCTCCAATCGAGAGAAAAGCAAATGCTCAACGGGAAAGATTAGTTTTAACAGCAAAATTGGGGAAGCAAAACGTCCAGATTCCCACAACGATAATGTTAAACTTCCCAGAGTCGAATTTCCTTGTATATCCTCGACAAACGAGACGGAATAACTTGTTCGCGCAAAACGACCTTTTCCACTCAATGTCACAAAACGAATGCCAACACGGACATCCAAAACACGCGAGTTGTATCAACACCTACGAAAGCGGGGCGCCATCTACGGTCAACGTGGAAACGAGAGGCCAAAACCAACAATTACAGGACGCTGTAACAATTTGTCGTAACTTCTTTGAGAACGTTTATTGATAATAGTAATTAATTAAATGATTAAAGCAAAAGAAAAAAATAAACAAATGCAATTGAAACATAGGAAAACCCGTGACAGTACATTTTGCATGTGAATAAAGTGGTGTCGAGTAATAATAAGAAAAAAGAAATAAGATAAATTAGAACGATACGGGATGACTTACTCCCTGGTACCTTAGCTTAAGGATGGGGCTTCGAAGCGAATGTGGGCACTTTGCAATTTATGTCGTATATCTTGCTGGACAGCAAAATAGCGTAGACGGGGGCTTCAGTGGTAATCGTGTAGATCGTCTATTACTTACAATTAGTAAAACCAAGCGCAAGTGAGTCAGTGTGGTAAGTGAGTAAAATTGGCGCGATTTGTTTTTAAGCTGAAGGGAGCGAGGCGTTGCCTAATGATCCCTAAGATCGACCCCCTCCTCGAGTGAAGTTTCATCGTCTAGCAGATATTTTCAATATCAGATGAGGTAACGTCCTTGGGTCTCTTGACGACCATCAAACTCCACATTTACCGATGACAAATAAATAAATTATTTGACATAGAAAGATGTTTTTCACTCCCCATTTAGTTTGCATTGTGAAGTAAATTTTCATCATCACTGCCAAGACGGCACGATTGCAACAGTTTACTCACTGATATAGGAAACGTTGCTCGCTGACCCTAAAATTTAATTGAAGTTCCATGAGAGGCGAGAGTTCAAACTATTGACACCAATTCACGTGAAGCTACTCTCGCTATGATATTGAACACCCTCGAAAACTTGCTGTAACCTTGTCGAAATCTTTGTATACGATTTTATAACGCCATCTATCTTCATGTTGTACCCCTAACTAACGGAAACGCAGTACGGATCGGTTGCACTAACCCATCAAGGGCTAATATCACTGCAATAACTTTTTCCGCTGGTTTTGAAAATTTCTATTTGCTCCTTTTTTGTTTCAGTTAGAAAGAATTTATAACAAATCCAACTTCCTGAAGAAATGGTATAAATCGATCCGAATCGACGGATTCAGCGAAGGCAGCGTCCTAGTCGATTACATCGTCGAATTTAAAAATACGGGCAGGCCGATCAACACCTTCGAAATCAGAAGAATATTCCACGAATCTTTAGACGAAGCAGCTCCGTCTTCCGATCGCGACAATTCGGAGAGGATCAGAAAGAATCTGGGAAATTTCACTTTAGATCCGATTTATACGGATTTCATCGGTAAGTCAGTAGAATTAAAAGTAAAACGGAGGTTTGCAAGATTTCAATTTTTTCTTGTTGTTTAGTAATGCCTCGCGTCCCCTCAACAATTGAATACGCCGAAGCCAACTTATTACCGCAATGGGCGATAGCGGTCATCGTCGTCGGATTGGCGTCACTCCTCTTCGTCGTGATTTTCGGCGTAACAATCGTAAGTGTCTCGCCCAAACTCCGTTTATCCAACAGAAATAGTTAAGCCGCTCCCCCATAAATTTATACCAATGAGCGCAAATTAGCAAACACGCGGCAAATTTGAAATAAAGATATAAAATTTGAAATTCTTATTTATTAACTACGCGCTGCAACAATTCCAATAAGCATAAAAATAGTATTTATTTATAACAACAAAAACTACTATGAAGAATATACTAATTGTCCCAGTGCCGTTCTTTTTCGGCGGAAAAAGAGCCGTTTGATCCATAATTGATGAATTTCTAACCTAAAAGACCAATCGGTTTTAACATAATAATCAGTTTTATTACGTACGTTAATATACAAAAATGTGCAAAAAGACTGTTTTCGATAAATAAATTAGAATAACAACAAAGTCAGTCAAAACCACAAAATCTCGTCTCCATAGAAGTGTACACGTTGTTCTGATACGGGTTTTTAGACATACGACCAATAGAAACATTTTATTTAAATATTGCGCGCTTTTATAGGGAGTGGCTTAACTATTTCTGTTGAATGAACAGAGTATAGTAACTCGAATCGACTATGCACAATTAGAAGTATCGTAGATTTACTGAGAGCAAGAGGGTTGAATCCAAAGTATTGCAACGTCAAGGCCCTTATTCTAGTTATTACACAATCAACTGGGTTTTCTTAAAATTACGAATTGTTTCAGTTGACAAATCGGAAAAAGACTAGCAGGAAAAAAGCGGCGTTGCCTTTCGCCGAGGATATATTCTCGGAATTCCACAAGAAGCACATTTTGGGTATCGAGAATTTCGGCGCTGAAAATCTCTACGGCGTGGAATAGCTAGTAAGCTGCAAGAATAAACGACAATACAAAGCGAAGTGTCAATTTTCTAATTTAGTGCCAAATTAGTAAGGTAATGGCGTTCGACGTTGATCGGAAGAATTTCATTATCAATTTACAATCTAGCTTGCAAGAAAGGATTTACCACTTTCCTCCAATCTCATTGGATTAAGAGGATCCGCCAATGAAACCAAAAAAATAATTAATCGCTTGCCCATTTCCTCGCTACGAATGAGAACTTATCGATTTATTTCTTGGCCCCTTTTTTCGTGCCAAATTGAGTTTGCCGGTGTGATCTTGCGTCAGTAATACAACATTACAATCCTTGCAGTCATTACGAGCCAATCGCTAGATTCAAGCAACTACCAGCCTCTGTATATAAATTGTAAATATCTTTGCCAAAAAAAAAAGAAAATTATTAAGAAAAGAACACACGTGCCAAATAAAATAGGATTCTCAAACCGCTCATTTTTACTAAAAAGAAATTTGAGGCTTAACTCCTCCTTACATTTAAGAATCTTCCTCGTTGATTTGTCGTATACATACAATACATGCATTATATATAAACCGAAAAATGTGTCGGAAGATAAATTTAATAAATGTACAGATATATCCGAAGTGTCTGGTGTTTTATTTCCCTTCAAAGCGCGTCGATTCCTAAAAAGGAAAACATATGGAATTCTCATTATCCCAGATCGAGCGCGATTGCATGGGTAACTTTCTTATTATTGAAGAAGGAGGTTTGGTTAAATGGGATATGTTTTGCAGCTTTATATGCTGATTTAAAATCTGTTTGAATAAGTTCAAGATGTCGAACCCGTCAGAAGTTTTTAGAAAAAAGAAAACTGTCATTTTCCTACATATCAAATATGTTCGTAAATATAAGAAATACGAAAAAGTTTCATATGAAAGCTACTCTTTTCGATACAATCAATTTAAAATTCACGTCGAACAAAAATTCAAGGTGATTGCTTTTGAAGTACTCGTATCAACTTTTTTAAGTTAAATGACCGCCATATTGGATTTTTAGGTTAGTGGATACATGTTTGCAACGATGTAAGATAATGTATGATTGATGATAAATACGGAAAATGCATACAAAACATACATGACACAATCGATATAATGTAGAAAAATACTATTTTCTTCGCACATGCGGGGTGCACTGCTATCAACGCCCCCAACGTGTGGAATCGAAACAAACCACGAGGACAATAATACCCTATCTAGTCGGACCGGTATGCTTTCTAAAATCCTCACCAATTCCCCCTCGCTCACCTTCGGGGCTCCCGTCACACTCCCTTTCGGGATTCCCCTCACTCTCACTCGTAATGCGGCTTTTGAATTTAATTTTTTAAGAGAATAAATAAATTTATTTACGTATCAGTCTGTACATCATATACAATTTTTTGTTTACAAAACATAACCTGAACAAGACTACAACTAATATTGATACAAAAAACTCGATTTTACTATCCTCTTCAATAAACTACTCTATCGTTTATTCTTAATCAACCTCAACTCAGGCACCCTCTTTTGTCTTCTAATCAACTCCTCATTCCGAAAATACTTCCGAAGAACATCCGGCACGGTAATCGTACCGTTACTGTTCTGATACGTCTCCAATATCGCGATCAACATCCTCGGTATAGCGCAAGCCGTACCATTCAAGGTGTGAACGAAATCCACACCGTCGCCAGTATCGTATCTGATATTCAACCTCCTCGATTGGTAATCGGTGCAATTACTACAACTCGAGACTTCCCCGAACATTTGTCGGCCGGGCATCCAAGCTTCGACATCGTACTTTCTATAGGCCGGGGGCCCAATTCGTGCGGAGGCATGTCTAGGGTTCGAGTATGTAAACCGAAAGAGCTAAAATGGTCCTCTTCGATGGTGCGGATGTCTTCGAGCATGTTATCGGATTCGGTCGGGTTCGTCGCGACAAAAATTTCTACTTTCGTGAATTCGTGTACCCTGAAAGGGAAGTAAATTAGGTTAGTATCCCAATACTGCGCGCAGATAACGGCGACGAACGTGCCATACTCCGTTCACGTTAAGAATGTAGCGTTGGAATAAATAGGGTTATAAAATCCTTGAATCTGAATGGCTAATAATGTATCGTCGATGCTTTCTTATTATCGTTTAGTAAAACTCTAACGATCAGTGTTTTCTTTATTTCACATTAATTATATTATATTAATTACTCTTTACATGCATAACTTGCCTTTTTAGCAAACTCTAGGGATAAGTAAGGTTCGATAAAAGAGTGGATGACGTGTTATCATTAAGTAGTGTAAATCAGACTGACGCTGTTACTCCTCCGAATTTTATTATTCAATGATAGCTTATCATTGTACACTACTTGATGATAACACGTCATCCACCTTTTTAACAAACCGTACTTATAGTGTTTTTAACATAACATACAATGACGTGTCAGCCATCTTGTCTACTGTCAACCTTCCCTTTCTGTATACCTAGAACCAGTGTTTCCACTCCCTAACAATAGTGACATCCAAATTATACAAAGCGCGGCGTATTTGACGGTTGTCGTATTGCGTAAGTCGCAATCGTTGTATTGAAACTACTTTCAAGGGCTTAATGTGATATAATCTTTAAATTTAGTTTACAAGCGTTGGAGTTAATATGCTATTTTTCGCAACATAACCTGACTTACCCCTAATGTCTGTCCTATTATAATTGTGCCTCGATTCAAACCACCACCTACTACATTCTTAATGTGAACTTAGGATCAGCACTAGCACAAGGAAGTCATTCATCCAATTGCTTAATAAAACTTGCATCCTCATGCACGAAACAAAAGGTTTCTATAGTAGCTTGCACAACCTAAGGTATGAAACTAACCTATAAATACCCTTTTCATCCGCAACGCTCGAAGTCTCCGCCCTAAAGCATCGACTAACCGTAGCCAACTTTAAAGGAAGTTCGTCTTTACCAAACGTCCTATTACTCAAAAATCCAGCCAAGGCCATTTCTGAAGTTCCAGAAAGACATAAATCATCCCCGTGCTTCTCGCCTAGTTGGTAAACCTACAAGAAATTTTAGACGCAATCTTAATCGCAACCTAACAAACGTCATCACCAACCTGCGTCCTTTCACCGCGCGTATTCAACCCGCAACTTTCAATTACATCCCGATGCAAGATATCTGGTACGGTAACTAATTTAAACTTCTTATCGATTAAATTGCTTAACGTATACTGCGTTAAAGCATGCTCCATCTCGGCTAACGCCCCGAGAAGGTAATAACTGCGGTGACCGCTTAGATACCCTAAATGTTCTGTTCGAAGCAGATTTAATCTCTTACCGATTTCATGGAAATCGAGGGGCTTTGTATTAAATTGCTTCGGCACACCAATTAACTTGAGGATTTTAGGTTCGTTACCGTAATCAACTATCGCAGGATGAGTATTATTCGGTATATTATTGCATTCAGCGTAGAATCTATTCCTTAAATCTTGATATCGGGGTCTGTCGTACTTAACCCATCCAATTGATGCCTCAATTCTTGTATTAGTCGTACGTTACCTACTCCTTTACGTCTCTGGATATTTGTGTCGATTTCTTCTAGCTTAGTTTCATCGCATAAATACGAGAAATCTAGCTCGGGGAATTTTTGTACATTCCAACATCTTATTGAGGTTAGGTGATAGGAACGTTTGATGTACAAGCGAAGGGTTAGTTTAGTCATCTTCAATTAGATCGGAAACGTGGTTTTATAAACTTTTTAAAACAATAGTAATACAACACAAAAATTATTTTAAACAATTTATAACCTCAAAATACCGGTCACAGACTACTTAGATACCGGTATAATTTAACTTGTGGTTAAGATAGGTCGCTGTCAGTATCCTGAGCGCCATCTCTGGACAAATTATATGTACTGTGTCTGTGACTACAACCATGAAGTATAAGGGTATCTAGACTAGAATCATGTAATTTCGAAATGCGGTAAGTTGTGACTAGAGGGCGCTATTAGGTTAGAAGGCGCGCGTTATTTAAATGTATATTTTGAAATTTAGAAGGTTAAATAATGATTCATCGTTTTCTTTTTCGTTGGTTTCATTACCATCTATTATCTTAAATTCTTTTCTTCCTTCCTCCTCATGTTCCTTTACTTTTATTTCTTACATTTCTGCTTCTTTTTCTTTTTGTTATTCATCGTCGCTTGTATCCTTGATATTTTTCCCGATTGCATGTCATTTGTTCCAGTTATCGTTATCAGTTCCTTTTCACTCCATCCAATGCTTGCCCTGCCGTTAATTCATTTTCGTACTTTTACTTTTTCTTCCTTTAATTAAGTTGCCTCTAACTTCCTCTTATGATTATCCTCCTTTATACATTGAGAGAAAATAAGAAAAGACGAAGAAAAGCTATCGGCAACAAAGAATTCATAGAATTATGTAAATAAAGGAAAAATCTTGTAACTAGTGTGACATAGCTTTTATTCGTTATACTTGGAAACGTTTTTTATCTTTCGGTCATCAATTATTTTACAGTCTCCAAAAGAAGAAACAAAAACAAAAATTTTACCGTTCATTTTTTTTATTAACTGCCGAACTATTCTACAAATCGTAATATTCACCAAATATTATAAACTATACGTTTTTCGTCGAATTTGCCACCAATGCTCGATCTCCTATCACATCCTTCAACCAATCCAAATACAATCCGACTTTGGTAAAAATGGGATAACGTGCGGGATCACATTGACTGTCACTTTTCCTTCGCGGACTCACGCTCACGATGCCCTGTAAAATCCAACGCGTCGGATCGTTTACGTCCCTGAAGATGAGACCACCACCGCTATCTCCGTTACAAACGCTTGTTCCTAGGTAAAATAACGAAAAAATTGTCGATGGTCACGAAATTTTCGCTTAGGGCGTAAAACAAGTTGTATTGTCAAAGAAATGGAGAAGTAAAATTGAGAAATTGTTACCGTTTGCCCATCCGGCGCAAAACGTGGCGTAGCTAACGTACTTTCTGAAATCCCTGCTGTGATTTTTGATGCAGATCGATTTTGCCACTACCGGCAATTCTAAAATCTGCAAAGTTTTGCTGGCTTCGTCGCTCTCGTCTATGCCCATTCCGACGACCTAAAGCATTAAAGTATTATTATCCATGACCTAAAGTAATAAGATGATACATTTCGAGCCGTGACGAATTTTTTACACTTATCATCGCAGCTTGAATAAGCCCAAATGCGTATTTCGGCAACTAAGTTATCATTAGTCGTCATCAATGGAAACGTAAAAAATAATGTGCCCCGCACATAGGTAAATAATTTTCGTTAACATATATTGCATGTGCAACACATGTAATCATTTCACAATAGATGCTGTGTGTGCTTTATTCTTTTAATTTTATTTGAACCAATCAGATCTAATCTGTGGTGATTTTTGGCCAATTACAGTTATTCCTGAGTTACTTTGACCAATCAAACTCGTTGTTTTAGTAACTTTCACTAATCAGACTCTTGTTTTAGTTATTCTGAGAAAGCAGAATCGGTCTTTAACTATGACGTCCAATCGAGACCGTAGGTTAGTTATTTTTGTTGAAAATGAGAGACAAAGACCTTAGAAAATTTAAATATAATGATAGATTTTAGGAGTGTCTGTGTCGAAATAATAGAAGTTACTTATTTATGGATTGCCACAGGAGTTGCACGTTATTATTTTTATCCCCAATTTGTAATAATTTTTGGCCAATAGAAGTAGTTCCTCAGTTATTTTGACTAATCAGATTCTATTTTAGATCGCCCTCTAATTATTTCAGCCAATGGAACTCGTTCCTTAGCTATTTCTAACTTAGTTGTCGAAATTCGTCGTTCGAATTGATATATCTAACAAAAATCATTTCGTACTAAATTGCCAACTTTGTTATCATCCTCAAAGTTGATTCTTTTCAAAATTCAAAAAAATTCAAAATTCAAAATTTCAAATTCAAAATTTTGTACTGGCTTTGTTCTTGAACTTACGGTTCCCAAATTACCATCAGCAAGATGGTGATGTATATTGGTGCCTTCCCAATCGAGACAAATCGGTCGCACATCCGAGGTATACTCCACCGGAGTCGCTAGAATGACGACTCCGATGTCGGATCCGTAGTTAGAACGATAATCCAAATATTCGGGTCTGGTAATTATTTTGAGGACGTCCCTAATTTGGGTAGAATCGTCGACAACGTCCAGATCAGCATAGTATTTAGAAAAGGCCCATTTCAAGTGATTCGGTAATTTTTGCCAGACGCAGTGAGCAGCTGCAGAATCAAAAATCGAAAATATTTATAATACCTTTTGGAGCAACATCAGCAAAAGGGATCAAAACGTAGTTTAATGGATGTGTGAAATGTGCTAAACCCAGTCTTAAAGTAGCTTCGACTTCTAGTCGTAAACGGATTGTTCATCACGAATTGGACAATGTAAAAAAATCTGATTTAAAAGTTAATTACCAGTAAGGACGATGTCCTCCGAGATTAGGGTGCCACCGCACGCAGACACCCATTCTCCGTTCTGTTTCATGTACATCACGCCATGCCATGGCCACTCCGTCGTATTTTGGCCGTGGATTATCAACGTATTCGCCGTGGACTCTCTCGTTCCACAATCTAAAAGATATTTTTCACTAATCGAACTAACAACAAGACATGGCCACGTGATACCCAACGACTTCAACGAATTTCGTTGCAGTAATCGGTAAGTATGTCGTGTGTTTTTGGGTAAACGGACACGACGCACTACTAAAGCATTTTCGAGAAAAACAAATTTGAAAAATTCTCGCCGAGTAATAGGTCAGCGCAGTAAATCGTAGAAGTAAGGTCGTTTAGCGCAGTGGCAATGTCTCCGAACCTAGGAGTTCGGGTCCACTTATATCGTGTTTTTCGTTTTATTACGTACTCACCTTTAGTCATCAATATAATTGCTTAAAGTTTATTTCACCCTGTTGTAAGTTTTCACAAAAATTATATTTGGAATGTTAAAGCGTAAATGGGCAGAACTAAGTCAACTGAATAGTTCTGCATAGTTTCCAATGCTTTCGGTAGATCGCAGAACTGTCCAGGGAAGTTAAGGAAGGGGGCGAAAACACAAGACATATGTGGATACGAACCAGCAATCGAAAAATTAAAAATAAAACAGAACCTGGTTTACACCTCAGAGGATTCCCGTTCCAATTCCCGTCCCGCTGACAACGCAGTTCGTAGTTTCCGCTTTGGGAACCGGCAACGGCTAAATAATATTCCTTGCAGTCCATTTTAGCCACCGTCCCTACCGGCGCGTGTTCATCGCAAGAAACGTAACCGAGCGTGTCCGAAACGCATTCCATCTCTAACCGATTAGATTTTATCGGGTCGCACGTGACGTTCCCTTCGGAAATAGGAAAAGAATCGAAATCAATGGAAGAGAACATTTGATCACTTCTTCATAGAACCATACCGCTTTTAGATTTGCAAACGCCCGATTCGTCAGAGTTATCGAAACAGTCGGGATGACCGTCGCATAGCAATTCTGATAAAATGTCTCCACCTTGACTACAACGATAGGCGCTTTTGGGACTTGCACCGGCACCGCAGAAATGCGCATCTTCGTCGGAGCCGTCTTTGCAGTCGTCGATTCCGTTGCAAGCGAGCTTCTCATCGATGCAATGACCGTGGTAGAAGCATTGAAATTCGGAGCGACTTAAAAAATAATAATTACGGGTAGAATTGCTTGCTTATGCGTAGACTGGGCAAATATGCGATATAATGACTCATCTCTCCTTTTTACGATGTAATATTATATTACAGAGGATAAAGGACAGATTTGCCCAGTCTACTGTGAGTGCTAGAATTTACTTAAAAGTTAAGAAAATATCAAACAGACATAATAGGGTAGACGCAAGTTTGATATATGTTTATTGAAACAATAATATAATTGGGTGTCTACTTGTTATATAATAATTATTGTATAACAAGTATGTAACAATGTTATAACATTTACTTAGACAAACAATATGTTATAAATCTTAATTCAAATTCAACTTATTCGAATGTCTCCGACCAACGCCCGAGATCTTACGAGCGTGCTCCCTAATACGATGATTTCAGTAGATTTACTTACATACAAACATTCGTTCATTGTAAGTTGTATTTAGTTGTATTAAAAAGACAAGTCTCCGTAAAGAAATATTTTTATTTATTTAACACGTGCTTAAGTTCTCACTTGAAAGTTTAGAATGGCTGAAATTGTGGAAAACGCATTTATAAAGGAGCAAAGTAATCATTTACTGAATCTTGACCTGCTTGTGCCGATGATATTCATTCGCACAAACGATTGTTTCGAACGTAGCCAAAATAGGAAGAGTTAAAACCGAATTGTAAGTACAATTAGTTAAATACGTAATAATATAAATATACTGCCATTTCGTATTAATTCCGATATTATTAATGTGTAATTGGCATATCAAATTTATAGGTTAGGCCTATATATTAGACTAGGTAACCATGGAAACACAAAATCTCGAAATGGAAATAAATACTCTCATACGTCACACTTGTTTTGCGGGAGAATTCAAAATACCGTTTTTCAATAATTATTTTATACCAAAAATAACGTATTTAATACAGAATTGAAAATGACGAATAATTACTAATGTTAAAGTATCTAATTAAATTATAAATAACAATCATGCGTATACCCTAGTACGGAAGAAGCTACTAACCAAAGAACGAAATGTAATTTAAAGGAACGAATCTGATTGAGTGTTAAATCAAGTAAAAGTGAAATATGATTGGTCAACTTACTTTAAAAGACGGGTCTGATTAGTTCAGTCGAATCTGATTTTTTAAAATAAGTGAAAGCCGAATACGATTTGTTAAAATAATTTGAAAACTAATCAGTTCAGATAATCGAGGGTGATGATTACCAAAGTAATTAAGAAATCGATTTAAATTAGTTAATATAACTACTACACTAATGTGATTGGGCAAAGTCACAAACATCCGAGTCTGATTGGTCAGCATGACTAGAAAGGATGTCTGATTGGTCGAAATAACTTAACAAGGAATTTGATTGGTCAAAATAATTACTAAACGACTCGATTAGACAAAACTACTACAAAAAAGAACATGTCGATTGCTCAAAATATTTTTGGAAGAAACGAACCTAATAGGTCGAAGTGATTAAATGACGAATCTGGCCCGCGAGAATGAGTAACCAACGAATCAGATTGTTGGAATATTAAGGGAAGCAATGTTGTTCGAAAATCAAGCTTATGATTCTGCCATTCAACTCACTCGCATAGCGGTCCTTCAATATTACAGTTCTTTTCATCGGAGCCATCAAAACATTCTTTGGTTCCATTGCATCTGGCTGCTTTATCGGTACATCCACCGTAACGACATCGAAATTGATCCTTCGAGCATCTGCAATTTAAGCAGAGAACAAGAAAGATACAGTACGTAAAGTATCTGTTATTTTAGAAAAAAGAAACTTTCACTTTTTACGTTAATAATAATAATTCCGCCGAAGTTGAAAGTTACTTATCGTGTGGGAATTAAACTCATGTGTGATATGGGCAAACAGCGGTAACAATTACGAAATAAGTTACGACAGCATCGCCGACTCCCCGCTCGTGTGTCAGTACTAAATCGATGCTGTATGCGAGTAGTTCTTTGTATTCTTTCTTAGGCTGTCATAAGTTATTTCGTAACTACCGCTGTTTACGAGCACTGTTTGTCATCTACCAGCTTTGTGTAGGAACTTACATACTGGAGATACGAAAAGGGTATTATTCTTTCATTTTTAATCCAAACAGTCCAGATTTCTCAAGAAAATAGTTGATTTTTCTAGTTTCTCTATTACAGATCAAAAATAAGATGACTATTTTCGCAACTAAACATTTCTGCTTGTTTCTTTAGTTCCAATATCTCCTTTCTTGCTCGAATTTAAAATCTGTTTTGCGATTTATCGAAATTTGCATAACTATGAAATCGTACTTACATTAAGTTATAGCATCGGTTAGCAGTTTCGTCAGATCCATCCTGGCAATCCTTGATACCGTTACATAATTTACTGCGACCTATAGTAACTCCGTTTTTGCAAACAAAAATCGCCTCAATCGAGAAAAGATATGCTGGAAGAACATTGTTTAAAATCAACGACGATCTGTGAAAACTGTGGAAATTTGCATAATCCGCTTTGAAACAATGATAAAAATACAATTGTTTACCTAAAATCCAAATTAAGACCGACATAATCGAACAATTCAATTTCACACCAGAGATACCAGAACTGGTGCGCTCTAATATATAGCGGCGCATATTAAAACAAAAAACAAATGCAAATCTGACGGAAAATAAAAATTTATAACGATCGTTACGTGCTTTTGCACACCTGAAATGTGATTGATACGATTTTTCTCTAGGCACGTAGGCTTTTACAAATTTTTAAAAGTACCTGCCAAGTCGTATAAGTTTGAACGTTAAAAAATTTCGTTATCGTCGTATGAATAATTTGGTTAATTCCTCGAAGAAAAGTTAAAATGCTAGTTAGCCTTCCGTGAGCAATGTTACTGAATTATTTAATTTAATTATAATAGCCGAAATAAACTAGATTGAATCGGTCCCCCATCGCCATTTAGAAGTTTTGTATTTTTGTGTATGTGTATCGCTTCATACGCATCAAGTTCTCGCGGTGAATCAATCTGTTTTACTAATTTTCAATTTTTATGTCGTGCCCCGCGTCGTGCATACCTTTCGCGATACTTAACGAATCTATCCTGCCATAACGGTAATGTGCCATATGTTCATTAAATCGTGTAGCTATTGCGTGTTTCGACTGTCCTATATATGTTTTATCACATTCACTACAATCATAGTTATAATACCCGACAGATACCAGATAAGTGGGGTAGAAATGCAAGCTTAGAACTTTAAGGAAAGACATTTTTTCGAAGGATCCGTCGCGTTTTGGATGTTCTGGGGGACCATCTGGACCCCACCAACGTTCATCAATAACGAGGACATAAACATCTGCTCTGTTTTAAATAATTATTAATAATCTGCACGGTGTGCAAACTATGAAGCACACCTGTTTAACTCTTATAGGCATTACTGCAGTACAATTTAGTGTTCGAGTTTGTGGTAGATGGTGCTGATATCAACACAAACTCGAAGGATAGTATCTACAATTTTACAGAAATCGGTAATATTACCGATTTCTGCAAAATTGTAGATATCTATCTTTGAAAATAAACTAATGAAGTTTTACGTGTATTATACTAGATGGGGCATTACATATACTTACCATTTCATTGTTAATTTGGTTGGGTTTTACGGAAGTTTTTGTTTGGTTTCATTTCTTTTTTAAATGATTATTACTATTAGAACCCTATTCTTCAAAAGATACAGTTTGTGGTGTGGAATCCAAATTTAACTTTTATTGTAAGTGGAATATGGGACATTTAATATTGATACAAATGACAACTTACGAATATTGTGTTTGGAAACATGTAATAAATATTGTAAATATAAAAATAAAATGTACGACTTCCTATATGCCTTTTTAATAAACTGACATTTACTTTATTTCTTACTTATCTTTAAATATGACAGATTACGCCTACGCTATGGCTCATTACTATTAGTTTTCTTTCGTGTGGTAGATGGAGCCAGTTCCTCTGATTCGCCTTTACCGAAAGAGAGCGCTTTCTCTCTTGGGTATTATTTCCTGAGCGAGAATCCGCCGTACGAGAGATAAAAGAGATCAGAGATTCTAGAATCCTTGCTCGGGGAATGATAGGCCGATCTTAAGATGCTAGTTTATAGAGCACTAACGGAGTTTGGTCGTTCGTTTGAAGAGGGCGCTCACAGTTTGGGTCAGCACCACGCTAGTTAGGTTAACTTTTACTTCAAAGAGTGCACACTTAGCTCAAAATAGAATATTTCCAGAAACCTGCATGGCTCTGAAACGTAAAATTATTTCCTATTTTTCTTAGCATTTAAAATGTCTTGTATGAATAAATGCCGAAACTAATTTTTTAATGTTGCTTCAACAAAATGCAATTTTTCTATATGTACATATGCTTTAAATACTCATTATACGAAGATAAATATGTGCTTAGGAACTTTTCTCTTGCAAGTTCACCTATGAAAGTATGTAGGTAATTTCCTTGGTAATTTCCGTACTGAAGATGATAACTTGGTTATCAAAACGCCTACTTAACAATATTGAAAGTGACGTACAGCGAGATATATTTATCGCAATTATATGAGCTATTTTGGGGGACGGCAATCACACGGCAATGACGAAAGCGAGTGTTGTAGAAATAGTTTTGTTAAAAAAATATTTATACATCCTAATTATTACGTGTTTTCCTATCTAATCTTTACCACCGAGTCTGTATATGTAAAGATCAAAGGTTATATTTTCCTAGCGCGAGCAATATTAATTTAGACACTTAAAAGTTTGTCGTCACAAAGATAACATGGCGATCAGAATTTGCGAGAGAACTCTAAAGTTGCTTCCTTCCACCAAAAGTATCCTTTTTTAACTAATCTAAATCGACGAGTTACAAGATTTACCTTAACTTTAACATCGAGTGCGCAGATATAAGTAGGACACTATCTACGAAAGGTAAACGAAAGAAATTAAAACGACTCGAGAAACGCGTCTACATATTATACTTGTACCGATTTCAGTCGGGTTCAACTGGGAAGATCCGTTCGATTTGGGCTCGCAACTTACACAGGATGAAATTCTCATTAGAAATTCCGTCAGGACGTACTGTCAGGAAAAGTTACAACCGAGAATATTGCTAGCAAACAGGAACGAAAGTGAGTACTACTAGTAAACAACGGCGTCAATTTCAATGACCTTGGAGATCAAAACAGATGAATGAAGAAGTGAAATTAGACGCGGGATGACTAATCACGACAGCCAACATTACGAGGGGAACGTGAATAGTGACTAGTTTGTAGTCCAATTCATTTGCATTAAGAATGCAATGTGGGGATAGATAGACTTATAAAATTCTTGGATCCACAAAAGCGCATTGTACTTTATAGTTGTCACTTTGTCTAACATAATCTAACTTATCCGAGGAGTTTGTCCTCTTTTGATTGTGCCTCGATTCAGAGTACCACTTACTCCATTCTTTACGTGAATCCTGTCGGGCGTATTTCTTCTATTTTGATTGTGCCTGAGTTCAGGGCGCCTAAACTTTCTAATACCACGTCTCACGTACCGGAAATTATTTGAACCGCAATCTGCACAAGGAGAGCTTTCATTTGATGAATTACAAGTCGTACTTCCAACCATTGTAAATTTCTGTCCCCATTTGGAAATTCAGGAAAAATTGAAGGTGTTCTAAATTAGATGAAACTTGGTGTATATAGATTTTCGAAGGCGTAGAGTGCGATTTCGACGTCGAAATCGATGAGATTTGCTTCGTTTGGATCTTGGACCGTACAGAAGCGTTTCGACTAGAACCACGTTTCACGTTCTCACCGAATATTTTCTTAATAACACGTCTCTCGCCTCGGAAATTGTTCTAACCGCAATCTGCACGAAGGGAGCTTTAATTTGATGTATAATAAGTCATACTTTCAACCATTTCGATTTTCTTGGAAATCTACAAGGCATCAGGTTAATTCTATTGACACGATTAAATATACCTACTAAAATCATAAAATAAAATGCATTTAAAAATAAGCGTTGAAGATCATGATTATTGTTGTGTTGTTCTACGCAAAATTGTATCTTTCGATGAATTTTTGAACGTTGAAATACAACAAAATACCATATTTATAACCTTACCACATGTTTGTTTACAACACACTAATGGTTGCGAATATAATGAAATAATGGAGGACGCTACAAACTTGTACACAGTTGCCACAAGAACTAAATCAAAATAAATTGGCGCCAACTTTGAAATTGGAAAACTAGCGCCACAGGTGGTGAGACTTTGCATTATTCATCGGGAATTGAAAATGTATAATAGATTACAGCCCCTGGACAACTCGACTGCTTATTATCTACTACAGATGGCGTACATACATACAAGTTATAAATAATATTTAAAAAGAGTGGATGACGTGTTATCATTGAGTAGTCTAAACCAGTCTAAACCGGTCTTTGACTCCACTTACGTCCAAGGCGTGACATTAAAATTTGGAGAAGTAAAGGCGTCAGTCCAGTTTACACTACTTAATAATAACACGTCATTCACTCTTTTATCAAACCTTAGTTAGAATACAATATGAGCTAAAAGTAAGCTAATGAGTCTAAAAGAAAAAGGAAATAATTAAAAAGGGTTAACAAGTGTATCGTTTTAGAAACACTGAATTATGTATTGTAATGGGTTCATCGAAACGTAATTGAAAAGCACGAAGGTCGTTGAACTCGCCCATAGATACATCTCAACGAGCTGGCCGTGAAAATAAACAAACACGTCCTATCCAAATATCCACATCACATTGCTTTCCATATATCCCGAATTTTATTAGCGTTTACATGTCTTTCTGTAAATCGCAAACATTCGCCTCTATTTTTTATCACATGTTCGAATTTCTTCATGGTAGTGGAGGAGTTACCGCTTGTATGATAAAACCAACACGATCTTTCATAATATCCGCTTGACCTTGCTTCAGATATGACCCGAATTTTACTAGCGTTTGCAATTCTACGCCTAAGTAATAAACATCCTAGTTGACCGCATTCTATCAGAGGTTCTCAAAATGTTCCTTGCGAAACGTCAAAAATTAATTTTGACCTTCCGGTGGTAGTGGTAATATATTGGCTTTTACAAATTTTGTCCTACTTTGTTTGAACTTTCTTCTGTTTTGATCTGATGTTTCTTTCTTAGCTAATAATAATATTAACTTCTAGCTTTCGATCCCGAAATTATGCGCGAATTCGGCCGACAAGGTATTCTAGGATGCACCTTGAAAGGATACGGCTGCGCCAACGTCTCTAACGTCGCCTACGGCTTGCTGATGAGGGAGATCGAGAAAGTGGATAGCGCTTATAGATCGGCAGCCAGCGTACAATCTTCGTTAGTAATGGGCTCTATTCACCAGTACGGTAGCGAGGAACAGAAAGAAAAATATCTGCCACCACTAGGTAAATGTTATATACTAAATAATTTCCGGCGGTCGACTTTTAAACGATGTTTCCATTCCTCCAGCTTAAATTAGTTGATTCTTTGCCAGTCTTATCTTAATCGAGCAATGATGCTTCGTTTACGTTAAAAATGCAGTGCGGGGATAGATAGTGCTATAAAATTCTTGAATTTGATTGGTTAATAACGACACCCAACTGAGATAAAGCATAGTACTGTCTGACATGGCCCTTAATAGTTGTCTTGATGTAAATGTTCCTCTTCTTTATTCATTTGATTTTCACTCTTTTGAAACCATTTTTCTACTTGTCACTTTGCTTAACATAACCTTACTTACGCGAGGAGCTTGTCCTATTTTGATTGTGCCTCGGTTCATACCTACTGTATTCTTAACTCAGCGTAGATTTGTGCTTTAGTTGTTTAGATGGCTATTGAGTTCAATTAATTCGACTTCGTGGTTTTATTTCGACCGTTATCCACCAATCAACTCAGTTTCTTAGCTGCCATACCCAATAAGATTCGCTGGTACTTGCGTCAACCCAAATACCCCGGCTATATAATTATTTCAACCAATCAGATTCATCCATTCATTGTTTTAACCAATTAGCTTTGTTCCTTAATTGTTATATTGACCAATTAACTTTATTTTCTGCATCGAGTGTCTTCTGTGCTATCTTAGGTAGATAGGCATAGGATTAACTAAGTCAGCTCCACTTTGTATTTATTTCAACTAATCGGATTCGTTCTTCATTCCAGCGAAAGGGGAAATCATCGGTTGCTTCGGATTAACAGAACCAAATCACGGCAGTGACATCGGCGCCATGGAGACCAAAGCCAAATACAATTCCTCTTCCAAAACTTACATCCTCAACGGAAGCAAAACCTGGTAAAATTTCCCATCGCGTTCTATCAAGAAACGGCGCCATTTCCACGATTTCTGTTTCAGGATAAGCCATTCGCCCGTCGCGGACGTCAGCATCGTTTGGGCCAGATGCGAGGATTCGAAAATTCGCGGGTTCATCGTCGATAGACGTCTCAATAAGAAAGGACTGGACACGCCCAAGATCGAAGGAAAACTGTCGTTGAGGGCCTCCATCACGGGGATGATTTTGATGGATAATCACGAAGTCCCCGAAGAGAACGTGCTTCCGGGAGCTTCGGGACTCAGCGGCCCGTTCGGGTGCTTGAATAACGCTCGATACGGCATCGCCTGGGGTGCTATGGGAGCGGCGGAGACTTGTTTGACGCTCGCTAGGCAGTACACCTTGGACAGGAAGCAGTTCGGGAAACCATTGGCCGCGAATCAATTGATTCAGAAGAAGTTGGCCGATATGGTGACCGAAATCGCGTTGGGTTTGCAGGCGTGCTTGCGCGTCGGAAGATTGAAGGATGAAGACAGGTAAAATTTGATAAGAATTTGTAATTTTGGGATTTAGATATAGATTTTTCCGTCACCCTGCCACTATCCGTGCAGGAAGTGCAGTTTTTATATGCCCAGATCAATACAGACTAATCGAGAATGATCGTCCATCACGTGACCAGTAATCTATTTCAATCTAGGGATTTTTGTGTTCATAGGTTTATGGTATTTCCGTATAACTAGGATCATACTAGCATTTGACATAGGCGTACAATCTTTATTCACAATTTTTGCTTTTTGTCATCGTTTACGTTTTCGCTCCATTATTTTTATCATACATTTGAAGTAACACAACTCTACTTTTCACTACACTACAGTGGTTTCAACGCATTTCTAGGTAAGCTAAGTAGAATATCGTATTGCCTAAAAGAAAAATAATTATTGAATAAATAAATTGTTGCAATTATTAAACTTAAATCTATCTCCAATTGAGAGGCATAGAATAAAAACTTCCGATCTATCTAGCGATAAAGTCAAAAGTCAATAAAAAAGTAAAAACAATTTCCTTTTATGTTAAAAATGCGCACCCAATTAAGACTTTATACTACGCTACTGCCTGTAATATTTTACATAAAACATTGGTTACTACCAATTCCTGTTATTAGAAATGCCCAATTTGGTAGTCACGTGGTGGACAGGCATTGTTGATATCTCTGTACTAAAAGCCACTCGAATAATCAATTTTTGTAAGTACTTAATATTCAGAAAATATCTGTGGAAATTGTTTAAAGGATATGCCCCGAGATGATATCCATATTGAAAAGGAACTGTACCGGGAAAGCACTAGAAATTGCCCGGGACGCCAGAGACATGTTAGGAGGCAATGGTATTCACGATGAGTACCACGTGATAAGGCACATGATTAATATGGAAACTGTCAACACCTACGAAGGTAAGTTTGTTGAAGCAATAACCCTAATGTAAGAAAGCCTTTACCCCTTGCAAAACTATAGGAGCGCTCCTTGTAAGTATCCGTCGCAAAACTTTATGAATGCGTCGCGTAAATGCGCGACGCAAAACTTTAAGAGCGCTCCCCGTAAGTGGGCGCCTCAAAACTTTATAAGCACTCCCCGTAGGGTCGAGAGCGCTAGTTCCAAACCTCGCCACCGGAAAATTCCCAGTTAGCGCTATTGTATTGAAGGGGATTAGGCATTAGTTATCGTGTCTCAGATTCGGTGAAAGTTCGCAGTAAGGAAGAAGAGGAAACAGAATCGGCCATCTTACCCTACAAGTGTTTTTTTTAATATTGTCATCCTAAACTATTTTCGAGGTTATCATTCGTTGTAAATTTTACAAACTTGTTTTTTTTTTGTCATTTCGTGCAGAAAAAAGGTTATTGTAGGTCATTTTAATCAACCCTATTTATCTAATTTACAGGCACGCACGATATCCACGCACTTGTCCTCGGGAGAGCCATCACGGGATTGCAAGCCTTCAAATAGTACTACATCAAATATTCTACAACGAAGATACTCACCGGTCCGAAATTGATTTTGCATTTTATTTTGTTGCATTTAAAAGAATGATATAAAAAATAAAAGCTTTACTCATCGTACTACTTCCTCTTCTATTTTTCTTATCGTTCTCATTCGACAGACGTTCAAACTTTTCACCAAGTCAGTTTTGGGTCTATGGTCTTTATTATCTAAGTTTGCATTTTAAGTTATTGATAAGGTTTGACAAACACATGCTACGGTAGAAGCGCCGGGAGAGGATTTAGGTCGATGCGAAGCCAGTGGAGAGTTTAGTTATTCGATAGCCGTGGAAGTGAACGGTCGATCGTTACTGTGGCAGTAATATTTTGTCGCCGTGGACATCAAGGCGTCAATGAAACGAAAGAATATATAATTATTTAATAATACTGTATCTCACGCACCTACTTTTGCGCGATACGCCTCTGATGTTGCATTCGTTTATCAAACATTAGTTATTTATGTATAGTTCGTCTCAACCATTAGATACAGGCTGGGATTGAATAGGCGTTTCTCGTCTCTTACTGTCACTATAACCTATCAATAACGCCATCTCTATATCCGATTGCGATGTTGCATGTTATATCGAACAAATCGCAAATGTTATTAAGATACGGACCGAGAGCATAAGATGATTTGGTAACCTTGTAATCAGTCCCCCCTCTCCGGCATCTGGGAAGCGCGACGGAACATGCACGGAGCTTATTCGGCGTTCTCTGACATATGTTATCCTGGAAGACCCATAATTCAATAACGAGTAGTGTCTCTGCTACGGGGAGTAGTTGTTTTTAAAAACAAATCGATTTTTGAGACGAGACACAAAAAACGACGTATTCTGTAAACAAGATTTTATTCGAATTTATTTTTGTGATACCTAAATCATACAAGGGGGCGCATAAAAAGTCAACAAATCTAGGTTGAGACGATATACTCTTCTGTGAGTACCTTGTAACATTATTATTATCATCAACGAGCTAATATAAATTATGGCAGACATAATTATTGTTTCTTTTTTTCTTTATAATTAAAATCACCAACTGAGGGGATAAAATACAATATATGCTTATTCCGATAATCAAAGGCGCGTATAAAGAGAATGGAGGGAGGGACAGGAGAGGGCGATGAGCGTGGTAGGTATCTTATCATTCGCTAAAATTAATGTCTGTACAGAATATACATTAAAAATGTAGATACACACCTAGAACCGCAAATGGGGTTTGTGTTGCACAATATGTCTGAAAACAAAAAATAATTAAAGATTAAACAATTCAAGAAACAGATGATGCGATCAAATCCGACTTACTTGTCTAATTTTTCCCAAAACACCATCAGAGCCGCCCTGTCCAGATGCCTTTTCGTCCTCGACAATTGAATCACGGTCACGGCCCATCGGGCTACGTTCGCATCCAATCGCATTTCGTCGTATTTTAAATGGAAGGCGCAGACTATAAGGACGAATGAGAATCATTCAAAATTTCATTCGAGAAAGCGTACATGAAAAACTTAATAATCAATAGCATGAAGTTTCGTCTTGTAACATCATCAGGGACAACAGTTATTTGTGATGAAAATAATTAATCCAAATGATATCAGTTAATTGTCTCAATTTGTTAACAATAATAATAATAAATATCACAATTTTTACTCACTCTTATCGAATATCTCCACCGGGTTCTCCCATGGATATCCTTTAAATTGCCAGGCGGGGCCCATAACGAACACCGCTACCACCCGATCCCAATCGCTCGGGCTGAGCTTGGCCGGATTATCGACCACTCTGTAAGGCACCGAAATTCCGTTTTTCTGGCGTTGCAGCAGCACCTCGTTATCGCGTCGAGCCATCTCCGCCTTTTTCTGTTCCACCGAGACGAACTTCAAATCCTGCAGGATGTCCTTGACGTTGTGCATGGTGATCAGCGAAGACGTGCCAGCCGGAATGATTATGATCGGCGTCCTCGAGACGCGTTTGGTGTGACCCGGAGGCGGCCTCGCCGCGTTAGCCGGCAACGGAGCCGTGGGTTGGGGAGTTTGAGCCGGTCGTGTTTTGGCCGAACCTTCCGTCACCGATTTGAGAGTCATACCGTGGTAGGTGCCCATCGTATCGATTTTGAAACCCTCGGTTTCTGCAATGAAAATTATGAAAGATAGAATTGCGAATTGTGAAGGGTCCAAATATTTTATTAATTAAATCTGGTGACACGCGTTTGGCTAGTGAAACCGTCTCTTACCGAAGAAGACGGCTCGGAGATTGTTGCCAATGGGTAAACAACGGATCTGATTGGTTGAAATCCACACATCCTAACGAAGATAATTGGTGGAGATTATTCAGGAATGAATCTAGATGGTCCAAACAACCAAGATCCAAAAATCTGATTTGTCAAAATAATTACTGGACGAAACTAATTGGTCGATATAAGTACAGAACGATTCCGATTGGTCCGCGAAATTTTGAAGCGAATCTTATTGGTTGATGTAGATAAGAACCGAAGATAATTGGACGAAGTAACTAAAGCAACGCCCAGTTGACGTAAGAATGACAGCTGTCAACTAACGTCAAATACACTGCATCAGATATTACTTAACAGCTGTCATTTGATATGAGTCGTCATCGTTTATTTTTAATAGAATTATTTTGTCGGTACATGCGATAGAAAACAGCTTATTTTTACGTAACAATTAACTATTCTTCGTGACATAACCACACTGTTTTCAAGGTACTTGTGCCATTTTAATTGTACCTTAATTGTTTAAATCGGTCCATCTATTCGATTTCTAACGTAAACTTAAATGTGAACCTTACCTTCTCTTGTTTTGTTAAATCTTTCCTGATCGTAACGATTATACACAGCCGGTTGCGTGGCAGGTCTTATCGGCGTCTGTCTGGGAGTAGTGATGGGCTGTTGTTGCTGTTGCGGAAGCCTCTGTCTACCCTCCTCCCTCGCCTTAATGCTATGCAGAAGCGCTAGGATATTTTTGGCGAAATTTTTCCCGTTCGACTGTAAGATGGTGGTCCTAGTCCTCCACTGCCGTTCCCTGCTGATTATATCCTTGGTTATATCCACATCTAAGTCTAAAATGGCTCTGATATCGTATTCTTGTCCGATATCATCGTTGCCTTTGATTGTGGTCCGCTTTTTCGCCAAACGTTTCGCTTTAATCGCAGCGATTTTTTCCACTGACATAGCCTCGGATAACGATCTGCAAAAATCACCTTATAATAATAATAATAATAATGTTTATTGACTGTAGAAACATTCCAAAGCAAACACCAAAGAAAACATCTAAAGAAATTAGACACAGAAAAATCAGAATTACAAAGAGAAAGGATGAAGATTCTACAGATGCATTCTTCGACAAACAATTGGTTCTTATTTCAAACCAAAATGTGTGGTCGGATCAATATAGTGTTTCACAATTTGCGGGGCACATTTCCCACCCTAACGGCCTTATGTGAAAAAGGAGGAGCAATTATAGGGAAGAAACACTGTATTGATGCATTTTACGTACTTGATATTGTCAACTGTGACGGAAGCTTCTTTCGGGGCGTCCAATCGAGCCGCCAATTGTTCTCTAACTTTCTGGACGTGAGTGTCCTCGAAGCGCGGTTTCTTAGCGATGCTCTCCGGTCCATCATAATCGGCAGATCTTTTCACCTACAAACATTAAGTTTAAAAAAGAAAACTCTATACTTTTGCTATCTGCAATTTGAGATAATTGCACTTCCTTCATATACATTGCATTACTTACTTGCGTCGGCAACTCTAAAGGTGCACTTTTATCAATAGCAGAACAACTAGCCGTTTCTCCATTAAGATAAGCTAATAATTCTTTTCTATCTGGTCTTCTTACAGCCGGTATATTTTCAGCCTGAAACAATGTGTACATTACACACAACCCGCAAGGCCTTTTCTCAATACTTACCGCAGCCTGTCTTACGTAAACAGGATGGGTTAACGATATATTCTTCAATATGAACAATAAGCATTCTAACGTGTAATATTCCTTAGCAGTCCCATCCTTACCCGAACTAGAATAAAAGTGCAATCAAATTGGGTGCATTGGTGAAGTTTTAAGGCCATATGGGACGGAAAATCACGAAAGCTTACCCCCACATCAAATAGTTGGTTTTCACATTTTTCGGCCAGGAAAACTCGCCGAATATTATCTGTCCATCGCGTTCGATTATTTCCTTTTTGTTTACGTTGTACTGACGAAGTAAACTCAACGGATCTGCCATTTTACGCTTCTATTATTATTTACATCTATTCGTCCACCTTTACGGCTGACTACTGCGAACTTGCCGCAAAATCGACAGCGTGCCAACATTATTTTCAAGCGTCATTAGCACTGTCATTAAGCCAATTACGCAAATCGGAACTTTATATCAGCAATTCTTAGTAAAACCCTACGATTTAATCCACTAATGTTCAATTAACTATTGTATTAAGAAAGAGTAAATTGCTTTCTTTTAATATTCAGTTAAATATAAATTAGGATTTTTTGGATGCATTTTGTTGGCCATGAGACAATCATGAAGTTGATACGCATTGATTTTGACATTGTTTTAACCATGGTAAGGATATATTAGGTATGTACAAAGTACGTGGTAAAAAATCTAAAGTTCGTATATCTCTAGGCTCATGTTACGCGTAAGTTAATACTAAATGGGCGCCATTCTAAATTACTTATTATTATCAAATGTTATTATTAATTATAACCGTATGTAAAATTGGCAATAGTAAAGAGCCTAATAATAATAATAAACAGCAAACAATGCATAGCACCGGAAATCGACACTAAGTAATTTAAAATGGCGCCATTTTGATAAGGGGCAGTGACAAATTACGTGGTGTGCGCTAACGTATTTTGGATTTCCCATGGGAATACCTACTATAGCTCTACTATGGTTATAGTTACATAACCTATAAAATCGAGTACACTACATAACCGACATAACCTATAAAGCTTCCAAGAGTACATAACCTGCAATTTATAATTATTTTAAAAAGAACCACATTATGGTGCGTAAATTAAAATATCACGAACAAAAATTACTGAAAAAGGTCGATTTCATATCATGGAAAGTCGATAATAACTTGCGCGAAGTTAAAGTCTTAAAAAATACCATGTACAGAAACGAGAAGACTACACAAGGTACGAATTCATTAATTCATCGTCAACCGTTTCATTCGTTACCTCGAGTGCCTCGCACACTATAATTCGATTAAATTTTAGATACAACAGGTTGTGTCGAAGTATTAGGGAGTTAGCGAGGAAGATAAAGGAAGTTGATGCAAAACATCCGTTTCGAACGGAATGTAGTGCCCAATTGCTTGAAAAGCTGTAAGTTACGCCTTCTATTATCATTGTTGGCGTACATTGATGTTAATTAGTGTTTCTTTTCCAGTTACCTCATGGGATTGATCCCGACCCGATGGGATTTGAGCTTGGCAGAGAAAGTTACAGCCTCATGCTTTTGCAGACGGCGTTTACCAGTTGTTATGGTTCGAAGTATGTATTTACATGTAGATTGGATACAAGTGATGTGCTGTAACCAGTTTTTTAATTTACGCAGATAAAATGTCAGAAAATATCAAAGGGGCAACTAAACTGATTGAACAGGGGCATGTACGGATTGGTCCTGAACTGGTGAAGGATCCCGCCCTATTGGTGACTAGGAATTTGGAAGATTTCGTTACTTGGGTCGATAATTCGAAGATACGGAAGCATGTTTTGGAGTATAACGGATTGAGAGATGATTTTTTCTTTGATCAATAGGATGTTTGTTAGGGACTTATTTATCTTTGTTTAATGTTTTTATATGAATTTGTTATATTTCAAGGAAATACACGTTCATTTCGAGCTGGTATATTACATGCTGTATCATCACCTTCATGTCACCTGTCCATGTTATTCACAAACACACTGTTGAACATATGATCAATTCAAAGTTTAAATCATGGAAATATAACCCCAGATTTGAATGTACACACGAATTAAAATTCCGTTCATTTTAAACATGGTTTATTGCCCAACAAAGATTATACATCATTCCATATTAAAATAAAATCGATCTGACAGGTAGGTAAGTACGTCCAGATAAATGTATGTAATAAACATTTAATAAATAAAAAAATAACAGCTATGATTATCATGTATGTAATAAACAATGATTTTCACATTATACTTAATATATCATCTCGGCATAAAATACAACATTTAGGATTTTATGCGCACCTTTTAAAAACTCTGTCGTCGCACTATACACATACATATTTATTATTTATTGTAGTTCTTGAAACGAGATAGTAGGAAGAACCGGGGCAGAAAACGAGGTACAAAATAAAAATAAATTAGTTCGTTTCTAAGTAATTTAAATGATATATGAAAAGAGTGCGTTATCTATAAAGATACATCGTTTAATTAATATAATTCAAGAAAATCCTGTATATATCGGTGTGTGTTAAAGTTAAGTACAAACTAGTATTATCACGCATACCTTAAATTAATTAGCAAGAAGACGTTGTATATAGTTGCTGTGTTATTTCCTTATATTCTATTTTGTTTTAACTATTTCCTTAAATATATAAAGAATCCTTTCTTTATTATTGCTGATTTGTTCCAAATAATCTGTGACGATATATATCGAAGGATCTATGAATGGTTGTATCGGATAAAAATGGTGATGACAGGGAAATTTATGAAATACAATTTTTAGATGCAAAATCTGTAGTTTGTAGCGATTATTCGGTGGGTAATTTCTTAGGGATCAAAATGATGTGTGTTCAACAACTTTTCACTAGTAATACGATGATAAAATATAACTCTACATTATGATTGTATTATTATTATTAATGGTATTAGTTGGGGGACTCATAAACAACGATAAAAAGAATGTAAAAAAATAATGGCATTAAGTTTTAGGGTATGTACAACATATTATAGAAGTTTCTACTCCGAGTAAGTAATGTGTGCGCACATCGAGATCTACTCTATAATTAATGAGAATCTTAGCTAGAATTTAATTAAATGCTTATGGTGATGTATCGAACTATAAAAGTTCTATGACTTAATAAATGTTATGTATATATTTCAAAACTTCCTTAGATACTTATCTTTCGGATTGCCTTTCTATTGACCTAAAAGTGGTAGAAATCATCCAAATTAATAAAACATATAATTTATGTTCCCTGTTAACACTTAGTTTCTCCATGTTTCCTCGTTACATATAAATTCCACGATCATAACATAAGTTAAACAATACGTAGCCTTCGATATCAAACAAAAAGTATCGTGTAAAACTTCTATAACATCTTTTCAAAAGGGATCTACATATACTTACAAGGATCGCTTAAATTGAATGGATACGTATATATATCTAAACGATTTCTCTCGCTATATTACATTAAAATTCTATTTATTCTTACATATATAATTTCTGTATTGTAATTGATAATTACACAAATTGCAAACGGTCCCTGAGAATCACCGATAAGTTTCGCATATAAACGTCCCGGAATTGCACGATTACTTGGCACATCTTTTCGAGAGAAATTTTGGGCATATATGCCCCACTTCCCCCAAAAAAATCCCTTCAAATTTAGACTTGCTTTTATAGTATTGATTCCTTTTGACTTCTGTAGGATAAAAGACTCGGTTTTTAATTCTCATCGGTGATCCTCGAGGACAGCCCCTAGATGATTTTCTCCGATAAAGCAATAAAAAAGTAACAAAAAACAATTCGTAAGTAACCAAGAAATTCCTCTCGTTTCGCCCGCCAAGTTAAGAGAGGCGGGAAAAAACACGAATATGACACGATTTTATCAAAATAAATCTAAGCGATCGTGATGACACCCGTAACGAACAATTACAGGCGAAAGAAGAAAATGATCGTCATTAAGTACCGGATGTAATAATTAAGCGACGCGCGACCCTCAAATTGTGTCGGGTCCGCGGTCGTGTGTTATGACTTTTTGGGCAGCAAGGACAGTTCTTCCTCTTTACCGGACGTCACCATCGGACTGTGAGGATCGTCGACGACGGCGTTCTGGTGCACCTTCAACCGGCCGTTGGCGTTCCTGGATCTACCACCCCCGCCGCCGCCGCCACCGCTACTCCTGCGACTTTCGTTCGTCGGACTGAGAGCCGTCTGTTTCTTAGGGCTGGAGACGTACGACGACGCGCCTCCGGCCGGTTCGCTTTGAAGTTGTGTGTAGGGCGGAGGAGCCGCCGGACTCGTCTGTTTCGGGTCGGGCGTCGTCCGACCGAGGCTGTCCTCCTCCCCCAGCGAATGTAGAAGCTTGAAGTATAAAACGTCGAGTTAGGATAAAACCGTCTGTTTATTGCACGTGCAGGATGGAATTATTTTAAAGAAAGACGCTACCCCATCGATTGGTTTTCGCGAAAACTAGAATTCGGGAGTTTCCGCCCTTTGTGCTTACCGTCCAGATTGTTGGTAGTGTAAACTATGACGGAATACGAGGTGCGTGTTTCGAAAACTGTATCGCCATCCTCAGGCAGAGTGGAAAATATCAGGGAGGAAAGAAGTGCAAGATGGCAGAAAGAAAGGGAGAGTGGTAGGAGGGTGTACATCATGTGTAGATACTTGTATGCTTTGTAAAGGAAATTAATATACTGTATCCCATACTAAGTGTGCGTTGAGAGTTTATTATTATCGTTAATAATTAGTAATTAAAAGATGATTGTATTCCAGAATCGCAATTTATCGCCGTGTTGTGCTGTTCGATATGTAGATGTTGTTTTCTTTGATATGCCGCCGTTAGCGTTGTACGTTTTCGTCCTCAGCGGGGGCTTGCAAAACGAGCACGTCGCGAGCGACGCCAAATAAGCCAAATAAAACCTGATTACCCTCCAAGCGACTTAAGCTGATTCCCAAATTGTTTTGACTGGCTGAATTCATAAAAAAAAAAGGCGAAGATCTAATAGGTTGAAATTATTAAACAATGAACCCGATTAGTTGGAAAAACTAGCGATCAGAATCCCCCTTTAGTCGACATTCCTTGTTTTTTTTTTCTTTTAGTCCTGAATGTGAGAATGACCCTATATTTCTCGAAACACGAAGGCGAGATTATACAGTACCTTTCACAACTTACGCATACAAATTAAAACAAGAAAGTTCATATAAAATAAGACCAAATTTGTAACATCAAATACATTCCTATTGTGACAGGGCAGTCGCAATTA
Source organism: Chrysina gloriosa (assembly GCA_038088585.1). Taxonomy (NCBI): domain Eukaryota; kingdom Metazoa; phylum Arthropoda; class Insecta; order Coleoptera; family Scarabaeidae; genus Chrysina; species Chrysina gloriosa. The sequence goes on along the minus strand of CM076093.1, from coordinate 49,501,692 downwards.
ATTTTTCAAATTTTGCAACAAACCGTTCGATTACCGCTGAGATAATCTATATATCTATATCTATTTATAGTGCAATATAAAACACTGTAATATTTTTCTGTACAAAATCATTGTATGAAATTAGAACCCGCCCTATTTTCATACTAAACGTTTTGACTTGCGCCTGCTCACTAGTCTGCATTGCACGTATTCGAATCTAACCTTATTTTCTTATGTTTACGTCTTGTCCGGTCCTGTTACAGTATAAAATAGACGTCGGTTTATACATTACACTGTGGTCGTGTCAGCAAATGTTTTTATTGAGCGTTTTACTAAAAGTATTAGTGTTATTAGCTAAGTATAAAATTAATATTTTTGGAGGTTATGAGAAATATTTGTAAATACTGTGTGATACAGGTGTACAATTTCAAACGAGGATGTCGCATGGCACAGAATCATAAACATAATTTTTGTATAAGTTCATAATACACATGTAATATCCCTGAGGAATGATGGAGTCTAAATTCATACAATAATCTTGTACAAAAGACTGGTACAGCGTTTTACATTGTACCATTAAATAGTATTCAATTGTTTGGTGCAATTTAATATGCTAATGTAAAACGCGCTACGACTAGGAAACGCAGTAACGCTCATCAGTAATTTTCGGGCCATATCTTTAGCAAGGTCAAGTAGCTATTACGATGGGACATGTATTTATATGTATGCGTCGTACGTCGAGTTTTACATCTGCGTAATAGATAAATAACTGAAATGTTTACTATTCAGACAAAGCCATGTAAACGCCGATAAAATTCGGACCATATGTTAAGCAAGGTGAAGTGGATATTTGGATAGGACGTGTATGCTTAATTTTAGGGCCAGCGCTTCGAACGCTGAGTGCATAACGACAGATTCTCTTCCCTTTTACTTTTTACCAATTTTTTTCCTCTGCACTCATTGATTTACCTTCACCTCACATAAAGTTGCGAGAACCAATTCGTATGATACAGCGTATACAAATTGGTACGGTGTAAAGTGAGAATAATTTTACTTGTACTTTGTACATCGCGTTGTTTTTTAAATATATTTTTTAAAGGAATGTTTTTATACGTCGTTCTTATATACAAAAGTATGAAGCGACATCGAGTGCTATTTACATCTGAGCATATATGTAGATACACGAAACATCAAATTCTCGACGAAAATCGATTAGAACTACGGCATAGCGGGCTGAAGGAAGAAAATTAACACGTCTTCATGATTCAGCGCCGTTTCTAATCGATCGAATCGTTGTGTATGTATATATAAATTTGAGAGACGAGAAAATAGAAATACATAAGAAAATAGGGAAGAGATAGCGGTGGTATAACAAACAGCCATCGCTAAAAGGAATTTCCAAAATAATCTTTTTTACGAGAAAATTAAGCAAATAAAAAAATTAAATAATTATTTTCAGAAACGCAGGTTCAGGTTTTTACCTTGGGAGGGAGCAGCTTCAGGACCCTTTTACTAACTGATCACATAGGAGAGGCTGCGATTTAGTCAGAAGAAGACATTCTTCTTGATCTTTAAAGTACTGGAAAAAGGAGTATAAGGATCGTAGTTAAAAAAATCAAAAACGGAAAAATAAATAATCGGAGTTTGCTGGGTATTTTCCGGAGGGGTATGAAAAAGAGAAACATCGAACTTACCTTTTCGACTTCGGCGTCGAATTCGCCGGTAGCTGCGTTGCTGTCTTTCTGCGAGAATTCCATCAGGGAGGCTTTCTTAGCCGCCAGATATAAGCTACGTTTCACCTTCAGGTACAGCAGTTCCGTGCAGGCTCGCACGGTGTAATCGGGTTGGAAGGTGTAACGGAGAACTGTGTCCATGTTGAGTGATTGCAGGCTTCCGATGGTCGTCGGTGTTTCAGCTACTGTTTTTTTTTTTTTTTGAAAAGATACGTATTTAAGCGTAATGCCTTATAATAGAATTTTTGTATGTTTAAATGAACGAATTTCATCGGTCGAAGTAGTCTATTGGTCCGTAGAATCTGCAGAACGCATTCGATTGGATGATTAGCTAACAAGCCCGTTTCATTGGTTAATACAACAACAAAATCTAAGAAGCTAAGAAGAAACAAATCTGATTGGTCGGAATAAGTGAGGGACAAATCTGATTGGTCTAAATACGTGAGGAACGAATCTGATTGGTCGATATAACTGAGGGACGAATCTGATTGGTCAAAATAACTGAGGGATGAATCTAGTTGGCCGGAATAGCTGAGGAACGAATCAGATTGGCCGGAATAGTTGAGACACGAATCAGATTGGCCGGAATAACTGCAAAACGAATCTGATTGGTTTGAATAATTAAGAAATTCATCCAATTGCTAAAAATAATTAAGGACCTAATTTGATTAAATTAACATAATTAACACAATTGGAGGATAATTAAAAGTCGACAAACCTGACTAGTACCAATATCAAAGAAAAATAATTTCGTTGGTCTAAGCCAGTAAGATATGGAGCATTTGATTGGTCGCTATTTACTTTAAGAAGGTTTTGAAAACGTTAAAATTTTCGTCGAGGGCTAGATTTTTGGGAAATGTGCTATCTTGATAAATTTGACCCACAAAAGGGGAAAATTTTCAAATTTTTGACATTCAGGAATTTCGAAAAGTTCGACAGTTTTGCGTGATTTGGAGTTTTAAAAGAATTTAATCAAATTCGAAACCGACAAGTTCGAAGTAGGTTTTGAAAAAATACCTGAAACTTATGTTTAACTATTTTTGATTAAAATTTTGACGAATTTTAAGTTTAAAAAAACTAACAATTTTCCAAAATTCCTCGAGATTCCTTTAATCTTAAAATTTCGAGAAATTTGGATAAATTTAGAATTTTCGAAATTTGAGGAGATTGGAATTTTCGAAGCGTTACAATTTCCGTTAAACATTGAATTTTCTAAATATTGATTGGCCTACAATTATCGAAAGATATTGTACGTACGTATATTCTATTGGCTTAAACAGCTAAACAACAAATCTGATTGGATGAATAACTAAGAGATAAACGATTTCAATGGCGGAAAAACAGAAAGGAAATCAGTAATTTAAAAGTTAACACGATTGACATAAAATAATATACTAACTATAAGTAACTGATCTGATTGGTGCAATAATCGTACTAATTGCTTATATTAAAGAGAGCGCATTTGATTGGTCCAAGTAACTAACTAGGAAGCGAGCCTGACTAGTCGAAATAATTGAGGAACAAATCTGAGTGGTTGAGTGATTACACAACTAATTCGACTGCTAAAAATAAGTAGCACCAAGTGAAGATGTATATGCATATAACAGTACATATTTTATGTCTAGTTCGTTTTATTTTTATTTGTAATGTTTGTTTGACTAAGACTAAGTAATGTATTTACCTGGCTATGTAATTAATTGATGCGATTCGTTAAAGCAATAAAGGAAAAACGAATTTCATCCGTCGAAACTGCTAGAAATATGTATAAGGAAACTGATCGGCGAGAATAGCTAAAACGAATCTGATTGTTGTCGAAATAAGGGACGAATTCGATTAGTTACTACAATTAAGAAACTAGCGCGATTGGGGGAAATAACTAAGCGATTGACAGGATTGGTTGACACAATTAAAGAAGCCATTTCATTGGACGAAATAACTAACATAACGAAGCTGATTGGTTTAAGTAAACATGAAACTAATCTGACTAGTTTAAGTAAACGTGAAACTAATCTGATTGGTTTAAGTAAACATGAAACTAATCTGATTGGTTTGGAATTATGTAACGCTATCAGTGGCGTGCGACATCTTTGAATGGTTGCGAGATATTCTTCGCCGTTAATTACTCATTTCAGTGCGTCCCACGCAAAAATGAAAAATGCAAAAGTTCACTTACCGAATCCGACATTTTGTACTAAAGCCTGCGTGCCGAAATACGTAAACGGTCCGCTTTCGAAAATGAGCTGTTCCTGTCCGACGGTGACCTCGACGCGTCCTTCAAGGACGAGCACGAAGTAATCGGCCGCCTTTCCCTGCTGGTAGATGATCGTCGAGGCGTCGTTCCTCCAATCCTTGTTCCGTTTGACGTGGTAGATGATGTCCTGCTTCAGCAGGCGACGCAGGATCGTTTCCGATATGTTCGACGGCTTGAAGAGGCCGACCGCTATTAGAAAGGACACGCAAAAGAAACGATTAGAGCGGAAAAGGGGTCGAACGGGAAGGGGGTAACACTTACACGCGCTCAAATACTGGAACGTCGCTAATGTTAGCTGCGGGCTAATGCGGATCCTGTTCGTCTCGCCCTTTTTGTCGGCGAAAAAGGTGAAATCCTGTTTGCCGCGGTTCGCCGTTCTTTTTCGTCTCGTACGGTTATCGGCTGTGCAAATTCGATCGAACATTAGGCGTAGCGGTTTAAAGGGGGTTTTAGATTAGGCAGTTCTGACGGTGTACAAAACAACTAACGATAAGTCTCGTACAAAAGCAATGCCGTCCGGTATTGGATTACAGATATGATGGAATCGTGTAACGACTTATTATCCGAGGGGCGTTTGATGGAAAATTAATAAATAAACTAAATTTAATAATAGTGACAAAAAAGTTATTTTACTGACATAATTTCGACATAATCACCTTTTAGTACTTCAGTACTTATTGTTTACTTCTTCCTTTAGTTTTTCTATACTGCGACGTGTTTCGTGTTGCAAAATAAAGTGTTTACCCTTATTTATATGTTGCTATCTCATGTAGTCGTTTAAAAACTGTTATTAGGAACATGAAATTTGGCGTTTCTGTGGCCAAGGTTACAGACAAACGAGTGAACGAAAGCATTTCTTTTTCATGAAAATTGAAAGATGTATTCGAGAACTTGAGCGTACCAATCTCGAATTTTTCTAAGGATACCCAATTTAGCTGCAAATCAGATTTTAAAAACACCTTTTTGAATGTAATTTTTTACTTTTAATTAGTAAAATTTCATTTCTGTGATCGGTATGCCGTAGGTATCAAGAATGTCTACATACATACACGAGCATAAAACACAACCTAATTTGTCAGATTTGTGTGAAATTTTGACAGTAGACATCAGAAATATGACGGAAGCCAACAACATAATCACCGTAGCAAAAGTGTTGTCAGCCTTCGAAAAGTCGCTCTTCCAGCAAACCGCCCCTGATGTAGTTAATCTTTTTGGACTTTATTTTCTGGTAATGTTAAAGAGAGAGAGAGAGATATATAGGGGAGTAAAAGGAAAAATAAAAACAAGCGGATACTCACTGACGACGTCCGTTTCGTCCATGATCTCCGCCTGGATGAGTTCCTCGATGACGTCCTCGAGCGTGATGAGGCCGATGGTTTCGTAGAAGGGATCGCCTTCGCCTTCGTTGTTCACCCTGTGTACAAAGGCCATATGTCCCTTGTTACCTTCGCACGAAACATACGACGGCTAAATAAGTGAACGGCGCAAACGGAGGAGGCAACGAGATCGAGGGCGTTCGATCGCGCGCTTACCTTCTTTGAATTCCTTGAACATGACGTCTAACGTCACGTCCTCGAAGACGAAATTGCACGGATTCTGGTAGAACTGGCAGAGCGTCTTCAGCGGCGTATTGTCGTCCGGATCGACGAACGCCAGATCTTTGATGTAGAGCGTCGTGATGATCTTCTTGCGGTCGCCTTCGTATACCGGAATGCGCGAGTAACCTGGATGTAAATTTTCACAAAATCAAAATATATTTTTGTAAAGAGAATTTTGGTAACAACTTCTTTCGGGTTTCGTCGTGTCTTGTTAGTTGCTGTCGATATTTTGTTATTTATATACACTAGGTAAGACAATGGTGCATCGCGAATTACATATAATGAAGAAAACCTACAAAAGCAATTTTTTTGATGAACAAAACCGATGAAGATCTAATACGCTTATAATTAATAAAGTGTCCGTCAAGTCGCCATAATCATTCAGTTCGCGTTCACATCGTTAAGGCATATCTAGTTTTGTCGCATAATTGGCGGATAGTGACCGCCATATCTACGTAGTTTCTTAATTTCCACGTTGTTATTTTTTCTAACAATGACCACCACCGCCACTATTTTCGATGGGATGAATATTGTTTATCAACCGATTGTGCACTTTGATGAAGTACTTGAAGAATGTTCCTGTATATAGTTCATATATTTCGTTTATTGATAATTTTTGATATGAGAAGAAGAATGAAAAAAACATGGTGCGTTTTGAATGGAACAAAAAGAAATGTCTCGTGACGAGACTCGAACCAGCGATGTCGTGAGTATCGCACCAAAACGCTATCGACTAGACCACGAGCCCAGTTGACAATCGTATTATATCTAGCGGATTTAACTGGTGGGTGAAACTTCAACATCGATTATCTCGGTAATTTATGAACGTTGCGTCGAACTACTACAAAATATTTTTAGTTAAGGTCCAAACTACACGTACCATAAATATCAAAAATTACAAAAATCCGATTACCTTACCTTCTCCTTGTTAATCATTATGTTAATGTTGATGTTGCGATTAGCTAGTCGTTGTTGAGTTTCCTTGAGCGTTAAGTCGGGATTTGATTTAAAGAAATTCAAAACAACTTCATACTCCTGGCTGAGCGTTGCACTCTTCATCCTAGCAAATTACTTCTGACTTAGGGATATACTTTGTCGCTGCTGTAAAAGACGAAGTACCTACGCGGGCATTTCGGGCACAAGAATAGTGCTTTTAATCGCTTGCTGTGCGGTGTACTCTTTGACAAACGGTCTGCTTACTCAGAATCGGAGTTTACAGTAGATATGAATTTCAAAAAATTAAAAATTAATTAAACACTTGGTATTGTTCCACGAAATTAAACAATACCAAGTGAGTTATTCATTTTTAATTATTTTAAATGTTTCACCAAGTAGCGACAGGAAATCCGTTATTTATGAATTTCAAAATTTAAACGCGCAATAAAACAAGGACTTGAGGATTACGAAATGTACATGCTTACCCGGGAAAAAGCAGGTACAAGAATTTCAGAGCATTCCTGAAAACACGACGAAATTCGGAGAAAGTTTCATCCATTGCAATCCTCCGATGACATTTTAAAAATTTGATTTCTTTTTGACTCATTTCGAAAATCGGATTTGACAAGACAAGAAAAGAGAAGATTTAAATAATAAATAAAAATATTAGAAAATATCATCAGTAACCTTGCTGTTTGTACCTAAGAGAGGCATTCAATAAAGAATTCTCTTATTTTGTACCTAATTACGCATTTTTGCAGCTGCGAAAGAGGGGGAGAGAGAGAGAGAGAGAGAGAGAGAGAGAGAGAAAATTCGTAATTGAATGCCTATCTTAGGTACAAACATCAACAGATCTTGAATATATACATAAAATTTGTATACGAAAGTCGCAGCTCTCGCAAAGTCGTACTGATGATCGATATAACCGCAAAACGCGTATACCGATGGTGAGGGTAGCAAATGTTTTCTAATCGTCAGTAACGATTTGATTTTCGTAAAAATATTTCTGAACAATCGAATTTGATTATAAAATTTGTTTTCTTTTTGGCAACGTTGCCGCTCAAAACACACTACTCATAACCTCATCAGGCAATCTGATTTAATCGATTTCAAACCCGACTACGGTTTTCAATTCGCACTCTCGAGCTTATCGACAGTCTTCTATGTAATACAGATTGAAAGAAATTCGATCTTATCGATTGATTTGTTTCCAATCTGCAAACGTTCAACGTTACAATTGCGTAAGCACGCACTCTTCAGCTCGAATATGACGCAAATATTGGCGACTCAGGTGATGCTTGTACAGCTCGCTATCTATCAGATCGTGCATTATTATTACGGCCAATCTAGTTGACCCTAATCGATACGACGGGTACGAGTCGATTCGTTTATCGTTTGTGTACACAACACTTACACATATGTACTTACTAATTTTTTCCGACCAAATAAAAAAAATAGAAATGAAAGGTGTTCGATAAGCGAATTATTTGGCGATAACAATGCTGTTAGCGAAGCGCGTTACCCCGAAATCGTCGACTTTTAACTACGTCAAATACCTACCCGATTTCATAATTTCCGATACGGTTTCGAAATCTAAAACCGCGTCGTAGTCCAGCATGAAGGCGTCCTCGATTCTGGTCATGACTTCGGCCACGGTCTTCTTCCTCAATTCTAGGGCGCCGCTGATGATGTTGACTTCGTCCCTGTCCAGGTCGTTTTCGCCGGTCGTCACCTGAAACAATTTCGAAACGTGCATCTCCTCCTCCGTACACGGTAAAAATCCCCCGCCCCGAACGACTCAAGCGAGAGATATTCGGATTTTGTACGCGAAGGAAGTCATGTAATACATCTGAAGATACAACGAAAACATAATGAGGGATTACATTTGGGGTTTAGTGAAAGAAAGTACTTATGAACCTGAAAGAAAAAGTAAAAGGGCTAACTTTTAAACTTTTTCTACTATTTTGTAATTTGATATGATAGTAAAAGTTGATAAAAATGTATATATAAATATACTTCTTTCGATTTATCAATAAATAAAAATTTAAACTATGAATTTTCTGAAATATTGATCAACCGTTTTTCTGGATACAAAAGCAAACTTTTTCAGGTCGTATATTTTTTTTTCGTCTACCTTTCGATAAATCTATCAAAATTTCATATCCTGTTATCAAAAGCAAAATTCCTGTTACCTGTGTTATATACGACTTTCGATTGACATTTAGTGACTTATCCGAATCGCAAAGTACACACGCGACCAGATCCTCCCCGGCGGCGCGATAGATAAGTCCTAATCTCTGTAAAATAGCGGCAGAATGGAGGGTCCCTCGACGATGATGATAAAAAATCGGAGTACGTCGTTTGCGCAACGAGTGATACGCACGCATAATACACGCACACACACCAAATTATTTATAAAACGAAAACTTCAATTCGTTCGATCTACACGAAACTAGTTCGATGTGGTGTTCACCTGGCACCATTTCAAGTCTCGCCTTCGTGCATAACTCGTCTGTGTCTGCTTGGCATTTTCATTGTTGACGGCTGCGGCGGTGATATTTCGCCCCCGATTTTAATTAGGTTAGCGACGAGGAGGAAGTTCTATTTCGGAAACGTCCAGCTCGTAAAAAAACGGGCTGTTTCAAATTCGCGATTAAACGAGATTACTTTTCTCCGAGAATCCCACGCGAAGGGGAACAATCAAACCTTCTGTACACATACCGCACGTTGCTGTCGCCTTATTGATTGGTTTTCGGGAAACAGCCGTTATCCAAACCCGATAAAAATCCTCTCGTAATTAAATTTCTCCTTTCTTTTTTTTCGTCGTTCGCGCCTTGATAATACTTGACCCAACTCGTACGTTCTCGTCGTTTCCATACCGTCGTCGATTACGTCGATAATATGACGAACGAATTCCCTGACGTACGCACACGACTCTACATAAATGTGTGTGTATGTAGTAGCCTTCAGACGAACAAACGTGACAAGTTTGATCACCTGCGACCGGCCAAATTCCTTCGACGAGACGCTTTCTATTTTTAACAACCGACGCGTTTTCGATTTGGTCTCTCTCGTCGTCCAATTCGTCCGACGTCATGGATTTTTTTCTTTCATTCGGTTTACGGAAGCGATGCTCCCCGCATAGAAGAGCAAATTTCGATTTCAATATTGTTTTTAAGCTCAATCGTAAATGTTCGTGCATGTGACAATTCAATTAAGAAATTCCCTCAATATGTACTTAAAATGCGCATTCTTGCAGATATTTAGTTCTACAGAAGTGGACAACTAAGTCGCCGGACTCCTGCAGTAGCTGCAGTCGCGCTTCTCGCAAAGTCGCACTGACGAGCGGTATAACCGCGAAACGCGTCTGCGAATAGTGAAAGTAGTCTTCTAATTACACGAAATCGTAGAGATAATGGGAAAGATTTCTTTTGATATTGATGAAATTTCTGATTTCAGAAGACATAAGGAAGTTTTGATTACATTGCATTGTCTCGTAGCCATTTTTTTAGCTCGGATCTATGTGATTTCATATCTGCAGCAATATCATCGATTCTGCGCTCGATAGTGTTATTTGAAAGCGAAATCGACAAACATTTTTATTCTGATTCCTTTCCTAATATTATTTGCGTGACTTTTGATACACGTGGCATGATTAATTTGATATTTTTTTGCCTCGCTATCAAGAAAGCGATTACAAATAAAACTATGTGACAACTTTCTAACTTATCCAATCTGCTGCGCTCGATTGTCTCTGATTTAGAAGATATAAACTCCTTCGACTTCTTTATCATAGTAGGATTTTGCTGGCTCAAATGTATTTCGAGTGGGCCTCACGGCGTTATTACTCACAGCTTTCAAGCAAATCACGCGCTGGGCCAATTATATCCCATCTTTTCCCGTCAATATTCTGGCGATTCCAGGCGGTTTCCACCTTTCCTCTGCCATTTCTCCTTTGTAATCTTGTTTCCCAACTAACTAACTTCGCGCCACTCTTGTTTGTCCCATCCTGGTAACGTGCCCAAACCATCTGAGCTGTTGGGTTTCTATTTTGTTGAATCCACCCCTCATTTCAAGCCTCCGTCTCATTTCTTGGCTCTTCATTTTGTCTTTCTTCGTCACTCCCTCAGTTTTCCGCAGCATTTTCATCTCACATGCGTGGGTCTGTAATCATCGCGAATTTCCACTCTTCGGGCAATTCTTCATCGGATAAGCGTGAAACAAACGCAAGAAGTGCGAACTGGGAGACAAGAGTTATGAAAGCCAGGTAACATAGGAAGAAAGACTACGGATAAAAAATTGAAGCTTAGGAAAGTCAAAAACCCAACAAATTATGAACTATTTACACGCAATAAATGGGAGATTGTTAGGGGCTTTAAAATTTGTTACATTGTTGTGCGCATGTGTGCTATTGTACAGATTTCGTAGTGAAGATTTTTATTTTTTATAATTCTGTGGAATATAGTAGTTACACTCCACTACAGCGTTTATAAACAATCCAGGACAAACATCTGAAAACGTCAAACAAAAAAGCAACCGTCGAAGCATATAACAAAAACAAAGGACGAACAATTAAAGACCCAAAATAGGAAATAGAAGACCAAAAGTCGAACGATGAATAAGGAAAAACTAGACGCGTAAAAATTTGAACTTGATCGAGATTCAAACCCGCCACCTCACGCGTGCGAAGCGGACACTCCTCTACCACTGCGCCAACTGGCCGTTAGAAAGAAAATATTTGCATACTATCTGTTAAGCCTGTCCTTGCCAGGCAGGAGAAAATGAAAATATAAGCTAAAATGTTAAAAAATTGAATTTTGCCACGCCCCTTTTTCGCCCACAGACCAAACATAAAAAATCTGGCTACGTTAGGATTTGGCCTATGCGTTTTACTATGTGCATGCCAATTTTCAGCTTTCTATATAAATATGGCAAATTTCTTAAATTCTTATCTTAGAAAGACATTTCAACACGAAGCAAATATCTTATAATACATAGACAGATTACAAATAATTAGCTTAAAAGTTAATTGTAATACCACAGTGGCATACACATACGTAAGCAGTTTTGCTTGAGGAAATGTATGCATGAATACGTACATGTGTGTGTGTGTGTGTGTGTGTGTGTGTGGGTATGTATGTATGTACAGCGCGATATGAGAAATACAAAATAAAGCAGAGACGGTGATGTTTCGGTTTTCATAATTCAAAAACTAGCGAATTATTATGGCTGAAGCATCATATGCACTACCGTCGATTTGAAAGTTTAACAGCAACCTTAAATAAATAAATTATTACAAAAACTAAAAATAAATAAAACAGTAATAAACCCAAACAATAAAAAACTTAAACAGTGATAATTCCAAAAAAGAAGTAAATAAAACGTCATCCTTACTGCGAAGCTATTGAATTTGTTATACTTACTACTAATCTCGGTAAATATGCGGTATGATGAGTCATCTGTCCTTTGTCCTGCGTAACATAATATTACATTGTGAAAACGAGAGATGACTCATCATACCGCATATTTGCTCAGTTTACTTACTACTGCTACAAATCTGATTGGTTGAAACGACTAACGAGTAAAGTGAATTGTCGAAAATAGTTCAATGAAGACAGTAAGGGATCAAAATAACAAAAAGAAAAAAACAATTCAATTGGTCAACATAACTAAAGGACAAAACAACTAAACTAACAGTTAAACCACAAAAACTTGATTAGTTGAACTAAAAAATCAACCTAATCGTTAGCTAACTTAAGAAAATGGCGAAATTAATTAGTGGACCAATTAAAGAACGAATTTGATTAGTCAAAATGATTAAAGAATCAAATAATTAACGAGAGAAACTGATTGGTCGATAACTGCGGAGGAAACAAGCTCGATTGGTTGAAACGATTAAAGGAAAAAGTTTCTACTCCTGGAAATAACTAAATAATAAATCTGATTGGTCAAAACGAATAAAAAAGAAGAAAATATGGCAGTCAAAAATGAGTAAAGGACGAGCACAATTAATTGAAATATTTAAAAAAGGAAGCAATTAGTCAAGCTAAGTAAACAATGGATTAAAATAATTGGGCTAAAGTACATAGAACGAATGATTAGTCAAATACAGGGTGGAGCGGCGAAACTGCTTGCATTTATTGCAACAAATGTGAAGAGTACAAATGCAAATTAGTTATAATTACAAGCACTCGATTAGGTATAAAAGTGCGGTTTCACTGCTCCACCCTGTTGAGATGAAAACAGTGGCCAACTTGGTCGAACTGATTAGAAATGAATTTTGGAAAGAAATTAAGGAGCGAGTGTGCGAACGAGACGAAAACAAAGGAAATTGATTAGTTAAAATGACTAGGGGAACTTGATTGGTCGAAATTACTAAAACACCAAAGTAAATGATTAAAATCTGTAAAGCAGATTTGATCAAAACGATTAAAGAACGACACCGATGGAGAGAGAAACAACTGAAAAGCACGCGTCCGATTGGTTTAAATAACTAAAACACGAAATTAATTGGCGAAAATGTCTAAAGAACGAATTCGATTGGTCGAAGTAATTGAAGAACGAAAGCTATCGCCTGAAATGACTGAAGTACGTAATGGATTGGTCGAAGTAAATTGATGAACGAAAGCGATCGGTTGAAATGATTAAAGTACAGCCTTGATTGGTCGAAATGATAAAACATCGAAATATGTAGGGAGTCTTGGATCGGTAGAACCAACTAAAGAACGAGACCTAATGACTTAAATTAGTGGCTGGAAATTACTAAGATTGAACTTAATTAATGGAAATAATTGAAAAATAAAATTCAGTGATGAATACGATGGAATGTACAGAACAGGAGAAAACAGGTCGTACAGGTTGTAACAAGTAAAAAAACGAATATGATCAGATAACTAGAGAATAAATGTTACTGTTTCAAATTGGGGCGATAAACGTCAAAAATTAAAAAAGACAAACGAAAAAACGACGGCCGATAAACAAGTGGAAAGAACGAATGCAGTTTGTTCCAATAACTAAAAACAAATGAAATTAGTCAGGGGAAATAATCTTTTACCTTTCCTGTCTTTCGATGTAAGGTTCGGGAGCCACCAAGCCGTATACGTCCGTATACCGTACCTGACACGCTTTAAGTTTTAATATCTTATTTTCGCAACGTACTGGAGGTAACAGATGCTGTTTAGGATTTTAAAACCGTCATCGTGAAGCACATTTTTCAGTATTCAACCATTAAACGGATCAGTAAATACATCATTAGAAGACGAAAAGACGAAATTAAGGCGGGAAACCAATTTAGACGGGTCAAAAAATCGATTTCTTTTAATTCCATAAATTGTTAGTAAAACTATAAAGAGGTCGCTCAGATAGTCCCTTATCCAGTTATCTGGCTGTTATTTAATGAAGGAAATTCAGCCATTCTAATGCTGATGAACGAATTAGAACTCGTAGTTGGCTCGCAGAGTTTTAATTTTGTCGGGAACATGGATGAGCAGCGCGTGGAAAGACAGAATAGGTGCAGCTCGTTGGAGACCAAAGAAGCTCGGAGAGCTCGTCAACAGGACACGCAAGCTCGAAATGATGCGTTTGAAGAAGAAGAAGAAGAAGAAGGGTTGCTATATGGTGCTGAGATATATTCGCGCTAGGTATCTGGTAAGCTTAGACTAAGGCAAAAAACAAAGTGAGAATAAAAGAAAAACTTGGAAAATACTTTCAAGAGCTTGGAGAGAGTTATAGTTTATTTTCTACTTTTTCGTTGTATTTTGAAACTTATTGGTCCAAATATGTAAAGAACTGATTCGATTGGTCGACAGAGGCGACGGAATGTATTTGTTTTGTTGAAATAATTAAAAAGAAAGGCTGGAAAAACACTTGACTTATCTTTCGAGCTTTTGTTTTTTTTTTGGAAGGAAATATTAGAAGGAATGTTAAAAGCGAGCTGCCTGGATAGTTCGCATTATAAAATACAAAATAGTTAAATAGGAACGAAATACGTTTCTCTCAAAAAAAAATTAATAAATAATAATAATAATAAAATAAAATAAAATAAAATAAAGAGAACTGAACTGTCCCTAAACTTCTCGACGGTAGTGTATATACAGATGTAAAGCGTTAAAAATTACCGCATGTTTGTTAGCAGCGTACACCACGAAATTAAGAAAATTTTGTTTTACTTACGTTCTTGTTGTATTGTATCTGTAAAAAATAATGTAATTATTGCACTTTTTAAACGTGTGTTTGCGACATTTATTAAATAAAATATTAATGACAAAAGATTATTGTTCATTTTTCGTGAGAAAAAAGGGTTTTATAACGACGAAATACCGAGGTTTGGAATTATCGAATCAAAGTTGTGCCCAAAAAAAAAAAGAATAATGGCACGAAACTGGCATTACCCAAAAATCAAAATTTTTTGTTTTACTATATTTTCTAATTCTTGTTTTTTTTTCCGATAGTTCTTAGTAAACCGGGTGTTTTGCTAGGCCAAATTCCCAATGTGCTGGTAATGTAATTTACACACAAGCATTTGAAAACATTTTAAACCTATTCCATTATTCACAATGTTTCTTTCGCTTAACTAAAGATGTTTCATGATAACTAGAACAGCTCCAAAACATTATTAAGAAATTATTTAAGAAATGTTGAGATTCGGATCGTTGTGTTTAACTAAATCGTCTGATTCCTGCAATCTATATCAATTTTTTTAAACCTATTTCACGGTTCACATTTTTTCTTCTACAATTCCAAGTAACTAAGGTAACTCAAATAAAAGCTACAAGGATCATAAAAAAATTACGGAAGCCATCCAAAAGAAAAAAATCGATCTCCGCCAGTTATCGGCGTTTGTTTGGCTTTTGCCTCAGTTCAATTTTTCCTATGCGTAATTAGCCCCCGTCGAAATTAGTAATTTCGTGCCTGACGGGCGTCTGCACGGATAAAAATAACCGTTAAAAACGGACAATTTCGCCACTCGGATTCCACGCACATAAACACGTCGAACCGGGTCAAAGCGACCAGTTTCGTCCGGTTAGAATCCGATAGAACGCCGGACGATGCGCCGCCGTATCGTAGGGATTCGATGGTTCGGTGTTTTTCCCTGCAGGAAATGATTCGCAGAGCGATGACGAGTGTTTTTCTGCAGCCGGAAATGAAATTCGGTCTTCTTTGCGATACTGTTAATTAGGTAGAAACAAAGCAGGAAAGTTAACTGTACGAAAGTTATATCGTGTCCAAAATAATAAAAAGTGAAAATGATACTTTTTTTTCACAATAAGAATGTAGTAGGTATGTATAGGTAGGGGAGAGGCGCGTGTTTATGTACGGAGGATACAGTGGGCCAAACGAATTTTATAAAAAACCACACTATCAAAAAATCCGAAATTTTTCAGTATATCAAGCGATTTTTCACTTATAAAAGTGTGTTTTAGCGCATCAAAATGAACTTCTTTTTGTTTGGGATTTTTGTATATAACATCTTACATGAGCTGAGGTTGAATTGTATTTTCCAAAAATATAATACATTGAACATTTACAAACAGTATGACATGTTTGTATTTCGAAATTTTTTTTTATTATTTTGATTTGATTTCAAAAAGACGAGGGCGGATGAACTGGGACACGACGGGAGCGTGTGCATTGCGATCGAGGGTAGCATCCAATAACGAAAATGTTTTCGATCACAAATCGTTTTTAAAGTGACTTAAAAATTCTATTTCGAATATTAGATCGTTCATTAAAAAGTCACCGTCACAACTGTAAACTATGCAATAATAAGAAAAGAAGAAGGAGATAGAGAGAGAGAGGGAGAGAGGAGAAGAGGAAGCACAAAGAGAAGGAAAAAACCAAGCTGCGAAGAAAAAGGGCAAATCCATGGAGAACAATGTTAAAAAACGAAAGTTATGCTTGTAAATTTTTCAGATAAAAATATTTTTCAATAGTTTAATATAATGCTTAAAAGGGCACTTGATATTCAAAATGTATCTCTGATTGTCATCCAATGTTAACTAAATTTCCCGCTGTGTTGTCCCACTGTAGTCAATTAGTCGGGGGCAGTGGGACAATTTACTTTTTTGTTTTGTAATAAATTGATAAGAATTTCCAGATTTTTAACATTGTTCCCACAATGAATAATAAATGATGAATCACAGTCACCACGACTTTTTAATAATAATGAAATCAGCAGCGGTATGTAATACCTGCATTAGTAGGGCGATCTAAAATTTCAAATCCTTGTAGCTCAGTTACGATAGAGTTTGGGGCATATGTTCATTACACATTTTTAACTCAAAATTGCTTCAGTAACATATCCTTAAGCTGTAGCAGTTATGTCATGGAACACCCGGTATATAAATAAAAATACGAGTAGTTTAAAATAAAGACGGCGGTCCCTTGGATCGATCGTTGTTGTTTGATTTATTATAGGGATCGGTAGTCTGCTTTTTGCATGAGTGTTCAATAAATAAAAACATTGATTTGAGATGACGTGGGTCACTCTTCTCGCAATAATTTTCATCCCTGTAGATACTCCCTTAATACCTAGGCATTTTATCTCACGAGCACGTGTGACTTATCACTTTAAGTCTGTCAGCCCCGGTGAGGTTAGAGTTTTTTTATTTTATGGCACTCGTAAGCCCATATGCCTCGGTAACTGTCGAGATGGAAATTAACTACTAATACTCTAATCTGCATTTTGCATAAACTGTCTATGAGAACTTTGAATTTAAGGGTTTTAAAATTCATTGCTTTTCTTGTTTTCACTGTGGATTTTCCAACTAATTTGTGAGGATATCACGGTTGCCTACACTGAGGATGCCCTTGATCTGAGGGCGAAAATTCTGTAGCAGCAATAAACGGTATTAGCAAAATTTAGGATTTTTCACCTTGATCTCCCCGAGAGTCTAACACGTTGTTACTGCTGAAGTTTGTAGGAAATTTAAGCCAAGGACGTGGGAAATTCATAGAAACAGGAAGGACTGCGCTCAGAAAAGAAAACGATGACGACAAGGAGGAAGCAAGAAAAGAAAATTGTCACGTCATAACTATGGATTTGTAGGCGATGAAATTTGTCCGGCATTACTAGCGAATTCATTTTACTTTGGAACGAAATTAGTATGCCATAATTTCACGTTTCTGCCCTTTACATAAAAGATGGTACATGCTATTGGTTCGACGAGCAGACGCCGATGTACAAGCTTCAACATTTACATCGATGGTTGTGAATCCTCTAATAGGCTTAGGATAAATATGCATTTACATATCTGCATATGCAAATGCATATTTTAGGTATTTTTCGATAAATGCACATTTTAATTCTTCAGGGTATTAATGCATATTTTCTGTTGAAATTACAAATATATCATTATTTCCTGTTTCGAAATGCAAAGATTTATTCTGTAGGAGATAATTAGATAATTTTGTAAAGTATTAAATAAGTACTTAAAAATTAAATGGTTCCTTATTTTTTTTTTTGACGGAAAAATAATTATAATATAAAAAATGTATTTATTCTAGAATTCTTTTAATGCATATCTAAGCGCATATTCCTGATAGCTTTGCTGCATACTTCAATGCATAGTTCTTTAGTGCATAATAATCCTAAGCCTAGTTATAACCTTTACAGTAATAATTATTTCCCCATTTCTTTCCTGTATATAATTATTTATAACGCAAAACCCTAACCTGTGAAATTTTATCTGTCAGTATATCCAAAAAAGTGGTCACGTGGGTTTCATTATTTAGTAAAGACACTGTATTACTGGAGAGTAGTTTTAAACGATTAAACGCATTAAAGAAAATTAAAGAAACACTCACCTTCACCAATTCCTTGAGACGTTCCCTGTTGTAAACGTTACCGATCTCCTCCCCAAGGATCCAATCCAATATCTTCGACACCGGATAGGCGAGGGGCGCCGTCAAAACCATCACCACCTTGGTAATATTGATGGTGTTGGCACCGATGGCCAGCCCGTGCCTGGAACAGACCGCCTGCGGGGTGATTTCGCCGAAAAGTACAATCGCTATGGTCGAACAGATGACCGCCACCAAGCCGGAGGTGAGCCCGTCCAAGAGGATCGTAAAGATGGAATTAACCAGTACGTTCCCGAGCAGGATGCTGCACAGGAGATAGTTGCCGTGCTTACGAATCGGTCGGATCTTTTTCGCGTATTTCTTCTCCAGAGACGTGCCGGTGTTGCACAGGATCTTCAATTCGGTCATGTCCATCGACATCAGGCCCAAATTCAAACCGGAAAAGAGCGCGGAAAACGCTAAACAAAGTACGATGACGATGATGGAGGCCCACATCGGCAAGAGATGGCCGTGAGTAGTTATCGCCAGCCAATATTCGCTACCCTGATGGTAGAATCGATCCGAAATATTTTTCGGCTTGACGCAAAGATAGAAGGTCTCGCCGGCCGCATCCTCCGGTATGACGATGGTTACGCCGATAGTTTCGTCGACTATCGAACCTTTGTTCACCTGGAAGGGAGCTGTTTTAAAGGCGAGTTCAGTCGCGCGTACGTACCCAAAATCACAGTCTAACTCACGGTATACGCGTCCGTCTTGGGAAACTCGCAGAGGTCGTGGTAATGGCCTTTCTTGTCCGTGAAGGCGACCTGCATGGTCTCGGTGAAGCCGGTGCCGAAGAGACGGAGGACGGTTTCGGCGTCGCGGAAAACGGACGGGAATGCCGTCGTCGCCCTGTTCGACGCCCTTGGCGGAGTACTCGACCTTCATCCCGGTCACACGGACGCTACTCGCGTCGTAATCTCGACGTCGCCTGCTGTACCTATGCGATATTAAAAAGAGAAAAATAGGTTAAAGTTTAACGAGTATGAATTCTTAACGGAAACCACGTTCATCTTCAAGAACTCCTTAAGAAAAAGGTAAGCTAATGCTGAGAAGCGCCCGGAAGAATATTAATTAGGGGCGACCAAACAAGCAGTAATAGGGAAAAGCTTTCCAATAAAAGAAAATCAATAATAATCCAGGGTCGGGGTATGATTCGCCGTTCATTATTTACGTTTCCTGGAAAATGATTTTCCCCAATAACTAGATGATGTTCCTTTTAATGTAAGACGACGGATGTGGATACAGCACGATGGTGCACCTCCACACTTTGGTTAACAAGTGACAGATTTTCGTAATCAAAATTATACCGACTGCTGGATTGGAAGAGGTTCAGTAGTTGCTTTCTTAGAGTAACGGCGACGAAATTTCAGATTTTTGAGAAGAAAGAGTGGTTTATTCTCAAGTGTTCAGGTTCGGAGTTGTAGCCCTGAAAACTTTAACTTCTGGAAATATTTGGTGTTCAGTTTTTGCCTTTTGGGCATTTTTTCGAGAACATGTTGACTCGTTTTAGGACGTTTGCGTTCGAAATGTGTAGCTTAATTTTCAATTTTCCTTTTCAGAGCAATGGCGAAAAAATTGAAAATCTACATTCAAACATTTGCTACACCAGGAAAAAAATTGAAGAACAACTTTATACTAGAAAATCATAAACTGCTCTTAGTGAACAAAAAGAAAAAACAAGAACATTTTACTTTTATTTACATTGCATGAAATTTTACACGCCGCTATCTAATTTAGAAAAGGATATCCTCAAAATCAAGTTGGTTCCTCCGAAGACGAAAATTAAATAATTTTTCTTAATTTGATTCCTAGTTAAAATTCTAGATTTTACGACAATGCTACTCTAGAAATCAAATGTAATGTTTTTTATGAAAACACAAATCTTTTAAACAAAAACGACGATCCGCTATCTGAACTCCTCTAGCTACTGGGCGGAAACGGAACTAACTTTACCAATCGCCCTCGTATTAATGTATTTTTGACATCCTAATTCGCATGCGAAAAAGCAAGCGCAAAAAAGAACTCATAAAAACCGACCAATCTAATACCAAAAAAAAAACCTTGGAAATCGATTCATTAAAACAGAAGAAAAGAACTGGAAGCTGAATCGTATCACGTGACAATTCAACTTGTTCGGAATCGCACTCTTACCGTAATTTTTAATGTCCATTTAGATATCCTCGTCGCGCTGACTCACATAATATGCAAATTAATGTTTATTTAGTGCTAATCGAGTGAGTAACCTCGAGAATCGAGATGGACGTAGCAGTCCATTGCTATGCCTACTTTATACCATTTTCGTGATGTAAGTTTGTATAATATAATTGATGTAAATCGATACTCCCTCGACGTATGTTGGTTTAAAGCAAACTTCCTCAAGAAAATTACGAAAGATTAAGAAATAAAAAAAATAGTAAACAAATAACTTTAACTCTTTATAGGGTGGAACTGAGCAATATTTACGATGAAAACTGCTTTTATAAAAATATAATACTGCTAATAATAATAATTATCCAGAACTACAGTCTTCATTATTTGAATATTCCAATTATCAAAATTGTATTGTATTTCCTTAACACCTCATAGCCCGCACGTTAGTTTCTGCCATGATAAAACAGTTGTACCAGCAGCTACATATAAGGAATTTTCGTTCAAGATCGCATAAATTTAAAATTTTTCATTGGCTTATGAAGGCATTAAGATTCGTTATGACCTTCGTAGATTAGACGAGGAAGCTTCCCTAATCATGTTTGGCGGAAGAATTTGATATAATCGGATGCTCTTAAGTTATCCTGGACGAAGCTAATTGATAACTATGTTGGACCGTTTATGATCAACGAGAAATGATCGTCGAATATGTACGAATTAAGAACTTGCAGTTGAAAACACAAACTTTGATTTGTCAAGTTGTAATTCATTTACATACACATACGTCAGCTTGTTTAATTATAAAATAAACGTAGATAATACCAAAAAGAATCACCGAGATTACACACGGCTTTTCAAAGAAAACACCGTGCATTCATTATCTCCAACAATAACATCAACTGGAACGAAGCAATTTTCGCTAGTGTTTAGGCTCGTCCCTGAAACGCCAAACCGCTCACTAGACTTGGTGGTGGGGGACCAACAGTTATTAATTATTAACGTTATTATTACCACTATTAAAAATTAAGGTGCAGGTCGATACGTAAACACGTCGAATTTATGTAGCATGTACATTGTACTACATAGTAAACTCCGATCGATTATGCAATAAAAATTTCAGTCTTATCATCGTCGTTCGGAAGCACGAGTTTAAAAACATGTGGCCATAAAGTAACATTGACACGAAAAAAATGTGATTGTAAAAACAATATTGTATTGTATACATTGTTAAGATCTTCAAGGTTGCAATATAAGTAGCAAGATAACACTGGGAAAAAGCATAATTTCGTGAGTCATCAAAAATTTGAGACGTTGATTCATAGATTTAATTTCTTCTAGCGATATCCCACTTCTACACATACCTAACTCATCCATTCTTATTTCTTCTTGTTTAAACAAAAAATCATAAGCACAGTATCTGGCAATCGAATAAGCGTTACTATGCATATATAAGTATATGTATGTAAGTACGTATAAGTTGGAACAATAGTGAGAGAAAGAAAAATGGTCAGAGACGTTAACCTTAATTTTTAAATGCGCAATTTTTTACAAAGAAACGTATCTTGTGACCTCATTATTGTTGCAGATATGACGTCCACTTTCTTTTCTTTTAAATGGTAATCCCAATTTTTGAGAGCGCCTTTTCGAGGAGAACGATGATTTCTGAGATAGGTTACATAACAAGATTTTCGAGGAAAAAATATGTTGGGCATTATTCGATTTAATAATCAAAGTCTAACTGAAAGGTCAAAAGTTACAAAAACAAATTTAAAATTATTCAAATTAAATGTTCAAACTGCACACCATTTACGTGTTGATAATGAACAGGGCGACGAAAATCCTCCCAAAACAAGGCGTGAAGTTTTATCGTAGCAGTCAATTAGTCACTCTACCGTTTTAAAATAACAAATGGCATCCGTAAACCATAAAATTGATTCAATGACTTCACGAAGATGATTTTCACAAGAAGACCTAAATTTTGTGACTTAATCGTCGTAATAATAATCTGGAATTTCCGAGACGCAGAATTTTCTCCGACTTCGGGTCTGTCAATTGGTAACACTGTAGCTATCGGACACCAAAAATTCCACACTGGATGATGGAAGGACACACACAATTCCAATAATTCCAAAACGCATGGGGAGGCATTGTCGGTAATTCAGTCATAGACCCGTTTTCTTTATTGAAGGTGCATTAAATGGCGAAAATTATTTGCTATTACTGCAACGAATCATGATACCCGCAATTGTTGCTCTTCATCCAAATGCAGAACATCTCCCATTGTCGGATAGCGCCTTATGGTTCCGGCACGATGGTGCACCGTCACATTATTCTCTAACTGTTCGTAATTATCTCTTACTACCACTTTTCCGTAACGAGATTAGCAGGCGACAAGCGATTGAGCGGCCAGCAAGATCTCCCGAACTAACTCCACTCGATTTCTTCTTGTGGAGGTTATCTCAAATCCAAAGTGTACCCAAACGGATCTAATAATATTGAAGATTTGAAGATTTAGTATAACCGAGAAAATCAGGTTAATAACTCCCCAAGTATTGAATAATGTCAAAAAACGAATTTCAACACCACCTTGATCATTGTCAAGACGTAAATGGTTTGGTATTTGAACATTTAATTTGAATGATTTTAAATTTGTTTGTAACTTTTGACTTTTTAGTTAAACTTTGATCGTTAAATTGAATAACATAGAAAATATCTTTTTTCTCGAAAGATCATGTTGAAATCATCATTCTGTATGCAGAAAACGTTCTCCGCCAAATGGCGTTATCAAAAATGGTGGGTTACCACTTAAAGGACAAAGAGCGGACGTCATACATGTGACAATGATGACGTCACAATATGTTGTTTCTTTTTGTAAAAATTTGCGTATTTCAAAATTAAGATTGACGTGTCCGATCGTTTTTCTTCACTATTTTTCGGATTGTATTTATTTTGTTTCCGCCTATTGTAATATAGTATGTAGGAATAGTTAATTACCATTAGAAAATTCATCTCTTATTACAATTCAATATATCAAAATTCACAGTCTATGTCGAGGTTATGGTCTTCAATTGTCATACGGTTTATTTTTGGGGCTCTATTAAACCTTTTCGACACCACGCCCATCACCTTTTGAGCATTTTATTATCCTACGGGTGTTAACTTCTCATTTTAACTCCAGCCAGAGACGTTTAATGGGAGAAACAAATGTCACTAGAAATAAAATTATTAATTATTTTAAAAAGCATATATTAATGGATAAAAAAAGCATTGTTAACATTCAGATGCACGTACAAGATTTTTAGATTACAAGAATTCATAAAAAAAATTACTGGAAATGACCAAGGGATACATCGACATTCAATACAGGTTTCTATAACCTGGATGAACTGGAGTCAAGGTGAATTAAAGTTTTCGTTTCGTGGACAACTCAGAAATAAGGCAGTGTAGTCCTGGTTTCCAAAAGAAATAAAAAGTTTGTTTGGTTAACGACGAAGAAAATTGAAAAGATAGATAAGTCAAAAAATAAGTCCATAAATGTATTTGGAATAAAAGGGTATTAAGAAGAAGTACCACCTAATAAAAGAACCTCACCATACCGGAGAAGGGGAAGAATCCCTAGAAATTAAAGGTGCATCGAGAATAGAAGTTAAGAGAGGAGACATAGGAAGAACCATCTTCGAAAAAGAAATTTACACGCAAACGGTTTGTCCGAAGTGGCTTTTGGAAATCACGTTTCATTACGCCTCCATTTGTTAAGGACATTACTTCTTTATAAAAGATATTTACAATTTCCTGTTTTAATGCCTAAAATCACCCTTTACATGAAGCCCGGGCACAATTTTTTTTTTACCTGTGACTCGTTACTCTATTACGAAGGTTAGTGGTAGTAATACAAGTAAGTTGAGATTCTTCTTTTAATACCTGCGTTTCAGTGCGAGAATTTTTTAATTAAATACCGATCACGTTGTTTATTGTTACAAGGAGACACCGCGATGTGATACGTACGAATCGATTTCAACGGCAGCCTTTGTAGTGATCGCCAATTATGTCGAGTGTTTTCGGGTAAACGGAAACAATACAAATACTCAAACGTTTTTGAGAAAATCAAGTTTGAGGTATGTATGTGTTGCGAAACTTTGAGGTAGGGTCCTTTAGCGCAGTGGTTGTACCTCCGACCGTCAACTTACGAGATTTTGCTTCGTATCCACGTACGCCTTGATTTCTGATTTTTTACCACCGCATAATAATTGTATATGATTAACACACTTTATTCGATTTATTAACATAACACAAATACATTCTGACCTAAAACAAGGTAGGTAGAGGTAATGCAAATATGAATAATAACAAATAAGAATAATATCAGATTTTGCTAGGTTCCTCAATAAAAGATCCTGGTAGTCCGTTAAAATATTGAAAACTCGTCGTTTGGCCTTACATTCCGATTTATAATGATGACGTCATTATACATACGATCACATCGTAACATACGTACGTTAGCGCAATATGCCATTCGCGCTGTGCAAAATAAACGATGTCAAAACATTGCATAATTAATGCCTTCGATCTGGCGCGCTGTTTATTTTCATTCATACGCTCCGTCGCGAACAAACACGGTATTAGTTTTAGCCGTATAAATAACGTTCAACGTTTTTTGGGGGAAACATGGGAAATAACGAATCGAAACGACGCCGGCTGCCGCCAAAGCAAGGTTATAGATATGTGCGTATGTTACGTATACGAAGTTTAATGATAAATATCGGAGATTTTGGTTTCGATTTATCGTCAAGTTTTCAGATTTGAAAGTTTGTAATTGGCGTTGTAGGATCCAAAACGGATTTTCTCCTATTGTTTTCTTGTCTAAAAGAAAAATCAAAATTTCTTGGTTGATGACTAGAGGAAGGATGTTTGCTTCAACTTTTCGATAACCTTAGCGCTTGTTGACTCATTCAGAAATTAGCCTATTTTTGTAATTCAACCGCTAAGGAATGTTTACTTTAAACATACTACCGCGTGTATATGTGTTTATGAACGATGATAACGGTAACCGAGTAAAAAACATAGACTTTTTTGTAAAGGAGAAACCATTTGTGACAACCGCAACATTTTGTCCATCCTTCGTTTACTGGTCGTTAGAGTAGAAACATTCAGTATGACTATCGTCATCGTCGATTCAAGATGTTGTTCCAGCAATTTTTGTCGAGTTTTAGTTTGCTTTTTCATTCTCTTCGACGTTTTGTTTTCACCTCGAGCCTTTTCATTTGCTTCTTCTCTTTTTTCATTCTTCTTCTTGTTGCTTTTAGCTCTTTCGTCCACAATTTCTGCTTTGAAGGAACTTGACGTTATAATAGCAGCTTTGCCCCTCTTTCGGTTGGTCTTTCTTTTAGAAATTGCAGGTTCGGGCAAAGAAATAATTTCACTAGGGCTAACTGCAAAAGAAGTGCTTGGCAAAGAATCATTAACTTTTTCTCGGAAGACAATTTTGCTTGGGAGTTATTTAGGGTGGTTGGGAATTGACCCTGAAAGTTCCTAACTTTTAAGTTTTAAGACCTCTTAAATGCGTGTGCCTACGCGTTGCAACTTCGACTTTGTTTATAGTTAATATCCCGCACGAGAGAACGAAATCGAAATTTCCATTTTCGTGGTTAATTCATTGCAATTCCAAATTAACTATCACTCGCAGTCGTAAATCTTCTTTACTTATTTCGGTACTTACTACGTAGTAAGTCGTCGCATGATTCCTCGTTCTGGATTTTATTTTTAAAAGCGGGGGAAAATCGTTATCTAATTATGAAATTAGTCGATTTCGTGGGTTACTGAGACATCCTTGTTTTCGACTCTTCTTCGATCTTCTTTTGGCTGTCCTGTATCCCCACTTCCAATTCGAACCTCGTATTTGCATTCCTCGCGCGCTTCATTCCGTTGTCGTTTTTTAACGAGCCCGTCCCTAACTATATAGGCGCGTTTTTCTACGTGACGACCGAAAGGAGAGAAAGAGAGTTCTTGACACGTTCAATATTTATCGTCAACAATGAAACATTATCTTTAGACGGTCGTTGTTCACCGACAAACACGAACCTCGCGCGCGTTTGATGATTTACGCGACATAATGCGATGATATTGCCGGGTAAACACGGCGGATTCCCTCCCAGTGAAATGGACGTTCGATTACTAACTCGCCGACGATGGACTAAAAATATCTTCGCGATATGCGTCGAAACTGACGGTCGTCGCGGTAGTAAAACGCATTCTTTAGCGGGTCTGAATCCGCCGCAAACGTAATGTGGTAATTGATAGTGATAAATCATCACTATCATCGCTGACGATAGTAAACGCCTTGAAAAACGAACTTCCTTCGTTTGCTGTAGAACTCACGCAAAATACTTTTTTCTTTGCGGTTCCGTCCGAATTTTGGTTTTGTTTCTTGACCGCAATAACAGAAAATAACATCAATCAAAGATTAGGATAGAAATACTGGGTCGATGGTCGAAGGCGAATAGCGGTTCTGAGTTTATAGTTTAATAAAAATAATACAACTATTTTCGAGAGCCAAAATCCTAATAAAATAAAATCTGGATGACTCTCCTTATAACGACCAGATCGAATTAGCTACGTCAATGGGCACCTACCAAGTAATTGTGCAAAAGCTTACTAACAAGGGAACATCCCGAACTCGGAAAAAAAAAACTTTGTGAACAAGTAGTCCATACCCGAGGATGTTCGAAAATATTTTCCTTATCGGCCCAATCTTGTTTTAAGAGGGTCCAAAAAATAGAAAAAGACGACGTGATAAATGCGAAGTAGAAGTAGAAGCAATAAGCACCAAGAAATACATTTAAATCACCCAACAAACGTGGTCGAGCAGACGAAGTTAAACTTGGTGTAACAGTGTTTAGAGGTACTTCAAGTTTCTTGCAAAGTCCGGAAGAAGCGGCACAAGAAGAAAAACCGTCAACAAATCTTGATTTTGGAATTGGTGAAACAGATAAGGATGGTGAAGAAGCTAAAGAAAAACAGCCGGCATGAGTAGACAAAGACGATGATATTGATGAGGGCATTGCGTTAGATTCACGGAAACAGAAGACTACCGGATGAAGGAGTTAATAGTCGTTCAAATGAATAGAAAAAGTTACTAAAGCATAAATTTGAAACAATCGTTAGCACACCAAATCGGGCATTTCTAGACAATAATGAAGATTCTGATTATGACAGTGAAATATTGCAAAATTGTGGATTTATTAATACCTGAAGAAGAATTCACCAATCGCCCATAATCAGTGAAGGTGATTGTAAGAGCTGTAGTGTATTTACTGATAGTATTTTACACCGGTAAATTCCTCACCACACAATTGTTTCAGAATAAATTCGGACAATTAAATTCACAATTCGACACAACCAAGTTTACGGTAGAAGAAGTGAATAATCGCCTCCCATTTTTTGGATATTTTAGTCATTAGAAACAATAGTACCTAATAATAAACTGGAAACGGACGTGTATAGGAAAAGTACAAACGTGAATAGGTTCTTAATGGCGGATTCGAACCATTACATGCAACATAAAATGTCGTTTACCAATTTCTTACTCAATAAGTTACAGTCGAGTCTCGTTTATCTCGAGGCTCATGTATTTTGAGTTTCATTTATCTTAACTTGGGAATCTCGTTTATTTTAAGTTCCACACTCCCCTCCATGTTCCTCAATTACACCGTCATACTAGAATTTAGAGTGAGCTTGGAAGAAATGGGAGGGGTGTAGGTGACGTAATTCCAGTTGGCATGGCGGCGGTGGCGGTACTGACCCTGCCGACTTAGATAAACGAAACTCGTTCGTTTCGGAGGACTGAAGATAAACGAGACTCGACTGTAGTTAAATATCCGCTCACAAAAAGTAGGTTTGGAAAAGAATTAGAATTTATCAAAAAGGAAGTTTTATACAATGGTTACTTCGTAAGAGATGTTGAAGAACAGTTGGAAAGAATTAAAAGAAAGGTAGCTCTGTGCAGTTGGAACCTCCAAATGTGAATTTTGGAAAAACAATAACAATCCATCGTTTGTCCATGAAACATTTCTATCGGTCCACTCTTTGTTGGAGAGTTATTTAGAAAAAATTGTTGAAGAAAAAAGAGTAAATTTGCGCTTTTATCACGCTAATTCGTGTGTCCAACGTTAGTCCAGGATTGTCCAGCAAAATTTTTCATTTGCCCACCCGCAAAAAATTATTTATTTGAAGAAAAAATCTATATATCATATTATACACTAGGCAATCGAAATGAAGCATGGACAAACGAATTCGAAGGATGGACAAACGAAATAACCTATGAAACTGTGGTTTTTCATTTTGAAAAAGTTGAAAAAACTATTTCAAATAAATAATTTTTCGCGGGTGGGCAAACGAAAATTTTGCTAGACAATCCTGTACTAACATGGGACAAACGAATTAGCGTGATAAAGCGCAAATTCACTTTGTCCGTGAAAATGTTCTTTCTAAAATAACTTTCCAACAAAGGGTAGATAAACAAAAATGTTTCATGGATAAACCTCGATAAACATGGACAAATAAATGACGTATTATTTTTCCAAAAATTGGCATTTGGAGGTTCCAACTTCACAGAGCTAAGAAAAGTCCACATAAGAAATTCAACGACCCCGGCCCCGGTAGTGACGCGATTTCAAAAGGGATTAGTAATATCCTAGAGAAACGAAATTGAAGACGTGTTCAACATCGAAGGACATTTTATAGAATCTATTAGGTAACTCGAAAAACAAAACAGATTTGGAACAACGGTCGGGTACCTATAAAATTGATTGTAATTAATGCGATAAAGCGTATATAGGACAGTCGAGACGCGTAATAGCTACAGGATTTAGAGAACATGTGGCACATTACCGTTATGGTAGGATAGATTCGTCGAGTATCGTGAAACATATACACGACACGGGCCACGAGATAAGAATGGAGAATTTAAAATTGACAAGACAGGTTGATTCACCACGAGAACTTGATGCGTACGAAGCGATACACATACATAAAAATACAAATATTCTAAATCGCGATGGGGGACCGATTCAGCAGTATAGTTTATTCCGGTTATTATAATGAAATAATATTTGGGTAATATCACTCACGGGAAGGGTAGCTAGCATTTTAATTTGTATTTTCTTCTTCTGCAAATTAACCAAATAACGATCATAACTAAAATTAAAATATCACGTAATGTACGTAATTTTTAGATCATCACACGCAATTCCGACACGTAACATTCGCACGTACATGTAATTCGAACGAAATTTCAAAATCGATTACCGTCGAATATTTTTAGAACAAGGCGTTCGAGCTCTATATTTAACTCTCTCTACTTAATTGCACACATCACTTCCGTAGCGGAGCCATCTGGTCAATTTAGCTAATAAGGGGAGATCGCCTTAAACGAGTGCCGGACAATAAGCGCCTAGACACGTCCAATTACAAAGTCAGAGGTTAAAATGTAACGAGCAATATCGGTTTATGTCGTTGAGTAATCGAGTTTGTGCTTCGCTTTTTTTTTCTTTTAATAGGGTTCAAACGACAGGCGGCGGTAAATGTTTACATCTATTAATCATCCGGTTGAGGACGTCCGATTTTTTACGACTATTCGGATTTAGTAAATTAGCTTGGATTTCTGTTCTGATTTTTGGACGTGGAATTTTTCGTTCTGCCAAAATCTAATTGGAAACGATAAAGTACTTCGTGAAGATGCAATCTTGATACGTTTGTAGCAAGAAGGTCTACACCATACTTCGTATAAGTTAAGAATGCAGTGTAGGGATAGATCAGTTAATAACGACGATGCCCAAATTACACAAAGCGCAGCGTATCTGACATGGCACTTAATACTTTGTCACTTTCACGTTCATTGGAGATTTATCGAGATGTTCTACTTTATTATTCATTTGATTTTGACTCTCTTAAGTCTATTTTAGAAACTAGTTTTTTGAGCTACGGGTTGCTCAAACACCAATTAAAAATAATAGAAGAAAAAGAAGAAGAAACTAGTTGTATCGAGGATTTTGTCCTATTATTCCTATGTTCGGAGTGCCGCCTACTGCATTCTTAAACTGCACTCGGTATAAGTAGTCAGACTTAATGAATAGGACAATTGCTCCAATTATCTGATAAGATGCCAATTTATCTGCAAAATTTTATGAGACGAATCATGTAGAGATCCACTGTCTTCTTTGTACGAGCCTCTTCGTACATGTGCAAAGATCGGAAGAAAAATCTTTGTACGGGAGATTTTTAGTTTGTACAACATAATAATGGTAACTGAACTATCAAAAAAATCTTTGTACAATGCACAGGGACGTTAAAAGAATCTTTGTACGGAGCCAAAAATCTTTGTTTGGTACAGAAATTTAAGGAAATTGTTCCACTGTAGCTGTTCCAAGAAGAGAAAATTAAATATTTTATTTATTTATTACCGTTTTGAACGACCTGAACGTCTAATCTTTAAATATTACCGTTTTTCGTAGAAAAAAGAGGGGGAAAAGATTGTTTCGGTGATGTTCGTATTTTTGGTAAAATTTGGGAATAGGGCCCTGCGCGAAAAATTGATTTGTTTTTTCTTTAACCCGTTCCTTTGGTCCCCATGGATGTTTGCATAGCAAAAACAAACATCCGGGTCACAGAGGGCCATAAAGATACGGGTCCAAAAATCATTTTTGTTTTGTTTTACCCGTTTCTTTGGTCTCCACAGATGCTTGCGTACCATAAACAACTGGGCCACAGACGGCTCTAAAGATCCGGGGCCAAAAATTTAATTGTTTCTTTTCACCCGTTTCTTCGGTCCCCATGGATGTTTGCATAGCAAAAAGCAATTAGATATTGCTTTACGTTTTAATTGAGTTTAGAAGTGGAATTTGTTGCATTTTGAGCGGTTTGTTTTTCCGATTTGATGAAGTTGGTTCGGTTAAGGGCGGAATTCCGAAGGGTTGAATACAATAATCCTGCGGCGCCAATTTGGCGCCTATTGAAGTGGTAACCTTGAGCCTATTGAGGTGGCAATTTTCCGCCTCCCGGAGTGGCAATTTCAAACCTCTCGGGGGTAGTCATTTTGTACCCTTTGGGGGTGGCAACTTGAATGGGCAATTTTTAGCCTCTAGGGGTGGCAATTTTGGGTGCAATTAATTTGATTTTTGTAAAATTTCACTGATTTACCCTGTGTTAGCAGTCCACGGGTCTGAAATATCGTAGGATGGCCTTTGATAAGCGTCTCAATAGAGAGGTTGGGAGGGCGTCCTTTTCTCAAAAGATGTAGAATCGTAGTTTTGGCCTATAGAATATATTTCCCACTCGACATAACTTCACTTTGGTGCAACTTTTTCTTTCCCGGTTTAGAATGGTTTTTCGCGCTTTTTCCCTTATTTCTGCGTTTGCAGGGATTACAGAAACAAGCATTTTTAAGGTGGGCATTGGTATGGGTACTCTGTTCATCCAACAGAAATAGTTAAGTCACTCTCCATAAGCTTATACCAATGAGAGTAACAGACAGTTTAACATGCTACGAATTAGCAAAACGACGGCAAATTTGAAATAAGGGTAAGGTCGTCTTTTCGGTGGAGAAAGAGCCGTTTGATTCTTCAACGAACTATTTTTAAGTGTATTGTCATCAGCTGAACAAATTGACTGATTCACGTAAACAGAATCGATCAATAGGAAAGGTGTAGTGTTCCACAAAGATAATTAGAGACCTCATACAAGTTCGGTAACTTACGACTTGGATGGGGTGTCATGCCCACCATATTATTCAGATCTGGCACCTTCTGATTATTACTTGTATCGGTTTCTACAAGTTTTTTAGACGGTAAAACCTTTACTTCAAATGAGGTTCACCTGGATCACTTTTTTGCCAGCAAAGAACAAAAATTTTATGAGCGTAGAATCATGCTACTGTCAGAAAGATGGCAAAATGCATAGGGATCAGAATGGCCAATATATAATTCAATAAAATATTTATTTATTATAAGAAAATCGTGTTTGTGAAATTACGTTCCGAGGAACCCAATAGTATCGGTGACTAAAAAGTGTATTATTCGAGTTTTTCTGTGCCTAGTTTAGCCCCGAAA
The DNA here is from genome assembly GCA_038088585.1 of Chrysina gloriosa. Classification (NCBI taxonomy): domain Eukaryota; kingdom Metazoa; phylum Arthropoda; class Insecta; order Coleoptera; family Scarabaeidae; genus Chrysina; species Chrysina gloriosa. Next base: position 49,469,102 of record CM076093.1, on the reverse strand, counting down.
CTCATCATCATTCAAATTACCTACGCCACTGAAGTTGAACTATGATGAATTTAGGCAAGTTAGTAATATACCAATCACCCCTTTCGAAAATGGACTCAGCTATTCAATCGAATGGAGAGAACTTCATGCAAATCATAACTTTAAAAGGTAGGATCTTATAAATGAGTGCTTTTTTCCAAAATTGCTTTCGTTTTTCGCTTGCCTCATCGGGAAGCGCCTTTTCGAGAGAAATACGTACCAAAATCTATATGCGTGTACATGTAAAATAGGCAAGTACACACATCAGCGTATGAACACTGAACAGTCGAATTTAACGATAAACAAAAGGAAGAAAGAGTATGCGGTCATGTTCTTCAAATCTGGCGAGATCTGGTATTAACTAGTTCTAAGACGATCGGTGAATACGAAAAAAAGGAGAAAATTAGAACGTAACCAGCTACCGATAAACGCGAATTTCGGAAGTTTCGAACGAAACGAAATCGAAAACTTCTCCCTCGAAACCGGAACTTACCGAAATCTCTCCTCGTCGTGTACGATATCGTCCAGGAAGATACCGATACCCTGATGATACCATTTCTCGGATTCGCTCGGGGAGTCGTAACGGGGCACGCACAAGAATACGTCCGTCACAAAAGCGGGCAATCGCAGGGAGAATTTAGCGTGTCCGTCGTCCACGTACACCTCTTTCAACGGGTAGTCCTCCAGGTGTTTGCACAAAGAATTGCGTTCGTCGGGAGTGCGCGTGCTTCCGAGCCGCATGCCTTTAAAGAAATTGCTGCCCCGAACCTCCAAATCCACCCGTTTGAACCGCGATCTTTCGTCGCCGGCGAGTTGGTTAAGATCCGCGGTGACATTCGTAACAGAAACGGATTCGAGTACCGGAAATAGGTCGGCGTTGGCAACGCACTTTCGGTAAATTAAGCTGGTAACGATTAAGAGAAATACCGGTTGCGAGAGACGGCCTATACAACCTCTCGCCATGATATAATAAACTGAGGGAAAAGCCTAAATAGGACGGTTCTTATAATCATATCGAACATGACGTATCTTGCGTAGTTACGGACTGTCAACTGTAGATGGCGCCCTTAAAGAATCCCGTATTGACAATATTGTCATTTTCTTATTTATTAACAGTAATCTGATAGCTTTTATTCCTTATTATCATTTATGAAGAATCTATAGTTATCTTTGATATCCTGCAGAGATAATATCCAAGGGAGAGAGAGTGTCCTCCTTCACTAAAGGCGAAGCACAAAAACAGGCTCCATCTACCACACGAAAGAAAATTAATGGCAATGATGAGGAATAGCGTAGGTGTAATCTAACAATAAGTCATATTTCGGTTGATCATTCAAGTTTTCGATAGTTAAATCATGTTCCGATAAAAATTAAGAAGTAAATTACTTAAAGAAAAGTCGTACATTTTCATTAAAATTTAATTTTTATATTTACAATATTTATTACATGTTTCCAAACACAATATTTGTAAGTTGTCATTTCTATCAATATTAAGTGTTTCTTATTCCACTTACAATAGAAATTAAATTTGGATTCCACACCACAAACTGTATCTTTTTGAAGAACACGTTTCTAATACTAGTAACTATTGGAGAAATTCGTTTAAAAAAAAAGAAATTAAATCAAAACCAAAACGTATGTAAAACATAACCAAACTAACAATCAAATGGTGATAAATGATGTATGTAGAACTTGATTGTTATATTAAAGGATAGATACCGATAATTTCCCAAAAATCATTCATATCAGCGCCATCTATCACTAACTCGAACACTGCGTTGGCACATCTCAAGATTGAAGAACGCTGTAATTCATTAAAGGACGCTAATATTTTTCATGAGAAGGCCACTGTTGTGGTGGGAATGGCATTTTTCGGAGCGGAAAAAGTTGTAGTTCTAGTACTTATTAAGAGATATCTCACCTGGTTCGTGATCTACCCATAAATCACACAGCACCGTAATTGGTAGTAAGTAGCATGGTAACTCTAAAATTCGACTAGGGACCGTGTTTAGTGCCATCTACTGAGTATATTGGTAGTTAAGTTTCGCGCGGATTATTTAAAAATGTAGTTTGGAGCATGTATTTTCATTCCCAATTCACACTGAAATTCATGGGACTTCTTATACATATAATACTGAATTGTATTATTTTTCGAACAGATATTGAATAAATTTCCCACTATAAATTACGTAAATCATGAAATAATTTTGATGTGTTTATTCGTAATTAACGCTTAGAATATACATTTGTCTTGAGAAAAATACTTGATTTATTGGAAAGGTTTAAATCAGAACAAAAGAAATAATAACTTCAATTCAAATATTTTTTATAGGATAGTAAGCTTACATTGTTCATTATTATAATATTAAACAACTTGGAAAAGTGATTGCAAACTAACTACTTTTGTTCGAGGCAGCATTGCTGATCCTGCGCACAATTTTTACAAATATTGAATAGTTTATAATAAAATTTCAGAAAAAGTTAATCATTTCTACGTTTATGTTTATATGCCACTGGTATGCTTGTATTTTAATTTTGTCAGTGCACGGATTTATATTCAGTCTGCACTCACCAGGTAGGCTTAAACATCATTATTGCTATCTCGGTCTAAAACTCCATTTTTTGGAGTTATATCGCTTTTTCACCCATCGATTCAGTTAATGATAATTCGTCAGTTCAAAGAATATTTGAGGAACATGGAGAGGTTGAATCTTTGAAACTTTACGAGAGATAATTTATCGAACTTTCGGTGACTTTAACGAAGAAGATGGTCAGATTTTAAATAGCCACAATCAATTCGAAAATCCGCTCTCATTCGGCCGCACGTAACTTTTAATAGCGATAATCATCAAGAGATCGTATCGTAAAATCCACTTAATAGAGCTGTCATTAACCCGCATATTATGACGCGATTTTAATTAGCGTAAACGTATAATTACAACCTGGTCAATTTGCATACGGATTTCAGTTATGTATCCGTGCGCTAGTTCGTTTTACAATCACACTTCTTCTCATACAGCTTCTTCGCCTTCCTAACGCAGTCGGGGCGATTGCGTGATGATGATGACGGTCTAAAAAGATATTTATGTTAATGTAATCAACGCAGTCTACTAGGGCCGGTGCATGACGACGACCAAATAAATTTCAATGGAACACGTCCTCCGACGGAACGTCGTACCGAGATAATGAATATAACTTTCACTTTACACCGTTTTCCCGTGCAACCGTGGGCACACAAGACGCCCACCATTTGTTCAGTCTTACCGGTAGCTTGTAATTGCGTTATGTAAGAATTTGTGTATCGCGCCAGTCCCGAAATTTATTGAGATATTCGTTATTTTTGCGTCCCCAATGAATTCGGTCGAAATTTGATAGGTAATGTTGGTTCCGGTGCTAACGGAACACGTGCTCCGAAACCAACTAATAAACCGTGGTAAGTAAATCTAATTGAAAGATGGAATAAAACACAAGGAAAATTGTTGTGGCTTAAAAATCAAAAGTCCTTCAATTCCATCCTTTTTCCTAGAGCGCGTTCCTAAAATATTCCTAAAAGCAGATGGAACTTGGGCCAACGAGAATGATTTAGTTCTTCCTCCAATGTTCAACAAATAATAATAATAATAATTTACATAAATACATAACATAAAAAATAAAAATACAATATAAAAATGACAGACATAGTAACGTTCAAAACTCTAAATGATTAAAATGATTAAAATAATTAAAATCGTGAACAAATATTATTGGCTGGGTCTCAGGATCGTCCATATATTCTCTGAACGAATAACATGCTTTCGATAATATAAATGAAGAAGTTTTCAAAGAAAATCCGAATGCTTAACAGAAGTAATTGTTCCACGAGAACGTAGGATTGAAAATGGACGTTACAACGCTTCATTACAAGCTAAAAACCTCGAAAAAGCTTCGTAACTTACATCCGGGAAATTTACAGTAAGCGGAAGTGAGTTCAAACAGGACGCGTTTAAAAATCGGAACTAATACCCAGTAAAAACGGAAAACCGGAAGCAGCTAAATTCACCACAATTAACTAGATAGAACGAGAAACGATATCGTGCAAAGAAACGATATTAAGAACACGGTAAAGTTAGGAATTAACGAATTTGAAAATCAAGGAAACTAAAGGTGTTTAGTTCGAAGATACGCCACCATCAAAAGTGAATCGCTGCATGTACAATTACGAAACGAAACGCCCATACAGGCGTGGTCAAAACTATCGAAATACAGGTGCGCTCAGAAATGACGTTACATAACACATAATCAATGTGATTTAAAAAAGAGCTAAAACATTAATTATTTATGTAGTAATTATTTAAATCTTGAAACATAAACACATAAAAGATAAAAAATTCTTAATAACTTGGATGATGGTGGGTCCTTGAACGCAAATCTCCTTGATGTTAGAAAGTTGAATTCTTCATCGAGCATGTTCCTGGACTTTGGCTTCGTTGCAGCACAATAAGAAAATCATACTTGACATAAATGTACACTAGTAAACGGAAGTAAACAACAATAAAAGTTTGTTTTGACAAATTGCAATATTCTTCAGATAAATTTGCCCAGAAATTATTGTGTTTTTGTTTTAAATCGGAGTCACTTCTTAAATCAATTAGATTTTGATAACCACTTGCAGTTAAGTTTGCTGACTTAGCTGTAGTCTGGGCAAACAGCGGTAATAGCGTACAATTACGAAATAAATTACGAGAGCATCGCCCACTCTCCACTCTAGTCCGTACGCTGTATGCGAGTAGTTCTGTGTATATCTAGGTTGTCGTAACGTATTTCGTAATTACCGCTGTTTGCCTGGACTTCTAGCTGTCATGTAAAATGGATTTCGAAGCCAAGAATCGCCCTCACTAGCTTTCGGAAAATAATGCAGAGAAGCTTTCTTTTAAGTTACTTAAGTGTTCTAAAAATAGCTCAGAAACTTCTTCATCTACTTTAAAATTTAATTGAGTCAAAAATTCACGTAAATCGGGAAAACAATTAAAATTGTTCTCTTGAACCGCAGACATCCAAAATTGCAATTTTCTGTCGAAAAATGCAATTTTATCTCTCGTGTTAAAAATTGTAAGCCAATTGCCTTGTGATGGTGGGTTAATTTCATTGCACCTTCGTGAAAATATCGGCCAGATACGAGAGATTTATCAATCATGAGGGATTTGTTAAAAATTCAATAAAATTTAGTCCCCTCTAGTACACGAATTTTCATAAAAACCCTTGGATAGAAAAATGGATGTTTCAAGGCGTTAAAGAAGACCAATTAGTCACTACGAAGTTGATAAAGCGTCAATAGTCCTTTGCCTATGTTCACTACCCATTAGAATTTTAAATAATCTGGATTGACCTGTTGAAGATTTTACATAGTTTATCATTTTTTTGCTGCTTCATTCATAACATCTTCTAAATTCGTAGTCTTTTTGGCCACTAGTGCTTATAAGAATAAGGAGACTGCGGTTAAAATAATATATATATAAGAAATGAAAGTATACTGAGGATGTCAACTTAGTTGCCGAAATACGTATCTGGAATTATTTCCGAAAGGAGTGTGGCAAGGGTATTTTTTTATTTTATACCGTGCTTGCCTATGTAGAATACGATGTGAATCATTTCTTTCTATTCCCGAATTTCAAATCAGAATGGGGTGGACAGCGATTTTCAGCACCGCAAGAAGCTGTCGAAGCTTTCGAAAGCTGTGTTTTTCAGATATAAACTTCAACGGGGAAGAACTGTAGCGAGAATTGGTTTGGATGCGGTCAAAAGTGTACGAATTTTAAGCGCCATTAGTTTGAAAGGAATAAAACGGTTTGTTCCAAACAATTTCTTTTCTTTCCTAGTTTTGGAACAGCTTAAAAGGGCCCCTCGTACATGTTATATGTAATTCTTCCTAGTTCAATCATCTAGGCTTATCGGATCCCTAAATGGAAAAAGTTAGATCACTTTTTCAAATCTGAAATGCGATTATTTTGAAAAGCGATAAAACAGTTTGTTCCAAACAATTCTTTTCCCTCGTTTTAGTAAAAATTAATAATCGTCCCTCGTAGGTTTTACATGGTATTCTTCCTAGTTGAATGGAAGAAGTTGCAAATACTTAGCAGATATCTCGTAGTTTCTATTCTACCTCTGGATACGACACTCATCGGGGACTCCGTACGGGAAGTAGTCGTTCTATAATCCAATCGCATCTTCTCATTGTTTAAAAGGAGAGAAGAGGGGAAAGTCCTCGTATATGATAAATGCAGACATTCCACTTGTCAACGATGATACTATCGTAGCCATCAACCTGAAAACCAGCCCCATTGTTGCTCGTAATAATAACGATGCGACTACGCGCTCCGATTCTCGACGGCATTACCCGTTCGAGAGATCTCGTAAGTACGTGGAAGTACATTTCGAAACGAGATAAGCGCGCGCGCCTGTTCGTAAATCGTGCATACAAAAGCTCCTTTATCGCGTCTGTACCATCGTCGTCGTCATGATTATATAATCGTGTTCGGCCTGACACACTTCGAGGACAATAAATAAAAATCCACCCGGATTTATTCCGAGGCGGACGGGCGGGATTTTTCAATTAAAGGCGACCTCTTATATGTATGTATGTACGTAGGTATCTTTTTTGAGTAGGAAGATTGTAATTCCATCGGAATTAGATGAATGTTCAAGAATGAAGGGCTCAGTGGAGAAAGTCTAATATCGATCAAATTGACGATGTGAAGTCCATCGTGGTGTATGATCATTTACAAGGAGTGATATCGAAATAAACCGGCGTGTCCTGGGATTGATGTTACACAAGGTGCGATGGATTAGACATGTTTGAATTTTAATTTAAGATTGGGAGATTGAGTTCTGCTTGGTTTCAATAGAATTTTAAGAAGAATATTTTCAGTTTTTGAAAAACAAGTCAGGTAGCGCACCTGTTTGTGCATGATATGTCACAATGTTAGTAAGGAAAGTTGTTCAGAATCAAAAATTATGGCTCTATACAAAATTTCACGAAGATCTACCTACTTCGATTAAAACGTCATTTTTTTAGATTAAACAAAATCAATTGTACGTATTTTTTCACAAATTAAATTTATGAAACGTACTAATATCATTAATCTAAAATTATTAAGCGTTATCTGCGACGTCTGAATTCGCGTGAAATGGAGAAAACAATGGAAGGCCAAGAAAACTGAATCATTGACTAATCACAATTTGATTCACTTAGTTCAAATTATATCAATCGCGTTCAAAATACGCCTATCCGATAGATTTTGGCCCGTAGAATCCAACTCATCCATTCCGGACCTTGTATCTCTTACCGTTCTCGAGATAAAGGAAAGTTCGTCCAATTGCGTTCGGAAGAAGCCTATCGGCTAGATCTCGACGAGTAGATCCCAAATTTGGCATTATAAACGCTGTAGCTCCAACCGTTACGGAGATATTGGACGTTCAAAGTTTACCACGTCCGATCGCGCCCATTCATACACCAACCGACCCGTCTTGACCAAACAAACTATGTATACATTCCTACAAATTTTATATATAAAAAAATCATTAATTTGTGTTTGTTTATAGTGACAGATGGTTTTTTTTTAAATTGCATTTTCTAGTTTATTGATATTTTTGAAAGTTTCCTCTTCTACCACCACAAATTTGTTTATACACGATAGAATGTTTTTAAATCTATCGAGCCATCAAGTTGAAGCGGTAAAGTCTGTTATTCCAAGACCATCGGCCACTTGGAAGGCCTTTTCTTGTAAAATTGGGCCACTTACCGGGATATTGGAGCTGCTGGTGTGGACGAACCAACTTTCCAGAGTCGTTTCTAGCTCTTCATATTTCGCGGATCGTATTTTTTACGACTGGTTCCCGCATGCATCGAAACAAGTTCACTCCGCTTCTTTAAAATTGTACGTAAAGTTGAAGCATTGATGTTTTTTTTTGATTTAAATTGGATTTATCAAAGTCTTTTATAAGATCACTTTTTCCTTTTAACGAAAACGATTTTCGTGACATGTTGCCAGCAGCGTAAAAAGTAAAAGACTGAAAGGAAACCTCGATTACGCAACCGCCAAATGAATAAGTCAGATTCTCAGAAAAGTGTCTAGCCAAGATTTGTGGAACGTCTTGGTGGGATTTGTTGATACTAATATTTCATAGAAAACGTAATGATGTTCACTTCCCAGAAATATGTAGACCGTTTCCGTCTGCTTTTTAAACATTTATTTTAATTTAATCACATCCTTTTCTAGTGTTTGCAAAATAATTGAAGTATGTACATATGTGAATTAAAAATATCTTTCACTGGAGTGTTATAAGCGGGAAATGGGAGCGTTATAAAGAATAAAAGTACTACAGAAAATTAGTCGCTGGGACCGGGACCAAGGAAAAAAGCGTTATAGCCGGGAAATCGTTATAAACGGGAGCGTTATAACGAAGTTTTACTGTATATATACATTTAGCTAATTAATAATAATAACATTAACGATTAATGACGAAAATGGAACGACTGGCAACGACGACGATCTGACATCGTGTGATGGACGAACGCTCGCTATAAATCAGCTCTCCTCGATCGCCGCAACGGACGACAATCGCCGGCGAAAAGAAAGAAGAAAGAAGAAGAAAGTATGCGTCTATCCGCGGAAATAAATGGTTTTCTTTATAGAACGATGTTAAAATCGATCGCGCGATTATATCAAGGTCGACGTGGAAAAAGGCAACGTAATAATTAGAGAGAACTAATGTCGGTCAATCAATCGCCGTTTTTTTTTAAAGCGTATACGATTTACCGCAAGTTGTAGTAGTGAAATTAATTTCGAATCGGGTCAGATGCGCTACGTATATCGTAAATGTAGGTACGCACTACGTACAATGTAGGTAAGGTAAGGTACTAGATTCGTATCGATGCGTGCACCGTACGCGTATCACGCCGTTGAAAGGAGACGTGAAGAATTGGATCATCTCGATAGGTCATCTCCATATGTATGTAGGTACGTTTCGGATGAAATTTTTGAGTCTACCTCAACGTTATTGATATCCCCACACCAATCAAATCGGATGAATTCGACAGTCAAAACTGTCGTCGTCAGTGAAAGAATTTCTAAGGAAGGAAAACCTACCCTTGCACTATGTTCCTTCCTTAATAATCGTCTAAGGTAAAAATTGCGTCTAATTATTATCAAGGGCGAGGGAATGAAGCGGGGACGGCTTCCCCATTAGCGTTGCGTAGCTGCAGAACCATCAGAATAAATCCCCAATTTATGCATTAAGCATTAAATATTAACATTTAGCATTCACTGAGTACTTCATTAAAAATATTAGATTTCCATAATTTCATCGTGCGTAAATGACATTTTAATAATTATCTGCTCCTAGGAGAAATGCCACAGCCGTACAATCATACAATCGCAAGCGCAACGCGCTCATAATTTTCGAGAAAGTCGTCTCTGCAGCGCATCTCTGTGCAATAGACATAAATTCCAACACGAAATAAATCGAGGTGAGCCGACGGTCTTTGGCACACGGGCGCGAGAACGTCGAGATGAGCTCCTTTTTCGGCCAGTAACGGCCAGTGGCAGTCGGTCGATGTTAATGTACGTATCGCGGCCGTTTAAAATTACAATTACGTGTCAAGAAGTCATGTAAGAATAGATATTGTTTTTAAACTCGCCGAAACTAAGTTTCAAAATCATAACTTTCACAAAACAACTGTTAGTGACAATTGAAAGTCGTGGAGAGACTTATAAAAGACAATTTAATAAAGACATATATCTTCGTAAAAATTGGATTTGTGGCTGTGGCGAAAAAAACGCTTTTTCTTTTGTTTTTCGTGTGAATTGTTGCGAAGTGATTACGAAGATAAAATATGGCTGGAAAAAGGCGTACGTAATAATCAAAGAAACGTACAATAAAGCATATATGACCTCTCCCGCTTCTTTTATTGCCTTCTCGTTTATCTGTTTTATTATAAAGTTCGCATCTGTCACTCCTCTATTTGGTCTAAATCCAAATTGTGAATTTTCAAGCGTTTCTTCCAATGTCTCTCGTAATCTTTTTTCAATTACTCTCGTATACTCGTGTATATTAGTTATTCCTCTATAGTTTCCGCACCCTCTTGTATCTCCTTTCGTGTGTATTGGTACGATGATCCCTGTTTGCCAGTCAATCCTCGCTACGCCTGTTTTAAAAAACTTTCTTAAACAAATTTTTAGGGTTGTTATCATTTTTTCGTTTCCAGCCTCGACCATGTCTGCTGTTGTGTCGTCACATTCTGTGCTTACCCAATCTTCATTGCTCCGATTGCCACCCTCACTTCTTCTTCTCTTATACTATCCATTGTTTGTTTTTCTCGTACTCTTGGATTATGAGATATTTCCTCACTTGTACGTTCTGTTCTAATTATTTCGTTTCCTTCTAATAAATCTTTGAAATATTTTCTACATCTCTCTATAATTCTTTCTTCTTCTGTAATAATACCTCCGTTTTTAAATTTTATGTTTTTTAAAGTTGTTACTTCGCCTTTCCAAGTACTTCTTAGAACGGTAAAGAATAGTTTTCGTAAGCCGTCTTCATCTTCTCTCCAAAGTCTAACCAGCATTTTCTTTCTTTGTATTTACTAATCTTCTTTCCTTTCTTTCTAGTAATTTTGGTAGTCTTCTTGCGTTCTTGTATCTAAGTATTTTTTCCAGTTTTGTTTCTTCTTGTTTTAACTGCAATCTTGATTACGTCATTCCACCAGTGTGTTCTCCCTCTTTTTCCATTCCAAATTCTCGTTGTTCCGCATGCTTTCCTTGCTGCAGTCAATATTGCGTTTTTCACAGATTTTCTACGGATGCTTGGGGGTCACAATTTTGTCGGTTCCATGTCAGGTATTTCTGATATTTTGCTTTTATATGTAGTTTTTTTTTAAATCTGTAACACCTGATCTTTTATTTAAACATTACTCTTTTACCTTTTTCTTTTATTTTCTCTTGTTCAGTGTGCCACTTCGATATGAAATATATGAATCAATAACATACAAGTTTCAGCAGAAATCCTTCCCAAATAGAATTTCATCGTCTTTCTCTGAAAACGTGCACTATTATCAACATACTCACATATAGTGAGTCGAATGTATGTGTGTACAGTTAGTCAAATGTAGGAACGCACTTCAAGGTCAGATGTTTCCACAGCGCATCTCATTTACCTAGTGGTTGTGATCATGTGAACATCGAGTAGAGTAGCAATTTTATCTTATAGGGTATACCTCGCCGGGAAGTAAGTGGTTCGTTCTTCCAACGGAGTTTGCGCAAGGTCAAGCGCGTTCCCATATTTGACTTACTGCACTTCATAAAATACCTAACCTAAAAACGCTTCGGGCGATATATGTTATGTACACACGCATTCGCCCGCCTTATCTCTCAATATTTACGACTTTTAATTGTTCCAATTACCGAAGAAAAGTAGGTTAGCTACCTTGCTTTCTAGCATTTTTTCCATCTCGCACAACCGATAAACAATGAAAATTATCAGAGATAACGTCCGCGCTTATCGCGAAACGTTCGTTAGCACATACCAAACAAACTCTTACGCATCATGTTGGACGATGTAAACGCGTACGTATGTAAGTAGTATTATTACGACGGCGAGAATGGAGTTTTCTCTATTAGCGCATCGGTCATCTCGTTTAACATATGGTTCTCGACGTTTTCCCTCTTCCCATCCTCGATAAGAGCGTACACGCACTTTCGAGGACAGAAGAGATCAATCACCGACGACAGACGGCTATAAATTCGTAGATTTTACGAGGAAGTTCGCCAAGTTCATTAGCCATGGAAAAATTGAAATGGGTGTGGGAAACTTTCTCGTTGAACGTCGCGTCTTTCATCTAATACCAAAGGAAGGCGGCTCGCGCCGATTGGTATCCGAAAAATTTTGAGCTGGTTCAACGACGGAAGTTGTTCGTCAAACTTATTCTCAAAGATCAAGTTCTAGGGTGTATGCTAAAAAAGTATGAGGAAACCTGGGTTCGTTCTGTTGGCAATTCGAGCGAGTTTGTGGATGTGATCCTTTTGGAAATGATATTGTTATGCGTTAACGCATAGGAAACTATCTCTGTTTATCTGTTGTTCCCCATGCGATACAAACGTTTTATTGACGCGCATTGTCCGTTTATATAGTGGGAGCACAATTTCATTGGGATTTCGTCGTACTCGTTTCGATAAGTAGCAGGAGAGTTGAGATTAGGTAGAAGACTTCGTTACCCTTTTCTGCAGAATATAATTGCTGGAATAAGTGATGAAGATTCTCTCCCGCTTTGGATTTCTTTTCCTTTACACGTTGGTCGCTCTCAGATTCCAATATTCTCTGTCTGTTCAATCGTCCTCGTTTAATTCCTTATCTACCATTGTTTTTGTTATGTATGTTTTCCATTTTAGGGCCGGGCGTGCTCTTCCCCTCTTTCCTCTCGATGATCAGTTTAGGATTTTCTTTGGCCGTCTCTCCTCCTCCATTCGATTTACGTGTTTGTACCATTTTAATGCTTCTTAAGAAATATCAAATGAGCAGAAATGAGACCACGCATCAAAAACCAACAACTATTCTATAGCACGTTAAAACTGTTAAAACAAAAGAAAAGGACACCAAGACTACTAAGTATAAATGATAAAGAAGGAAATATACTAACAGAAGAAGCAGACATGATGGAACGTTGGCGCCAGTACTTTGAAGAGCTAACAAAAAATGTACAAGATGAAACGAATTGGGATGAAGTGCAATCGAGAAGAATTGAAGGAAACCCCGTTCATCCGATATCAGATCAAGAATTGAAGACAGCAATGGGAAAACTGAAGCTAGGAAAGACACCCGGACAAGACGACATCACAGCAGAAGTGATGAAATACTTGGGAGACGAAGCAAAGGAGGCGTTCAGAAGCCTACTAAACTCTCTTATAGAATCAAAAGCGATACCAAATTTACTGGAATATTTGTGATATATTACCACTGTTCAAAAAGGAAGTTGTAAGGAATGTTCGAATTACAGAGGAATCACCTTAACTAGCATACAAGGAAAAGTGTTTACAAGAATCAAAAAGTAGAAACAAACAAGACCTAATATTTATAATAAGACAATTAAGCGAAAAACTATTGAGTAAAAACAAATACATACACATATGCTTCATTGACCTGCAAAAAGTCCTTGATAAAATAAAAAGAAACGATGTCTGGGGAAGCCTAAGCAGAAGACGGATAGAAGAAAATATGATAAAAATAATACAAGCTGTATATAAAAACAACATAAATAAAGTAAAGATCACACAATGACGAATCGAAAGAACTTATTACAAAAATGGGCCTGAAACAAGGGTGTGTACTCAGTTCACTACTGTTTTCCATCGTGTTAGGCGATGTCCTTAGGAAATGTAAAGAAAAATGCTAGGGTATGTTCCTAGGATTCTGGAAGATGGGAGCAATACAAGTTACAGAGATATGCTATTCGCGGACGATATGGCAATCGTGGCTGAAACGGAAGAAAAGTTGCAACATTATGTGAGCGAATACCCAAAAGAACTAAGTGTAATAAATATGGAAATAAATATAAGTGAAAGTAAAACGACGATAATAGCGAATGGGTATAAAGAACATAACATAAAAATTGATGGGCAATTACTAGAATAAGTCAAAAGCTACAGATATCTGGGAACAATAATAGAGTACAACGGTAAAGTAAACGAGGAATTATTAGAGAGAACAGGAAAAGTGGGAAGACTCTTCGACATGCTCAAAACTACCTTCCTTGGGCAGAAAGAAATTCCTAAAGAGACCAGAACGCAAGCATAAAAGAAAGTTGTAGGACCCGTCACTAATATACGGAAGTGAATAACGGACGTTAAACGAAAGGAATAAGAGTAAAATCGAGGCAATGGAGATGAGCTTTCTCAGGAGAATAAGAGGGATCATTAGAAGAGATAGGATAAGAAACACAGAAATAGTGGAAGAACTAAACATAGTGGCGATAAAAAGGTCGTAGAAGATACACAGCCGAGCTGGCTCGCACATTTACACAGGGTGAAAGATTAGCCAAGGAAACATTTGAAGCCAGAGAACCAGGGAAAAACAATGTACGAAGACCGCGAAGAAGATGGGTGGAACAAGCCAGGCAAGCAACCGAAGAGAGAGATGTAAATTGGAGAGAAGCAGGAACGTTGGCTCAAAACAGAATAGCATGGAAGAGAAAAATTAGACAAAATCGAAATTCGTGACAAGTGATTGTTAAGCAAATGTATTTAGAAATATAATGTACAATAGTGATACTAATACTAATGCAAATATGAATGTATAATATTCCTACACTGAAAGGTATAAGGACTCTCGATTAAATAAATAAATATTCCAATCTGCTGATAATCGATGTTTTTATTTCCATTCTTTTCCAAATCTGTTCTTCTTTTGTCTTTGCGAGTGAATTGTAGACACCTTCTCATCTAGTCTAATTTTATTGTTCTAATTCTGTCCCTGTTTCTGTTTGTTAACGGCTGCATTTCTCCCCCGTACGTTGATGTACTTTCTATTATTCTAGGAAATATCTTCCTTTTTGTGTCTTTAGTGGAACGCCTATTGCAAATCGTCCCATGTAAAGCTTTAATGGTTATTACTTTGTCTTTTATGTCCCGGTGTATCTTTCCTGTTTTTGATAACATCGTCCCTAAATATTGATATTCTGTGCATCCTCTTTATCGCTTCGTCGTCTATCTGATCTAGGCTTTTTGTTATGGTAATTTATCTAGTTAGCTTTTTGCTTAATTTCATTCATCCTTTGTTTGTGTTGTATACTTTTATACTTTTGTCTTACTGCGCAAATATTGTATACATAGGTACGGTCGGCCTGGTCGAAAACCACATAGTTCTATTGAAAATGCTCGCGTATTATTTTGACTTTTTATGCCATCTTTTGATTTTGTTCAAAGTTCAAATATTTCCAACGCTGGAACATATACGCATGCGTTTGCTTCGAATTAAAGGCCATAATTTCTGGAAAATGAAGCCATCGGTACAAAGTTGAGTGACAACTATCTGAAAGAAGTCTTGCTCAAAAATGTCATGACTTTGTCATCACTTTGAAGATGTCCACAGATTTCTGATACCAGCAGTTCACGCTTACGGTCAACGCCTATTATTCTCATTTTTTGTTTTGCGAAATGAATGATTTAAGTCAAACATTGTTTAGATAAAATCATGTAGCACTGTTTTGTTTTTTGTACGAGGCAAAGATTTTTGGCTCCGTATAAAGATTTTTCAGCGCTTTTGTACATCACAAGATTTTTTATTGGGTAGTTCAGTTACCATTATTATGTTGTACAAACTAAAAATCTCTCGTACAAAGAGTTTTTTCGATGTTTGTACAGGTACAAAGAGACTCGTAGAAAAAGAACAGTGATCCAGAGTCAATAAACGAGATAGTCATCGTAAAATGATGCGCCGTTTCAATATCTATTTTTTTTTTGTTTTTATTTGTTTACTGATGTACATATATTAATGACGGCACTAACTCGAGTCTTCCGCTTTTTTTTTGGTTTGGCCTCAGGGATTCTATCGGTTCGAAGTTTTAATCGACTTTTACTTTATTCTACATATTCCGAAATTACCGTCCATTCTCAAACGCTTAAAAAATGTTTATTCTGGAACACACATACGGTGAACGAGGCGATCGATAAAAAACAACGTCGCAGATCCCCAATTGCCTTTTTTCTTTAGTACGGATAGAATGGGTTAGGTCCGTTCCTCTTTTTTGTTCTTTATTTATTTCTACCATCGTCGTAAAACTCGTCGAGTGCTCTACTTTTCCGTTCGACAATTGTGAGAGCGATCGCGTCAGGTCGGATTTTAAGTTCGAACGAAAGTAGAGGCGCGAAAAATGAACAATTATTATATCGATCGTTAAGTAATTGAGAGCGGATTCGAGCAATCCGTATTCGACAGGCATTTCACTACTTACTTTTTAATGTTATTGTTTGGTCGAGATCGAGAAGGTAAAATAAGTAGATCTATTGTTGTTTGGGAAATCTTTATGGAATCCATCAGTTTGAACAATAACTATCGATTGTAGTGATCGATGGCTTTGGTCTAATTTTTCTATGTGGTTGGAATTTCGAAATATTGACATAACATATTGCTGTTTGGTACCTCAATTGCAGTTAATGTTATATTGCGTGTAGTTTCTTTTTTTTTTTTTTTGTGGCGATTGACAATGAGAATCAGAAGGCGGATTATCAGCGTATTTGACTCTATTCGCAAAGGAAAAAAACATATCGCAAGCTTATAATAAACTTAACTGTAAATTAATCGTTACAAAATTTTAAATAGCCCCCAATTATCTCGTCTGCAATTAAATCAACAAACGATCATTTGGGGGTTTCAGAGGGTTTAATTAATAAAGGAATTTTGTATATGCGCCAGAACTTACCAACGAATCGTGAGAAACAAAGAAAATATTCCTGGAAAAATCGGAATCGGTAGAATTTAGAAGTAAAAAAAAGCACAACAACGGATGCAAATAAGTAGGTATTTGGAATCAGTGCTATTGAAGTGGTTAATCCAAAAACGTGACCAAGGGCAACCAGTTCCAGGATGTTTGTTGCAAGAACAGGCTACAATGTCTAATGCAAAGTTGGGAGGACCATCGACTTCCAAAGTAAGTTTAATCATGTTTAATCATGTAAATATGTGTTTGACATTGAATTGGTAACGCGGAAGTCCAAAGTATGTACGCTCGATGTGTGTTCCGAAATATATGTATAATATTTTGTTATTTTTATTTAGGCTTCGAACGGTTAACAAGTTTAAGACACGACACGGATTAAAAACGCTGTCTTTGAACGGCGAAACATTATCTAATGACGAGAATTCTGCAGAAGAGTTTTAGGAGAAACTCACGGACAAAATTATGGATGAGAAATTGAGCGTAGATAACATTTATAACGCGGATGAATCCGGAATTGCTTGAATTGAACTTGCACTGCACACTCAGAAATGCTCACCAGGAACAAAAGAAAGAAACCACCAACTGACAGCCGTTTTCTGTGCAAATGCTAATGGAACTCATCCAATTCCTCCTTTGATTATCGGGAAATCGGCAAAGCCACGCTGTCTACGGAATTTCATCCTTGCGAATTCTAAAAAAATACAGCTTAACTATTGTGTAATATATTAATTGCAAACTTTGCCATCCCCTTCCTTTAGTACTGTAGAGAGAACAAGGGGACGCACTTGACGTGAGCAAACGATAAAAAACGTAACTTTTTCGAAAATGTTAAATGAAAAGAACTCGAGAAAAAAACTCGATTAAATTACCCCTTCACATCGCGCGGATGTAATTGAAAATAAACAAACGGTGTCGTTTTCGTGTGCATCTTAAACCACAAAAATACACAGAGCGAGATTTTGATGTTAAAAGGAGGAAAATCTAACAGCTTTTCAATCATATTATTATTGCCTACCCCAGATCTATTAATATCTCTAAAAGTACGCTCGATTGGAAAAAATACTTCGTAACCGATGTAATTTCTGAAGCGCCCTGTATAATAACGAAAACCTTATTTCTATTGGGGTTTAATTTACACCTCTTATACTACAACTGTTGACGCAGTAATAACGGATAATAAACAAGCGTTTTCGTCCACCTAAAACTATAAAATTATACAGGGTGAGATTCGTTCGTCGAAAGGCGGACACTCTATTGGTTGGAATGAGACGATCTTCAATCATAATGCACGCCCGTTTCTCCCTCCCTCAGCCATTAACGAAAATATATCCAAAAGTAAGGTCCATTGGAAAAGATGCACAATTGACTTCGTATCTAATGTAATTTGTGAAGGGCCGTGTATAAAACTTAAAACATCGCATTTATTGGGTAGCAATGTTACCTCTGATATTGCAACACTTTACGCAAATATAATTCAAAATAACTTTTAACAGGAAACAGCGGAAAAGTCCTTCTGATTTTAGACAACGCTCCCACACAACCACCCGCAGAAATACTCAACAAGGTCCATCCACATTTCGAAATTGTGCATTTGCCGCCAAATGTTACGGCCCTTATCCAACCAATGGACCAATCACCCATCTCTACTAGCAAAAAAATGTACAAGAAGAGATTGATGAGGAAGGAGGAAGGAGGAAGGAGGGGTAAAAATGCATGGGGAAGTGAGGTAAAAATGCATGTTTAGAATGTTCAATGATAGAAATTTGTCACTTCGATTTATACGGTTGTTGTAAATGCTTGCATCGAGCTAGCGTAACACGTATCACCGATTTTATTATAAAACAATTGTGTGCTGAGCAGTTCATCGATGTGATATATAGTGTCAAGAAGAGGATTAATGAGAATATTGTTGATTCAGCAAAATCATACGAATATTGAAGATTTCTTCAAACAATTCGACTTGAGGTTATCGCCAATAATAGTTCAGACACTTCGATGTTGAGCAGAGCATGGCACGATGTAGGGAAAAGCATTTTACGTAATGCCTGAAAGCGTTTGATGGGAAATGTGAATAACGTTAATACCTGCCGTGAAGCGAATGAGTCAATCGAAACAGTTGAGCTTGGTTACGAAATGTCGACGATGTTGCTGCACTTTTGCCAAGGATTAAAGATGATAAAATGAGCTTTGCGAGACCGTCAATTGCAAATTCGAAAGTGGTTCGACGAAAATGTGGTTGACTATGGGTGGGAGGAAATTTCAGGTGAAGATATCGCATAGTCTGTGATGGGAAATCATAATTTGACTGAAGTTTCAGAAGAAGGCGGAGAAGTTTCTTCGAAGCCGATGAGATCGAAGTATGTGAGGACGAAGAAACTAGTAGTAGGGAAATTTCTTGAACTGGAAAATGAATGTTCAATTATCCGAGCCGCAAATACGTCATATGGATGAATTGGAAACTACTGTTACAGCAGAAACTGTTCAAGAAAGATATGGGGATGAAGAAAAAGTATTGTTCAGTCTCTAATTTGTATGTATTTTTGTATGTACATTAGGGTGGTTATAAGAAATCAATGTTTCCCAATTGTTCTTTGTTTGTTTGAGATCGCAGATTTAGCTCGTACGATGACAGCGACGCAAATTACGATAAAGATAAATGATAAAATTCCCGCTTAATCGGCGATTTTTACATCTGCATCTCCATCTTCGTGCGGTCGGCGCAGCAACCTGTTGTTGTGTGTTCCACATACCTGTCCGCGGTCGTTGCTAATGCAATTGCGGCAGCTCTCGGTGAAACGATTCCATCTGTCGGATTGATTGATTGCTCCGCACTCGAAAATCGCAGGAGAAAGACGTGCGACGCGGCGACGGCGGCGATACATACCGTGTAGGATTAATTGCGGGAAAAAATCGCCGATCGGATAAAAACGGCGCGTTTCCTCCGTCCCTTTTTTTCCGTATTAAAATCTGTACGTTGTATTATGTAGATGTGTCGCGGGAGATGAAGGAGGAAAAGGAGGAGGAGGAGGAGGAGGAGAAGGAACTGTGTGCCCGTCGTCGATCGAGATCGGTATTTTAATGATGCGCATACGCTAGCAGAACATGCTCGCGAAGTAGGACGGCTATTTTGTAATGATTCAGTATTTAACATAATATAAGTATAAAATGACTTTATAATTGGTACGATTAGATGCTGAAAGATGCGGGAAATTCGTAAAAATCGCGTCGCAAATCGAAGTAAAAGATGGAGAAGTAACGTGCATGTGACCGCCGCCGTGCTGGAGACTCCTTGCACGATCGGTAGAAGAGAGATCGGCAGCGTTGAAACGGCTTCGGGAACAATGAAAAATTGATGATACGAATGTTGTCTCTTTGGTTTTGTATGGAACGTAGAAAACAAACAGCGGGGACCTTAGAAATGGCTATGTTGTTTTTCAAACTATTCCCCAGGAAGAACGATACACTTTGGCATTCGTTCAACCCAATAGTAAAGCAGTTAGTCTTCAGTTGGGACCGTTAAAATTACCATTTCGGAGATATCGACTCCTTCTTCCGGCCATGCAGTAAATACTTGACCCAACAAGCATATATTCAAGTGACAAGTACTTGTAATTCCCTTCTCGTTAAACTAACAAAAAGAATTAAATGTAGTACTAATTAACAAATGTTACGAAAAAGGAAAATAATCTGAATTCCCCCTTAAAAAATACTAAAATAATTGAATGTTTACAAAAGTAAGGAAACCCCTGTATATTCGCACACAAATCCCCAATTTCGTGACTTTAAATTAACTACAAGATTCTAGGGAATTGTTCCCAAAAACTCAACGATACAAAAATATAAATAAAATCAAATAAAGCGGGACTTCGCGTGTTGTAATTTTGTGTTGTCGACTACCGTACGGCATGGTACTCGGTATCTGGACGAAAACTGTCCAAGATGGCGGGTTTTCTCGCACTTGATGAAAAGATGTCGGAAAAACTATCTCCTAGCTCCTGCGATAGTTCTATACTTGTATATACTAGTTAATAGTAGCTTACAATAGTTATCCCCGCCAATAATAGTTCACACTGGTTAACCATAACAACTTGAAAGAGAAAAATTACGACATCGAATTTAACAAAAAAAGACAGACTCACCTCCGTGGACGATTAGTTTGAACAGCAAAACTTGAGGAAAGCGATACTTCTAAATTCAGTCAACGATACTATACCCTTCCCAGCGTCGAATTTCCGCGTATATCCTCGAAAAACGATACTTAAAAGCGAAAACGAAATAACTTTTTCACGGAAACGGATCGGTTCCCACTCAACGTTAGAAGCTGAATCACCACGCGCGCATCCAACCGGCGTAAGCGGGAGCACAAAGTTACGAAAGCGGGGCGCCATCTACGGCAAACGTTGGAGCGAGAGACCAAAAGTAACGATGCGGGAAACTGACAATTGGCCGTAACACTATAAAAGCTTAATTGCGCTTCGAGCTGTGTATAAACTCGCTTTTGTCTTGGTGGAAGATGATTCGTCATTTTGGATTAATCTCTTCTAGTAGGGCGGATATTTCCAATAAACAAACGGTGGTATGCCACTCGAACGTTAAGAATTCTTTAATTTTCTAAAGGGGCTATAGGTACATGATCTGCTGTTGAGACAAACGTACTGGTATTTTTGATTCAATCATGCGTTCAATCTCACATCGTCAAAAAGAAAACAAAAAATTTTTATCCAATAACCTGAAAATCCAATATGTGGGCCATTTAATTTAAGGAACTTGACTAAGTACTTCAAAAGCAGCCATCTGGAATTTTTGTTTGACATGAATTTTATATTGGTCTTATCGTCGAAAACAGTGACTTTCGAATGAAACTTTTTTCGTATCTACTTTACTTACAGAGGTGTTTGATATTCAAGAAAATGACAGAGATTCGTTTGTGCAGTCATTGCACAACTTTCTGTGGGAGTTATATAACAAACAAAACAAGTTTTAGGTCGTTCCTTAGAGAGTTAGGTGGATTTTCTACATTTAAATTCAGTTATTTACTTAACTATTAAAGTTTATGACAAAGAAATTCTGATCGCTGATTCCGTTGCATGCCCTTGCTTCCTCTGTAATTAAATGACCACCGGTACTCTTGTACGGATAGTAGTTGTTTTGTAAACAAACTTTCCCATTCCGTCAGAAAGTACCCCACATACATTTACTACCCTTTAACGATTGCATATATTCCTATTCCTTCCAATTCCAAACCGACCATCAACCATCGACCAAAATTGAATACAACACGACGCGCGCAATCACGAAAGAGGTCTCCGAAACGCGAATCGGCTCTCGTTGATTGAACTTGACCGTGGCGGCCGGCATTGCTCTATTTATGGAAGTTAATTAAGATGTATTCGTACTGATTGCAACCGACCATGGCGTCGTTCGCCGAACTCACGAAAAAATCGGCGTTGTCCCCCTTTGTCCCCGGGCCCTTCCTCTTCTATCAAAAGAAATCATCTACTACTTCTTTTTTTTTAGATTTCCTAATTGAATTTATCGCGGGCGCGGTCGGCCATCCGTTTTTTGGGGGTCTCTCGTCCGGAATACGGGCCTCCGTTAATTCGGTGAAAGCTTGCGAAAAAATCCGCATCGATCGTCTCGGCGGCGAAGGCCGAAGAGAAATTCGATTTAATTAGATGAAATCGGACCGTTCGTTAATTAACGGGTGGATGGTCGGCGACGCGAGGTGAAAAACGAGACGTCAGAAAAAGCGAAAAAACGGCGTAGAATTGAAATTGTTTCTGGTTACGAAACGACAACAACTGCGATCGTCGGCGGAGAATAACGTTCCTAAACTGAAGTATTCTCCGGCTGTATAAAAATTGATCGAAGCAAATTTCCTTAGAATCGCCGAATTCGAATGAGGCGCGTTATAAAAGTGTTCGATATCGAAGGGACTGCTTCGTCAAAATTTACAGCCGCAAACTATGCAAGTTTTCTTCGTAAAATCGACGCCTTTTAACAGATCGTTTACACACACTTCAGGGCAATTTTCGCCAACTTTTACTGTTTTTATACGACTCGATAAACATTCAATAACGTTTTCTTTCACTCGTTTCCTTTGATTAGTGCGGTTTTATTGTCTCTATATAATAGTATTCTTGTCTTCTATTCACCTAACCGGTTTTGCTACTACTGCAATTAAATGCGGGCTTTTTTTCTCTCTTCGTACGTCCATTAAGGCGAATAATAATTTTTAATTACTCCAAATAATCGTGAAAGCGGTTAAATGTTGTTGTAATTGCTAGTAAATTCGCACTATCTTTCGTAAAATTCAGATACATACGTAGGTATTTCATTGCCCGAAACGGAAATGCATATTTAAGAGGCGCAGATTTCACGTAGTGAAATCACATGTGTTTTAGGCGAAAGTTTAGTCTAGAAATTAAATTCGGTTTAGTAAACTATTTTCGAGAGTCAAAATCTTAATAAAATAAAATCTGTATTACTCTCAATATAACGAGCTACCAAGTAATTGTGGAAATGTACAAAGTAAGTACAATTTGTATATGACAATAATTCGTGAGAAATTTAATTAGGTCGTTATATGGAGTAATCCAAATATTATTTTATTAAAATTGGGTTTAGTCTGAAATTTCTTTTTATCCAAAAGTTGTTGGGCCAAGGCGATACCAAGGCGAAAGAAACACAAAAGACCTGAAAATTTGCAGACGTCGTCATGGTTTCCGAACCAACAAAGCACCGAAAATTCCTCGAGAATTGGCATCCCATTAGTGCACTGTGAAGGCTGTCATAGATGATAAAGGTTATCATTTTGAACCGTTCCAGAAGTGAACTATTCGCACATACAAATCCGTTGATCCTTTGATGGGTGAAGAACTGTTGTCCTCTGGAAATTTAGGAGACTATTTACTGCAGTACTTTCGAAATTTCTAGAGTAATTTTCTGTAGTCTGTTGGAAATTTATAGGATCCGTAAATCACCACACACCGTTTAATGATTTTTCGTAATTCATAAAAAGTTTACAGAGATTACACTGATATCAAGTAACTACCGAGGAAATGCATGACAGTCTAAGACAGTTAAAAGTGAACCAAACATTGCAATTCTGCACTCAACAATGCGATAAATCCTGGGATAGGAACTTCTGCTATGGCTCTCAAGCTGGACATACGTGTTCGTCGCGTGCTCCGCAGATGGAGTCCATGTAAATAGCGATCTTAGTTTTGTCTTAATAGAATCTATATCCAAAGAAATCCTGTAACTAGTAACTAGTTAGCATTTTTTAAGCCACTCCAGGGCAAAAAACGAAGAGCTACATTACAGTCTTTTCAAAGGAGAAGAAGAAGATGAAGAAGAAATCAATACGAAGATATGTTGAATACAGTCTACTTGTCTACTACATTTGTGCATGGTGTATGAAGAGAGTCACGTCTAGCTCAAACGCTTACTTTTTATATAGAAGAAGAAGGAGAAGAAGAAGAAATAGCAGAAGAAGAAGAAGAAGAAGAAGAAGAAGAAAAAGAAGAAGAAGAATAACCTTAGGACAGGACCTTGAATTGCGATTGCACAGAATACAAGCTGTCTAAGGGTTACTAGTGGCACAAAAGTGTGATCGTCTGGAGTGTTGTCAAATTTGAGTAGGAATGACTGATATCGAAGCAGATATTGTGAATCTCGTGGCATTTACAAGTTCTAGAAAAACTGGAAATGCTAAAGACAATATTAAAATCTAGGAAGCTATCCGTTCAATGTTTATCGGGGATCAAAAGTAGAAATAGGCCAACATATTCAGGAAGTGGAAAGTCGATTTTATGTCCTCAATAAAAAGGATGTTAGACCACTTGCATGTCAGTTAGCCGAGAAAAACGGCAGTGAGACATAATTTTAACAAAGAAAGCCGGCTTTCTGGGGAAGACTGGTTAAAGGGGTTTCGTAATAGACATCCGGAAATTACACCTTACACACCTGAAGACACTAGCGCGGTTCGAGCTAGAGCCTTTAATAAGCAAGCCTGGTGTTGATAAGTTTGTTGCTCTTTTAGATGGGTGCGATTCCCATACAGTTCTATGAAAGGTTTTAAGGTAGATCAGACATGATTTACATCTGGGCAATCTAAATCGATCAAAATTTTTGCATTAAACGGGCGAAAACAAGTATACAGTCTCACATCGTTCGTATGTCTACCGGTGGCTCATTAATTACCCCATAAATAATAATTATCAAGTAAGTAAGGAAGTAAGTCAGTAAGTAAGTAAGAATGAAAGCAGAATTAATGGACGGTGCTCCACCTGGGCCCGAATTCCTCTGTTATAAATCAGGATGGATGTAGCTGGAAATTTTCGGTAAACGGTTTGATGGTACTGTGAAGCATGCATAACTCTAGCATCTACCTAAGTACGTTTCATGGTCAAGAAATCGAAAAATATCTTATGAATAATCAAGAAAGAATCAGGTTACAATGTAAGGTTAGTAAATTATTTGGTGCTCTATATCTTCGAGCAGCAGCAACTTGAAATGAATTCAAACATTATGCAATTATTCCATACAATCCACATGTGTTCAGTGATGCAGATTCTGCTGCAGCTCGAGTCACCGATAGACATGTTGAAGTTAGCAAAGGTCATTCGGAGAACGAAAATTTCAACGGATATGGCAACAAAGCAAATAATGTAGGCGATGCAATTCCTTTAACCTCGTAAACTAGCAAACAATCTGATGAGCAAAACATGCATGACATCTGAATTAATGAACGAAGCTGTTCGAGGTTACTCGTCAGTCCAAAACACGTCATTGCGATTCCAAAATGCAGAAGATACGCGGGGAAATACCAGAAATAGAGGTTGCACCGCAGTAATCACAGACAGCCCCTATAAATGTAAGCTATAAATAGTAAAGGGAGTTTTTACTAACAAGAAACCTAAAAACAAATTTAGGACGAAGAAATCAAGAATATTCTTTAAAAAAACACAAGCAGCAATGACGATAATGCCCAGAAAGCTGTAGAGTGCCCCTACTGCTTAAGGCTCTTCTCAAAATTCAAAAAAGGGGATAAAATCCTTCCCTTTTTGAATTCATGCTGCTGAGTATGCAAAAAATTAGCGTATGAAGAATGTACTGGATTCGACGATGACGATGATATATTTACGTGTCAACGATACACCAACTGCATTTTATGATCTTTAATAAATGGTAAAGCACTGTTGTTTCGGATTACATGATACCTTTTGTCATCGGAAAAAGTATCATAATAACATTTTGTACGAACACTCGAAGCCACGTTCAATCAACTAATTGATTCTACAAGACAAGTAGCTGGAAAATTACGTTCGTTTTTAGCTGAAAAATCCTGATTACGTCAATCTTATTGCTGCGGCGTGTCAAAGTGATATTAATCGATATTTGCCAATTTTACCTCATTCTGCGCTTAATCTGCTCCAATCTAGATTTGAGGAAACAGCTGCTGCTCTATAAGGTGCATTTCCGCCCGATTATTATTTATGGCTGGTTAACGTGATCAACTGTTAGGTGAGCAGACTAGTTGTGCCTCAGAATAAAGTCCTGCGGATCACACAGGAGCACGCTGACTTGTGTGAAATGAACAACTTCACCAGGATCTCAACATTAGTTGGTACAGTTGGAGTCAGTAGGAAAACTGTTTCTGAGACCGGACCATTCATTTTACAATACGCCCCAATTTTCAGGAAAAAGTTTTGTTAATCGAATTCTTCCCTCGAGTTTCCTGAGAATGGGGAAGTTACTTCCCCCGTATTTTCCCCAATTATACGATCGAATCGATCGCACTTATCGCGTTGCTATTATTTCGCACGCCATCGTACGCAGAGGTACATATGCAAATATATATCGGAGATTGGTCGGACGTTAATGGAGTTGCCGCGAGAGTCACGATCCCAGCA
The DNA here is from genome assembly GCA_038088585.1 of Chrysina gloriosa. NCBI lineage: Eukaryota > Metazoa > Arthropoda > Insecta > Coleoptera > Scarabaeidae > Chrysina > Chrysina gloriosa. The sequence goes on along the minus strand of CM076093.1, from coordinate 49,442,702 downwards.
GGTGTACTCTTGCAAATCAGCGGGGATCGCGATCCGGCCGACACCGATTTCGTACCGGAGGCGATAGGACGACGTCGAATTCGATCGATGGCCGTTATCGTAACGCCTCGTTTGCATACGCGTCGATCGTTGAGCAAGTGCTCCTCGATCTTCGAGCGGAATGGGGAAAACCGACCCGATGATGATGATGATCTACGGCGAAAGATATTTCAAACACTTCCCGTCCGAGTACGAAACGTGAATCGGATCGAACGAAGATATTTACCGTTGAATACGTGAATATCAGCTTGTCAGTGTATTCGGAAAACGACGAAATTAGATTACTGAGGGTACAAAGAAAGTGCTCAACCTAGAGACTTGGTGACTTTTTGACTTGGAGACTTTTGGTGAAGGTATCTAATCGCATGTTGTAATGTTCTTAACTAACTTAATGGTTGCGTGAAATATATATACGGGGTATGTAAATAAGGTAACGAGACAGATTCCTTTCACTTGTTTTAGTCAGTGAGTACTTTTAACTCTACTGATTTTCAACTCGCTAATGCAATCGAAGGTATACGATCGCGAAAACCTGACGAAATTTCTATGTTTTGAGGTACAAATTCTTTTCGACAAAAGCATTGTTTTTCTTCAATCGTGTTCAAACTATGTTTATCTGATAGATTTTGGGCCGTAGAATTCAAATCTTTCATCCCGAATGCAATATCTCTTATCGATTCCAAATATATCCTTACAAACGCTGTAGCTCTAACCGTAACGCTTACAGTTTAACTTCGTTGCGTTCAATTATACACCAAACGACGCATCTTAGCGTGCTGATTCCAAACGTATATGATTTGTCTAGATTATTTCAAACGGTTGCCGAGAAAATGAAGAAAACCGCAAAAAAATGCTAAAAATCGCTATAATCGCATACCCGTCTTTGCTAATATGGGACTCAGGAAGTTCAATCTTATATCAATCGACGCGTCTTGACGAGATGAATTCAGCGGCGTAGGATCTTTTTACTTTACTCCACCGGTTACCGAGAAAATCGCCAAAAACCGCGAAAAAATCTCAAAAAAACGCGAAATTTCAGCCTCGGAATGGATTTTTCAAGCTTTCTTGTTCAGAATTAATCCGGCTTCTATGTGAGTTAGAAGGCTCAATTCTATATAAATCGACGCGTCTTGACAAGCCCAATTCAACGGCGTAAGACTTTTTTAAGATGATGCCAAAGGTTCGCGAGAAATTCGCAAAAAACCCGCGAGAAAAACGCAGATTATCCAAATTCGACCAAAATCTCGTCTAGTCCATTACAATGCGCTGATTATCTTTTTTCATCGTTATTCTTCGATACCGGAGCGCAGATTTTACGAGAATTCGACCTAGAAAACGACATAGAAAAAATCGTTTCAATCGCCTCGTCCGCCCCAACAGTCAATTGAGGTCGACAAAATCTCCATTGTGCAAGTAATTTATGTAGATGACACTAATAGGAAGGAGGGAGTAACGATCGACTTTTAGCGATCTCGATAAATTCGGGTGAGTTAATGAGTTAAACAAATGAATGCGTATATTTCCCTGATGAATCTTTTACGAAAAACTAGATCTGCTGCGTTGAAAATTTGTCGTTTATTTGATCTAAACAGTGGCAGAGGCAATCCGAAAGCTAAAAGTGAAGTCGGGAGATTCAATAGCTTTGAGGATAGCGTATTATACGGGCTCTTTTCTGAAATTCACTTTGGTGTCATCACGGAGAAGGAGACAAATATTCTTTCTTTGGACAACATTCTGGAAATGGTAACTTAGGTAATTGTCGAAACACACGTAACATGCAACTATTTATTCTATCCCAGCAGTGCTTCAAAATCCGACCAAAATGGCGTTGGATCCGAGTGAGATTCGTACGTACCGGCGAATTTCGAAAGATCACAAGACTAATGGATCGCCGACTACCACCAATTATTCCGTTAGAAATTCGACGTAATTTATTCGCGCCCGAAGCGCGACTAAAGCGTCGAATGATGGTTCTATCTTCGCGGAACTTTCGTTACTATAATTGTTTTTATTATAATCGGATTAAAGCGTTGTCGGACATTTAGAAAGATAAATGGATTTGGACAATTCGCCGATAGCTAGGAAACGATTTGAGCTAGGAGTAAAGATTTCGTTCCAAATTCGGAGCCGATATTTTCAAAATCAACACTGGTAAACAAAATTTTATTCTATTGCGTGTTTCTTTGATTAAATAAGGTCATTCCCATCGTAACCATTGCCGTGTCTATCCATTCCTTCAATCAAATTTTTTATCAATCCGTAATGATCAAGGAACAAATGATAACCAGCAACAATTGAAGATACAATCGCATAAAGCTGGTCCCTGATGGACGATTTCTGACGACGGATTCAAAATTACCATCGAAAAATACCTAAGAACCAGTACTCAGTGTCCGAGAAACGGAAACATTGTTTACCAGTGTAATCTTCAGAGTATTAAAGCAAATTGTATATATAATTTTGTAGATAAAAGATCCATTCAAGCTATGTCCTGTGTGTGTTCATGTTTCAGTCTTTGCTTACGTTGGTTTCCAGGTATTTGTACGTTATCAGTTCTTCAAGCCTTGCATTTCCAATTTCTGCATTTATTTGTTCATTTTCTTTCCCAAGCATCATGATCTTCATCTCTTCGGTGTTGATTTTCAGACTTCTCTTTGCAAGTGCTTCTTTCCACGTTGTGAGGTTATGTTGTAGTTCTTTTTCCTTCTTAGGCGTCGTCCGCAAAAGCACATTTAGCTGTTTTAATTGGACTCATTTTACAGTACCCCACTACAACCTTTGCACACTTATTTTCCATGTCTTTTATGACGTCATCTATGATTGTAATGAATAGTTGAGGTGTTAGTACTCCGCCTTGTCAAAAGTCCATCATTTATCTGGAACGCTTTTGACTGCGCCTTCTTCTTTCTGACATAGCATTTATTGTTTTCATACAGGCCTTGTTTGGGTCTGACTTCTCTTCGTTCTAGACTCTTCCATACTTCTTTTTGTGAGTTACTGTTAAAGGCGTTTTCTAAATCTAAGAATGGTGCATTTGTTTTTGTACTTATCTTTTTGTTCTTTTCAATTACCTGTTTGAGCGTAAATATGTGGTCTTGCGTGCTTCTTCCTTTTCTAAATCCATTTTGTGATTATACCAAGTCTTGTAGGATTGCGTCTTTCAGCTTAATATTTAATATATGCTGACATGTTGTGGATACCACACTCAGCAATGTGGTTCCCTCTGTAGCTTGCGCAGGTTCTCATGCCTCTTTTCTTATATGTAGGACGAATTATATCCCAGTCTTTTGGTACGCACCCTGCGTTCCAAGCTTTGTTAAATAATTCTCCGATTGTTTCTGTGCCTGGTGATCCTAGGTTTTTAATCATTTCCGGCGTGATCCTGTCATGTCCTGCAGATTTGCCGACGTTTAGGTGTGCGATGACTTTCTTCGGCATTTATAATAATTTCAGTCCCTAGTATTGTATTATTTATAATTGCGTCCTCTTGTTGGTTGCTTGTTTCAATTTGATTTAGTAATTCTACGAAGTGTTCTTTTCGCCTATTGATGATTTCGTCTTCATTTGTTGGTATTTTATTGTCTTTTGTTGTTATCTGCCTTATCTGTATTCTTCAGTCTTTTCTTAGGTTCGTCAAGACTCTCTAGAACAGTTTCTGGTTTCCATTGCTATTTTCTTCAAGGCTAGCACTAAATCCCTCCCAAGAAACTTGTTTAGCTTGTCTCACCAAGTTGTTCTTTGTATTTTCTATAATGTTCATCTTTCCAATTTGTACATAACTTTTCCACAGTTTCTTTTTCGTCCTTGTTTCTCTTCTTAATTCCTCGTTCCGCCATCTTGTTTGCCTTGTAATATAATTTGTGACTACAACTGTTCCGCATTCCTGTCTCCAAGATGATTGCTTCAAATTCCTGCCATAGTTCTTCAACGTCCATATTTTCCTCGTTTTAATCTAGTTTCTCTCTTGTCTCTGTAGTTTTTGTGTCGCTTGTCCATCTTGCAATTTATAGGCTATTATTGTCACGATTCGTAGCTTGCTTTGGTTCGCTGTGTTCCCATAGGTCTTCCTCTTTATGGTTGCAATTCTCCACTTCGCCATTAACGAATAGTGATCGCTATATATTTCAGCACCTCTCGTAATTCTATCATCCAGTATTTCTTTCCCCAATTCTCTGCTAATAAGAATGCACTCTATTATTGCCTCTTCCTTCCTACTTCTAACCTCTCTTCTGTATCTGTGTATTTCTCTGTGTTCGTAGATTGTGTTTACGATAATCAGATTATTTTCCATGCAGAAATAGACGCGGGACCGATTCAATCTAGTTTATTCCGATTATTACGATCAAATGAAAGAATTTTAACTATAATTTAATTTCTTCGGGCATTAACCAATTCACACAATGCACTTGTAAATCTTTAACGTTCAAACTTGGCGTAGCAGATACTTTTCCCTTGGCCGTCCACTTGACTTAGTATGGGAATTTGCGGGGGTGAAAGGCGTCCGCGCCGTCACCGAGAGGGAAAATATTTGTGCATGCACACACATGGTTACAGTAAAAAATGGGGTAAAAATGCATGTTGTAGAATTTTTAATGTTAGAAATTTGTCACTTCGGTTTATACGATTGTTGAAGATGCTTGCCTCGAGCTTGCGAAACACGTGTCACCGATTTTATTATAAACAATTGTGTGGTGAGCAGTTTACCGATGTGATATTTGTGTCAGTAAATTACGCCATAATCCTTGCAATCACCCTTATGCAGAAATATATCAGTCTTCCTCCGTTATTGTATCTTGCGTTTTTTCCGTGCGTTCCTACTACATCCGTTCAGTCACTTTTCCTTTTTCCGGCTCTTCCGTTAAAGTCCCCCTTCACTATTATTCTTCCCTTCGATATTTCAACTGTGTCAGCCTTAAAGCATTTTAAACTGTAATCTTGGGCGAATTGTCTCCGAAATCCTCCAAATTTGTGTAAAAGAACGCTTTCCTTCTTTTCCATGACTCACTTCGTATAGCAGTATCATATCCGTGCGCTGGCAAAATGCGCATTTTAAAATTAATTATCTCTCGCATAAATTTTTGCGCGTTCAGCGTTAATCGTCTAATTGACGAGTAAGCCCTGTTAATTACAGTACGGCCGCATACATTACGTATCCGACTTTTTATCCGATGTGCATGCGTCGGTTTGTAAAAAGCTCTCCTCCTCGTCGAGTCGAGTTCCACATTCTAATCGCGAGAAGACGACCGATGACGGAAAGGCCCGCAGGTCCCCAGCGTGCACACGTACACGAAGATCTTCTGAACGTCGTCGCCGCGCCGCCGTCAGGCGCAAAGCTGAATGGTGCTATTAGGGGATGTGTCTGGGAGAGAGTTACCAGTGACCCACTTGTCTGTCGAGATGTATGCCATTCTCGGCGAGAATAGCCAGTCGGTAGCAGTGTCTCCTCACGAACGCGCTGGCCTTCGGTCTTTCCTCTTCTTCGCGCTGCCGTTACGATATCGCGTCCGTCGACGACGACGACGAGCAAAGTGCGCGAAGTTCGCTCTATCGGGACGTCCCGTGCGAAACGATTTTCGTTTCCGGTCGCTCGAAGACAATCGTTTTCCGAAATAATAAAAAACAAAAACAAGTAGAAAATCGGCGCTCGTTCGATTCGCAGTAGTTGTGTGCTCCGGTGGTTTTTTTCCTTTAAATTATTTGGATTGGGGGAAGTGCTCGTAGGTTTTAATACGTACAATAGGTAGGTACTAGTTTTAATGGTATCGCAATAGAAAAATTTAGGAATCAGGGTCAATCTTCTGTTTACCTCTCGCACCAGATACGGCCCGAATTCTCGCTTCGACGCTCAGATTAATAAAAAGCGACTTATTGGCGATACAAATCAATTTGTTGTTTAACGCCGCGCTGAGCGAGTCAATGAACGGAACGATAGAGTTGAATTTCGCTTCGCTATGTTTTTGTTCCGAACGCATGCCGACCGATATTTTGACGGTTTTATACCGAACTTCTTCGTCGGAATCGAGGTTGCACTTAGAACGGAGGTTGTTATCGCCTTTGAATTCCTGAAACGTATTTTCGGACCGATCCGAGGAGAAGTTTTTTCGCCAAAAATCTCCTTTTTCTGCTTCTTTTTTTCTTAATAATAATATATTTACTGCCGAAGATTAATAAAAAGGAACATCGATATTGTTAAAATAACAAAAACTACAATAAGAACATTAATTTGAAAATCATATAACACAAAACTTAATAGAAAGAACTCATGCAGTGTATAACAATTTTTTCCAACAAATGCAGTTTCAATCGTCTCTTAAAAACACTTATTTTGGGAGATGACTTAATGTATTGAAAAATTTGTACCCCGTATAGTAATAATTCCGCTGATGAAACGAAGTGCGATGGGCAAGCGGTTGTAACTAGTTCTTCTTACGTGTTACGTAGTCGTGACTTATCTGACCAGGCGGAAATATATTTAAACAACACGTAGCAAACAGTCAAAATTCGCAAATCCCTAAAAGCAAGCCTGCAAGATTCCTTAAAATTCCCAACGCGGTATTGTACGATTCTATCTTTTATCACCAACATTCGGATGTAGGCATCAATTAACTTCTTGTTTTTCGTCCAAACAGTTCGATTGAATCGTTTAGTTTTAAAAGGCGTCAAAAGTCAATCGTTCCAAATTGCATGATTTAAAAGCGATATCCTGATCTTGCACTTCGCACTACAAACTTGTCCAATTTTTCAGACTTAATTCTGAAATTCACTTTTCGGTGTAAATTCAATATTATCACACCCGTGTGTACGCTTTTTCAGGATTTCAGGTTCTTCATGACTGGTCTTTTCATCTTCTTGCAAAGCTCTTATATTATAGACTTACAGATTTGTTCTAAATGAAAATAAAACAAAAATTGTGTATTTCCCCGATTTGCAGAATTATTCTTGCGAAATCAAAAACTGCAAACTTTTCCAAAAAACATTTGCTAACATATTCCCGAAAACAATAAAGAACTTCAGAACTGTTACCTGTAAGCTGGGAAAAAGCGATCAGAACTCCCCAACGAACAAATTACGGTGCTAGCCTTAAAACATGATGGTTAAACAATTTTTTTGGGGTAATTTTGCAGAACTACTGAAACTTTTATGCAAGAACTCCAGAACTATACTTGTTTGTGCCAGAATTCTTAGAATTACAATTTCTTTTTTGAAAATTCGGGCGCCTACTTCAGAGGAGTAATATATCAGCTGAAAACCAACTTATCAAGACAAAAATTAATTGAGATCCATTACGCATTGACTTACTCAATAATTTTATGATATGGGGTGTTGCTGTGGAATGGGAGAGGGTCTTTGTGGCGCAAAAGCGTCTTATTCGCCTACATTTTCGTGGGGCAGGATATTCTTATCTCTCCTTGCATCATTATATATGAATGCGTCGGTTTTTGTTAAACAAAACCTAGAGAAATTTGGGGAAATATAAGCCATTACACTATTACTCAACAAAAATATCTATGACTTTTCGTCTCCGAGACACAAATTAACATTTTATAAAAAATCACCACTTTTAATTTGTATAAAATTATATAGTAAACTATGTGATATGTACAAGCTCTTCTGCTCTATTAATACCTGTTAAAAGAGGGATTAAGAAGTATCTAACATCACATGCGTTTTATAGCATAACTTAATGTTTAAATATGTAATTTTTTATGTATGAATGTTTTTATAGATTCATGATATTATTTTCAATCCTATTAAATATTCAATTAGAGATAAGATATATTATGTACCTTGTATGACGGCTCAACCCAAACTGTTTGGCTTCCTGCATATTATATATATATATAATCTTTTACCCTTTCAACCTTTCGGTGCAAGGGTGCTATTATTATTATTATTATTATTATTATTGTTATCTAACTCCAAAATCCGCCTTTTCGCTTATTAAAATTATTAAAATTAAATTTCTTTTACCTTAAACCTACTTCACAAGACCGACTAAAGTGGAAGTAACTACTTCTTGCGTATTCAAATAAAGGATCACTGGCGAATAAAATGAAACTTCTTTTAAAAAATTAGAAATTAATATTGTATTGTATTGTTTCACGAAATTGTATTCTAAAGTCCAAAAAGGTCTCTGCAGGATTCCTTAGTACTGAAGATGCCGTAAGGCGAAATGTACACTCACGTAAACTTTAAATGTCCTCCTCCTGAGCGCATTGTCACAATCTAAACGCCCGTCTCAAAACCGCGAAGTTGATCCGTACGAAGCAGTTCTTTAAAGGAATGTTATTATTTAATTTGTGTTATAAGCCTCCAAACTGGCAGTGTCCATAGAAGAGGTTAAACATTAAGTAAGTAAGTAAAAACTTAAGCGCAAAATTTAGCAATTTTAAATATAAACCGTACATATACAGCATAGTTTTTAAAGCATGAAATAGAACGCCAATAGGGTATACACATGATTTTGAAATAATTAACTTGAAAGATTTTAACGCGGCGTTAAAGACGGAAAGAAAGCCGGAAAACGTCGTGTGCGTAGAGACGGTAGGTGAACACGAAGCAGAGGATCGCCTTTTTAAGGCTTCTACACATATCTGTGTCTCGTGACGTAGACACCAAGAAAATGCAAGAAACTACGTACAAGAATATCGTATTTTGGGTGTTACCATTCGAGAACGTATTTGGTTCATATTATGTCTTCAGCTAATGATGTATTTCGCAGAACAACTTTTTGTTTTCTTTTTCTTTTTGTTAGATTTTATCACTTGTTAGAGCGAAGCTCTTTTAGGGAGGTTCTACGGCGAGAATTAACTGCGAAAAAGTGAGACGCTTGAAATCCTCAGATAGACACTTTTCTTTTATCCTAGTTCTTTCTCGCTCGTACACACCCGCGCGTTTGCTTCTCCCCTCTATCAGATGACGCTATTATTATTCGGACTCGATTTTATTTCAAATTCAACTTCAACTTATTTACCCTCGGTTTCGAAATGAAACACTTTTTCTTTATACATTGTTTATGCGATTATAGAATTTTACCTTTTATTCAAATTAGCATCAAATGCGTAGAGAGCTTCGCTCTTGTCGGGTGTCCCACGAGACCTCTGCTTTTTTATATAATCTACTCTTTTCAATTTTTTTATTGAATTTTCCAATAATTTTGTTTTTTCTAAATTACGTCCCATGGTCCTTCACAGTTATTTTCGTGTACGTGCATACTTTGTGTTACTATGATATGTTCTCTGTAATTAAATGTTTCTACCTGTTGGAAATAAATTATTATTATTATTATAGTAGAAGTACTGGCTGTACAACGTTAGGACTTAAACTTAAAGATGGAAAGCTTTTGGGGATTGCAGCCAAAGATGAGTAGAAATAAAAGTCTCTCTTTCGGTAAGTCTAAGCTTTCGAACTCATTTAATCCTTCCTCGGAGAGTTAACCATGAGAGCTTGTGGGCAACTGAACAGTATGGTGTCAAGATCACACCACATCGCAATATATTTAAAATTGAAATAAGTAAAAAGTTAATAAAGTTGAATAAAAACTTGTTCATTACACATACTACTCGGGAACCACAAAGTTAACTTCTGCGTGAATCGAAGTTTTGCACATGTTGACCACGTGAACGTCGATGAACATGTTTATTGCTTTTTATTCTATTGTATTTAATTACATGTAAATTTTACGGTACTTTAAATTTTAACTTATTTCAATTCTAAATATGTTTCGATGTGGTGTGATCTTGGCATCATTCTGTTCAGTTGCTGACACGCTGCTCCAATGAAGAATTAAATGGATTCGTAAGCGTAGAGCGACCAAAAGAGAGACTTTTATTTCTACCCACCCTTGGTTGCAATCCCCAATAGTTTTCCATCTTTAAATTTAAGTCCAATATTATCACAACACAACACAACATCGGATAAACATCGATCCCGATCTTACTAGCACGTTTTTTGCTTGACAAAATTTCTACATAATTACGGTTGAATTTAATCAGTATCACGTCAAATTTCGTTTGTGAATGCTATCCTCGTTGTTAGCCAAACATGTGCCACCGGATATAATACATAATTGTGTGATGAGCAATTTTACAGGTGTGATAGAATGTCAACAAGATTTTGATCAGGAGATTTAAGACGAGGCTGGAAATGCACTAATTGTAAGAGTGTGCAACGAACAGTATCTCGTAACTTGTAACTCTTGTAACTGCCACAATGCCGAATACATATGGTTTGAATAGCGATGCTATTGATAAGTCCATTATTTGATGAAATAATATAATATATAAGTACTTGTCAATAGGATGGTACTGAAACTGCATGTTTTCCACATTGTGGCAAGCTAATTCAGACTATAAAAACTTCGTTGACATTATGTGATAAATGCAGCTTTTCCGTGAGTATCTAGTAGACACTCTTCGGCTCAGGTCCAAAAATGTTGTTTATTTATGTATTCATGAAATTCGCTGAAAATGTACTTCATCACTAAACAGGAAGGATCACAGCCCATCACTTCGATTTGCAGGATCAGATTAATAAATTCATCACGCCTCAGTTCTTGAACTAATTCAATTTTATACGAGCGGAACATTTTACGGTTTCGAAACGGAAGTCTCTAACTTCTAAGTTTAAACGGAGGGTGATATATTATAAGAAGCCTGTTTCCAATTTCGTATAACGAACGACGCGATTGATCACCGGTTCGTTACACAATAAACTCAGGCAGTACAAGCATCTGCCCCTTCGTCAATTTTGTCATTATTACTTTTCTTTACAAATCCATCAATTCAGCTTCGTTTATTTTAGAAACATTACGGCGTACATCCAACACACAAATTCATCCCGACCGTACGTAACCTAGTTTCAACACCAGTTTACCTTCAACACATCTTCAAGCTCCATTAGGTTTTGAGTATTTAAATGACGTTCAGATATCTAGTCCAGTTCTTGCTTAAATTTAATTCTCCGTGTTACGCCTCTGTTACGTCGCACAAAACGCCGCTACAAAGTTGCGTTCGAGCAGAAACAAGACGCTGTCTTGGCAGCTTTAACGTGGATTTATTTAAAATAAAGAGCAACGATGCGGATGAGATCGAACGATAATAGCAATTATAATCCGATTCGTTAACGCGCCATCTCGAATAGTTTACGTAAATTCATGACGAATTGATAAGCTCCTCGTTTTTGGAGCGTCGCGTCGGTTAAAAGAACGATGAATTTTGTAAGAAACGACGAGAAGAACGGAAAGGATGAAAAATAGCAATCGAGATCGTTTATTGTTTACGCTTTACGCGTAAACTACGATTTATTTTCATCGAGAAGACATCCGAAAAAAACGAGAAAATCCACACACCGCGCGTCCAGCCGATGCTATTAAACCATTTAGAAAACCGCAGAACACGATCGCATTAAATCACCGCAAATCGTCTAAATACCCGTACGACGTATGTAAATCGTACGATGTATGCGGTGATTACCGGTAATTTTGCAAACCGACTACCGCGCTTCAATCGCTTTCAATGTTTCGCCGACGGATATCGTATTTTAGCGCGTACTGGACAATGCTCGTCCAGAGAACCAGCGTTAATTTTCGCAATTTACATAGGTTCGAGTCGGGAGGAAGCTCCCGCACGGAGGAAAACCGCGAATCCGGTTAATTTAGATTAGTGGCGGTATTGTTTTACCCTCGAATAATGTTGCGGCGTGCCCTACGTAAACGGTATTCATTAGCACGTATTTAATGCTGAGGATACAGAGATACAATGCGCTACGCGCGTGGCGTCCAAAAGTTTATGAGAGAATCTCCGTTTATTGTCCCAGAGCACTGTTTTTCTTTGTACGAGCCTCTTTGTACATGTACAAACGTTGTACGAGAGATTTTTAGTTTGTACAACATAATAATGGTAACTGAACTACCAAAAAAAAAATCTTTGTACGGAGCGAAAATCTTTGTACAAAAATATAACAGTGTCCCCGACACAAAAAGGGGCCAGACCTAAACGTTCAATAATAAAGAACGCAGAATAATTGGCATCCAAACAAAGTAACACGTATAAATTGAGCAACGGAATATATGTACTTAAGGAACTAACGCAATAATTAATGTTAACTAATTATTTAAATACTTAAAACGAAGAAACAACTCAGGCACAAAAAATATAAAAAAATAAATCCGCGAATCACTGATCAATTTATCTACAAAATAACTTTTAAATAATATGATACAACAAAATAAATAAAGAAAGAAAACTCTCTTTCGAGACTCCTCTGAAGTTGGTCCCCGTATTAAAAAAATCTAATCCTTAGAGTTTTGAGACAAATAAGTATAGTTCTGGAGTTCTTGCCTAAAATTTTCAAGAGTTCTGCAAAATTACCCCAATAAAAAACAACCATCATGTTTCGGGGCTAGCGCCGTTATTTATTCGTTGGGGAGTTTTGATCGTTTTTTTTTCCAGATTACAGGTAAGAGTTCTGGACTTCTTTCTTGTTTTCGGGAATGGTTCAGCAATTTTTTTCTTTGGAAAAGTTACAATGTTTGATTTCGCAAGAATAATTCTGAGTAGAGTTCTTCTTTACCAGCGTATTTAGATGGAACTGAAAAAATTTTACATAATTGTATTATACGAGGGATGTCTCAATTCTCATTAATGTTGCATTTGGACCGCCACGAACGAGACGCCAAACTCGCTCGAATCACTCGCTAATATTTACTTAAGCTAAGGTTACAATCGCACAACGGTGCCTGACAATCCGAACAACAATCTAATTAACAGAGAGGCACATACAAACACGCGCACACACACACAACCGTTGGAAACTTCGATAAGCGTTCCGGTCAATAATTTCAATCAAAGGAAGAAGGACTGCCGCCCATTGTATGCGTCCACTTTTATCGGGGTCCGCGCCGAGTCGCGACAACCTGCTCGTTACGCAATCCCATAAAAGAAGTAGCACTTAAGTGACATGTTCTACTTAATTCTATTAAATAGAGTTGCGCCACGGTATTGTCCGTCGACAATAAAAGCGTGCGCCTGCTATTCGGAAGGTTTTCGGTACGTTCGCGACGATGACAATGGAAGAAAAAGCTTCCTTGAACGAAAAACTTTCGCGATAATCGTAGTCGGGTTTTATTGTCGTTTTATAAGATGTAATAATAGAACTCGAAGGATTAGAGTGATTAGAATTGGGGCTACTACAGAAATTAAATCAGAAATTGTCCGGAAGCTTGTGGAAGAAGAAGAAGAATAAACATTCTCCTTTGTTCAGCGTCATCTCCGATTTCTGAATATCTAATATCCTGAAGAAATATATATACATATTACAGGTTTTCCTCATCACAGTAAAACACTTTCATTGAACATTAACTGTGATTAATCCTTTCCTCCTTAATACATTCACATTACCGTTACACATTTCTTCCATTCTTCTCCCACCTATATCTGTTCATTGTCCCTAAATAATGGCTCAAAAATTTAACCTGTAGAAAACAATTTCTACAATATATAAAAATAATATCTGCGGCCACAGTGTCTGGTAGGCATCTGCGAAAATGGCTCGCCCACAACGATTTCGCGTGCTGTTCATTGCCTCAGCGTTATCCAACAGATCTTACCTGTGAAGAAGAGCAAACAGCTTTACTGCTGAGGACACTTCTGTCCTTCTCCACCAGACTACAGCTTCAAAATCTAATCGTTGACAGTACTACTACTCCATCAGCCCTGATTTTAATTCCCAGGTCTTTCCAACTAATTTTCTGCATCGCCAGAACAACTGGCCCTGTTCATCACCATATGGTGTTTGCTCCTTTCCGTTTTGTGTCATACCTAAATACGTTATTTTATTCGTCAATTCTAGGTTCTGGCCAAACAGTCGTAGGCTGCCCAAAGTTTTATTTTGATCTGCAAAGCGGATATGATTTTTTTTTTTCTCTTAGTTCTTTCCCCTAATTGCCTTAATATAGAAAACGAATTTTGAGTGCTCCTTAATTCTTATCGAGACTTCTCCATAATTAACCCTAATTCCCTTTTTAACCTATTTTCGAAAAGTCTCGTATAGTACGAGAGGTCGACGAATCTCTTTTATCAAGTTACACTAATTTCCGATGCCAGGTTCTATCCAAAAGCTATACAATAACGGTACAACCAAAAAGCACCAAATTCTCAACAAATACACCGTAGCACTGGAGGAACGTTCAATCGATAATACCTCTCAAAATTTGATACATGAAGCCTGCGTAATTATCAAAGGGATACGGAGGGCTTGTAAAATATGAAAGGGTTTAAAATGTATGTGAGAATTGCGATTTTAATGGTCTCGCAAGAAAAGATGTAACCTGTATATAGAACCGATACCAAAAGTGACCTGGACTAAACCTAAACAACCGATAAAAGAAGACATAGTTTCTCGCAGAGCGAAATTCATATGAGTGTCTTTTGGTAGCTTTTGGGTGTAACAGACTTTCGATCATGATTTACAAAGATAATTAATATGTGCAGACCAATTTAAATTTTCATGAATAATTAATCCTAATGCTTTAATAGACAAGTCCAAATTGAAAGTGTCGTTATCTACACAAAACTTATCTATTTCGTATAAGTATTAACTGCTAACTGATTGGTGATAATCCAGGCGATAGTAAAGAGAACATTGCTGGTTTTTAGAAGTAATCAATTGCATTAAGTGAATAATTAATATATATCAGAGAAAGGATTGGACCCAAGATGGAACCTTGAGGTACCAAACCAAATCGCTTTAGATTTATTTTGAGATGTTTTAATGAAATGTTCATTTAATACGTATTGACTATCATATAGAAAGTTGTAGTATTTTTTCTCATATCTTTAAATGTATAGTAGATAAAAGGTGACACTATACAGGGCTTCTTTTAAGGCAAATATGGAAAATGTTTAAAATGCATCTGGATTAAACATAAAACCTTTTAATTTTATTAAAATTCCCGATCGCAACTTTCATTACAATTGTGCTCATAACGAGATATACAAGTGGCGTTAATGTCTGTTCTTTTCTTCTGCAGTGCGACGCGATCCTGCTACTGAATATCGCCCACAAAGAATATGGACTGGAAATAATTCTTTAAAGTGATGTCCGCGATGGACGATACATAACGCGAAATTCCGGAAAGGATGTAGTTAAATCTGCGTACCGTTCGATACCTGGATTTGCCCTAAAAACCGCACTATCATCGTTCGGACGAGCCTTTTTCGAGATTCCATCGGCATGTCGTCATCGCGACTTTGCATCGCGAAATACCATTAAGTTTACCTATAGAGGAAGCGACACGACGATCTCGTCTGATCCGATAGTTTCGCCAATCGCGTACTCGTCGATCGTTTCGAAGAACTTCGAACCGCCACGAGAAGGATATGTTAGCGTTTCACGCCGGCCGAAAAGGGTCAATGGGTGAGTAAAATTGCCGATGTTAGCATCTATTGTTATTGCGGCGATGTTAATTACCCGCAGTAGGTCAAATTTTACCTCGTTTCGCGCGGCCGGCAATCACATTCACTTGGCGAGAGATGCAGTTGGTATCAGGTTTATTGTGTTCTTCGGTTCGGCGCAAAAGTGATTGTTCGCGCCGAACGCGACGATTAAATGGTTATTTGTTGGACGTTGTGGGCGCGTTTTGTTTATTTATTGCCGATTGTTCGCGAGAGCTTAGACTTAGACGTGGATGGTTTTGGGAACGAAGTCGTTTGGAGACGAAGAAGGAAGTTGTAAAAACTAGGAACAAACAATTTTTCTTAGAACAAATTATTTTATTGCTTTTCAAAATATTCGCCTTTTAAGATTTCTACACATTTGCACGCGTTCGAACCAATTCTCCAAACATTTTTTTCCACTTCGAAGGTGGTTTTGGACGAATTTGCACAGCTTCTTGAAGTGCTGAAAATCGTTGCCCCCGTATTTTTTATTTGATCTGGCACACATGTTCACAAAGTGCAATGAAATTAAGTTATCATTACAAGAAAAGCGTGTTACCATTATTAACATAAGAGATAAAACTCCATCTTTTGAGAGAAAATTACAATTTTAGATTTTTTCAGTTCAAAAGAATAATCATGAAAATCGCTGTTCGCGCAGTTTTCTTTGGCATTCACGAACAGAAAGAAATCGTTAGGCTACGCGCACTCGCATCGATTTGGATCGTACGGAAAATATCGTCCGACCAAATTCTTTGAGTGGAACAAAGAAGAAGCATATGCTCTAAGCATAGCCTAAGGCAATGAATCAGGCGAATACACGGACAATGGAACATTAATTTGATGCTCCTCTCCTCGAAACGTGCCTTGCGAGAGCTGCCATTGTCATGATGCACAAAGATGGGACATTTTTCGTTCTTTTCCCTGATTTCGTCGATGACGTCTGACAAACAAAATTGTTGTTTGCCACTTAGAATTAATTGTTCTTCCGCCCCCTAGCAGCAGTGGTCTTCAAACTTTGTCGACTCACGGAACTCCCAGAACTAACATAAGGTTTTTTGGGGAACCCTATCCCATCCTTGGAAAAATATATCTTAAAATAATATTTAAAGTAAATCAATATGTTATAAGAAAGTACTTTATGTAAAAACAATGAACAAAAAATATTGTAATTTTTGTTAAAAAATTTTAACATAAAATTAATGTAATTTACACATTAGTACCATTAACTCACGCTACAGATTTCATCTGCTTCCATTTCTTTACACTAACTGTCGAAATTTACCTTTATTGATATTAGCTGCAGTTGCATTCCAGATTCTGTATTTAAGTTGTTTCTATATTTTGTTTTTGTTGCCACGTACGGTGAGGAAGATTTTTCGCTCAAACACGTCACTTCAAATGGCATTAAAATGTTTATAGTTGTGTGATAAACTTCCGGGTACTCTATGAATCTGCAAAAAACATTTAAACGAGTGCTACTGCTTAAATCGAGATTTTAACGTCGAATTCTCTTGATATGTTGATAAGTTGTTCTCGTTCCTTCATTGGCAAGCTTTCTGATTTTATCGTAGTACTCGAACAGGTTCTTTTTGTATCATATTCAGTTATACTTTGTTTCCCCTTCTGGGAAATATTCTCTTATACGATAGTTTTTATAATTATTATATAATTCGTCTCATTCAACTCATTTTTAATTAAGAAATTGTTTAGTGTTACAAAGCATTGCTCAGTCATTCCCTTTAGCATATGTTCTGACCACATATTAAGTTGTAAAATCAATGCATTAACTTTTCTTTAATTTTTATAATATGCACGTTCTGTTCTCGAAGAGGAATATGTTGAACTTCATTTAGAATGGCAAACATGTCTGCAAGAAAAGACAAACATTTCAACCATATTTCATTACATAATTTTGGAATTTAGTCATGACTTCATTTCGTTTAAAAAGTCTTTACTTCATCTTCTAACTGAAAAAATCGGTTCAAGACTTTTTCTCTCGCCAACCGTCGGAGTTCTAAATGTAAAGGCGGGGTTCCGTTGTCGCTGGATAATTCTTCGATATATAAATTACCTTTACCGCACATTTCGGAAATAATTCCAGATACGTATTTCGACAACTAAGTTGCCATCCTCAGTAGGAAACTGGGGGCATTCTGTATTACCAGCGATATCCAGCTAATGCCCAAAACGAACACTGTACAACACTAAAGCAAGCAGAATGAACAGCACGCAATGAACGTCCGCGCGAAACACACCAAATCATTATTGACACGTGTTTGAAATAATCTCGAATTTAATTATCTGGATTTTATAAAATTTATCATTTTTACAACAGTATTTAAAATGTTTTTTAACGCATTCGGTATTAGTTTTACCATCAGCGCGTAGCGATGAAGACAGCAATGAGGGTGTTTAATCTGTGGGGCAATTGAATTTATTCGTGACATTGCTTCTTTGTTGGAAGCCATCTGTACAAATAGACGAAGAATAATTCCAACGTAGTTCGTGTTGTTTCATACAATTGTTAATAAGTAGCCCACTCACGAATCTTCTGATTAATTTTCAAATATTACTAAACATATCTTTATATTTATTCAGTTAATAAACATTAGTCAGCTAGTGTGTGTTTTCTTTTCTTGATTTTTTATTTTGAGCTTCGTTCAAAATATGCGGAATCCATCGGGAACAGATTTTTTCCATATCCAAATGCTCATGCAAAATTGTATGTATTGCTGTCTTCGATACGCCTAAAAATCTTACTTTTAGTTACACGTTGATTTTCTTCATTTATGTTGTTAACAGCGTGGATGTTTTCTTGGAACGACTACCGAGTTTGGTCGACCTCCAGGCGATTCATCACTGACGTACGCACGACAATGACGAAATTCTTCAAACCAATTGTAAGCTGTCTTTTCTGATGGTGTTTCATCCCCAAAAAGTTGACCGAAGCCATTCTATGAATCGTTGTTGAGTTAGGCCTTCATTTTAATTGTTAAATTTTTTTTTTTGTAGCGAGTACCTTATCGTAAAATTTCCATTTTTCACGAAATTTGCTTTTTAAACGTTCACTGTAAATAAACTACTCAGTCAATTTCTGCTTTCACAATAACACATGTTAAATTTTATGAAAATGGTAATAACACATACGAGGGATAGATTGATAAGTTTCCGAAATCGCTGCTACTTTATGTCGTTCTGTTGGCAACTCATTCATATCAATTTACTGCAAATATTAAATCGATCTGTCAAATAGTCTGGTTTTGACAAGCATTTAAGTGAAGAATCTTTTTGTGTATCTAATTATGGAAAAAACGAAGTCCGAGCGCTCTATTTGGAAGGGACGACCGCAATGGTTAGATACCGTACTTCAGGATTCATTACCTTCATTTTTCACTGTAAGTTTTTGGGTTTTTCAAGCGTGGTCGCATACGTACCATGAACCAGAAATTGTAGAAAAAGTCCATGGCATGGTATTGGCAGATCGAATAAAAGTGCGAGTACTTCGTATTTTACATAATGAATTGGATTTAAAAAGTTTTCTGCTGCTGATGGGTGCCGCATTTGCTCAACAATTCGGAGCAAATGTTCATTCGAATTCGAACCTCAGCCTATTGTTTGGAAGATTGTTTACGAGGAATCCGACGGATTTCAAGTTACCACGGATGAGATCTGGATACATCACTGTACACCAGAAACAAAAATGCAGTCTGAACAGTGCATTGCACGCGGTGAATTGCTTCTGAAGAAGGCAACGACCGGTCACTCGCCTAGAGAGTTGATGACATCGGTTTTTTGGGACGCAAAATAATTTTACTAATTGCTTATCTTGAAAATGCTCATTCAAATGCAATTCTTCAGCAAAAATTGATAGGATTGAAGTTCGAAATCTGATCTTTGTCTGATTTTTGTCCGTCAAACTCCCACTTGTTCCCGGAAACTCAAAAAATTTCTGGGTGGAAAGAGATTTTGGTCAAATACACGAACTGATAGAGGCTGTAAACGGTAATGTCCTGGAAGAACTTACTTCCGGGAGGGAATCGAGAAGCAAGAGAAGCGTTGGACCAAGTGTGTCGAGTTTCGAGGGGATTATATTGAAAAATAAAATATAACTTGAATTCGCCTTATTTTGTTTTCATTGTCATTCCGGAAACTTTTCAATCCCAATAGTGCCACTTAGTTAGTGGTCGTTTGTAGAAACATAAATGGTGGCCCTTCGTATGGTATTCCACATTCTTCCAAAAAATTTCGAGGATTTTTGTAGGACGATGGATTAGTTCGTGTTCGATATTTTTCATTCAAGATGTCATATTGAATTCTGTGAAGTGATGATCACGAGGTGACGAATTAAAGGAGGAAATTTAATATTGAATACGTGACTCTAAGTAACTGTGAACGAGCACCGCAGCTGTTTCATTCGTTTCATATTTTATGCTGATTATCGACATGAACCGCTACGTTACCGTCAATATTCTACCAAGGGGGAGGAAAGGATAAAAATCCGACTCGTCAAGAAACGCGGAGAAAGCTCACCGCCTAACGCTAGAAAAGGTGTTCCCCACGCGACGTTTTACATTTTTCCGTATATATGATTATACGTAACCATTGTTCGTCCGGTCTGCTTACTATCATATGCATTATAAATTTACATTCAATTGAATCGAATAATCATAATATTGTTGTTAGATTAGATCGAGATTATTCATCGAATAATTGAATTTTCATTGTATGCACTAACAAGAATGCCGTTTCGTACCCACATACGCGTCGCAGTTAACGTTATATGGAAATTATATATGTAGTTCGTGGGTCGATGTGCAGTTTGAGATGTATTTAGTCAAATATAAGTTGGAGCATCATGAAAATGCCAACTCTTACACGGCACGTCAAACAAATTATTATTTCGGGGAGAAAAACATCGAATTAATGTCTAATTACCCGCGTATTCCCCCGATTTATCACCTAACGATTCCCTTCTGTTCCTTCCCCCTTTTGTTCAAACAAAAAAACGTGAACAGCGATTTTCAGCACTTCGAAAAGATGTCGAAGCCTCCCGAAAACTATGTATTTGAGATACCAACTTCAGAGTGAAGAAAATGTTTCGAGAATTGCTTTGAACGTCTGCGAAAGTGGCGAATATTTCAAAAAAGGCAATAAAGCAGTCTGTTCCAGAAACATTTCTTTATTTTCTTGTTTTCGTAACAAATGCAAAGGAGCCCGTCGTGGATCGTGGTTTGTTCGGATGCTTAAAATTTGAAAACGATTGGATACAAATTGGATACTTCCTTCTGCGGGTTTGTTCGTAATTGCTACGCGAAGGTTTAGGAAAAAGGAAAAGTCGAAAAAATTTTTGGGCAAATCGAAGTTTGTCGGGTCACCTGGTCGTATATAATTTCTAATCTAAAGAAAGCAACGTTCGCGCAGTATTTTAAAGCTGAATTTCCTGTGTAACGAACTGATACAGACGATTCGTACATTGAACTCTTCAATCGCTAATTGGAACCCCAACACTTAATGTCAAAGAGGCGTTTATTACCTTATTGATCGTGGCTAATCGTTGAGCAAACACGCACATTAATATTAAACTCTCTCTCTACGAGAAGTAATAGAATTTGAATGCAATTGGAGGATATCTACACCTGGAGTTGTTAAGAGATCGGCAGTAAACATCGGGGGAAGTGTCGGTCCCGTGTGAAGCACTTAACCTAACGACGACGTTTATGCCGATTTAAGAACAAAACCAATTTCTTCTTTCCGTTGAGCAAATAAGCATAGATCTGGAGAAAGTCGAATTAGTTGATGTTTACACGTCCATGTAATTAGCGTATTTACTACCGTCGGTATTTTTGTTTTAGTAATTGATTTATGTAGGTTTATTTAAATCTTCGGGTATGGAAAGTGGGTCGAGCCCGCTGGGAGTACTCAAATCTATTTTTACCTTTTGGTTACAGTCTTAAAATCTACGTTTAATTAAGAGAGCACGCTCGGTAAATCAATTAGCATGCAGAAAATTACGAAAATTTGCAGAAATGTCAAAACCTCTCCGAAAATTATACAGTTAAATTTTTGTAATCTTTGGTTGACTTTGAAAGAAGATATTAATCGTTTCATTTCGAAGAACTCAACGGGGGTCTTATGGGAATCTGTGATTTTGACGTACTTTATCATCTATCACATTGGAATTAACAAACAGGTACAGAGATATGAACAAATATCCTATGAACACTTTTCTTTTTCCTAAACATGTAAAACTTCCTTGTGTTAGGAGAAATAACTAAAAAGAAGACAAGATTTTACTGCAAAGTTTCTGCTGGAGTTTACCCAAAATTTAGTTACTTGCTTCGTATCCCAAAGACTAATTTTCTACTCCTTCTTTATTTTAGGAAGCAGATAATCAGATATTTCTCGAGTAAAATACGTATCCGATACTTTCCTTGACGATTCTTGTTCTGTCGACATTTTTGTTTAATCGATTCACGGATCTTAAAACTTAAAACTTTGGCAGGAAAACTGGTGCATGTTATACTTTCTTTACAAGAATACAAATATTAAAGCTAAAAGTTGCCAATGCGCATTTGAGGAGAGATAGTGTAGTATAGTAATACTCGATTGGTTAATTATCATTAGAAAATTTAGCATTTATTACAATTCAATATATAAAAATTCACAGCAGATGTTGGGATTATGGACGTTTATGTTTAAATGACATTCGGCTTATTTTTGAGTTCTATTTATACTATTTCGATACCATGCACGCCACCTGTTAAGCATTTTATTACTCTACGGGTGTTAGCTTCTTATTTTAACTCCAGCCAGAGACGTTTAATGGGACAAAGAAATGTAACTAGAAATAAGATTATTAATTATTATAAAAAGCATCGATTAAAAGATAGAAAAGCATTGTAAACATTCAGACACATACATTCAACACTTTCACGTCACAAGAATTCCTAATAACCACTGGATATAAATAACCAAGGATATATGGACATTAACAATACAGGTTTCTATAACAACGTTATGCCTTGGATGAACCGAAGTCATGGTGAATTAAAGTTTTCGTTGTCTGGATAACGGAGAAATAAGGTAGTGTAGTCCTGGTTTCCGGAAAAAAAGTTTGTTTGGCCAATGACGATGAAAATTGACGGGATAGATAAGTCAACAAAAAAGTTTAAAATATATTTTGGACCAAAAGGGTTTTAAAGGAACTACCAGTGAATAAAAGAACCTCACCATACCGGAGAAGAAAGATTTAAAAAGGGAAGAATCCGTAGAAAATTGAACCACACCGAAAAAGGAAGTTAAGGGAGGGAAGAATCCATAGAAAATAGAGCTGCATCGAGGAAGGAATTCAAGAGAGGAGACATAGGAAGTTTCATCATCGAATAAAAGAAATTTCATTCCCACACACACAACACTAGGTAATTATCTTTATTTTATGTTAAATATTTCTCAAAATTTATAAATATAATTTGTTATAATTTATGCTTTTTATATCATTAATTAAGAGCTAGGCCGGTGCAATTTTGTTTAAGAAATTAACTAAATTCTCGGGAGAATAGGTTGGAAACGCCAACAAAAATGTTGAAATATTGGTTCATTTTAGTCAAGTCGAGTAAGAGGTTGGTTACACTGCGTGACTTTTAGGAAATACATTCAAATAATAACAAGTTGGCAATGTCCACGGACTTTGAAAGAATCCTTTACAAGTTACTGGTCAAGAATTTCTGGTGGGTGTCCATCAATCTTAAACGAAATCGTTTCGAAACGTTCTATTCAATTTCGAATTGTGTCATCGCTCGATGGACTCGGAAGCGACGACGATGACGACGACGACGTCTTCTCTCGTTTCGGTTACACTTTTCCGACTTAAAACAATGACAAATTGTCGTAACGGTGAGGTTGCGTGAGCGCTTAAATCGCCGGGAGAGTGGTTACCGCGGACGCGGACCGTGCGCGCAATTTTGCTTTTCGTTTAGATTCTATTTCGCGTTGTTGTTGTTTTTTTTTTTTGTGCAGCATTGGGTACGCGTACGTAGGTGCACGAGTTTTACTTTCTCTAACGCGGAGACGAAGTAAAAGTGAGAACGTTTAATACGTAATTTGATTCGTAATTCGTTCGAAGGTGCGTGGGTGGGACTCGAAGGAAACGCGGATCGGGATGGGATGGATGCGGAATTAGAGGCTTGAGGGTTGACGTAGCAACTTATCATCGGTAAAACTTTTTGCCGAAATCTTAAATTGGTTTCGGAATTGATAGTTGCTTGAATTTCGCTCATATACCATACCTGCATCCATAATTATTTTTACTAATTCATTCTGCCCCCTAAGGTTACCAAATTACATGAACTCGATTTCGTTTATTTTTAAAATTGCTAATTCCTTAAGATTGTAAGGTACTTATCTTGAATCTAGTCTAAAATTAAAAAATAACTTTTTATTAGTTGGAAAGTTAATCCTAGAATCATCTAAATTACCATAAGTATGAATGATAGAGATTTATTTTTATTTTAGCTACTGAGATCTAGTACGTCTCATTGCTTGCAAGGTGATGACATTGGTTTTGTTGGAAGAAAGTGTTTACTTGTCAATTTTTTTCCTTGGTACTGATTATGAATCGGATCATATCAGCGAAGCGTCCGAAGTTCAAAGTGATACGGACGTGGAAGGCATAAAAACGGACCTTGACCCATCTTCGGATGGTGTATTACCGATACCTCAAGCATTTTCCCTCGGAAAAGATGGAAAAATGAAAATGCAAATGGTACGCATTTACCTGAGTGTTCAAAAGTTCAGGTCGGGATAAAAAAATCACACTTAGAGTGCTTTAAGACCTTTACCACTAAAGAAATTGTTGATTTGATATTGAAATATACAAACCAAAACATTTCTTCGAGGATTGAAAACTCTACGTACGATATGTGAAATCTAACAATCCGGAATTGAAAGCTAAGATATTTTTGGCAAAATCTCATCGATTTATGAAGTAATGACGGCATAGCATACGAAATATTTAGAAACATATGACCAGACAAAGATTTACATTATCTGATAAACAGTTTCAGATTTAACGATGGCTTAACTCGCGTAGACAGAGCGACTATCGATCACTTGGCAGCAATAAGAGATATATGTGAGATATTTGTCAAAAAATGTCAAGATGCCTACATACCGGTTGAATGCTTGACCATCGACGAAGAACTCGTGGCATTTTAAGGATGATGTGGTTCACCTTCAAAGTCGGCCAAATATGGGTTGAAAGTCTACGCCATGGAAAACATTTTACACAATGAACTTACAAATTTAGTGTGGTAAACAGTCAGATCACGGCTCCCATACAACGAGTAATAAGCCGTTTGATGTTGTTGGTCCTTTGGTGAAATGCGTGTCTGGATATAGACAAAACGTAACAATGGATAATTTTTATGGGAACTGGGAAACTGCAGAATACTTGCTCAAGAACCACCAACTGACTGCTGTTGGTATATTAAGATCAAACAAGACGTGCCATCCATCTCAGTTCAAGGCCATACGTGAAGAGAAATCATTTGTGTTTGGATTTTAAAGAGATGTGATCATTGTATTGTACATAGTCAAGCTACGAAAATGTGTACATATCATGTCCACTTTAGACCGTAATGATCCGGTGGGTCCATAAAGTGGACACCAAAGAAACCTCGATTCTAACGTTTTACAACGCGACAGAGAGCGGGTTCGATGTTGTCGATAGACCTGCAAGAACATACGATGTCTCCCGTAAATATAGACGCTATGTATATGTTTAATAACGGTATCGAGAAGAATAGAGAATAGAAAGAATTTCATATTTTAATGCTCGAATACCATATCAGGAAAAGCAAAGACAATCCACGTATTTCGCGAGACATAAGAAGACGTGTGCATGAAATTTTGGACGAAAGCATCCCAGGGCCACCAGAAGAAGTCCTCAGAGATGTTCAATTTGTCCAAGAAACGGAGATAGAAAAACTCTGAACGGTTGCATCAAATGTAAAATGTCGCGATTTGCAAGGGAGCACGCAAATTTTATATGTCAAAATTGCACCGATTCAGATAACTAATGACCTAATTAAGATAGGCATAAAAGTTTTCTTTTTTATTTTCCGATAAAGCCAAATATGTATGCTTTATAGCAATATGTGAAAATAATACGTTCCTATATGAAAAAGTATGTAATTTTATTTTTTTGTTACTGCATGGTAAACTGTTGATTATCAGGAGAATTTATGTAATATTTTAGTTTTGCTATAAAACACGTTTAATTTTTCTATATTTTATTCCTAAATATAACACTACGTTCAACGGAAAAAAGTGGATTCAAGCGTATTCTGTATATTGCTTGTACGACACATTCAATGCCTTATGGGGTTAATTTTGCCCCGTGGTGCACAGGTAAAGAGCTGTTTTTCATCGTGTATGTCAAAGGTTAAACCGGAAAACAGTTAGTTATATTCTTACAGCTTTCTTTACTTTGGATCAGTCAGCAAATTAATGCTGTTACTAATTGTGAGTGCAAGTTCCGTTCTACGCTTGCAGCTATACATACAGTAAGTGCTTCTTTCCTGGATAAATCAACGTTTGAGCACATTGCATTAATATAATTTATTTTTATTTTTATGAACATCATCAAACGTCCAAAACTGTTTTTAGTCTTTTTTATCCTCAATTTTGTTTTGTTCGTTTTTGGATACACAAATTCTAATTTACTTTCTTTGTTTTGAATATATCTGTTATTTGTCTTTTTTCCCGTTTTATTCTCAATTCAGCTTATTTTTTTAACTAGTCACACATATGCATTGTAATGCAACAATAAAACATTTTTGGCTTGTTAATTGTGTCTGCTACTATTGCTTGTTCTAAAACAATTTTGTACCGTGTTTTCCCTCATGAAAAAGCGATGATAAGTATGATGAAGTTGTGCTGTCGCGGACACAAACAACTTTCCATGTTTCAAAAACACATGTAACTCATTTCGGCACAATAAATCAGACGGAATGCGAATTTCGCCCGTCGAACTCCGTAACCGTTTTTTTTTCTTTGAATTTGTATCGGACATTCTCCGTCTTCCCCGAAGCCTCGCCGGTTATAAAGCGAACGTCGAATTCCGATTTCACTCCACCGAATTTCGCTTCCAACAATCGCGCTGCTGTCATTTAAGACTAATAGTTCTTGTTCGTTTACGTACCATATCTCCATAGGCGATATACGCACCGATGACTAATTGTGCAATACGTTTCTATCTTGTCGGAAGAGATATCGACAGCTAATGGCGTGTTATAGGAGTACATAGTAGATAGATGTCCGTACGTCGTATGTACAGTTACTCTCGTAACTTTTCGAACAAAATTCAAACGACGGAGGGACTACATTCCATCATATTTTAGCCCAATGACACCATTATAATATGTTGGAAGGGAATAGTCGAATGCAAAGCGTAGCAAAGAGTCGTGCGGCACTTGCGAAAGCCAAATTTTGGTTTGCATGCAATGGTCCCAAGCTAAATGCAGAGAAGACAACTTCTGCAATTTTCTCACTAAACGACGTAAAAGATTTCGTTAATCTCGAGTTTGTCAGGTTTGTCGATGTTATTCTGGAGTCTCTTCTTTCATGGAATCATCACGCTTCTTCAAAAAGAAGAAAACTATGCCAGATTTGCTGCAGCGAAACATAACACCCGCAATTGTTACTCTCCACTCAAATGCAGAACATCCCCTCTCCCGGGATAGCGCCTTATGGTCCCAGCACGATGGTGCATTGCCACATTATTCTCTTACTGTTCGTAATTATCTTAGTACCATTTCCCCAAACAGACGGATTGGTAGGCGAAGAGCTATTGAATAGCCAGCAAGATCTCCCGATTTAACTCCACTCGATTTCTTTCTTTCTCTGTCAACACGTAAATGGTATGCAGTTTGAACATTGAATTTGAATAATTCTAAATGAGATTGTAACTTTTGATCTCTTACTTAAACTTTAACTGTTAAATTGAACAATACACGAAATATTTGTTTCTCAAAAATCTTTTCTCAGAAATCATCGTTCTGCATTCAGGGAAACGTTCATTGTCAAACGGCTCTATCAAAAATTGGAGTTACCATTTAAAAGAAACGGAAGTGACGTCATATTTGCAACAATAATGACGTCATAAGATACGTATTTTTGAAAAAAAAAAAGAAAATGGGCATTTAAAAATTGAAGTCGACGTGTCCAATCGTATTTTTTTTACTATTTACAGATTTTGTTGATTTTGTGCCAACCTATACCGTTCACACCGTATTTGCATGTATAAAACGTAACGATAATGATGAATACACGGATCGCACATGGTTCAAGCCCGAAGTTTTACTAAACGTGGAAACCTGAGGGATGATAAAGGATAATCGTTAACCATAGACAATGCATTATGGAATAAAACTGTCGCGTTCCACAAAGATTTCTTTTACTATCCCAAGAAGATCCATAATTGCGTACTTGTCAAAACCAATAATTTGATGCGATCTAATACAAATTTTTTTAGGTTTGATAGGCGTTTCCTGAACGAACCATCGCTCGCGCCGGTTTTTCGTTCGTTAATTTAATCGGATTCAGTCCAAATACTCACGGCAACAACTGTATCTTCCGAATCATACGAAAACACGGTCGCCGTCATTTCTACTTACTTCTATTAATGTCCAAACTGTACGTACTACCGCAATTAATTTCATTCAACGTGGACATCGTGATTGATACCCACGCGACGGACGGCGCGGATCGTGCGTTAGAAAGCAATCGCTCGGGACTTTCGGGGCACGACCCGGCGAGACCCCGGATTCCTCCGGATAGATTTAGTAATTATCGGTCCGATTTTAATTACGGTACGAGCGAGAATGTGCCCCGCAAAAGCGCCGATTCATGCCCGATCTTTCTCGCAGATTAAGCTATTCACGTTAACAGGTTTTTGAAATATGTAGATACGTACGTGTTAGATGTAGCTATATGTATGTGTGTATGTATAAGTTATTACCGGGTCTAAATACTTAGCTATGCGCATACATCGATCGGTAAATTTTATTGCGGCCGTTTGTGTAAAGTAATAAAAGTCGTGTCGACAATTTAACACAAGATCGAGTTCGAATAGCGTTTATAGCTAAAATAATTTCTACCGGTAGCTGTTTAATACGTTAACGGCTGCAGGTGAATATCGAGATTTAGAGCAAGAAAGAAATGAAGGATGACGATACACAACGTTACCACTAAATTATATCGAGACACGTGCTTCTTCATTCATTCAAATAAATATGATGATGATAAAATTACTGGAAAAATTCATTGAAACAAATAAAAAATCTGAAAACAAAAATATAAGCAAAATTGCAAGTGAATTTATGAAAAAAAAAAAAAAATTACCAGTACAAACTCAGATGCAAATCAATCGATAGGTGGGTCTGATAATGAGAAAGATTTGATTTGAATCAAGATGAACAAAAAATTGAAATCTTAAAATTCTTTATGGACAAGGCATGTATAGATTGGTATAGGCTGCATGGTATTAAAAAGCTAACAGTACAATCAGAATGGGAAAAAATGGAGACAAAACTTCTGTGAAACATTGGCAAACTTTTTAGCTGACACGATTGACAGGAATACACTCAATGAGACGGAAGATCTTTACTATTAAATAGGCAAATTCGAACATGCGGTTTATAAGGAAAATAATAACGAAGTGAGAAGAAACAAAGGTTATAATGCAAAGGAAAACACCCCTTGCAAAGTTTGCAAAGAAAAAGGGAAGCTGAATGCTGATTCAAAAGCCAAGGAGATAAGATAAAAACCATGACAGAGAAAGGACACTTTTAGCGGACATGTTTGCAGTTCGAATTAAAGACGTTGCCAGCCATTTTGCAAAGGATATTGAATAACATAATAAGAAATCATGGACTAACAGATGTTATACTTAGAAAGTTTGGCAATCAAGGAAGCAGTGGAATACTGGCGTCACTGGCTCACGGGTGGAACGTTTAAGGTGTTTTGCGACCATAAACCATTGGAAAATATGAACGGGAAATCAAGAACAGACAAAGAAGGAGGCGATCTGACCTACTACTACTCACAGTATGATTGCGAGATAAAATACAATCCTAGTAAATACAATGTTGAAGGTGACTGCCTAAGTAGAAACCCAGTATTGGAGACATGCGAGAATAAACAAGAAACTTTAAAAGTAGTAAATGTTTAGTGGAAGTTTAGAAGATATTATTTAAAGATCAAGATAATAACGAAGATTTAAGAAACAAAACTAATCAAATAATCAAAATAGACAACCTATACTATAAAGAAGCAAAAAGATATCAGAAAAATTCAGTAAAAAACTTATAGCAGGTCGATAAAAGGGAAGCAAAATCAACTTTATGGAACCACATTATACCGCAAAAGACATGACAAAACACAAAAAACATATGTGAATGTTTTGATTTGTTTAGGAAACAAATCAAGAAAAAATAATACGATCTCAACTTGGTCCTGCAGAGAAATTGATCGAGATAATGTCAATTGACACAATAGAAGCTTTTGGCGGTTCGAGATCAACGAAAAAATATTTACACCTCTTGGTCGATCATTTCACAAGATTCGCGTACATTTTATCGTCAAAAACACAAACAGCAAATGATTTCATAAAGTTAACAAACAACGTGGCAAAAGATGATATTTTTGGTAAAAATTTAACGGACCAAATGAAGAAATATTTGCTAAAAATAGCGATTTTTGGTGCAATATGTAAACCAGATGCCGAAATAATTTGAGTGTGGCGGTACACCATACAATGTACCGGTTGAATGTGGCGGTACCGGTACACTGTATGGTGTACCGCCACACTCAAATTATTTCGGCATCTAGTTTGCTTATTGCACCAAAAATCGCTATTTTTAGCAAAGATTTCTTAATTTCTTCTAATACATACACTGAGAGCAGAGGCAAGAAAGGACGACATGATGTCAACGAAGAAATTGAATTGCTTTTTGTCAGCAACCTAGAAAAGTTACATTTTGTTTTAATGTGCGAGTTAGAAGAAATACTGGATGGAACACGAGGCATTGTATCACGTGTCGTGTGCCAAAATAAAATAATCACGTCTAGCGATAAAACGAATCACCTCTGGCCCTAGTTGCATAAACATATATTTTCATTAATCTTCAACGATTATAAGGATTTGTGCTTCCTAATATTCGAATATCTTCTACAAAATTCGATTTAAATGAAACGTTGTCAGCAATTATCATAATATTTAATTTGATTACACATTAGGCGCGATGTAATCGTTTGTATCGATGTGTATATTTGTCTATTATCTCTCTAACTATAACAACGCCTAATATCTCGCGCTGAATTACGAATTGGGATTCAGATATTTCGTGGTGCCTCAAAACGTATAAAAAAGTTATCTAAATTACAGATATTTGTTTTTTTTTGGTTAACCAGAATCACTTGAGAGAGAAAAAAACAACAACCGAGCTAATCCAGCATGGCTTATCAGCTTCAGGAGTGCAAAGGAAATCGCAGTGTCAGCATGAATTTACTATGATCTCATACGAGTGCGTTGCAAAATATAAAAACGTTATAAATAGGCGATCCTACGATTTTTATTTATTACGAACCAAGCGCGTCAAACGAAATCTTCCGGTTATTTGCAATTAACTCGAAAGTTTTATTTAGACGACCGTTACATAATCCTAATAGTTTTGGTGAAGTCGTGATTTGAACCGACCAATACCAGTAAGCAACAGGATGTTGGCAATTGAAATTATCGCTGGAATCGCGGCCTTAACATTCTTAGCACTATTGTACGTGAAATGGACACAGACGTACTGGTCGCGGAGGAACGTCCCTACCATCAAAACCCGCTCCATTTTGGGCAATGCCGCAAGTCCCTTTCATGCCAAGGAGGGAATAGCAATTACCACGAAGAACTGTTACGACGAATTTAGGCGACGTAAAGAAGAACATGGAGGTATCTATTTGTTTACGCAAGTCGTCTATATGCCCGTGGATATCGATCTGGTCAAAACCATCTTAACCAAAGATTTCCCCCACTTTATGTACCACGGGTTTTGTATAGATGAAAAGAACGATCCTTTGGCCGCCCATCTCTTCAATTTAGACGGGGATAAATGGAGAGACATGCGCGTTAAGTTAACGCCGACTTTTACTTCGGGTAAAATGAAGATGATGTTTCAGACATTGTTGGATTGCGGCGTTCCGATGATTGACCACATCGACAATCTGCGCAAAAAAGGAGAAGATTTAGATATTAAAGAAATTTTAGCGTGTTATACCACCGATATAATCGGCTCTTGCGCCTTCGGTTTGGAATGTAACAGTTTCAAAGATTCCGACGCGGAGTTCCGAAGATACGGACGTGAAATTTTACGCCAACGTTAAAGAATATTTTTGTACAGTTCCTTGCGTTTATGGGTCCGGATTTCATTGTGAGAAATTTTCCCGTCAAACAGGTGTCGGCCGATGTGGAGACGTTCTTCATCAATGCAATTAAGAACATCTTGGCATACCGGACAACTAATAGTATTAAACGCAACGATTTTATCCAGATGTTCATAGAAATGCAAGAAAAATCGAAAGACGAAGGTACATCGGGCTTGACTTTGAAGCAAATCGCGGCCCAATCGTTCGTGTTCTTTTTGGCCGGTTTCGAAACATCTTCCACGACGATGACGTTCTGCTTACACGAATTGGCGTTTAATCCGCGTATACAAGACAAACTTCGGGAAGAAGTCAGGGAAGAATTGAAGAAAAACGGCGGTGTATTAACTTACGACGCAATCATGAATATGAAATATATGGATAAAGTAATCAACGGTAAGTTTCAATTAATTTAATTATATATAATCTTCAGATCTCGTTCAATAGTTGGTGGTGTATTGTACAAACAGAAATAAATCTAAATTGTGCTTTCTTTCCATGTCAGAAACGCTGCGCAAGTATCCACCAGTTCCAATCCTGAATAGGGAATGTTCTTTAGATTACAAAGTTCCGGGCACCGATTTAACCATCAAGGCGGGAACAAAAGTCTTTATCAGTAGTTTGGGAATACATCGGGATCCGGAATACTACCCGAAACCGGACGTATTCGACCCGGAACGATTCAGCGAGGAAAACAAAGCTAGTCGACCCGCGTTCAGTTTTCTTCCTTTCGGTGAAGGTCCAAGGATTTGTATCGGGCTCAGATTCGGAATGATGCAAGCGAAGACCGGTTTGTCGATGATACTCGATAATTATAGAATTCTGCCCGGTAAAGGCGAAGAGTACGACATCATTTTCGATCCGAAATCGTTTATTTCAACGAAGAAGGGCGGCGTTATGCTGAGAGCTGAGAAACTGACTAATTAGTCGTATTTGTTACTCGGGATAGTATTGGAGATACGGGGGAAAATATGTCCGATCGTATATTTGCTCAAAATATTCTTCTAATAAATCTATTATCTTTTGTGATCTATGATCAGTTTTATGGTTAGTGTTAATTTTATTTAGATATGTGTATATTTAATTATATATTTAATGAACTTACATACTTAAATAGAAGGAAACTGTGCACTGGTAAGAATTTAATTAATTGACTCTGTCCCCGTAATTATACATGGTGCACCGAAGGAACCTAACGGTTTGTGATACGAAATTACAAATTTATGTGTTAAAATATTTATTTTCAAGTACAAGGAATCCGAAGGACGCTGCATGCCATTCTATTTATGAAAGATAACATTGCTTAAACCTAGGATGCATATCTGGTGCAATATCTACTGTGACATAAACCAGGCCTCACAACTTGACCTATTAAAATCAATTCGATAAAGTGCGCCAAAACAAATTCATTGAAATGAAGAATCTCTTAGGTAACCCGAAAAACGAAACAGATTTGGAACAACACTTGGGGTATCAATAAAATTGTTCGTAGTGAATGCGATAAAGCATATATAGGACGGTCGAAACGCGCAATAGCTACACGATTTAAGGAACATGTGGCACATTGTCGTTATGGTAGGATATGCACGACACGACACAACATAAAAATGGAGAATTTAGTTGATAAAACATGTTAATTCACCGCGAGCGAACTTGATGCATCTGAAACAGTACACCTACATAAAAATACAAATCTTCTAAATCGTGATAATGGCCCAATTCAATATTTCGCCTTGTTCACTTTATGACAATTAAATAACTAAGTAATATTAATCTCTATAAGGTTAGTTATCGTTTTAGTTTCTTTTGGAAAGCAACTAAATTAGTCAACATAACAATATTGGTAATTTTTTAACGTTTAAACTCATTAAACCGGAATTCAACTGTTAAAAGGTACTTTTTCTTTCTTTCGCATGTGTGTGGATTATTTCACATGTTATTTATAAGGGTTTTTTCGACGCACAGACATTAGTTAGCTGTCTCCGAGAAAAATATTTTTACGTCCCACACACGATTACAGTAAGGGTAGGGTAAATATACATATTTAGAGCTTTAAGAAAATTATTTGCTTAATTTGATAATACTTGTCTCGAGCTAGCGAAACACGTGTCACCGATTTTATTATGAAACAATTGTGTGGTGAGGAATTTACCATGTGATATAGTATCTCTATCTTCTAATTTTTTATCTTTCTTTTGTTTTCGTCTCTGTATTATCCCCTCTCTTCCAATTTTCTCACACGTCTGTTTATTTCTCCTGTCCCTTTTTATAGTCTGGTTCGTTGCCTCCTATCCTCCGTTTACACAATCCGTCAATTGTTTGGGACCTCGTCATTTCGGTCATCGACTTCTTTTAGTTCACTAAATTCTTTATCCCATTTCCATTCTTCCTTGTTTAAATACAGGTTTCCGCATCCTATTTTTGTGTGGTTTCCTTTACTACTCTATTCTACTGCTTTGCCCTTATTTTTCTTCTGTATTTCCATTTCTGTTTTTGTCAGTTCGCTGTTTATAAATATTCTTTGGTTTCTAGTTCTGAACTTATCTTTATTTTCTATTATATCTTTTTTATCCTTATATCTTCCAAGTTCCATTTTATATGTTTTTGGACCAATTTTTATAGCTTCACAAACGTGGATGCCTATCCTCAGTTCTTTTACCGTGAAGTTCTCTATCTTAGATTTTAACCATTTTCTTGGTCTCTATTATACAATATTTCTATGTTTTCTTTCTCTAATCTATCTGTTCTATTTTCCATTATACTTAGTTGCTTCTTTATTTCTTTTTTTTCTTATTTGAAGTTGTCTCGCTTCTTTCTGTGGTTCTTTCTCTATGTGCCTTATTTCTTTTATAACTGCCATTATTTCTATCACCAACTCCATCAATTTATACATTTTTCCCTCCGTTCCTTCTTTGTTTTTTGTTGTCGGGGTTCTTGTCGTTTTCGTGCCTTTTCTGAATAATTTCCCGAAAATCTTTCCCCCTCTCTTCCTTCTTCCTTACAATCTTTGGTCGTATCCCCCTCCCGTGTTTACCTCAGATTATCCACTTTGTCCTCCACCTATGTTTTAACTCATTTCCCATACTTTCCTCTTTTTCCATATATTTTGTATCGGTGATGTTTAACTGTTTTTTATTCGCGCACTTTAGACCTTCCTTTTACCCGTTATTTTTGCCGAAAGGAAAAACATTTATTGGGCGAACACACCCTTTTTCCTTCTTTTGATTGTTTTAGGTTAAACTAAATTGACTCCATTACGGGTTTGCTTTCGTAAAACACATCTGTCAGACGCGTTTATTGTGATAAGGTTCGATTGAAGATCATCGAGGTGCCAGTGTAATCACTAAAGTTTGACAAACGCGAGTCTTTTTCGCTGAAAGAACAGTCTATATATAGCGAATAAGACCCGTTTTTGTCGAAAGAAGGCGATGGGCCTTAGGGCTTTTTCGATAAATACGTGTCTCATTCGCTGTATATAGACTGTTCTTTCAGCGAACAAGACGCCTGTTTGTCGAACCTTAGTAATCAGTCTAAGGCGTCAAGATTTCAAAACACGTTCTAGAGATTAATTTTCGCCGAATGCAAAAATGCTTCGACTCTAAAGGGGTAACATCAAAATCAACATTATAAATTTTGTCACGATCCATATGCATATTGTGGTTTACTAGACTCACAAGTGGAAAGGGAGCAGCTCTCGTATATATTG
The DNA here is from genome assembly GCA_038088585.1 of Chrysina gloriosa. Taxonomy (NCBI): domain Eukaryota; kingdom Metazoa; phylum Arthropoda; class Insecta; order Coleoptera; family Scarabaeidae; genus Chrysina; species Chrysina gloriosa. The sequence continues at coordinate 49,407,047 of CM076093.1, read as the reverse complement.
AAAATCTGGGATTTTTTCTAAACCTTCTTGATGAAGTATGCTCTACTACTCAACTCATCAGCGCAAAATCGCACGCGATCACAAAAAACGCACATGCACGATAAGTTTCCACCAACTGATAATCGAAATTCATTATTCCTCGCCTCGGAACCGCAATGATATCTACGTACCACACAAACTATTGGTCCGCACGAAACAGCTACGAATACACACCAAGGCGTATAATTTCATACAATTAATTACGGCTCTAATTGCTTCCATTGTTGCGTCTTTTTTCGCCTAGATCTTACGCGATGAAGTAGCCGGTGCGAATTTCTACGTACACAGATACGAGGTTCATGCATACATGCAACGTGCCAGGTAGTAGAGGTACGATACGAAATTGCAAATGTGTGTATAGTATAGCATATGTACATACGTTGCTTCGGAATAATAATATCTCGCTTCGTTATCGGAAACGGATTACGAATGCAGATTGAAATCGTTTGACACGTATTCTTATCTAATTATTAGAGCAAAACAATCTGCCATTTCGTTTTGAATTGGAACACCTGCGGTATACGGTGCGAATCGTTTTCGATTGCAAAGAAGAAAGGGGATTCCGATGAATATCGTGCTAGCACAATTGCTTTTGGTAAATTTTCAGTAAATGTGTATACAGCGTGGAGGCAAAGGTAGGAACAAAATCAATAAAATCTGCATACATGAAAACGAATCTTTAATTTGGGCATATAAAGTGTGTATGAAATAGATGGTAAGTTCAACATACACTCGAACTAACCGTATATTTAAATAATAATATAAATTATAAAATGTATGGTATGGTAATTTTTGATTCAAAGATATAATTATCAATTTAAACATATAATTAAAATATATCCTTATTTCACTATATATCAATACATGCTTTATATTCAAGCATAGTATTCTTAAAGGAAGACTCTAAGATTTGACTTGAAATTATATATTCAAATAAATATATATATAGAGTCTAGAAAAGAACAAATGGTATCCTCGTACAAAATAAAATTGGTTCAAGAACTTTATGAGGATAATTTCGATAGAAGAGTTGAATTTTGTGACGGAACAATGAACCGATGTAGTAACAATCTGGAATCTTCAAGGCGCATATTTCTTCTCCGACGAAGCTACCTTCTCCCAAAACGGGTCTGTCAATAGGCAACACTGTAGATATTGGGCACCTCAAATTCCACACTGGATGATGGAGGGACAAAAACAATTCCAAAAAATCAACGTATGGCGGGGGGTGTCGGTAATTCAATCATAGACCCGTTTTTTTATATTGAAGATGCATTAAATGGTGAAAATTATTTGCTATTACTACAGGGAAACATAACCCCCGCAATTGTTACTTCCCATCCAAATGCAGAACACTCCTTCTTGCCGGATAACGGCTTATAGTTCCAGAACGATGGTGTACCGCCACATTATTTTCTACCTGTTTGTAATTATTGTAGTACCACTTTCCCAAAAAAGAAAAATGGATTGGCAGGCGAGGAGCAATTTAGTGGTCAGCAAGATCTCCCGATTAAACTGTACCCGATTTCTTCGTGTGGGGTTATCTCAAATCCAAAGTGTACCTATCTAAAAATATTGAAGATTTGAAGATTAGAATAATCGAAGAAATCAAGTTAACAACTCCCCAAGTAGAAAATAATATCATAAAAACATCAGTGGAGACGGTTAGGACGTTTAACTTGAATAATTTCAAATTTGTGTTAAGAATGTAAAGTTCAAATTGTGCGCATTCCGGTCGGACACACTTCGAGAGGCATCAGGAAAATCGAAGGAAGGTAAGAAAATGTTTTATTACAATCAAAATCTAGAAAAAAGTAAAATATTTCAACAAATCGAACGATTTGTTTCGAATTCTTGGCTTTTTAGTTAAACTTGATTATTAAATTGAATAATACAAAATATTTTTTCTAAACAATCTTGTTATGTGAGGCATTTGGAAATCATCGTTCTGTATGCAGAAAAACGTTCTCCTTGAATTGGCGATATCAAAAATTGGGGTTACTATTTAGAAGAAATGGAAGTTACGCCGTATCTGCGACGATAATGACGTCACAAAATAAGTTTCTTTTGTAAAAAACTTGTAAAAAATTGTAAAAATTAAGGTTGACCTATCCGATCGTATCTTTTTCACTATTTACAGATATTATTGATGTTGCTCCAAGCTATACGTCCACACTGTATATATACATACATGGGTGCAAGAAAAATTCTCTGAGTGAACAGCTAATGTACGTTTTAAAAGTCCAAGAATAAAAACAGTGTGATAGACGTTTCGAGGGTATGTTCTCGCCATTTTCAGTGTCGAAATACCGTTAACTCCAACGACGTGAAAAGAAATCCCATTGTCACCCATGTCAGTACTCCAACTTCCCAATGACAAGTTTAATTTTTTTTTAATGCAACACAATAAAATTCTTTTTGAAAGTTATATGTTTCACCGGCCAACATGTCTTCGTGCGATCGAGAGATTTGGTGTTACATTTTGTAAAAATTTAATCTAAAAGGATTTTACTGTGATGAATTTAAAATTATTTTCTAACCTTAACCTTAACATTGGGAAGTTGCAATAGTGACGTTGGTGACAATGGTAATTCCTTTCACGTCGTTGGAATTAACGACGTTTCGACATTGAGAATGAGGAGAACATAGTCCCGAAACGTCTGTCACATTGTTTTTACCATTGGATTTTTAAAAATGTATTGACTGTTCAAGAATCGACAAGTTCTACACACTACACACGTAATTTGTCACAAACTTGTACGAGTAAAACTAAGAAAAATGAAAAATGTTACCACGCTAATTAACTAAAACAAATTGTTATATACAAAAATGTAGCACTTAATTTTTTAGTTAATCTAATTTTACAGAATTAATATTTGTAAGTGAGATAGCGCTGTTTCTGTTATCAAAACTAACTATAACTTTTAAAACTTTACAGATTTCCAATTTATCTAGGTACCCTGTTTAGACCACATCCGTTCTAATCGATGACGGACTCCATTCCGTCACATGAAATTCCCCAAATACATCAATAAAATCTTCATCGCATTCCACGAAAATGCAGATCTAGATTAGTAAGTTTCTGAATTAGGAATCTCCGGTTTACACCTCAAGATTTCGCCCATAAAATGCATGAAAGGCCACATCGACTGAGATGGAAGGAAAATATTCAACGAAATTAGCGAATCCGCACATACCTTTATCTACAGTTATGCCCAAAAGAACACTGACGTCTTTTTATCCTTGTATTATCACCATAAGTAGGTATCGAACTTGAATACCGCTACCTTCTTTGCATAATACCACCTTATAAATTCTTCCCCGAACAAACCGCGAGTACGCCTCAATTTGAAAGTACCCAAAAAGAAACCGATAATTTAATGCCTTCGAAAACGACGCAATGTCGCATTGTAGTCGGTAAAACCGACATTGTCCTCCTTTCAAAATTTCAACCGTAAAAACCCAAAAGCTTTTTAACTTTTATGCGCCGCGCGCAGAAATAAAGGCACGTGATTTATTTAAGTACAGGGTCGGAAGTCTTTATTGTCGCCAGCTGCTCGTGTGCACTTAAGGTACTTACAATACGACGTTTACGTCGGAATTTTTCGCCGGCCCATAATAAGGAAACGCAAAATACGTTTCTCTTTACGACCCGAAAATAAAAGAAATAAGAAAGGGATTTCGGACGCGGCCGATCCTCGATCGCATACCTTCTCTCGGCGACAATTGTTTCGACGCATGTACGCGTCGAATTTTGCGTTTACGCGGCATCAAAGTACCGGTTCGGTATTAATTCAGATGGGACTTTTCGAAAATACGAGGCAATTTAGGTTTTATGTGTTATTGTCATCTCGTAAAATCGTTTTCTTAATTTATTCATTCGGTTGTTCGGTTCTTGTCTCCCTTTTTTGTCCAGTTCGTACGATGCGAAGCTCCTAACTGTAATGCCGGAGAAATCTGGAAAAAGCAATTGAGGATTTATACCTTTTGGAGATTGGATACGAAGCGATGGTGTGCGTAGCAAAAGATGATGAGTCGATGTCGAAGGATCAAAACGTAAGCCGACGACTTGTGTGGTCTTCCTTAAAGTTAATAGAGTCATGCGTAGGGACTAATGGAAAACCGTTTCTAAACGGCCATACCAAATTTCGACATCAATATATAAACGATCCTCCCACGTTACGTGTTTAAAAATAGATGATTGTTTTGGAAGAATTGCAAAGAAAATCAAGCTACTGGATAGGGTGGGACGCGTACAAATCAGGCAGATGGCGAAACGACAATTAATAATCTGAACAAATAAGAAAGCGACCAGAGAAGTAAAGTAAAGTTTTAGTAAAGAACTTTAATCCCGTTACAACGATCGATGCTTTCCTTCAAATGATGACAGAAACAATTATTTTGGCGAACTTTAAGCGTATCCACAGGCAGATGATAATGAAGACAAACACCATGAATATGATTCTATCGTGCTTGCTTAGTAAGCTACTGCACAGGTACTTTGCGAGTAGCTCAACTCAGTTAATAAGGGCATTTTTCATCATTTGTCATCTGGATTTCTAGAATTCATGGTCCCATTGTATACAAATCTTTAGAATCTGGGTCGCAAAATATTCAAATCTTAAGATCTCGCACCTCAAAAACAAGAACTTAAAAAACCTAAATTTATAACATCTTCGAATGTCGAATCTTAGAATTAGATATCTATCGAATTTATCAAAAAAAAAGAAATCCCAAAAGTGTGTCAAATCCTCAAATTATTTGAGAGTCTTAAATTTGGGAATACAATTCCTAGGAGATATAGGATTCGATAAAAAATTGATCTACCTATAGTCATTTAAAATCAAAATTATTAAAAACATACCTGGCATATTAGGAAGGCCACGAAGAGCAGGAAATCAGAGCTAAAATAATAAAAGAAAATAAAAATGTTGGCAGCTTGAAGTCACTGATGAACTCCTAGTATGTATCTAGAAAGGCAAAACCCAGAATACGTAAAACTGTATTAGGGGATATCCTAAGCAGTTGGGAAAGAAAAATAGTAAGAGCTATCTATCGGGAGAAGGTGTACAGAAGAGGGTCGAGAAAGAAGGACGGAGGAGAAATTGAGAAACCTATACAAGGAACCAAGTATAACAAAACACATAAAGTACAAAGAATTGAGAGAAGATGGTCAGACAATGTAGCGAGAATGTCAAATATAATAATAATAATAATAATAATAATAATAATAATAATAATAATAATAAATAGGTCTCGACGAGCAGATTCCAAATATAGCATTATAAACGCTGTAGCTCCAACCGTTACGGAGATACGGATCGCCGCGTCTTGACGCGCTGATTCCAACGGTATATGATTTGTTTAGATTATTTCAAACAGTTGCCGAGAAAATGCAAAAAAGTCGTTAAAAATCGCTAAAAATCGCTAAAATCGCATACCCGTTTTCGCTAATACAGGACTTAGGAGGTTCAATCCTACACCAATCGACGCGTCTTGACGAGGCGAATTCAACGGCGTAGGATTTTTTACTTTACTACAACGGTTAGCGAGAAAATCGCGAAAAACCGCGAAAAATCGTAAAAAAACCGGTAAATTGCACCCTCGGAATGGATTTTTAGAGCTACGATATTTTCTTCTACACCGTTCGAAAGAGCGCGTTTTTCTGATTCAGAATTACCCCCGAATCGACTTTCTATCGTTAGTAGTTTTGGCGCTAAGAGCGCTTGAAGTTTGCCTATTTTTGCCCTATATTCACCACTATTTTAAGCCTTTTGCCTACACTTCGTAAGGCGTTTTCTCGAAATCTATACGTTCCACGTCCGAACCGATGTGTTCTACGTAATTACCGGTCCAAATATGTACATTCTGGCCGAAAATAACTGCGAAATTCGAACATGAGTTTTTCGTCAAATGTCCAAAATTTCGTGCAAAATCGAAATTTTCGTTATCTCCAAAATTTCAAATCGCTCTCACTGCTTTATTTATGGCTCGATCGCGATCGAATAGACCTTTCTATAAGTAGATTTTGCCTAGGAATCGAATAGAACAAGAACGAACGCCCTATCTCTAATAGTTTGCGCGCTAGAACGAAATTATGGTAATTTTAGGTAAGAATTTTTTCAAACTTCAAACTACCTTATCTCCGGAACGATAGGAGGTAGGGACCTCCGGTTTGTTTCATTTTAATCGCCCCATCGAGTAGTTTAAGCCTACCGAGTTTGAACTCGCTAGCCGTATCGGAAGTGTACTATCTCGAAAAAGCGACAAAATTTCTATGCTTTGAGGTAGAAATTTTTTGGACAAAAATATTTTTTGCGTCCAATCGCGTTCAAAATATGTCTATCCGATAGATTTTGGCCCGTAGAATCCAAATCTTCCATCCCGGACGCCGTATCCCTTACCGTTCTCGAGATAAAGAAAAATTGGTCCGATTGCGTTCGTAATAGGTCCATCGGATAGGTCTCGAGGAGTAGATTCCAAATATGGCATTATCAACGCTGTAGCTCCAACCGTTACGGAGATACGGACGTTTAAAATTTAACTTCGCCCGATCGCGTTCATTCACACGCCAATCGACGCGTCTTGACGCGCTGATTCCAACGGTATATGATTTGTTTAGATTATTTCAAACAGTTGCCGAGAAAATGCAAAAAATCGTTAAAAATCGCTAAAAATCGCTAAAATCGCATACCCGTTTTCGCTAATACAGGACTTAGGACGTTCAATCCTACACCAATCGACGCGTCTTGACGAGGCGAATTCAACGGCGTAGGATTTTTACTTTACTACAACGGTTACCGAGAAAATCGCGAAAAACCGCGAAAAAATCGTAAAAAAACGGTAAATTGCACCCTAGGAATGGATTTTTAGAGCTACGATATTTTCTTCTACACCGTTCGAAAGAGCGCGTTTTTCTGATTCAGAATTACCCCCGAATCGGCTTTCTATCGTTAATAGTTTTGGCGCTAAGAGCGCTTGAAGTTTGCCTATTTTTGCCCTATATTCAGCCCTATTTTAAGCCTTTTGCCTACACTTCGTAAGGCGTTTTCTCGAAATCTATACGTTCCACGTCCGAACCGATGTGTTCTACGTAATTGCCGGTCCAAATATGTACATTCTGGCCGAAAATAACTGCGAAATTCGAACATGAATTTTTCGTCAAATGTCCAAAATTTCGTGCAAAATCGAAATTTTCGTTATCTCCAAAATTTCAAATCGCTCTCACTGCTTTATTTATGGCTCGATCGCGATCGAATAGACCTTTCTATAAGTAGATTTTGCCTAGGAATCGAATAGAACAAGAACGAACGCCCTATCTCTAATAGTTTGCGCGCTAGAACGAAATTATGGTAATTTTAGGTAAGAATTTTTTCAAACTTCAAACTACCTTATCTCCGGAACGGTAAGAGGTAGGGACCTCCGGTTTGTTTCATTTTAATCGCCCCATCGAGTAGTTTAAGCCTACCGAGTTTGAACTCGCTAGCCGTGTCGGAAGTGTACTATCTCGAAAAACCGACAAAATTTCTATGCTTTGAGGTAGAAATTTTTTGGACAAAAATATTTTTTGCGTCCAATCGCGTTCAAAATATGTCTATCCGATAGATTTTGGCCCGTAGAATCCAAATCTTCCATCCCGGACGCCGTATCTCTTACCGTTCTCGAGATAAAGAAAAATTGGTCCGATTGCGTTCGAAATAGGTCCATCGGATAGGTCTCGACGAATAGATTCCAAATATGGCATTATCAACGCTGTAGCTCCAACCGTTACGGAGATACGGACGTTTAAAATTTAACTTCGCCCGATCGCGTTCATTCACACGCCAATCGACGCGTCTTGACGCGCTGATTCCAACGGTATATGATTTGTTTAGATTATTTCAAACAGTTGCCGAGAAAATGCAAAAAATCGTTAAAAATCGCTAAAAATCGCTAAAATCGCATACCCGTTTTCGCTAATACAGGACTTAGGACGTTCACTCCTACACCAATCGACGCGTCTTGACGAGGCGAATTCAACGGCGTAGGATTTTTACTTTACTACAACGGTTACCGAGAAAATCGCGAAAAACCGCGAAAAAATCGTAAAAAACGGTAAATTGCACCCTAGGAATGGATTATTTTAGAGCTACGATATTTTCTTCTACACCATTCGAAAGAGCGCGTTTTTCTGATTCAGAATTACCCCCGAATCGGCTTTCTATCGTGAATAGTTTTGGCGCTAAGAGCGCTTGAAGTTTGCCTATTTTTGCCCTATATTCACCCCTATTTTAAGCCTTTTGCCTACACTTCGTAAGGCGTTTTCTCGAAATCTATACGTTCCACGTCCGAACCGATGTGTTCTACGTAATTACCGGTCCAAATATGTACATTCTGGCCGAAAATAACTGCGAAATTCGAACATGAATTTTTCGTCAAATGTCCAAAATTTCGTGCAAAATCGAAATTTTCGTTATCTCCAAGATTTCAAATCGCTCTCACTGCTTTATTTATGGCTCGATCGCGATCGAATAGACCTTTCTATAAGTAGATTTTGCCTAGGAATCGAATAGAACAAGAACGAACGCCCTATCTCTAATAGTTTGCGCGCTAGAACGAAATTATGGTAATTTTAGGTAAGAATGTTTTTCAAACTTCAAACTACCTTATCTCCGGAACGATAGGAGGTAGGGACCTCCGGTTTGTTTCATTTTAATCGCCCCATCGAGTAGTTTAAGCCTACCGAGTTTGAACTCGCTAGCCGTATCGGAAGTGTACTATCTCGAAAAACCGACAAAATTTCTATGCTTTGAGGTAGAAATTTTTTGGACAAAAATATATTTTTGCGTCCAATCGCGTTCAAAATATGTCTATCCGATAGATTTTGGCCCGTAGAATCCAAATCTTCCATCCCGGACGCCGTATCTCTTACCGTTCTCGAGATAAAGAAAAATTGGTCCGATTGCGTTCGAAATAGGTCCATCGGATAGGTCTCGAAGAGTAGATTCCAAATATGGCATTATCAACGCTGTAGCTCCAACCGTTACGGAGATACGGACGTTTAAAATTTAACTTCGCCCGATCGCGTTCATTGGCACACCAATCGACGCGTCTTGACGCGCTGATTCCAACGGTATATGATTTGTTTAGATTATTTCAAACAGTTGCCGAGAAAATGCAAAAAATCGTTAAAAATCGCTAAAAATCGCTAAAATCGCATACCCGTTTTCGCTAATACAGGACTTAGGACGTTCAATCCTACACCAATCGACGCGTCTTGACGCGCTGATTCCAACGGTATATCATTTGTTTAGATTATTTCAATCAGTTGCCGAGAAAATGCAAAAATCGTTAAAAATCGCTAAAAATCGCTAAAATCGCATACCCGTTTTCGCGAATACAGGAGTTAGGACATTCAATCCTACACCAATCGACGCGTCTTGACGAGGCGAATTCAACAGCGTAGGATTTTTTTACTTTACTACAACGGTTACCGAGAAAATCGCGAAAAACCGCGAGAAAAATCGAAAAAACGGTAAATTGCACCCTAGGAATGGATTTTTAGAGCTACGATATTTTCTTCTACACCGTTCGAAAGAGCGCGTTTTTCTGATTCAGAATTACCCCCGAATCGGCTTTCTATCGTTAATAGTTTTGGCGCTAAGAGCGCTTGAAGTTTGCCTATTTTTGCCCTATATTCAACCCTATTTTAAGCCTTTTGCCTACACTTCGTAAGGCGTTTTCTCGAAATCTATACGTTCCACGTCCGAACCGATGTGTTCTACGTAATTACCGGTCCAAATATGTACATTCTGGCCGAAAATAACTGCGAAATTCGAACATGAATTTTTCGTCAAATGTCCAAAATTTCGTGCAAAATCGAAATTTTCGTTATCTCCAAAATTTCAAATCGCTCTCACTGCTTTATTTATGGCTCGATCGCGATCGAATAGACCTTTCTATAAGTAGATTTTGCCTAGGAATCGAATAGAACAAGAACGAACGCCCTATCTCTAATAGTTTGCGCGCTAGAACGAAATTATGGTAATTTTAGGTAAGAATTTTTTCAAACTTCAAACTACCTTATCTCCGGAACAATAAGAGGTAGGGACCTCCGGTTTGTTTCATTCTAATCGCCCCATCGAGTAGTTTAAGCCTACCGAGTTTGAATTCGCTAGCCGTATCGGAAGTGTACTATCTCGAAAAACCGACAAAATTTCTATGCTTTGAGGTAGAAATTTTTTGGACAAAAATATTTTGCGTCCAATCGCGTTCAAAATATGTCTATCCGATAGATTTTGGCCCGTAGAATCCAAATCTTCCATCCCGGACGCCGTATCTCTTACCGTTCTCGAGATAAAGAAAAATTGGCCCGATTGCGTTCGAAATAGGTCCATCGGATAGGTCTCGACGAGTAGATTCCAAATATGGCATTATCAACGCTGTAGCTCCAACGGTTACGGAGATACGGACGTTTAAAATTTAACTTCGCCCGATCGCGTTCATTCACACACCAATCGACGCGTCTTGACGCGCTGATTCCAACGGTATATGATTTGTTTAGATTATTTCAAACAGTTGCCGAGAAAATGCAAAAATCGTTAAAAATCGCTAAAAATCGCTAAAATCGCATACCCATTTTCGCTAATACAGGGCTTAGGACGTTCAATCCTGCAACAATCGACGCGTCTTGACGAGGCGAATTCAACGGCGTAGGATTTTTTTACTTTACTACAACGGTTACCGAGAAAATCGCGAAAAACCGCGAAAAAATCGTAAAAAAACGGTAAATTGCACCCTAGGAATGGATTATTTTAGAGCTACGATATTTTCTTCTACACCGTTCGAAAGAGCGCGTTTTTCTGATTCAGAATTACCCCGAATCGGCTTTCTATCGTTAATAGTTTTGGCGCTAAGAGCGCTTGAAGTTTGCCTATTTTTGCCCTATATTCAACCCTATTTTAAGCCTTTTGCCTACGCTTCGTAAGGCGTTTTCTCGAAATCTATACGTTCCACGTCCGAACCGATGTGTTCTACGTAATTACCGGTCCAAATATGTACATTCTGGCCGAAAATAACTGCGAAATTCGAACATGAATTTTTCGTCAAATGTCCAAAATTTCGTGCAAAATCGAAATTTTCGTTATCTCCAAAATTTCAAATCGCTCTCACTGCTTTATTTATGGCTCGATCGCGATCGAATAGACCTTTCTATAAGTAGATTTTGCCTAGGAATCGAATAGAATAAGAACGAACGCCCTATCTCTAATTGTTTGCGCGCTAGAACGAAATTATGGTAATTTTAGGTAAGAATTTTTTCAAACTTCAAACTACCTTATCTCCGGAACGATAAGAGGTAGGGACCTCCGGTTTGTTTCATTTTAATCGCCCCATCGAGTAGTTTAAGCCTACCGAGTTTGAACTCGCTAGCCGTATCGGAAGTGTACTATCTCGAAAAACCGACAAAATTTCTATGCTTTGAGGTAGAAATTTTTGGACAAAAATATTTTTGCGTCCAATCGCGTTCAAAATATGTCTATCCGATAGATTTTGGCCCGTAGAATCCAAATCTTCCATCCCGGACGCCGTATCTCTTACCGTTCTCGAGATAAAGAAAAATTGGCCCGATTGCGATCGAAATAGGTCCATCGGATAGGTCTCGACGAGTAGATTCCAAATATGGCATTATCAACGCTGTAGCCCCAACCGTTACGGAGATACGGACGTTTAAAATTTAACTTCGCCCGATCGCGTTCATTCACACACCAATCGACGCGTCTTGACGCGCTGATTCCAACGGTATATGATTTGTTTAGATTATTTCAAACAGTTGCCGAGAAAATGCAAAAGATCGTTAAAAATCGCTAAAAATCGCTAAAATCGCATACCCGTTTTCGCTAATACAGGACTTAGGACGTTCAATCCTACACCAATCGACGCGTCTTGACGAGGCGAATTCAACGGCGTAGGATTTTTACTTTACTACAACGGTTACCGAGAAAATCGCGAAAAACCGCGAAAAAATCGAAAAAACGGTAAATTGCACCCTAGGAATGGATTTTTTAGAGCTACGATATTTTCTTCTACACCGTTCGAAAGAGCGCGTTTTTCTGATTCAGAATTACCCCCGAATCGGCTTTCTATCGTTAATAGTTTTGGCGCTAAGAGCGCTTGAAGTTTGCCTATTTTTGCCCTATATTCACCCCTATTTTAAGCCTTTTGCCTACACTTCGTAAGGCGTTTTCTCGAAATCTATACGTTCCACGTCCGAACCGATGTGTTCTACGTAATTACCGGTCCAAATATGTACATTCTGGCCGAAAATAACTGCGAAATTCGAACATGAATTTTTCGTCAAATGTCCAAAATTTCGTGCAAAATCGAAATTTTCGTTATCTCCAAAATTTCAAATAGCTCTCACTGCTTTATTTATGGCTCGATCGCGATCGAATAGACCTTTCTATAAGTAGATTTTGCCTAGGAATCGAATAGAACAAGAACGAACGCCCTATCTCTAATTGTTTGCGCGCTAGAACGAAATTATGGTAATTTTAGGTAAGAATTTTTTCAAACTTCAAACTACCTTATCTCCGGAACGATAAGAGGTAGGGACCTCCGGTTTGTTTCATTTTAATCGCCCCATCGAGTAGTTTAAGCCTACCGAGTTTGAACTCGCTAGCCGTATCGGAAGTGTACTATCTCGAAAAACCGACAAAATTTCTATGCTTTGAGGTAGAAATTTTTTTGGACAAAAATATTTTGCGTCCAATCGCGTTCAAAATATGTCTATCCGATAGATTTTGGCCCGTAGAATCCAAATCTTCCATCCCGGACGCCGTATCTCTTACCGTTCTCGAGATAAAGAAAAATTGGCCCGATTGCGTTCGAAATAGGTCCATCGGATAGGTCTCGACGAGTAGATTCCAAATATGGCATTATCAACGCTGTAGCTCCAACGGTTACGGAGATACGGACGTTTAAAATTTAACTTCGCCCGATCGCGTTCATTCACACACCAATCGACGCGTCTTGACGCGCTGATTCCAACGGTATATAATTTGTTTAGATTATTTCAAACAGTTGCCGAGAAAATGCAAAAAATCGTTAAAAATCGCTAAAAATCGCTAAAAATCGCTAAAATCGCATACCCGTTTTCGCTAATACAGGACTTAGGACGTTCAATCCTACACCAATCGACGCGTCTTGACGAGGCGAATTCAACAGCGTAGGATTTTTTTACTTTACTACAACGGTTACCGAGAAAATCGCGAAAAACCGCGAAAAAATCGTAGAAAAACGGTAAATTGCACCCTAGGAATGGATTTTTTAGAGCTACGATATTTTCTTCTACACCGTTCGAAAGAGCGCGTTTTTCTGATTCAGAATTACCCCCGAATCGGCTTTCTATCGTTAATAGTTTTGGCGCTAAGAGCGCTTGAAGTTTGCCTATTTTTGCCCTATATTCACCCCTATTTTAAGCCTTTTGCCTACACTTCGTAAGGCGTTTTCTCGAAATCTATACGTTCCACGTCCGAACCGATGTGTTCTACGTAATTACCGGTCCAAATATGTACATTCTGGCCGAAAATAACTGCGAAATTCGAACATGAATTTTTCGTCAAATGTCCAAAATTTCGTGCAAAATCGAAATTTTCGTTATCTCCAAAATTTCAAATAGCTCTCACTGCTTTATTTATGGCTCGATCGCGATCGAATAGACCTTTCTATAAGTAGATTTTGCCTAGGAATCGAATAGAACAAGAACGAACGCCCTATCTCTAATAGTTTGCGCGCTAGAACGAAATTATGGTAATTTTAGGTAAGAATTTTTTCAAACTTCAAACTACCTTATCTCCGGAACGATAAGAGGTAGGGACCTCCGGTTTGTTTCATTTTAATCGCCCCATCGAGTAGTTTAAGCCTACCGAGTTTGAATTCGCTAGCCGTATCGGAAGTGTGCTATCTCGAAAAACCGACAAAATTTCTATGCTTTGAGGTAGAAATTTTTTGGACAAAAATATTTTTTGCGTCCAATCGCGTTCAAAATATGTCTATCCGATAGATTTTGGCCCGTAGAACCCAAATCTTCCATCCCGGACGCCGTATCTCTTACCGTTCTCGAGATAAAGAAAAAATTGGCCCGATTGCGTTCGAAATAGGTCCGTCGGATAGGTCTCGACGAGTAGATTCCAAATATGGCATTATCAACGCTGTAGCTCCAACCGTTACGGAGATACGGACGTTTAAAATTTAACTTCGCCCGATCGCGTTCATTCACACACCAATCGACGCGTCTTGACGCGCTGATTCCAACGGTATATAATTTGTTTAGATTATTTCAAATAGTTGCCGAGAAAATGCAAAAATCGTTAAAAATCGCTAAAAATCGCTAAAAATCGCTAAAATCGCATACCCGTTTTCGCTAATACAGGACTTAGGACTTTCAATCCTACACCAATCGACGCGTCTTGACGAGGCGAATTCAACAGCGTAGGATTTTTACTTTACTACAACGGTTACCGAGAAAATCGCGAAAAACCGCGAAGAAAATCGAAAAAAACGGTAAATTGCACCCTAGGAATGGATTTTTTAGAGCTACGATATTTTCTTCTACACCGTTCGAAAGAGCGCGTTTTTCTGATTCAGAATTACCCCCGAATCGGCTTTCTATCGTTAATAGTTTTGGCGCTAAGAGCGCTTGAAGTTTGCCTATTTTTGCCCTATATTCACCCCTATTTTAAGCCTTTTGCCTACACTTCGTAAGGCGTTTTCTCGAAATCTATACGTTCCACGTCCGAACCGATGTGTTCTACGTAATTACCGGTCCAAATATGTACATTCTGGCCGAAAATAACTGCGAAATTCGAACATGAATTTTTCGTCAAATGTCCAAAATTTCGTGCAAAATCGAAATTTTCGTTATCTCCAAAATTTCAAATAGCTCTCACTGCTTTATTTATGGCTCGATCGCGATCGAATAGACCTTTCTATAAGTAGATTTTGCCTAGGAATCGAGTAGAACAAGAACGAACGCCCTATCTCTAATAGTTTGCGCGCTAGAACGAAATTATGGTAATTTTAGGTAAGAATTTTTTCAAACTTCAAACTACCTTATCTCCGGAACGATAAGAGGTAGGGACCTCCGGTTTGTTTCATTTTAATCGCCCCATCGAGTAGTTTAAGCCTACCGAGTTTGAATTCGCTAGCCGTATCGGAAGTGTGCTATCTCGAAAAACCGACAAAATTTCTATGCTTTGAGGTAGAAATTTTTTGGACAAAAATATTTTTGCGTCCAATTGCGTTCAAAATATGTCTATCCGATAGATTTTGGCCCGTAGAATCCAAATCTTCCATCCCGGACGCCGTATCTCTTACCGTTCTCGAGATAAAGAAAAATTGGCCCGATTGCGTTCGAAATAGGTCCGTCGGATAGGTCTCGACGAGTAGATTCCAAATATGGCATTATCAACGCTGTAGCTCCAACCGTTACGGAGATACGGACGTTTAAAATTTAACTTCGCCCGATCGCGTTCATTCACACACCAATCGACGCGTCTTGACGCGCTGATTCCAACGGTATATAATTTGTTTAGATTATTTCAAATAGTTGCCGAGAAAATGCAAAAAATCGTTAAAAATCGCTAAAAATCGCTAAAAATCGCTAAAATCGCATACCCGTTTTCGCTAATACAGGACTTAGGACTTTCAATCCTACACCAATCGACGCGTCATGACGAGGCGAATTCAACAGCGTAGGATTTTTACTTTACTACAACGGTTACCGAGAAAATCGCGAAAAACCGCGAAGAAAATCGAAAAAACGGTAAATTGCACCCTAGGAATGGATTTTTAGAGCTACGATATTTTCTTCTACACCGTTCGAAAGAGCGCGTTTTTCTGATTCAGAATTACCCCCGAATCGGCTTTCTATCGTTAATAGTTTTGGCGCTAAGAGCGCTTGAAGTTTGCCTATTTTTGCCCTATATTCACCCCTATTTTAAGCCTTTTGTCTACACTTCGTAAGGCGTTTTCTCGAAATCTATACGTTCCACGTCCGAACCGATGTGTTCTACGTAATTACCGGTCCAAATATGTACATTCTGGCCGAAAATAACTGCGAAATTCGAACATGGACTTTTCGTCAAATGTCCAAAATTTCGTGCAAAATCGAAATTTTCGTTATCTCCAAAATTTCAAATAGCTCTCACTGCTTTATTTATGGCTCGATCGCGATCGAATAGACCTTTCTATGAGTAGATTTTGCCTAGGAATCGAATAGAACAAGAACGAACGCCCTATCTCTAATAGTTTGCGCGCTAGAACGAAATTATGGTAATTTTAGGTAAGAATTTTTTTCAAACTTCAAACTACCTTATCTCCGGAACGGTAAGAGGTAGGGACCTCCGGTTTATTTCATTTTAATCGCCCCATCGAGTAGTTTAAGCCTACCGAGTTTGAATTCGCTAGCCGTATCGGAAGTGTACTATCTCGAAAAACCGACAAAATTTCTATGCTTTGAGGTAGAAATTTTTTGGACAAAAATATTTTTTGCGTCCAATCGCGTTCAAAATATGTCTATCCGATAGATTTTGGCCCGTAGAATCCAAATCTTCCATCCCGGACGCCGTATCTCTTACCGTTCTCGAGATAAAGAAAAATTGGCCCGATTGCGTTCGAAATAGGTCCGTCGGATAGGTCTCGACGAGTAGATTCCAAATATGGCATTATCAACGCTGTAGCTCCAACCGTTACGGAGATACGGACGTTTAAAATTTAACTTCGCCCGATCGCGTTCATTCACACACCAATCGACGCGTCTTGACGCGCTGATTCCAACGGTATATAATTTGTTTAGATTATTTCAAACAGTTGCCGAGAAAATGCAAAAATCGTTAAAAATCGCTAAAAATCGCTAAAATCGCATACCCATTTTCGCTAATACAGGACTTAGGACGTTCAATCCTGCACCAATCGACGCGTCTTGACGAGGCGAATTCAACGGCGTAGGATTTTTACTTTACTACAACGGTTACCGAGAAAATCGCGAAAAACCGCGAAAAATCGTAAAAAAACGGTAAATTGCACCCTAGGAATGGATTATTTTAGAGCTACGATATTTTCTTCTACACCGTTCGAAAGAGCGCGTTTTTCTGATTCAGAATTACCCCGAATCGGCTTTCGATCGTTAATAGTTTTGGCGCTAAGAGCGCTTGAAGCTTGCCTATTTTTGCCCTATATTCAAC
Organism: Chrysina gloriosa; assembly: GCA_038088585.1. Lineage (NCBI taxonomy): Eukaryota > Metazoa > Arthropoda > Insecta > Coleoptera > Scarabaeidae > Chrysina > Chrysina gloriosa. The sequence goes on along the minus strand of CM076093.1, from coordinate 49,389,786 downwards.
CCTATTTTAAGCCTTTTGCCTACGCTTCGTAAGGCGTTTTCTCGAAATCTATACGTTCCACGTCCGAACCGATGTGTTCTACGTAATTACCGGTCCAAATATGTACATTCTGGCCGAAAATAACTGCGAAATTCGAACATGAATTTTTCGTCAAATGTCCAAAATTTCGTGCAAAATCGAAATTTTCGTTATCTCCAAAATTTCAAATCGCTCTCACTGCTTTATTTATGGCTCGATCGCGATCGAATAGACCTTTCTATAAGTAGATTTTGCCTAGGAATCGAATAGAATAAGAACGAACGCCCTATCTCTAATTGTTTGCGCGCTAGAACGAAATTATGGTAATTTTAGGTAAGAATTTTTTCAAACTTCAAACTACCTTATCTCCGGAACGATAAGAGGTAGGGACCTCCGGTTTGTTTCATTTTAATCGCCCCATCGAGTAGTTTAAGCCTACCGAGTTTGAACTCGCTAGCCGTATCGTAAGTGTACTATCTCGAAAAACCGACAAAATTTCTATGCTTTGAGGTAGAAATTTTTTGGACAAAAATATTTTTTGCGTCCAATCGCGTTCAAAATATGTCTATCCGATAGATTTTGGCCCGTAGAATCCAAATCTTCCATCCCGGACGCCGTATCTCTTACCGTTCTCGAGATAAAGAAAAATTGGTCCGATTGCGTTCGTAATAGGTCCATCGGATAGGTCTCGAGGAGTACATTCCAAATATGGCATTATCAACGCTGTAGCTCCAACCGTTACGGAGATACGGACGTTTAAAATTTAACTTCGCCCGATCGCGTTCATTCACACACCAATCGACGCGTCTTGACGCGCTGATTCCAACGGTATATGATTTGTTTAGATTATTTCAAACAGTTGCCGAGAAAATGCAAAAAATCGTTAAAAATCGCTAAAAATCGCTAAAATCGCATACCCGTTTTCGCTAATACAGGACTTAGGACGTTCAATCCTACACCAATCGACGCGTCTTGACGAGGCGAATTCAACGGCGTAGGATTTTTTACTTTACTACAACGGTTACCGAGAAAATCGCGAGAAACCGCGAAAAAATCGTAAAAAAACGGTAAATTGCACCCTAGGAATGGATTTTTAGAGCTACGATATTTTCTTCTACACCGTTCGAAAGAGCGCGTTTTTCTGATTCAGAATTACCCCCGAATCGGCTTTCTATCGTTAATAGTCTTGGCGCTAAGAGCGCTTGAAGTTTGCCTATTTTTGCCCTATATTCACCCCTATTTTAAGCCTTTTGCCTACACTTCGTAAGGCGTTTTCTCGAAATCTATACGTTCCACGTCCGAACCGATGTGTTCTACGTAATTACCGGTCCAAATATGTACATTCTGGCCGAAAATAACTGCGAAATTCGAACATGAATTTTTCGTCAAATGTCCAAAATTTCGTACAAAATCGAAATTTTCGTTATCACCAAAATTTCAAATCGCTCTCATTGCTTTATTTATGGCTCGATCGCGATCGAATAGACCTTTCTATAAGTAGATTTTGCCTAGGAATCGAATAGAACAAGAACGAACGCCCTATCTCTAATAGTTTGCGCGCTAGAACGAAATTATGGTAATTTTAGGTAAGAATTTTTTCAAACTTCAAACTACCTTATCTCCGGAACGGTAAGAGGTAGGGACCTCCGGTTTGTTTCATTTTAATCGCCCCATCGAGTAGTTTAAGCCTACCGAGTTTGAACTCGCTAGCCGTATCGGAAGTGTTCTATCTCGAAAAACCGACAAAATTTCTATGCTTTGAGGTAGAAATTTTTTTGACAAAAATATTTTTTGCCTCCAATCGCGTTCAAAATATGTCTATCCGATAGATTTTGGCCCGTAGAATCCAAATCTTCCATCCCATGGTACTCACTTTATCATTACATCCTCTGGAGATGTACAGATCAACCAACCCGCATATTTACTCATGCGAATTTATGTAGAGGACGGACAGCTATAGCCTCTTTAGTTTTCTTTCTTTGTCTCTGGCCTTTTTAACTTTAGTTCTAGCCATCACAATTTCCTAGACGTTTGCAAAATTTAAGAAGCGGTAGTTTCAGGATTTAAGGGTGGTAATATTCCATTCAATTTAGTTTTATTTACGAGGTAATGTACATATGTACGTATGTACGTACATCCGTGATGTGAAAATTAACTTCAGTTACTTACTTACTTTTCTCTTTAAAATTATTAAGTTAACTGGAGATTTTTGGAGGGCATTTCCTATTGATTCAAGGACATCTGCTTCGTTCCTTACTAGATCTTCATCCTCGACTACATCAGAAAAGACAATAAATTCTGTGAAACCAATCGAATTTCTTCCTTAACCGGTTTTACCTTCAAGAAGCTAACCTTTCCTACAACAATAATTCAGGCACTTTTTTTTTTTTTGAGACAGATTATAAAGGTTCGATCATTTTGTTGAAAATACCGTACAAGTATCAGCTACCTGTCTGTCTACCGTACGTATTTAGTCGGAACGAAACCGGAATTTTTATCTAGCGTTTCGCATCTCGTCGAGCGAAATTTACGCGTTACGTGTACCAGTTTCGCCGCGGCGATCGACCAATTAGTATTTATATATTCCCGTATTAAGCCCGGATCTACGAAGCGTTAAGATTTATTTGTTACGTATCGTAAATTCCCGCGGAAACACAGTTACTTTAGGCGATGCCGAGAACGAAGAATCGAACGGATGAAATTACGAAGAACGTGTACGTGCGTACTACGTAGTGCGTTATGCACAGATAATTGAATTACGGTCGGCGCATGCGAGCACATTAAAATTTAATTTGATATTTGGCGATTGTCGATGGTTCAATTCACTTCGTCTGTCGAAGAAACTTCTTTTTCATAAAAAATGTGCTGACTTTACAAGGGAATATCACGAACCCGGAAATTATAAAAATTATGAAACTTTGGGAACATGTTGGTCACATATATGTAGGTATGTACCCCACATCTTTTTTCTGCGGAAAAATAATGCAAGATCTTCCCTTGTTAGTAAGCTTTGGCACATTTACTTGGTAGCTGCCCATCAACGTAATTAATTTAATTAAAGTCATAATATGGAGAGTCATCCAGATTTTATTTTAATAACAATTATTATCCACTTATTACCAAATCCAAAAACGCCCTTTTTCATATACTCTACCTACCGCGATGGTCATTTCCAATTTCATCACGACGGCGGCGACGCGCCCCGCTCTCGACTTCTTTATCGGCGTCTATCCATCATCTTCCGAGTTAATGTAATTGTGGCTAATAACATAGAAACGAATACATTACATTGTAATTAATCACGTAACTTGTAATTAGCGTGTCGATATACGTTGTACATACATAGTTGTATCGTAGATATTCGTTCGTAACAGATGTTTCATTGTCGGGAGGATTCGCATGCGATTGCATATTTATGTGTTAGAGATGTATGCATACACATATACATATACATACGTACGTTTGTCATTACGTAGGTAGCGAATGCATTGTAGGATCCGATTCATGTATATGCAAATAGTAATATCAATTTGAGAAACGTCAATGTACCGGACGTTTAAATGGTTTACGTACAACGTAAACTACAAGCAGAGTTTGTTTGTACGTCGTACATACATACGGAGATGAAAGTATGTTCGTGTGTATGTTCGAATGCTTAGACAAGCTTTTACTAATTATCATGACTTTCAGAACCGACATCTTCTTGAAATACTTAATAATATTAATACTAAATATAATTGGAATTTGAAGGTGAAACATCCAGAAATAGTAATATCTTCTTTCCAGCTCTATTATATTTTGTGTTGAAATTTACGTTTCACATTTTACGTTTTAAGTTTTAAACTTATCTGTCCTTGTGGATATGGATGTATAGATAGAGTAGAATAGAAGAGAATATTTATTAAATTATGTGCCACATTACAAGTGCATATAAATTATCAAAAGAAAAGAAACAAACCTAACAAAAAGTACAACAATTTAAAAGAAAACCCAAGAAAAGGTAATTAGAACTAAAGTCAATAGTTAAGATAAAGATATTTCATTATATATATATACATATGTATAAGATAGTATATTCCTCAACAAATTCCTAAATTGAGTAGAATACACCGGGTGTTTCATCACATGACTGCCACAGCTTAAGGATATGTTACTGAAGCAGTTTTAAATTAAAAATGTCTAATGAACATATGCCCAAAACTCTATCCTAACAGAGCTACAAACATTTGAAGTTTTAGACACCCTGTATGACGGGATATGGTATGTCTTTAATTTCATGTTATGACTAAAATATATAATGTAGCGCCCTTGGTATCCTGAACAAGTAATTCCTGAATTTTTGATATTTAGAACATTGGAAATATTGATCTTGAACGCAATTGATTTCTGTCCTGGAACACCTCAGTAACTTCCCGGAAGATATTGATTCATGACGAAGTAAGTTTGTTCAAAGTATCTTCAGAACGAAGAGTGAATTGAACTGCTAGATTTAGATTTCTTCAGTTATCTCTTCATGAGCACCTCATCAAAATGTTCCAGAAGAAATTTCATTGAGGTGGGGAAACCTGCATTACGTAAAGTTTTGAAAAATCTTGAGAATTATGCAGATCTGAAAGTGCAATCGGTAATCGTAGGTTTTGGCAAATCTAAACTTATCTTTCAAGGTGACTGTGGCAAAACTTTGCTTACAATCATTCCATTCCAAGTATTCAGGTGAACACTTCAATTTTCGACGTGTCTCCAGTAAATTACCCGATGTTGCTAGTTATACAAAGGGCAGTTTCCGCCTATAAAGTAAACGGTTGCCTCTATAGTCGTTTGATCGCATTTTGGCACAAATTAGAGAATCGACTGGATTTCAAGCTAGTAAAGCAAAACGTACGAATAGAAAACTAGTTTCAATAAGCTACTTGAGAGAGTTAAAATTCCAAATCAATAAAAAAGTAGAACATCCACATAACTTTCCAATGAATGACTTATAATTGTTGAGGCTTGTTTGTTAGGCAACTCTCACAGAAAGTTCTGCAATGGCTGCACATTATTGGCGTCTACAAGTTCTGCACTGCCAATCATTGCACAACCTTCAGCGATGATGGTCCTTTATTGGAGAGTTCAAATTGTTTAGAATTCGCATAAAATATCCGTTTCCGCTAATAACTTATATTTTATGCAAGTGTTAAATATCAAACTTTTCATCTTTCCTACACGATTTTACGAAGGCATTCATTGGAGAGCTATGTAGATGTTCTACTTTTTTATTGATTTGCAAAATTGATGCTTTACGAAAATATGTCTATTTGGCTCTCCATGCGAAGAATATAAAATTTTCTTCTGAAACATAACATCAAATACTCCAGAAGAAATAGGAAAGAATCGGTTTGTTATCATAATTTTGAGTACTATTGCTAAAATTGCAAAATTTAGACTGCTGCTGTTTTTAGCGGGGGAATGGTTGTTCTCTGTAATATAATATATCATCAGATGTTTCTGAAGACGTTGCCAAAATCCTAAGGGGTTTTAGAAGCACATTTGCCGAATTTAGAGTTTAAAAAGTTCTGATTTAGAGCATCTCACTGTTTCTTTCAGAAGAAATTCCTTGATAACAGAATTTTGTCATCTAGAAAATTTTGACAGAACCTCGGCGATAATCGCGAATTTACCACTTTAAGCTTGTTTGATTGACCTGAAAGTGGGAGAGGAAAGGATATTTAAAAGATGCGGAAGAGTGGGGGATGAACAATGGTGAAACAAAGAAACTAAAAAGGGAATGCGAGAAAATAAACAGGAAGCTAAATACAAAGCTGACGATGAAGGAATATATACAAGAAGAATTAAAGTAAACAACGGGTTAAAAGCGAAAAACTTGAGAAAACGTTGTGTAAGACGATAAATGATAGGAAGAAGGATGACAATAATAGTAGTGGAAAGTACATAAATACGAAAGAAAGAAAAAGAACTGAACGAAGAAAATATCTGGAAGGTACAAGCAGGCACAATGGAAAGAAGGCAGATATTAAAAATGATGAAGATTAGAGCAGAAAACCAAGAATGAAAACTAGTACTTGACCGCCTTTGAAGTATTTTTTGTTTCAAGGACGTAAGGATTTTGTTTCCTTCATCTTTCTTTTCAACACTTATTCTTCTTTCCCTTTTCACCTCTCATTTCCAACTGCGACAAGAATAAGCTGCGAGGTGGCGGAAAGAATACTGTGACAAATGATGGTACCGATGGTAACATTATTCTTTAGATTCTTCGTTTTTGATATTATCAACGTCTTCAGGAAAAGGTGAAAGGGAACGTTGATAAAGACGGTTACCTACGTCGAAATCCGAGAAAAGATTCTACCAGAAAACTAGGAATTATTCGCTTTTTTAAAAGGATTTGAAGACGTATGTGTTTTGTTTCTTTTGTCTTCCATTTCTGCACTTCTTCTCCTTTCCCTTTTTATTTCTCATTTCGAACCGGGACAAGAATAAACTGCTGGTTGGCGGAAAAAATAGTGTGAAAAATCGAGTATCGATGGCGAAAGTATTCTTTAGATTTCTCGGCGTACCCTTATGTGATATCAACGTTTCGTTCTTCATGTTATCGACGTCTTCAGGGAAAGATTAAATGAAAACGTCGATAATGGTGATTACGTATGTCGAAATTCGAGAAAAATATTCCACCAGAACACTGGGAATTGCTCGTGTGTTTTTAAAGGATTTGAAGACGTAGGTGTTTCGTTTCCTTCATCTTTCTTTCCAATACTTCTTCTCCTTTTCTTTTTCACTTCTCATTTCGAACTAGGACAAGAATAAATTGCGGGTTGGTAGAAAAAATAGTGCTCGAAATGATTAGTATTGATGGTATAAATACTCTTTAGATTATTTGGCGTATCGCCACGTGATACCAACGTTTCGTTCTTGATATAATCGACGTTTCCAGGGAAACATGAAGCGAAAACGTCGATAACGGTGGTTATGCATGTCGAAATCCGAGAAACAAAAATGACCAGAAACTGGGAATTGTTGGCTTTCTTGAAGGATTTGAAGACGTAAATGTTTTATCCTTCATCTCCCTCTTTCCCTTTTGGCCTCTGATTTCCAACTGGAATAAGAACTGTTTTTCCTTCAAATACATCGGATTTCAGAACGGGAATTGTTCAGTTGGTGCATTTACGAGGTCTAAACTTACTTCTCAGTATGGAAATTGCAATGATATTTTGATGCCTCCACTGGCAGAGGAAGAATATCACTTCACGCGAGAATAAACAGAATCTGTTGTTGATGGGAACTTTGATAAAATGGAAAGAAAGCAAGTTCCAATATAAAGAAAAACCTGATGCATTTTTAAGGAATTTCATTTACACATTTTTCAAGTATTTGTTTGTCCAACACATGATCATAATATCCAAAGATAAATTTAAAATTCCATCGGATGAACGTTTCTTATTTCCTTGACTCGTATGTTTTCCTTAATCGTCGTATTGTTCGAAAGAAGACCGAGCGAAAACCGTTCCATTCCGGTAGAAATCCGCGCCGGCTATTTTAGAATCATTAGGAGAAATTAAAGAAAAGAAACTGTGGCAGAGAAACTATCTGGAGTTCGCGCATATACAAGAGCGTACTGGTGTGTTGTGAATCTCCGTTCGCGGCCCGCTGCCTCCGATGGTTGCACATGTTTACCTATTTTCTCCGCCGATTGTATCAAAAAGGAAAACGGACGATCGCGATGCCCCGTAATTGGTCTAGAAATCACATTTACACGCGGTAACTCTTACGTGTAAATGGACGTTGTACGTACGTAGCCGATCGATCTACGGTCAATGTCAATCAAGGACGTTAAATCGATAAATACGAAGCGTGTTGGATGGGGATTTACCCTTTAATAGCTGCGTATAGTCAGAGGAACGGTTCGACCGAAAGTATTTATTTTACAAAGTATTCCCACAGAAATTGAGATAATTTTTAATTCGTTAAAACCGAATGTTAAAGCGGTTATTCTGATCTTCAGTTGGAGTAATCAACATTACCATTCTGAAGGCAACGATTGTTTCTTCCAGCGACTACAATGAACTGACCACGGAATTCTTTCCTGATCCTTGGGAACGTAAAGGAAACATCGTTGGGACTTAGATCAAGATTGTATAAAATGTGAACTAATAATTCCATTTATCTCTGTTCCAAAAACTTACATATCTTTGGAGCTGTATGTTTTATCTCAATCCTTGAGCCACGTTCTTTTCGATGTCGGTTGAATGTGAGCCCACTTATGTTGTTTTCCTCAACATTTCATTCCAGTTTTTCCTATTCTGCGCCAATCTTGGTATATCACTCCATTTTACTCCTCTCTACTCAGGCCGTTCTCCTCACTCCTCTCCATTTAATGTTTTCCTTGATCTTCCTCTTTGTCGATTCGCATTCTCTCTTGCTTCGTCCATTTTTCTCATAAGCTTGTCTCATTCTTTCCATATATCCCATTCATCTTATTTGTCACTGCTGTATCGTCTCCTTCTACTGGTATTATACGTAGTTGCTCTTTAAACTCAACATTTCTTATCTCATCTTGTTTTGTTTTTCCTTGTATCTTCCTCAAAAATCTCATTTTTGTTGCTGTTATTTTGCTTCTTTATCTTTCCATTGTCGTCCAGCTTTCGCAAGCAAATTTGACCGTTGGATTAAGTACCTTTTAGCAGCTTCGGCTTTAACCCCTTCCGGTATTTCTCTTTTGTTGGGAAATTTTGTCTTCATCAGATTGCACAGTATTTTCGTTTTTGCGATTCTCTCATTAATTTCGTCCTCCATCGTTCCTTCCTCATTAATAATAGTTCCCAGTTAGAAGAATTTTTCATCTTGCTCTGTAATCTTTCCTGTAATGTCGATTCGGTGTTTCTCTTTAGCTGTTCCTATTATCATCGATTTTGTCTTCCTCACGCTCGCTTTCATGTCAGCTTTTTGTGGCTCTTCATTCGAGACATTTCTATTGTGCTGCAGTTCTGCTGCTATAACTGGGTCATCAAGGTAGCATCAATCATTCTCCAATTTCCGATATTATTCTTTTTTGCTTATTTCTACATCTCTTCAATATTTCATCTAGGACCACATTAAAGAGTAATGAGTTTAGTGTGAATCCTTGTTCCAGTCCTGTTCTTACTCGTACATAGCTGGCCGTATCTTTACATAAGCTTTTTCATGTTTTCTATGATTTCTTTTCCTGCTCATTTTTCTTCTACCGTCTTCCACACATTCTCTCTTCTTATTCTATCCAATTCTAGTGACAATTTAGATAATTTTATTAACAAGATTGCACCGGCTTAGCTCTTAATTAACGATATCATAAAAAGCATGAATTATAACACATTGTATTTACAAGATTCTAGAAATATTTGACATTAATTGAAAATAATTAGCTATTGTGTTGTGTGTGTGTCAGTATGTAACTGCATCCCCTCTTAAATTCTTTCTACGGTGCAGCTCTATTTTCTATGGATTTCCTCTCTTAAATCCTTTCTTCGGTGCAGCTCTATTTTCTATGGATTCCCTGTCCCAAACTTCCTTTTTCTTCAGTGTGGTGAAGCTCCGTTTAAGTAATGGTTACTTCCTTTAGAACCCTTTTGGTCCAAATCTAGTTGAAACTTCTATTACAATCCACCTTCAAACATACCCTCATTTTTTCGTAAATCAGGACTACATTACATTATTTCTCCGTTGTCCAAATAAGTAGCTGTTTACTATTACCATGGATAACGCTTCCTTACTGGCGTGACGTTGTTATAGAGATCTATATTGTTGATGACCAGATATCCCTGGTTATTTATATCCAGTGGTTATTAGGTTTTTTGTGATGTGGAAGTGTTGAATTTGTCTGTTTATATGGTTATGTTGCTTTCTATCTTTTCATCGATGCTTTTTATAATAGTTGATAATTTTATTTCTAGTTACATTTTTGTCTCCCATTAGATATCTCCGACTGGACTTAAAAAAGAAACTAACACCCGCAGGGTAATAAAATGCTTGAAAGGTGGCGTGCGTGGTATCGAAAAAGTATAAATAGAACCCAAAACTAAACCGAATGTCATTTGAACATTATTTTGAATATTTTGAATTTTGATATATTGAATTGTAATTAATGATATATTATTTAATGGCAATTGACCATGTGAATATTAATATACTACACAACGCTTTTGCATGTCTACAAAACGTACGTGTACTTCTTTGTTTGTTCGAATCGCTTTCTCACTCACAATCTTACACATAGTCTTATTGTTAGTAGAAAGATTTGATATTGTATTCCTATTTCCTCCCTGAAGCTTGTCGAATTTTCCTCTAGTCGTTCCTTCTACTTTTTCTTGTTTCTAATATTCTCGTATGTAATTTTCCTAACTGCAATTCTTACTATCCCCATTCTTATACATTGGTGTTATGATGCCTATTCTCTAGTCTCCTGGTTTTCTCTTTTCTCTGTTCTAATTTGGTTTAGCAAGATTGGTAATTTTTGTTTAATTATTTTCCTAGTTATCTCACCACGTCTTGCAGCTTTTCCGAGTTTGATATTTTATATTACTTTTTCCAGTTCGCCTTCTGATATATCAATTTCCTCATTCTTCTGCTGTTCTATTGCTCGTTAGTTTTGTGCATCTATCTGTACCTCATATTGATTTCCATAACGTCCCTCTTCCTCCAATAAATCTTTGAGATATTGCTTCGATTTGTTCATTATTCTCAATTATTATTATTATTAATATTCTGGCCTCGACCTTAGCCATTAGCCACTTACATTTATTACTTGAATGCGGTACACAAGTTAGGACAAACAGCGGTAATTACGAAATAAGTTACGACACCCTACATACATATACACAGAACTACTCGCATATACCATCGACTTAGTACTGACTAGAGTGGGAGTCGGTGATGCTGTCGCAAATTATTTAGTAATTGTACCCTGTTACCGCCGTTGGCCCAGGCTAGTTGTAAGGTTTCAATGTTTGTCTTTTATATGCTTTAGCACGATTGGTGCCTTGTTTCTCATTTGTTTTAACATTCCAAAAAATAATGTTTGATTTTCTCCATACATCATAGCCATTGTTTGTCCAAACTCTTCCCGTGCATTTAGTTTAGCTCTTTTCACTAGTTCTTTGACTTCTTGTCATATATTTTTATACGTCTCATAATGTCCAACTTTCCTTGTTGTTAAATATTTATTCCGTGCTTGCTTCTTCTCTTTAACTTCTTCCTCGATTGATTTGCTTCGCCATGTCGTTCCTTTTAGCTTCCTGTTTCTTTTCTCTTCGAAATGATTCCATCTTGTTTCTAGGCCTGTGTTACTCTTTGCTCCATTCAATCGTATTTAATTCATTCCGGTATTCCTTTATATCTCTTAATTTGTATATCGTTATCTGTTTCTTAACTATTTTTCTCTCTTTTTGTTGTTTTTCGCCTATAAGTTCTCATCTAAGTAATGTTTCTCATTTGTACTCCAGCATTCCATAAAATAATTTTGGGGCGCCCGCGTAAACCTTTACTATACAAGTAAACGAATTGCTTGGAAATGACCGATCTCGGTTTAAACTGCAGTCACTGTGTGATTTAAATAAAGTTATAAAATTCGATTATTTCTATTCATAGTGAAGTACCACAAAGTAGCCAGCAAAGTGTTTTAATCCTTTACTGTATGTCTTCATGTATTGCCTTTGGAGGAGGACGATTCGTCGTTTCGGAACATACAATTATTTTACGTAATAACAAAATGTAAGCAAAAAAGACGAAACATACGTGGATATGAACCAGCAACTGTTAAGTTGGTGGTCGGAGACATTACCCAGTGCGTCAAAGAACCTTGCTTTAGCGATTGACTATACAGACCTGGGTGGGAAATTTGATTGTCTCGAAATTGCTTTGGCGTTGCGTGGTATCCGTTTACCCAAAACCACTCGGTACAGTTACCAATCACTACAACGAGTTTCGTTGAAATCGATCAGATTGTGATGTCTCCTTTTCAAACAAATATTGCGAATATCTTAGAAACGTTGGAAAAAGGGAAAATTTTATCGGATTCTCCTCGTCTTGAAGCAGCTGAACAGCAGATTCAGGTTTATTTTCGCGTTCATACGAATAAACGATATGAGTAAACGATTTCGCGGGTTTCCATTGTTGTAACGGCTGCCTCATTTTCGGCAGCAACTACCGCGAACCTTCTCCTCAATTACAACAGATATGGGATCCAATCGGTAACTAAGTTTATCGCATTCAATTCATAACTGATCACGAATTTAGGTCTTTGAGATGCCCCACGAAGATCTCAATCTCACGATGCAGCACGCGATCCTTTTTGATCGCGACTCTCCCAAGTATTTCCGAAAGCATTCCTTTCTTGCGAGACTCGACAACGTTTATTGGGGCTCTAATTTGCCGCATTGCATTTTGTCATTCGGATCGAACGAATCAATCATATCTACGACAGAGCACACACGGATAATTGCATAATTTCCATCGGAGGTCGACTTGCCTTCCGCATTCACCTCGTCATATCTTTCCCGCTTGCAGTTTGCAAGAGCATACGTACATATACATATGATAAACCGGGATGTTATATAAGTTAATGCGGCCTTCTTAAACATCTCGCCGCTACACCGGCGACGACGACGCGATCTGAAATAAGCGGAATTTATTACAGCGCGAGATGTACCTGCTTCTTCGCCGGATAAGTATACGTATGTATGTACATACGTACAACGTAAATGCACAAATAAGTAAGAAAATTCTAACTCGAGCTTTCTAATTTATTTACGAGCCATCGACAGATTCCGAACGGTATACCGAGAAGGAGCCCGTAACTTTTTCCGTTTACGTCGCGTCGTCGCGTTCGAGAGTCGCTGAGAAATTTGTCGATTCGATCGCGGAGAGGAAAAACCGAACGATTTATTTCCCTTTTTCGGATTTCATTAGGTGCGGACGATAATTGCGAGAGGAATCGAAGAAAAGCGACCAAGTCCGCGTGTCGTAATTTTGCCGTCGTCGTCGTCGCGGTACGTTCCACGTAATACTTTCAATTCTTATGTCTTCGAGATATCGTCTTGGTTTGCGGATCAGATCAGCATGTTTAAGTGAGAAAATACGCTTGAAAATACAATAACCAAGAAGAACAAGTCGCGAAGTTGTGATAATATTGGAAACGACGAGACGGAACAGGAAAGTTAGAGATTTAGAATGAAGTCGGAAGAAAACGGTTCAGTCCGATTTAGAAACGTATTTAGATAACTAGGTTGTCATCCTCAGTGCTACGGGAAACATAAACGCGAAGAAATATCACTGGTTAACTTTGAAGGTGATTGCAAGGACTGTGGTATAATTTACAGACGTTGAAAAGGGAATAAAAAATCTATCCAGTAACCAAAAATCCAATATGGCGGCCATTTAACTGAAATAAGTTGATACGAGTACCTCAAAATCAGCCACCTTTCTTAATTTTTGTTCAACATGAATTTTGAATTGATTTTATCGAAAACAGTGATTTTCATATGAAACGTTTCTTCGTATCTTTTATACTTACGAAGATATTGGATACACAAGAAAATTACAGTTTTTTAAGTTCTGATCGGTTTGACAATTTTTCAAACAGAATACAGCTGCAAAATATATTCAATTTAACTAAAAGTTCGTTTTCAATAATAAGTCACCTATGCAATCCCACTCGATCTGGGACACACGCTATATATTGTATCAAACAAATTTATTATACTTTTCTAACCTGTAACATGTTGGCGTAAGTTACATTAAAACTTTGACATATTTTAAATTTACACCAACTTTGTACAATGTTTCTCACGTTGTTCTAAATAAAAATATTTTGGAGCTGCGGTCTTCTTGCGGCAAGGTCCTCAATTGACTTTCTTCGGTGCGCTTGAACCAATTTCGGCTTATTACTTTGTCACCAAAATTTAATCAACGTCGACCTTGATTACGCCGATAACACAATGTCTTACTTCATCGCCCGTTCGTATTTACACCGTGTTCCTGCATCTTTTATCATCTACTAAACTATGCCATACTTCTTCGCGTATGTACGCATAAGTACGTGATACGCATCGTAGCTGAACTTGCATCTCAACACGCGTAGAGCCTAGACTTACTGTTAATCCTGATAACGCATTGACCGGCGTCATTTTTAACTCGCGTCTATCGCGCATTTAATCCCAAAAGAAGAAACGTACAAACAACGACGAATCGGCGGTTAAAAATCGTGAGAACCGGTGAAACGGTGCGCGTACATGTCTTTGATTTATTAGCTGTTAATAGACGGCGGTGTCGGTTTAAAATATATACGCGGTAGCACCGGTTACCACGACTTCGAAAATTTGTGATACGTACGTAAAAGTAAGACTTTCTTTCTCGATTGTTACTTTCACCGATTCTCTTCTTCGTCGTTGCCGCCGTCTTAATTAAGTTTTCCGATTCGAACGGAAACGATAATTCAAAAGCGTAAGCCGAAATCGGTGGAATTAATCTGAAGCGGAAATAATAGTTTTCGGGTGTTTCCCAATGATTCGATGTTAGTATTTTTTTATGAAAATCCACAAGCTAGAGGCTTACTTTATTAATGGTTTAAAATTATGTATTTTTTACTGGTTGGAAAGTGGCTCATAAAATTTTATTATTTTTATTTGAGATATTTACTTACTTAAGCAGGGACTCCTTTATCTTTCGGTATCGAGTTATGTTTCACCGTGCACAGTACCACTTTGTTCCTCCATTCTTTTCTGCTGCCTTGGTCTATGTCCTTTCTTTCTTCCAACTTCTCTCGCGTCAAAATCTCTTGTACCACTTTATTCCCATCTCTTCTTATTACATCTCCGAGCCATCTGAACAGTCCTCTTTTAATTTTCCCATTTTCTCTACTAACTTATTAAGTTTCAGAAGAAGCTGGCGTATAAGCAGATATTCGTGAAGTAAAGTAAAAAATTTATAAAGTTATAAAATTCGAACAATTTGTAAAGAATATAATACACGTCATACGCTAAACAAATATATATATAATCTAAATTATAAATAATCAAAGACAAGTACAGAACGCGGATACCCAAAGACTATACACTAATTAAAAAATATTCATCACTTACTCACCTATATTGACTCCCTTGTCTCAAATATCTAGTGGTACTATAATTAAATATTTTTGGAACCTACAAAGTTTCTTGATTTAATTTATTCGTTATGGAGTTTCAACAAGTGATTCCCGCATCAATCAATGACTTCAGATATCTGTTTTACCAGTTTATTCTCAGTTCTTCTTATCATATGTCCTAGCTACGTAAGGTGTTCTATAATTGCCTCAATAGGGTAATATTTCCAGTTTTTCTCCGAATACTTGATTTCTTATTTTAACTTTCCTCGTTTTCCCTTCTGCTCCCCTAAAAAATCTCCAGTTCTTCTTCAGTCCTCGTTAATGTACTTTTCTGTCTTTGTGTTAAAATCCATGCTTCGGATGCATATGTTAGTGTCGATTTTGCTATACGCTTTATTACTTCTACCTTTACCCTCTTGCGTACTTCTTTTTATTCAGAAAATTACTTTTTATACGATTATCTAATCTGTCGATTTTTGCTATCCTTTCATTTCGTCGTCGATATCCCCTATATTCCTTCTTATTAGTACTCCCAAATACTTGAATTTATTTTTATTATGTATGTATATATTTATATTACATTAGCATAAAAACAGTCACATAGTAATATTTTCGTCCTCAATCTTCTTTACATTTTGTACGAATAATAATTGGAGGAACTTCGATATCAAATTCCCGATCTTTTCCTGGCTGGGTGCTGTGTTGTTCTTGCTTGATTTAATAAAGAGGACGATTTCGTTCTTTATTTCCGGCAGAAGGAGGGATCTTTCAATGCATGATGACATTCTTAATTCTTCCTCCTCTTTCCTTCGTCCTCGAAAATTGCCACCCGCCCATCAATGAGGGCAATGAGAGCAGATATCTAGCGAACTTTTAGGCCTTCTCTACGGGAGTGAAGCTCTCATAAGCAGCCTTCCTCAACAAAAAGAGACTGCGATGGTTTCCATCAGATTTTGGTATGAATGCCCAGTTTTCTACTCTACCTTAGGAGGACAGTCAACATCGTCTGGATGAGATTTCACCAAACTCGCTGTTAGATCGGCGGCTTTTGAGGCCTCTGTGGTGACTTTGTATTTCGTGTTTCCTTGTTTGTATTAAAAATTATCCTTAACTATTTTCCATATTTGCCTTAAAAAAACTTCTGTGGAGTGTCATCTTTTGTTACAATACATATAGTAAATTCATAGATAATTCTGTTACGGTCTGTTTCATAATGTATGCTTTAAAATGCTTTCAATTAAAGTCTACTTAAAGGTAAGTGGACTTTAAACTGGATTTAAATTAGGTGCGTTTCATAATGACCATAACAGTCATCTTTAGCTAAAGCCAGCTTTAGCGTAATGTGAATAGGTTGGATGCGTTGCATTTAGTGTATTGGTTATGTTAACTCAACAGTTTGCGTCCTTTTTACAGCTGTTATTTGTTTAAGAATACGCTGTTTTTCTAATCGTGATATATTACTAATTTAATAATAGAAAGGTGTGACAAATTAAAAAAAAAAATAGAGAGATCAACTTTAATAAGGCACAACAATTATTGGTGGTACAGGAACTGAAAGTACAAGACATTTTTCTCATAGGTCCTATGCCCAATAAAATTCTACGGCAAATTGAAACATTTGTTAAAAAGACAATTATATTATTAATTAATTAAATATATTATAAATTGGCAAAATGTTCGGTAATGAGCAATCTTCTAACACCTTGTCCTCCACTAACAGTATCCACAGCTGGTTGTATGTTCCCAAGTTCTTGCTTGTCTGAAGAATATCTTTATTCATCGCAATAGCAATGTTGTGTAACACTATTGTTACTACAATTACATCCGTTGCTATTACTAGATGCACTTTCATCCCCATACTTCAAATGGCAAATCTCCTTTTTCACAATCCATACAACATAACGAGATCGAATTTGAGACTTGTTGTATAATTTTTCTGCAGTCGTTTCTGTGTCCAACAATGGTGCTATAAGGTATGGTCCAGTTCTATACCCACTATCTCCTAATAATAGGTATCGACCGTATCTTCCAGATACAAAATCTCGTTTCTTCATTTCGCAATTAGTAAAGACTGTTTAGTAATGGCAAGTACCTGGAAATTTAATAGTTTACATCAGGCGGATAGACAATTTTGACGTTAGAAACATAAGTAAACTTTAAGCGTCAAAGCCACAGAATCGTGTCTTTAACTTAAAGGCTTATTTAAAGCTACTTTAAATTGAAAGTAAAATTATGAAACCGATTTTATAAGTTAAAGTTGACTTTAATACTTAAAAGCACTTTAATTCCATTATAAAACCGACCCTTATTGTTAGTGTTAAAAGTTGACACTTTTTTACGTTTTATACGTAAATTTCGATCTTGTAGGAAATTAAGACCTTTTATCGGTTGCTAAGGTTTCGTTGTTGTCTGTAATATGTTGCAATATGTCCCTTCAAAAGTTTACACATCGTCATCGTCATTCGTATCCCTTTGATACTTACGTAGTTTTCGTGCATTAAGTTTTAAGAAGACTTATCGGGTGAACGTTCCTAGAATTTGGTGCATTTTGGTTGTACAGTTATTGTGTAACTTTTGGTAAGATACTGGTTCCGAAAATTAGTCTACCTTATTAACAGGGATTTGAACCAATTTGTCATATCGGAGTGCCTTTTCTCCTTTTCTTCGTTCGGATCCAGATTCCCGCCGTTTAGGATGTCTCGAATGTTCAAATCTTCTTCCACCATAGGCACTTGCCTTTTGTTCGAGATGCAGCAGTCGAATAGTAATTGTAGCTTGTGAAGAGCATGGTATGAATATACAGATATATCGTAAGACGCTGACGTCGAAGCCGTATACCGCCGCTGAAGATCACGACCGTGTCATATCGCTAGTTGGTTATCAATATTTTGCTTCGTAACCAATGCATTACCTTTGGCAAGTGTTCTAAAAGTTTGCGAAACTCATCTACCTACGGATAAAATGTGCGTTGAATTTAAGAGATTTAACTTTCTAATCTTTTCGTGAGTTACGTCGGTGCATTCCGAAAGTCCCTTAATGTCTTTACCGCTTCTGTGTTTTTAGATGCGAACATCGTACCTTATCATTAGACGTATGCAGCTATGCCAATTAGATACGGCTCGCGTTAATACGAAGTACGTATGTACATCAACAGCGATTACCATCATTACCCATTACAACGGTTGCATAATAAAAAATAACGCGCGTATGTAGATACGTACGAGAACACGGCCTACCGTCATAGCGCGCCGTGAATGTGAATTATCACCATCCGGTTATAATTGTTATTATGATTGTGTTAACTCTCACTCGCCGGTACCGCCGATGATGACGACGACGACGACGACACATCAACGAGCTTTTTAATAATTGTCTTCTTCGCGTTTCGCAGGTTTTACTTTTAACGCGTCTCGTTAAGTTCGTAACTGTATGACAGCGCGACGGATACACACGCATTAACTTACCGGACGAGATGAATTCTTCCTCTTTCTCCGCTTCGAACGCGAAAATTATATTTTATACGATCCGGATTGTATCCTCTGGCGCGTCGTCACATACACACGTACGTACAAAGAACGGACGTGCGTCGATTGACAACGTTGATAGCGCGAGTGAGCGTAACGGTGATTCCGTCTTACGGTATTCTTTTCTTCGTTCTGTCTTTTCCGCGTAAAAACGGAATGGTAACCGCACGTAGTGCGTTTCGCGCGCGCCTCCGTTCGTCGTGCGACCACGATTTTGTGAGAAAGTGAAATCGACGACGACGATACGTTTACGCGGCGGCGGCGCGTCGGTAATAATAATTAGACGTATTGCGTACGTATCGCGAAGAAATGGTCTAGGTAAGTGTCTCGATAAATATCGGGACATATGTAGGACTTATAGATGTGCGTGATGCTTGAAGGTTCGCGATATGTACGTGCGTTGAACTCACTCGGTGTCCGGTAAATTCTATTCTTTCCGTAGACATAAAGCGGTAAGGAAATTTTCGGATTGTTTAACAGAAAAGAGTTAAGAAAAGAGTAAGTCAATCGACAAAATTAGCGGTTGGTATGAAATCTTAGCGAACGATTTTGAATCGAAAATCTCAAATGTAGAAAGGAATACAATGTTGGGTATAGGTTTCTTTAATAATTATAATAATAATTTATTTTTCATTTTATTACACAAACAGTATAAAATTTGTCAATGTATATAATTATAGAAATTGAAAAAAAGAACAAATCATATAAGTACGTCACGCAAAACTGACGCAACAAACATAACAAAGAAATCTTTAGCAGTCATTCATTAAAATATGCTTCTAATGAGTAGAAGGCTTTTTTAAATAAGTATGTTTTCAATACACTTTTAAATTTGATGTTTGGTAATGCTTTCAGATCATGCAGAAAATGATTGAATATTTTAATACAGTTAAATTCAATTGTTTTTTGCACTTTTGATGACCTTGTTTTAACCCTTAGTTACTCGTGCGGTGTCTTTTATACGCCACATAAAAATAGCTAGGTTTTAAGAATTTTGAAGGTACTTAGTACAGTTCACATACTTAGAACTAAAACACAACTAAGGAGAAAAAGAAAAAAAAAGAAAGAACTAACCAAAATAAATTTAAAAATACAGAAAACTGTACAATATTTATCTTCTGTTATTTTGCAATAAATTGGTGCAGGATTAGCATTTAATCATAGTTGTTAGGTGCTCTTTGCATACAAATCTTTGACAGAATGTGCACTTCATTGTACAGAAAAATGATTGCACTGTGAATTAAAAGTAAGTGTAGATGTCCAATTTGTAATGTAAATTAGGTCAATCCTTACATATAAAATAAACGACATTTTAGGGAAAATAAAAAACGTTTTCAGTTAAAACGGTAATGATTTTGAGGCAATCTACTTGTTGTTTCATTCAATGATGTAGAAGCTTTGTAATAAAAACGAATGTTTTTAGATTCAATACAACCAATAGAGTCCTGCGAAATTTGAGCTTTTGGTAGCTGCAAAAAATGATAGGAGATACATCTTGTTATAGATTCTTTAATACCCAAGACGAATCTGACCGCAAAGATGGTCTAGCACGTCCAGTTTTTGAGCTACTTTAGATTATATGGTCAAAACATTTTTTTATATTCCTGATTAGGTGACCCAGCAAACTTAGTTTTGCCCAAAATTTTTTCGATTTTTCTTTTTCCTAAACCTTAGGGTAGCAATTACGAACAAACCGGCAGAAGGAAGTATTCAAATTGGCCAAGTCGTTTTCAAGTTTTGAGCATCCGAACAAACCACGATCCATTTTTATATATACAGATAGTTTTATTTTCATATAAATCCATAAACGTCTTTAGCAAAATTTGAAATGGATTGAGAAAAAACAAGGAATCTCAATTCACACCTGTTACCGTTCTAAAGTAACATTGTTAAATTTTTACTGAAACGTAATTGATTAATTGATTTTCACGGAAATAACTTTAACTTCAAAATCTTTTTAGTTTTAACTGGAAACCAATTCTAGTTGGCCATATATAAAACTGAAAGAATGTTAAATCAATGCAATTCCTTTTAAACTAAAATAATATTTTTCTCGGTGCAGTCATTCTGTTTTTTCTCATTTCCATATAATACGCAACGGCTCCTTATTTTCTTTGGTGCTTCTGTCTGAGTTTAATTATTCTTTTATACTCGGACAACAAAGGTTTGATCCTTGCTGGTAAACTTTCTGATTTTTCTCTTTCGCCAAAATCCCTTTTCATCAGCAGCATCTCTAATGCTTCGAAGGCTTCTCATCAGAATGTGCTCCACTATACAATTTGTGCTTTAATACCAGCCACATTTAGGAAGTGAAAAAAACGCATCGCATGAATGTAGTGCTATCCCAAATCAACATTTGGACAATTTCAAATACAATCAACTACAAATACAATCGTATTTTTAACCCTAGATTCATAAACATTCGTCTCATAGACCGCGCAAGAGTATTTTGCTCATTTTTATTTCATTTAATTAATAATAAATAAACAACTTTCAACATTTATATTTACTTTATTGCACCTTATGGTCTAAAAACTCAAAAATCATCAATATAATAATGTACATCTGAGAAGAGAATCTTCATGAACAATGTATCTCCCAAGTATGTTTCTGAATCTAGGATTAAAATAACATATCATAATAAGTCTTAACAGTACTACTTTGGTCAAAAAAGGACACACAACGACGCACAACGACGGATTTCAATATCATATTTCTAAACAAATGCAATGGTCAAAAACGCAGTTATATTTCATTTCTTATCGTTTTGTTTGAGGTTATCATTTGCAGAGATTTTGTCCAAACTGTTGATAAAATGTCTTTTTCTTACAAAATTGGGAGATGATTATAGTGACTCTAGTAGTGATGATTTAAACACTGTGACTATTAAATTAGTAAAATTGATGTATCTTATATTACAAAAGAAAAATCTAGAACAAAGAAGTTGAAAAATTCGCTAGGAATAACGAAGAAAATGGAACTGCTCGAAGTAAGAAAATTGTTAGAAAAGCTGGGACCTTCAATTATCTACAGAATATTACTGAAAATACTGATTCAGAAAGGTATGTAATCTTCTATTCGGATAACTGTTGCGGCCAAAATAAGAATAAATATATTGATGCAATATACCTGTAAGTTGAGTACTGAATCCATAACTCAGAAATTTTTAATAAGTGGCCACACACAAAACTAAGATGGTAGAATGCATTGCACAATCGAAAAGGAGAAGAAACGTACCAATATCTCTACCAGTAATAGCACTTGCACCAAAAAACTGGAAATCAGAAATTAGTAATTTACAAGTTGCATGTACGTAACATTAACAATTTTGAAGTTATCAGAGTATTGCCCTCATTACGCGCGACATAATGGCCATCTTTTGGTTCTTCGAGATACTGAGTAGTTTCCACAGAGCCTTTTCTACCATTGTAAGAATGAGTTACTTCTGACTTATGTGTGTCTTGGTTTATTGCAGCATCGTCATGGTCATCATCAACAGCTTTATTCTTTTTATGCATAAATTACACCATCATCGTATAATAGTGCCAACTAATGTAATTGTTTTCCGCAAAAGTGATATTGCCAGTGAAATACGTACCAATTATCAGAAGGTAAAATGCGACAACTTGCTTTTACATGGTTTACAAGTCTCATTACAATATCATGTGGAAAATTAGATAATTTCTAGGGACTATCAGTCCTCTTCCCAAATTGCACAAAAGCAAGATTCATCTTCACTGTTTCCAGCCAGGGTTTTTTTCTAAAGTTTCTTCGACTCTTCTTTTGCAGTTCTTTTCCTCGCGTTTACGCTTTGGTGTTATTTTCCATGCCTTTCGTCACGCTTTCTTCTCTTGTACTTGTTCTCGGATTCCCTTTCAATTTATAAATCTTTTTCTCCGCCGCTTCCCTTACTTCTTCTATCCAACACTTTCTTGATTTTCCTCTTAGTTTTCTTTTGCATGGTTTGGTGTCGAAAACTCTTCTTAACAGTTTATCTTCTCCCATGCTCTTAATAGGTATTTCTTCTATCTTCTTCTGTATGGGCTGGATTTTTAAGTTTTCTCTGATTGCAAAATTTCTTACTTTATCTAGTCTTGTTTTTCTATCTATCCTTCTGAGGAGTCTCATTGGAAATGCTTTATGTTTTTTGTTTTTGAGTCTTTAATCCGCTTTGGTATTTCTTTTTTCTTTCTTCAATTATTTCTATAATTTCTTTTCATTGATTCCTCTCTTCCTTAAAATTCTCCATATGTCTTCCTTTCGTATTCTCTCGAATACTTTCGACTTTGTCTTTATCTTGCCTCGTTTTCTATTATTCTGTCGAATAGTTTTTCAAGATCTATAAAGTACATATATATTTCTTTGTTTTTGTCTCTATTTTGTTTCGTTTTTTATTGTTCTTGCGAATATTTTTGCCTGGGACACTCCAGAGCGTTATTTCTTTGTAATTTACACAGTTTCTTATAAATTGGCAGTATGATATCTGTTTCCTAATCCCTCCGTACTTTTCCGTTCTTAAACATTCTTTGAGTTTATCAAATGAATTTAGATATACCAGTGTTCGGCGACGGGCAACTTAATATAATTTTGAGGTTATAATATCGATAATTTGATCTTTATCGCTTCTTAAAGTCCTTGTTACTACTATTAAATATTAACATCAAAGTGAGTTAGTACACATTTACAATATAACTGTGTTTTGAGCACTTACCTTAACTAAAAATGTAATTTGTGTGCCCTATCGGATTTGACAGGAAAAACTATTAAAAAGAGTGTATTTTACTGGAAACTGATTACCCAGGCGTGCGATAGAAAAATTGTTCAAAATATGATCAGTGATTTTTACAGTCTATTTCGCGCTGATTACGGGTAAAATAATGAAAAATTCCATCACGCACAGTTTAGTTACAAATTGCACTTAAAATTATGGACAATTAAGCATTTTAGGCAGGTAAGGATTACAGTGTTGAATCTTAGATCCACTAGGAAGTAATTAATAAGTAAAGATTTCGACGTTCTTTTAGGGAATTAGCCATTTTTACATTGACCAGACAATAGTAAAATTAACCAAATTTGGTTCAAACTTGAATATTTTCCCGTTTGCACATAGTTTGCATGTATCCCTCTGTTGTTGTTGTTTGGTCACTTATGATTTTAATAAAATGCAAATAAAATATACATTCCATATTCTTTTGTATCTAACTTACTGTTCCCAAAATACATCCGCTTTTTGTGAAAAAACCCTACGTGATAGAAAAGAGCGGGTTTCATTTTTCAGTTCAGTACTGGAAAGGACATAAAAATAAGTGACTAAAGTTAAAACAATTTCCAAAAAGTATTTTTTTGCAGGCCTGTGTTATACATTAGGGTTAGGTGTACACTGTACACTTTGATGTGGAAAGAGCGGAAACATTTCTGCATTAAATTACATTGTACTTGAGATAGTAGAAATCTTAATATTACTAGTTCTTCACAAATCCGCCGATTATATTAAGACAGTGGCGGCAATTGGGACTTCGTGAGGTAATCTGCAATTTAAAATCTAGGAAATCTTCAAAATACATTGGAGCTTCATAATCAGATGGAAATCGCAACTTACTCACCTCCAACACTTCTTACGCCTGAAGTTGGACGTGGACGTATTTGGATGGCTTTGTCGTGCTTCCATTCCTAATCGCGTTCATCGCCTCTTCAATGCAATTCCTACCTATTAACTGTCATTTCTAGCTTTTCCTATGAAAACGAACCATACACATCCTGAGAGTTCGAGCGAATCGAAAGTAGACGCAAATCCACTAAAGTCGCACGCGTCGTCGTAACAGCACGCAGATGACGAGCAAGAATCATGAGAACTCTTCATTTCCAGTCGTGAACCGCCTACCGTTCGCCTTTCGCTATGACGAAGTGCATCCCGATAACTGTAATCGGAGTCCGTTGTTTTACGACGGAAAAAAAAGGTTAAGTAATAGGATGGAGAGAAAAAGGCGAAGAAGAGGACGCAAAATTTGAACGATACTTCCTCGTATTACACAAGAACGTCGGCGGTATTAAATCTATGCGGTCGACGCGGCGAAGAAAACGAAAACTAATTCGCGTGCATGTAATCAGCAAGTTGCCGTTCGTCCGTTCGTTCTAATAAAAATTTAAATTTTATAGCGAAGACGTGGCGCAATTAACGCGTCTTTTTCGATCTGTTCGGTTTTTTCTTTCCTTGCGCGTGAATTACATTAACGCGCGGCGTCGGCGAGTCTGTGAGGTTATTTTTAACATTCCTCTTTCGGTTTCTTGCCGACGAGTCGTCACTTTCGAAACCGGTAGTGTTATTTAGTAGCGTTTTCATACGAATTTGTATGTACGAGATAGACACGAAAAAGTTCGTAACGATTTCTTAAATAAGAGATAAAGGCACGTAAAATGTTAAAAGTTTCAAATATTTATTGTAATAAACCACAACAATATTGTTTCGTTATACTATAGCTTCACAGTCCCGTGAAGTTGGCAACCGAATTTGTAAAAATATAATAACTCATCGGAGTTTCTGGTAGATATGAAATAGTTCTAGAGTACTTTGCGGAAAAGTTCTGCAAAATTGCGTGAAAGAAATGGAAAATACCGGAAATGAACGTAGCAACCATCTACGAGAAAAACAGTGCCATTCGGGCATATATATGCATCTCAACCATAGAGTTCTTGATCAATCTTGCGAAAATTCCTGCAAAAATCGAAATTTTCGGAAAAATTGTTAATTTTGAAAATCGCAAAAAACAGTTCTATCTGAATAGATGTAAGACTGTAGGAGTTGTTACTTTACTTTCTTGCATACTTATCCCGATTTCTGTCTTTAATATTATTGGTCAGTGCGTTTATATACTTTTCAAATCCAGTGCTGTTTTCTCCACTTTTGTTCTTATTCCGTCATTCCACATTTTTCTAGGTCTTTCTCTTGTATTCTCACGTTGTTCCTACTCGTTTTGTGAGCCTATTCCCTTCATCGACTCCATCGGTTTAGACGACAGTTGCCACGTGTTTCTTACCACTTAAGACATTTTAATTTTTTGACGGACAACATTACGTAATACAAAAAAATGTGCCATGTAATAACGGAATTTGTTGCAAGTGCAAGGTATTTTCTTCAATCTTTCTTAGTAAATTTTTGTTTCGGAAACACTTGCAAGTGGTACGATTTTGGAAATAGGTCTCCTAAATCGTTCCGCCGGTTTCCAAGACGATACGAGGTGGTTAATGTTGGAAAGAAAAGCTGTTTTAGAGGAAATTCATGAAATACTTCCAAAATTTATTATTCCAACCTTCTTGGTCTTAAATCTTAATTCAAACTGTATTTATTCAGTTGTCGTATGAAAACAGCAATTTCCTGATTTTTCTCTTGTACTGTGCTGTAGTGTGTCGATTTTCCTTATTGCCTTTAATTGCTCATTCCACAACAGAACGGCATAAAAATTTGTTGCCGATGCACAAAACAATTATGCACAAATTTCGCCCATTTCTTTATATTCTTTGCCCTATCATCCCCAATCATCGCTCCTCCCCTCTCCTCGTAATGTTTTTTTCTTGAATATTTCTGCCACTGCGTCATTCCATTCCTTCTTTGGTCGTCCTCGCCCTCTTCAACTATATACTGTTGCCTCCAATAATTGTTTAACCTGCCTTTCATCCTTCATTCTGCACATGTGCCCAAACCATTTCAGTACGTTCTTCTTAAGTATGTCCATAATCGGGTCCACTCTCACTTGTTCATTCATTATAGTATTTCTGATTTTGTGTCCCCTCGTAATCCCTTTGATACTTCTCAGGTATTTCATGTCTATAGCCTTTATTTTGCTTCTCATTGCCTCCGTTAACACCCAACTCTCATTGCCATAGATCAGGATAGGTCAAAAGATAGTCCCATAAACCCGCATCTTTTCGTTGACTTCCTTTTTGTTAATAAAAGATCTATTCCAGCTGTCATACATACACGATGCATTTTCTATTTTCTCATCAATTTCCTCTTCTATGTTTCCATCCCTGCTTATGTCGGTTTCCAGGTATTTCTACATTTATTTGTTAATTTTCTTTCCCAAGCATCATTACCTTCGTCTTTTCGATATTGATTTTCCGATTTTTTCTCTTTGCATGTTCTTCTTTTTTTTAATAAATGAAATAGTATTTTTAGTGTTTCAGTACGGTTTGTACGGCAAAAGCAACTGTATTATGATGAAAATAATAAAAGAAGCTAGTAAGAATGATTGAAGAAGATTGTGGTTAAAATAATACAAAAAAAAATAGCAACTATCCTTCCCACATCTTTCGGAATAAATCCATGTACGTATCTCGGCAACTAAGTTGCCATCCTCAGTGGAACCAACGATATCCAACTAACCTTCAAGACGAATACAATGCAACGAGCATTGTACGACATTGTGGAAAATTTAAACTTGTCGTGCAGTGTTCGGTGGGTGGCGTTTCTTCTGGGCATTGACGACATCGCTCGTTGGGCCCCAGTTGTCCACCGAGGATGTGAACTTAATTGCCGAAATACGTATCTGTAATTTATTTTGAAAGGTGTAGTATGTAAAGGTAATTTTATTATTCTTTTATATCAAAGGAAGTTCAAAGGCATCAAGCATCAACTTTCAATAAATTAAAATATTGCTAAAGGAGTGTAGTTTAGGATATAAGTGCTATAAAATGTTGGTTCGTACTTAATTCCGTGTTATTCTTTGAGACACAGGACGTAAATTCTACGTCAGCTGAATTTTGTAAAATTGATCGATCTAAATAAAATACACGCTACAGGATAACGATTTCTGGACAAAAGGGCTAACAGATGGAGTAGCAGAAACAAGGCCATTTGTAGTAAAAGTTTCTTCGTCTGAAAATACAATGTTTTTATAAAAATATCGTTCTTCGATACATTTCTCCCAGATAGTAAGAAAAATAATAATCTACGGGCTTCACCTTCTCCGATGGTGTGCACAAATGTTGGTTTGAATGCCTTTACTTTGTGTGTTTTATAGATTCTTTGTAATTCCGATTTACTAACATTAGGATTACGTGCACGTTCCCTCAATGATAGTCTAGGATGTTCTTCTATCGAATCAAGAGCAACAATAATTGCGGCATCGTTTTCGTCATATTCTTTCTTTTCTTTCTTAACGTTAGGAACGTTGCCAGTTGCAAGACATTTCTTAACTATTTGCAACCTTACACGTATGACTACGTGTAAGGGTCGTTTTGGGAAATATATCGTTAACTGTAAAAACAATTCCGCTCAAATAGCGCCGACTATAAATTTGATAAAATCTCACTTTCGTACACCTTAAAAAATTATAATTTTCTTTCACGAAATCACCTATTGGCACCTTTGACGACACACTGTTATACATACATACATAACGGCCTCTCGAGGACACATAATCCATAAATATTTCCGTTTCGAAACCATCACGAATCGAACGGCATTCCCGTTTCGTAGCACCGGCACCGAATAAATTCTCGCTGCATCAAGTCGTAAAAGAAGAAGAAACGTCGGAAGCACTATTCGAGATATTTAATTAGCGAAATCGTATTTTGACATGCGGCGAACTGCGAAATCGATGCGGGAGAGATAGCGGGAATAACGGTCAGGTGGGCGATATTTATACGTGTAGTATGCTTATCCGTTAATGTAACAAACCCAGCTTACGACCGAAATCGCAGTCAAGTCGTAAAAAGGTGAATTTTATAGTATTGAGATTTCGGAACGATTATTTTTTTAGTGCTCTTAATTAATTTGGGGGAAAGGTGTTCGGCGAAACGTCCAAAGTTTACGAGGAAATACTTATCCTTTTTTCGCCGTGATTTTATGTGTTTCGCTTATAAAATTTTACTGGAGTGCTTCATCTCTTATTTTATTTCACCATATTGCAAGCGTGTTAAGCATTAACCCGATTAAGGGCAAACCGTCGGTTTCACGCGACGCCATCTGTTGTTATCGGTAATTTAAAGTAAATTACGCCAGGTCCGTTGCTTCGTTCGACTTAAGGGACGAAACCTGGACTGTCATAAGACGATTAGATTGGTCCACACAATTTGCACAACCTCATTTTTATCGACTGACGTATTATCGTGAAGGGGGACGAACAGCTCCAGTGGTTTTTTCCAGACGTGTTTCACGAATGGTGCGTCCGTAGCTTCCGTAAGAGATTGGCGTAGTTTTGGGCATTAACGGCAGTTTTGCATTCTTTAGAATCCGCCACTAATATACATTTCGGTGTTCCAAAAAGTTGTGGCCAAGATCTCCTATTACATGTTGATACTATCTTGCTCTCCCGATTCCCTTCGTTGCTCTCCTCCATTTCGTTCGCTTTCGTTTGAAAAACAATCGTCACCCCACACAAAAAGTATTGATTTGCGTCCTTGAAATTGAATGGGTACATTCAGTACACCGTTTAAAGGTCATGCATGATTGTAATTCCACTGTCACATATGACAAATTTATGTAGAAATTTTGGTAAGATTCTGATACACCGATTGGAAGCAGCGGGTAAGATCAACATTGCTATTGCGCTGTTACGGCCAATTTTTCACAGTGCTCCAGTATTGTTACTTTTGGCCTCTCGCTCCACTTCCGACGTGTAGATGGTCTCCCGTTTTCGTAGGTTGTGATACAACTCGTGCCTTTTTAGACATTCTGCTAGTGCCGTTAGGTTGAACAGGTCGTTTTCCGTGAATAGGTTATTCCATTTTCGCTCTAAAGTCCCGTTTGTCGAGGACATACACGGAAATTCGACTCTGGAAAGTGTAATATTATCGTTGTGTGAATTCTGGGAGTTACGCTTCCCCAATTTTACTGTTCGAATTATCGGCCACGTTGGGCGTTTGTTTTTCCCTCTATTTTAGGTGAATCTTCCTTATTTGTTAATTACGATGCCATTAATTTCTCTTTGACTAGTAAAGGGCTTGTAAGACTTATTTTCGAGAACATCTGAGAATTGTACGAACATCTAAGAATTATCGTAGAAGCTAGAAGCTGACTTAGTTTTCAGTTTGCCGTGTCCGGCTGGATTTCCGACATTTTAACACGTTCGCGAGGAAACCCGCCATATTTGACAACGTACGGTTCCAGTCCGCGACAAACAAACATAATTCCGCCGTTGACAATTATTGGTGTATGCAATGTAGGCTGCACTGCAGTCCTTGCACAACATTTTGTAAAAGTTGCCGAATAGATACATCTCAGTGAGAGAATTTATGTGAGAGATATGTAGCATTTTATTTTCAACTTTTTCGTTTGTTTTGTAACTCCCTCTAAGCTCTTGAAACTATTTTTCAAATCACAACAGGGCTTAGCTACCGCGTAGAGTCGTCAGTGTGAAGGGGTTTACATTCATGAAAAAGGGGTTGAAAACGTCGGCTGATGGTGTGAAAATTTGATACGGGTGCCACTGGCTCTTAACGATGATTTTAGCGTTTCAACTATGTCACGTATAAGTGCGAGATTGAAACGCGACGGTACGTCAAACGGACGGGGCAATTACACCCACAATTTCGTAGAAGTTTGGTACTTACGTTCCCCTTCTCGAGCGTGGCTTTGCCAACATTGAGTATAAGAATTTTAAATATTAAATATACAAGAATTTAGACCTTCCGAAGAATATTTAATTCATATGTTATGGGCAGTTCAACATTCACGATATTAAATTTGGATTTATGAAGGGGACCAATCCAGGTGCTGGAATTTATACAGCTTTTTACCATCTTTGAAATTTTTGGTAGGATCCGTTTTTAATTTAGTAATATCCAAACTAACTAGCAATGTAAATAAGAATAAGGAGATGGTGGATAAAATAATTACCTCACCTGTCGGAAATAAATCCAGATTCGTATTTCGGCAAATAAGTGGAAAACTGAGAGTCAACAGTGTCTTGATGTGCTTTGTGAAGACGTTCAGTGTGTGATGTTCATTGTGCAGTGCTTGTTCTGTGGTGTTGGTTTTGAGTCTTAGCCGGATATCGCTACTGATATTGAATTCCCCCAGTTTTCCACTGAATTCATTTCGAAAAGTTGTGGTAATGGTAACTTTATTTTTTATTTTTTATATAATTAGGAAAGGGTTGATTTTATCAACATAATCATCACCTTTATCAGAAAGATTTTTTTAGCGTCTTAGTACATTATACAAAGATTTTCTTTTGAAATCATTGCTTTTTCAATGAAATCTCAGTTACCATTATTATGTTGTACCAACTAAAAATCTCTCGTACAAAGATTTTTTTCCGATCTTTGTACATGTACAAAGAGGCTCGTACAAAAAGAAGAGTAGTGCTTTTATCTATGGTGATGGTTATGCAGGGCGAAATACGCATTAATTTGAAAAGTTACACACTGTAAAACAGTACCAAGTGCTTCATTTATGTAGTTTATATTTTGACAAAACTATGTTTGACCAAGTGCTGAGAGTGAGCTTAATTCTTTAGTAAGGAAGAGTGGTTTCAAAAGTATAGAAAGAATTTGGAATTTAATTTCGAAAGGTGATAAAGAAGGGGGAGCAACGTGCTAAACGATAAATTTAGACTGTAACAATTTCGTTCGTCTTTAGGAGAAAGTTGAAACATCGTTCTAACATCGATCTGGATCGCACTTAATGTTTGATCCGAAGTTATTAGCTACAATTTGTAACAGCTTATGAATATAGGCACAAAAGAAAGATTGATAGTCCGACATATGATATGTCGTGCTAAATCCACGAAACTTCGCCTTAGTCGAGGTCTACGCCAGACAAGAGATCGTGCCCGTGCAAGTAGATCAAAATTCCGAATCGCCGACCGATTCGAGGTCGACATCGACGAAGAATCTCGCCATCATTTAACAACCTGCGTTGTCCGGCAAAATATGTACATGTATATCGTACGTATACGTACATACACACGCAGATATTCCGTTAAGCCGAATAGCTCTAACCGAGCGATCGGCTACGTCGAGCTTCCAGTTTGCTTCGAATCGGGCTCGGTGTCAGTGGCTCCTGCGGACTCGACGCTCCGGGGTCGACCGGACTATTTCCTCCGGAACGATGAATGAATGAACGAGCGACCGAACGAACGAACGAACGGTGGTCGTCGCGCGATTAACTGGTGGTGTGTACGCGAGAGATATCTCACGCACAACGTACCTGCTCAACTTGCTATTCTATTCTGTTGTATTCGGAGCGTTATGAACGTTGAAAATATTCGCGTCCGTTTGTTTTGACGAACGCCATTAGTGTCGCGTTTAATCCGACGACGACGATGTCGTCGTCGCGATCTTCGTTTTCTCTTCACGGATGACTACTTCCTATCTGCTGCGGAACAAGTGTAAGATTGATGTAATTAGGTATGCGAGTCGATCGTGTTGCCGAGTGAATGAGGTAACGATAGGAACTGGTCGGTCTCGGCTGGAAATCATTTTGTTTCTTGTTATTGCGCGTAAGTCCGGTGTTAGTTGATTAGATGGGTTTTATAGTTCGATAAAATCGTAAAGTAAAATTAACGTTCTTTTCAACGTCGCGGTAGAGTAGTGGTTCGGCAAATGGGGAATTTCCTTAGCTTTGGAGGAACATTTGTATGACGTGTTTCTAATTAAATCAGGAAACTGATCAGATCGAATCAAAAAATTAGCTATAGCAGTCTTTTGACTGTTTCCTCCAACTTGAATTTTTGGTATCAATTACAAAGTGGGAGAAAAAGGCTTAGTGAATGAAATTGGCATTCATAATACCAACAGTATTAATAGGCTCGAAGCGTGATAATCACCCCTTACTTTTCCTTTTTAACTTTATACGAAGTAAGCAAACAGGATGTGCCTTAATCAAGGTGCTTGTGTTTATTGTTGTGAATAATTTGCAATTATAAATTTACGTCTACTGATTGCGTTATAAACATTGAAAGAGTGATTTTATTTTCATCAAGTTTCTTCATATTTTAGTAAAAATGAGCTCTAATTATAACCAAAGATTTAAATGAAACTTACGTACTTACCTAATCCTTAAGCAAACGTGCCTGATTACGAATTGAGTCATTTGGTTTCCTCCATGTTTGTCTCCAATTTTTGCTATGCTGCGCCAATCTTGGTATATCTTACAATTTCACTCCTCCCTATTCCGCTGCCTTTCCTACTTTCCCATTTCATATTTTTCTTGGTGCTTGTTACACATCTTTTATCTTTCCCGCGTTAACCAGCTGGCGCCGGCGCACGAACTACAAACCCCAAAAAACGTATTTTTTAGACAGAGACAAAAAAGTAGTGTTGTAAACTTTGTCACGTTACTGTGCACTCGTCGCTATGTATAATGATAATAATAATATCTTGTATATATTATAAATATTAAAACACAAAAAAAAAATGTGACGATTGTCTTATTTAAGAGATTCGTAACAAAAGAATCAGTGCTCCTCTTCGTCGTCTTCCATTATCTCTTGCTTCGTATACTTTTTCACTAGTTTGTTTTATCCCATTTAATTTAGTTTTTTTTTTTTTTATAAAAATGAAAGACGATTTTCTTATAGTGAATAGATATTTTATTGAATTATATATTGTCCATTCTGGTCCAATACCTGTTGCCATCCTTCTGGCAGGAGCATGATTCGACGCTCATTAAATTTTTGTTCTTTGTTGGAAAAAACTGATCCAGGTGATTTTTGACGTCCTCATTTGAAGTAAATCTTGTAATTTCCAATATTATACTTTTTAGCTTTTCTGCATCTCTTGTTGATATTCTTTATTATTAAGGTTTGATAGCAGAGTAGGTGACGGGTTATCATTAACTAGTGTAAACCGTACTGACGTCCTTGCTTCTCCGAAATTTAATGTCGCACCTTGCACGTAAGTGGAGACAAAGACCGGTTTACACTACTAATGATAGCACGTCATCCACTCTTTCGTCAAACCTTACTTATTATCAATATTTCATCTAGGACCAGGTTGAAGAGTAATGGGCTTAGTGCAGCTTCTTGTTTCAATTAAAATTAAATTAAATTATCCTACCAAACACCTTTCCCATGCCTACGAAACGGACGTGTACTTCTCTGTTTGTTCGAATTTCCTTCTTCCTCAGTTGTCTTAGTATAAAGTTTTGGTCTTGGATTCCTCGTCCCTTTCTGACCCCCATCTGACCCCCATCTGACCCCCATCTGACCCCCATCTGACCCCCATCTGACCCCCATCTGACTTTCCTTTAGTTGTTCTTCTAATTTTTCGCTTAGTCTTGTTTTTAATATTTTTCCATACAACTTTCCTACTGTACTTATTAAGGTAATTGCCCTATAGTTACTGCAATTCTTACTGCCCCCATTCATATATATATATATATATATATGTATATATACATTGGTGTTATGATGCTTATTCTCCAGTCTTTCGGTGTTCTCTTGTATCTTCTAACTTGGTTTAGTTAGCCTAATAATTCCCGTTCGGCTTTCTTTGTTAGGAACTTAATCATTTAATAATAATATTATTATTATTAATAATAATGTATAATATATATAAAATATTTCTGCAACTATCTCATCGTGCCCTGGAACTTTTCAGAGTTTAATTTTTTGTATTGCTTTTTCTAGTTCGCCTTCCTATAGTTTATTTTCCTCTTTTTCTGTTATTCTATCGCCCGTCGATCCTGTAGTTCAAGTTGCTCCTAGAAATATATTTTTCATCTGTTCATTATTCTTTTTCGTGTGTTCTAATACCTCTATTTTTGTCGTTTATATTCTTTAGCATGATTGCTTTCTTGTATCTCATTCGCTTTAGTATTCCACAAAATAATTTGATTCTCTCCGTCCGTCTTTGTCATTTTTTATCCAAAATCTTCCCATGCATTTAGTTTAGCTCGTTTCACTAGTTCTTTGACCTCTTTTCGTATAATTTTATATATCTCGTAATGATCAGCTTTTCTCGTTGTTAAATACTTATTCCATGTTTGCCTCTTCCCTCTAATTTCGTTTTGAAATTATTCCATCTTGTTTCTAGGCCTGTGTTACTCTTCGCTTCGTTCAATCTTATTTAATTGATTTCGGTATTTTTCTTTTATATTCACATCTCCTAAGTAGAATGTCTTTACCTGTTTTTTAACTATTTTTCTCTTGGTTGATTCTTTTTGTAGTGTTTCGCTTATAAGTACCAACCCGAGTCAACTAGTTATCACTACCTATCTTTAGCCCTCTCTTTCCTTTTACATCTGTTACTCCTTTCGATATTGTGGCACTCGCTATAAAATGATCTATTATCGATTTTTGTTTTCTATTTGCTTCTTCTCTTTTACTTTTGTCTATTTCCTTCTGCTTGAACTTCATATTTGTGATTATGTAATCATTGTGTCTGCACTAATCAATAAATCTAGTTCGGTTGTCGTTTCTTGCTTCTTCGCCTTCTTTCCCCAACCATCTTCCTCGTTGCTTACTATTTCTTCCAAGCCTACCATCCGCGGTTATTATCGCATTAACATTTTCTGTTATATCTATCTCTTCTTGCAGTTCATAAATTGTATCTTTTCTAATGGGAGAAAAAACATAATTTAATGATAATTGTTTGGAATATATGCTACTATAAAATATCATTATCCTAATCCAATTATTATTTCCGATGTTAGAACTGAAACAAATTCAAATAAAATCGTAATACAATATTTCTATTTATGGCACAATCTTGACAGCGGTACTTCTGGCGCGATAATGCGCAAGAAGCAGAAAATGTTAGCTTCGACGAAACAGACAAAACCAATGGTTTTTTTCTTCTCAACTCGAGATCCTCATGCCAGCCTGCTGATTAGAGCAAATTACTACAAAATTAAATGGTATAAAACACTGGTAAAATTTTGGATGCTTTGAACACAGGCTAAGGCATAATACGAAGGAATCTTTTAAATAGGATTCAGAGAGTGACTAATTAAAGCAATGTATGCTGATGAGCGGGTCATCAAAATAACCGTGAACTTAGCCACAACTTTATCAACACGTAAGATAATCTACAGGAAAAGACAACATGCAATACCGATTATCTAAACTTATACAGATTAGGATTTCTAAGAGAACTACATCGAAATCACATTCAGCCATCGTACGCCGACGCTTGAAGGAAACTGAAACCTCAGAAATTGCGTATTATAACGCGGTCGAATAATCCCTGCACGTACGCGTGCACAACAGTTAGACGGAATGAAAATAACACGAACGAAGTACTATGGAAAATGATAAAAATAATAAAACAACGTTTCCTACTTTATGGTAGGCTCCCGTAGCGTGAATTACCCGCCGATTTAATTAACTTTTGAAACAACTATCGCTACTTTGAACAATTGTAACACGTCGTCGAAGATGGAAAAGCCGGAAAATGTTGGTGTGGACATGGTAGGCTAGCCAGAGGACGAGGACCGCTTTTCGAATGCTTCGATACTCGTGGCTCGTGAGATAAATAACAAAGAAATGCAAGAACTTACGTAAAAGAATATCGTACTTTGAGTGTTGCGATTTCTTTTGCGTGGGCCGAGCGAAACTTGACAACGAAATTGTAAACGGAAATCTAACCTTTGAACTCGAAGTTTAAACCTCCGATGATGATATAAGAATCCTGTTTACAATATCAAGTAACGAACGACGAGACCGATGACAGGTTCATTACAACGCGTTCTTGAAAGTTCACGACACCCGATTGTCCAAATAGCCCGAAGCCGCCGTCGAGATTTCTTCGAAGACCCGGACTTATCGCGTAATAACTGTAGTGGCTTCTTTTTTGCGCCTCCATTACGGTTAGATTACGCGAAAGCATATGTTAATTTACGAGCGCGCTAAGCAAACACTCTTCACAGAATCCTCGTCGTCGGTGCGCGCCTCTCAGCGAATACTCGGAACCATATTTCAAGTGATATTCGCGAATCGATCTTCGATCGACGCGATAAAAGTCGGCGTAAGAGAGGTCTCGCCGTATGCGAGGTTTGTTGAACCCGATCTCACTATTAATGACACTAATCGCTAATTTAAGAAATGTAATGCTTATTAATATCTAACTTTTCCCGAGTCCTGTTATCTCGCGCGCCGCGCTCGCAGCTAAACACTTTCCTCGAGTTCGCCGATTCGTCCTAGCTATAGGCGAACGCGCGGCGCGTAATTGATGATTGCAATTTTCCTCGAGTTTAAGCATTTAATATACCGTTGCCCGGTTACGATTGTAAAATAAATTCGTTATTAGTTATCGCCGCCGTCGGCTCGAGTAGTACCGGTTAAACATAAAATTTGCGAGCGCGCCGAGCGAGTATGTATATGTACATACGTATACGGCGTTCCACTTGGAAAATCTAAAATGAAAATTTATGCGCGTAATAATAATCTTTTAAAGATATAACGAGTTTGGAAAGTGAGCAGTAATTTATTTCTTTTATCGAGGTGAAACCTTAAAAGCTGATGGCGCGTTTTAGAGAAGACCACACGTTTCTAATGGAATTCGTTAGACTTCCCGTCGTTTATCTTCCGTATTCAGCGTCGACGCCAACATTAACCAGTATCAAACGTACGAGTATAACCGATAAAACAACGTTGGAACCAAGGATGTTCTAATGAAAGAATACGCTACAAGATGAAATATCGCGTTATTGAAAGATTGATAAAGATGGATAAATGTATACAATTTACGCATAGTGCTCTCTCTCGACAGGGCTAAATCACCGATACGCATGTGCCAATTGTAAAATGCTTAAAGCCTTGTCCACAATGGACATAAATCATAACGCGTAAGACATGCATAATACATTAACATCGAAATGCTCTTCGCAATAGCCGTAATATAAAACGTAACTTTAAATCGCATGCGCAGCAGTAAAGCACATTTGATAAATGTTTTTTGAGGTTATAAGCCCAAGTAAGGTCGTGCCAAAAAAAAGAAGTAAACAAAGAAAGAACTATAGAAAGCAAAATTTAAAGTCAACTATAACATGGGGGACACTTTTAAATCGCAATTATTAATGCTATTATTATTAAGGAGGCGTGAAGCACGCAAAAATATTTGCAAATCAAGAAAATCCAGACGTTAATGGGTTAGAATTGTAAATGTTATGTTACGTGCACAAATTTCACTTAGTTCAGTTCCGTATTTCATTTAACTTGTTAGAAATATAGGCTCAAATTTTACTCCTTTCGGACAATAGTTATTTCCTAATATCGCTTAACGATATTCCCGTTGAACCCATCATATCGCAGCGTGTTAGTTGCCCTTGACTTTTCGAATTCGTCCAATCACGAGAACGTGGAGCGAATCTTAGCTTCGGCGTAGTAACAAAAAAAGAGGGAATTAGGCATTAGGTAGCGAGTGGTAAAAGACCGGTGACGAGATCGGAAGAGGTTATGGCTGAGAAAATTTAGGTGTGTGTATCGTTTATCGAATTATCATCAAGAAAGTATTTACCCTGTAGTGGGGAATTCGCCAGCAAATCCTCTAGTGTATTGTTCAAGTACATCTCTCGTTCGCGGAGGAAAAGAAACCCGAGATCGAATCCTCCTACACCTCGTCGTGCCTAATAGAACATCATTGTCTTTATAGCTCCCCATCAAGGTATTAAACGAAGGAAAACCGATCGTCTAATCCGTTTCCAACATCCGAGGCAGACAAAGGGTAGAACCTTATACGATGACATCACCCGGAAGCCATGACAGCTAAGCATTCATTCTATATGTCTTAAACATTTTCTCTTTGTTTCAAATATTTCGTATATCGTATCAATAATTTCAACTAAATTCAACGTTAATATTCACTAGCTTGTAAAATCATTATTATCTAGATGACCGTATTTTCTTATTAAATTCATTGATATTCATATATATATCGAAATTCCTACTAGACCTGTATCGTATTTTGCATAACTCCCAGTAACAATTAACATCACGCATTTTGTAGTTTATATTGTGAAAGTTTAGATAAAACGTTTTATGTTGACTTACGGTTACCGCACTGTTCGCATTATTTAGCTAATTTTATCTCGAATTTTATGTAGTTTTTCAATGTTTTTCATGAATTCTAACTAAAGGCTAAATACACAATTTCTTGAATAACCGCTTGTAGTTTTTCAAGTAGAATTTTATTGTTTTCGTAACAGAATCTAAGCATATAGAATCAACGTGCATTTTCCAGCTGATCTTGGTCGCTCCTGACGCAAGACAGTTCTTCCATCGATATATAGGTACCGATTATTTGACCATGAAAATATGTCTGGTAAGTTCTTATGACCTTTGACCCAAATTTCATGGTTGGCGCCCATACTATCTTTTTCCCTGACAAGACCTGTTGTATTCAACGACTGTTATTTAGAGCTTGAAAAAGAACCGACACGAACTCCCACTGAGCTGAGCACGGCATTGGCTAGCCTGTTGCGACAAGCGTACTATGTACCGCTTCTTGTTTTGTTCTTGTCGTCTTGTGCACTCTAGCCAATTGTTCCCCTCAGTTATTGCTATCTCGGGGAGATAGTAGTAACGCAGTTTTGGAGGTAACAGTTAAAAGAGAGAAAAGGGTGAATTTAATAGAATAATGCTGGAATTAAAATTATTTATTTACAACATTATTTGATAATTTATTAAATATTCTTGGCCCTTCATCGGAGAATATGGTCCGCATATTTAAGATCCAAAATAGAGTATTACGGATTTTCACAAGAAGTTCGTCAAGAACAAGTTGTAGAAACTTGTTTAAAGATCTAAATATTATGAGTCTACCGTGCGTCTATAGTTGACAGGTGCTGTTGTACACTAAAACAAATTTTGACGAATTGTCAAAGTTAAATAAACATATGTACCGCACCCGAAACGTATGCACATTAGAGATTAATAGGAATAGGCTACGATTTAGTGAAGAAAGTTCTCAGTACATGGCGGTTAAATTACATAATAAATTACCAAATAGTGTTAAGACAATGTCCATTGATAAATTTAAGAATGCAACTAAGAAATTGCTAATTGAAAAATGTTACTACTCGGCGACTGAATTTTTAAATGATATGTTGCAATGTTCTCTTTATGAGTGTTTCGGTATTGATATGTCATATGATTTTGCATTGTTGACGTTTTCCATACTCCTTAGAATCGAGAGGAATAAAGAGTATTAAAGAGTATTATTAGAAAGTCAACAGTTTGTATTATTGTCAACGAAGTAACAATGTTGATATGGCAATTATTATTGCCATTAGTAGTGTCCAAATAATTCTATTGATAGTGATGATGTTCTTGATCAGTGGAGGCAAGAAGTTGAAGATACAGTTTTAAACATGTGTGGTAGACTT
This sequence comes from Chrysina gloriosa, assembly GCA_038088585.1. NCBI lineage: Eukaryota > Metazoa > Arthropoda > Insecta > Coleoptera > Scarabaeidae > Chrysina > Chrysina gloriosa. The sequence continues at coordinate 49,349,867 of CM076093.1, read as the reverse complement.
GGCAGCAATAATGCTTCATCTACAGCAACTAATAAACGAAATGTCTTAGCGAAATACTTTTTCAGTCCGGCAGGATTTAAAGAAGAACAAATTGAATAAGTTAAAAGAACTCAGTTAAAGTAATTATTGGAGATATGTATGAGATATGTACTTTAATTATATATAAACATAAAGAAGAAAATACATTTTCGATTATCATTTTTTAAAATTTAATTTATCTTAATTTTTTCTTTTTGTGGACATCACCAATTTTACTTAAGTCAAATGTTACCAAGTTGCCGAAAGCTCTTTCTTCTACTTTTCCATAGCTCCTTGATCCGGGTTATTGTGTAACTTATCTGCCTTCCTTTTCTTAGCTGCAGGACTACTGAGGCAGAATCTACTAATAATACTAAATACTAGAAGAATAATGTTTATTACCTTTCAATAATCCTGGAGACGTCGAAGTGGATGGAATACCAAAATTGATTTGATCCAGTTTTCAAATCTATTTCTGAAAAAGAGGTGTTCACCCGTTGTTGTATAAAACTGGACACTTCTTTACGTTTTACCCGTAAATTCCGTGCTGCGAGAAATTATGACTTCTTATCGGTTGTTTAGGTTTAGTGCAAGGCACTTTCGTTTCATCTCGAAAATGAAATAAAAAATCATCAATATCTTTCAATAATTACTACACTTCAATTTCTGACGAAGACAAATAAATATGTCAAAACGTTAAAAATCGTTTGCTTTTAATATTTTAAATGATGGCGGCAATTCCAGGAAAATACATTTAAACTATAAATTCATATAGTACGGCTAAGAAAATAAATTTTATTTACAATTATTTAAAATGCCTTTTGTATATTGTACATTATATGTTTTCTGAAATTTTTCTGTCTTGTGTCCTTATTTATTTTCTTTATCATGGGCATATATGTAACACATTACTTTATACTGACATGTAATGTAATCCTTTTGTTATTATTATTACAAATAAATACAAAATACAAATACAAATACTTAGAAAATCGTGCGTTTGTAGGGCAGCTGTTTGTCTTTTAACGCTGTGGTGCAACGAAGTCTATTGATGGTCGTACACCTTACAGCCAGGATCCTAGCCAAAGTTGGCGCTAATCAAGCACTGTCCAACTGCATGAAATGTTCGATAATTAGATTTAAAGTGGTCCGCTGGACCAGACTACGACGAAAAGTTTTGTTTCCAGAGTGAAAACTTAGATGTGGCGGCTACTGTACATATATTGCGTGTTTCTTGGAACGTATGCTAGAGGCTGATTGTTTATTGCTCATTTAATAATACTAATAATGATAATATTTAGAATAATATTTAGAAGCAGTTAACATATGAAGGACGTAAATAAAGTAATGAGACTGGTAGCTACCTCGCATATCGCTGTCGTTACGTACAAGGATAAAATAGTCCAATTTTCAACCGATTAAATTTTTATCCAATACAAAATTTACGGAGCGAGAACTTCCTTTAACTTTTTTCCTGTCTGGTTCCAAAATTTCTTCGAAAAGCATTCGCCCCAATTAGGCGAGGTTATTGTATCGATTGCGGCGAACCGGCCATCCATCTGTTGTTAAGAGACAATTTCCTGTCCGGTTCGAAAATTGAGATTTCTTCTGTTCGCCGTGAAGTATGCCGTTTTTCTCGAGCGAATCGATAAAACGATTAATGCTCCATTATCTTTTTTCTTTTGCGTTCATTCGCCAATTACATACGACGAACAGCACCCATTCATGCGGATTTTATACGCGTATGTATGTTGTACATGTATCTACATTTTAATCTCCGGAAAGGATCAATCTCGATACGGTTATTTTGTGATTGTCGTGTGCCACGATATCCGCTCCATAAAGTTCAGGAAAAGGAAAAAAACGAATAAAATAAAAGAACGTATTTAATACTGAGGATGTAGAGGGTCATTAATCTTATAATCGGATTTATTTGTAACGGGCTGTAAACTAACCGAAATTGCTTTATTGTCAATTTCAAAGTAACCTTCACAAAGATCGACGCACTTTTGTATTTTCCTTAAACCAAATGTTAAAGCAGTTACTTCAATCTCAAGTTGGTATAGCCAATGGTCCAGGTTCATCAAGATCAATGGTTTCCATTTTCAGGGGCTGAAGGCGACTTGCCTTCAAATTTTTCTCTTTTTATCTTTGGATTTAGCGTGGTGGGAGTTGTTGGGGAATTTGCATTTGTTGGCCTGGTCTTGTTTGCTATTTTCTTTCCTTTTTTGCGAGACGTGACCTGTTCATTAGAATATCCCCTAGGCTCTTTTAGAAAATCAAGTAAACGGAAAGTCGGCCCGTTACCAGGAACCAATTCAACAACTTTGGAAACTGCTCTTCTACGATGCTCTCTTTTCGACGGCACCCCTTTCTCCATAAATCTAGGTCTTCTCGCCATTTCCGCTTCATGGGAACAAAAGAACTCGCATCTAAAGGCTGGATGCGATGTGTTGAATTTGCTGGTAGGGGAGGGTGATGCAAGGTTATCTCCAATCACAACATTTATTTGTTCTTGGACGCTATTAGCATTTATGTGAGGAATCAAAATATCGGAAAACCAGTTTTCAAATGTTACCATATCAAACCATCCATTTGGGTGGAAGCAGTATGTACTTAGCTGTTCCACAAATCATTATATTCACCGATCTTCTTGAGTGCTCTGGAACTCGATCGACCATCCAGAGGAACGAAGAGAGCTTCTGGGCACCAATACTTTTTCTGGAGCAGGATCACCGGTGACGTTAGTCTCGTCGTAATTGTAGATATATTATGGAAACGCATTTTTCGAGGTATCTTTCATGTTAAAAAAGTCTTGGTCTATCCACGGCAGCTCGCTGACGTTTAATATTGGAAGCCAAACGATTTCTTAGGTTGTTTCTTGCAGTAAATCGGTTTATAAAATCCAAACCGGGCTCGTTATTCTTCCATTCCGGAACGTTCTTGCCTTGCTTCGTCACCAACTTTGCCACAACTTGAGGAATATCCTAGTGTGTCATGTGGAAGCCCCAGTCGCTTACTACACCAACAGTTTTTGCTATAGCTGTTCTTTCTCGACAGTTAGCACACATGACCGACCCGGTTTTGAAGAAGTTTTTTTGAAACCTTAAACTTTTGACTTGCTTTGAATTTGGACATGCCGTTCCTTACAGCTTGAATGGCTTTCTCCGCGTTTTCCTTTTTCTAGTTGAGGAAGGTCTACCTACCAGCTTTTGATGTAGGTGCGTGGCACCTTAAGAGAAAATTACCTGAAACAAGGAGAAAAAAGAAAACTAAAATAATCTAATAAAAAAGTAATAATGATAATATTAAAAATACAAAAATAATGAAGAATCAATGGATAACCGAAGAAAGACTGAAAAGTTAATTTTTATGTTATATATTCTTTTCGTACGAGCCTTTTTGTACATGTACAAAGATCGAAACAGATCTTTGTACGAAAGATTTTTAGTTTGTACAACATAATAATGGTAACTGAACTACCCAAAAAATCTTTGTCTCGTACAAAAAAAACAGTGATACATCATAATATACATATCGAAATAACCCCATTTTGCAACTTCATTCCATACACCGATCCCAGCGACCACAATAAATTGAGTAAAACGTAAAAGAATTATTGCGACTTATAACTCGGAAGCGACACGGATGATCTAATATTACAATGTCTTGCCGCTTCTGTAACTGAATTCTTTCTTGGAGCTGTAAGTGAACTTGCTAGAGCATTGCTTTCCTAATCCCAAATTTTGGGCAATTTCCCTAGATGCAAGAAGTGTTCTTCGACTGTCGAATCGTCATTCGATATTTACGTGTCTCCTCGTCAGCTTCGGAAAATATGTAACGAATCGCCGCGCGATCGTAAATAACTGCAGATTTCACGTAACGTTACAAAACGTAATTATCGCCGCAAACCGCAGGCTCTCGACACGGATTTCTTTCGTTCGCATTCGCGTCCGTACTAGAAAATTTATGCGATCGATTGTAAAAATGACCATCCACATATATAAGTATGTATTTAATTAATCAAGACAGGCACTGCGGAGCTGCGCTAATTAATTCTACAACTATTTCGACGCGCTGAAGAATTAATGGCGGAATAAAACGCAAATCGTCCATTTGTTCCAGTCCATCTGGTCGCACTTGTCGGCATTACTTATTAAACATTCATAAATATACGGACGACGTGGTTTGGACGTACGTAGGTACAACGGATGTAAATTTCCCCTCAAAAATATGTACCGGCTGGTTGATGAACCAGTGACCAGATAAGTACAAATTATATAAGTTGTAGATATACACACAACCAAACTTAAATGGAATCATCCCGTATTTTTACTAATAAGAATAAATTTATAAAAACTTTGTTATCAAGATAAGAACTATGGGGAAAAGGAAATACAGCTTCGATTCAAAATGAAACCGAACTGTTCGAGAATACACGAAATTGGCTGCTGTAGTTTCCCTAGTGTTCCATTAGAAATCAGGTTACAATATCGGAAGAAACAATCTACAGCAATAAATGGCCGCAAGATGAGAAATGTTACTGTATTAATCTTAGAAATTTCAAATTGATGATGTTGGAAATGTGTATACTGGGCATATAAGCGGTATGATGAGTCGTCTGTCCTTATCACAATGTCATATTATATTACAGCGGACAAATATAAAATATAATGAGTCATCTGTCCTTTGTCCTCTGTAATTTAGTATTATATTGTGAAAACGACATTGACTCATCATACCGCATATTTGCCCAGTCTACACGTTACCAACATTATCAATTTGAAATTCAAGTCAAAGTCAAGATAGTTTAGTAATGCGAATAGGAACGAACAATACAGGGAAGAATGAGAGTAATTAAACCGAAAATAAAGAACATGGTATATACATTTGAAAATGTGAGCCAGTTTGAATACCTTGAAAAGTAATCTTAACTAATCGAGGAGGAAAAGAAAAGGAGATATATTGGAAACTACTCAAGGAAAGTATGGTGATTGGATCACTGGCAACATTGCTAAAAGCCAAAAACGTATGCAGTGCAGCAAGAATCCGAGCATAGGAAACGATTGTACGACCAACAGTACTATATACATACATATGGGCCAGGAACCAGGAACCAACAGGAGGGGAAGAAGATAGGAACTTAGGAGCGAAAAGTACTAAGAAAGATTTATGGTTAGACTTCAAGTATTATTAAGAAAGTAGCTATTCCAATACTTTTATACGGTGGGGAAACATGGACCATGACTGAGAAACAGAAAGGAAAAATAGCAGCTACAGAAATGAGATTTGTGAGAAAAATGGTAAATAAAACAAGAAGGGACAGAATGAGAAATATGACACTCAGAGATAATCTGAAACTGAGACCAATGGAGGAAAATATCGAAAAAGCACGGCTGAGATGGTATGGACATGTGAAAAGGATGCCGGAATAGAGAATAGTTAAACAGGTATTTGAAGCCAGGACGAACAAGAAGAGATCAAGAGGAAGGCCCAGACGGACGTGGCTAGAGAACGTAATAGATGCACTGAGTAAAGGAGCAGTATCGTGGGAGGAAGCCCAACAAGCCGTAGCAGGTAGGAAGCGATGGAGGGAAATATGCAACAAGTCAGTCTTAGAGAACTCCACACACACGCCTTACACCCCAGGATAGGGGTAGAAAAGGCTTAAGGATTAAGTAAGCAAGTAAGATTTTTGGAAGAATCAAAGTGACTGAAGCAATATGGTGGCGTCAAACGGACGAAGGAATAATGGATGTATATGGAAAGCTGAAGATCACCTAGAAGATTTGAACACAAAGAGCTCGACTACTGGATAACTCGACAACTGTCAAAAGAATGTTACAAGGCGGAAAATCAGGGGAAAACGAACGGGCACTCCCAAGAGGGAGAGATGGATGGAGACTGTTAAACGTGATCTTGAAGACCTAACGGTGAAAGATTGCAGACAAAAGGCAAGAAACCTGCCAAAATTTTCGTTGTCCTTTCCCCGCATGTTATTCTAGTTTGTACGTTTTGTTTGCTTCAATCTTTAAAGTCAAAACCGCCAACAGAAAATGTAGTGCGTTTACTCCCCTTCCTGAAAGTTAGTGTCCAACAGCCCCACAGACCTTGTAGATACCTGACATCCGAATTATTGGTCACTTACTTTCACTTCTTCCTGGTCCTTTACTTTTGTTTTCCAATCTGCCACGCCTGTTTCACTATGTCTCGGTTTTCGTATCTCTTCGCGTTTTGTAATACTCTTCTGGCAATCGCAAGATATGCCCCAACGTTTCACCCGCCTGTGTTCATACTTTTCCGGTTATCTTCGGTTTTCTTCTATCATTTCTTGGGCACCTTCTTATTGTTGTCTTTTTCTCATATTATCCCCGTACAATGTGCATTGTCTTTTGTTAATGCCGGAAAGAAAATAAGCACCAGAAAATTTAATTTGCCGATGTTAAACTCTAAAAATCGTTTTAGCAAAAAAAAACACGAAAATAATTATCCCACTGATCCAGGATCGACGTCAACTTTTGTTTGCAAATACATAAATCTCCTGCATCATCACTGCTTGCAATTTTTTCCGCTAATTGCGTTATCGACAGCCTAATTGGACACGTCCAAATTACCGACACCCATTTACGGCGTATCCTAATGGCGCCCAATCAATCCCATCAACCTTCCTTTCTTTCGCATAGACATTCATACCGACGTTACGTATTTACCTCGTGTTTGCGCAAATTGGCAACGCCATCGCAAATTGATCGCTTTGTGCGAGAGAGAGAGAGAGAGAGAAAAAACCGAAAGAAACGGACTCATTAGGTGAAAAAGAACGGGACGAGACGACTACTGCGGGAAAAAATACGCTTTCGTTTTTTTAACAGCAAAAGTTCGCGTCCGTCCGCGACCAGTTAGTGGTTACGAAAGGAGAACAATAACGACAAAAAAGCGCCTCGTTTAGTGTAAAATATATCTATTTGGGTCGCATGTTCGTGCCGTGAGAGAGCGAATATGCGCGGCGGCCTTCTCGGAATCTTCGCCTGTTCGCTTTTAGCTACGTCTTCGTAGACGTATGTTGTACACACGCTTACTGGAGTGAATACCGAGGGGGAAATTAGAAAAGAATTTTAGGATAAGTGGTAGTATCGGGGCGAGACTGCGAGAGCCGTCCTTCTTAGCTTGAGAGGGAATCGGTAGCTTCGCTGCAATTCTAGAGCGAGTTCTAACAGATTTCTAAGATTCTCGTTCGGATTAGATACCAGTTTCCTGAGAAGCAATATTTCTTTTGAGTGGCGAATTCGAGGACAATGGAGTGTGATGTTGCTGTCCACAATGCACGAAGGGAAATCGGTATGTCCAGACAGTCATAAGCCAGAAATTATTGAGTTTTATAATGAAACGAAGTGTGGTGTTAACACATTTGATCAAATATGGAGCACCATGGTGATTTTCTATGACGTATTGAATATCGCCTGTATTAATTCTTACATTATTTATAACCATAATTTACGAAGAAATAATGTAAAATGCATTACCCGCAAGGAGTTGATGAAAAAATTGCATCACCTTGGCTTGAGCACCGAGTAAAACTCTCAATTTTCCAACGTCCACTTAAGCAAACTATAAGCGAAATTTTAGATATTAAGCTGGCTGAGCAAGCAGTGGACTCTTCTGAACCAAAAAGACCGTTTGCTTCATAGTCGTTGCTCTGTGTGGTGCGATGAAGACAAATAATTTTGAAATAAATATTAATAACCTTTGTTCCTTAAGGTCTGTAAACAAATTCAAATGTAAAAATTTGAATAAAAATTGAAAAAGAAATGTTTTTTTTGTTATAATTAAAAAGTCCTTATGATTTAGGTAACACCAAACGAAGCTTGTGATTGTGGGGTTAATGATTTGTAAAGGGTTTATTCAATATTAGATTAGATATATAATAATAACAATAGCAAAAATAAAATTTGTAATTCTCTGCAAAATTACAATTATTTAAGAACATAACTTCTAAAATTCTTATACATAATAGTAATAATATGCGGTAGCCATATATTTAACATTAAAAAATAGATGTTTTAGGCTTATCGGTAACAGTTATTCCATCAGAATAACATTCCGCCCTAGTTTCAGCTGTTCTTATGTAGGATGGGAGTATTGTGCATCTTTTCTCATCTACAACTTTTTTAATAGTTGATATTTATCCTTTGATATATTGAAGTCTATGTACATCGCTAAGGCTTCTTCTTTTGAAAAATTTAATACACTTTGACCCTTCACTGTCAAACCAAGTCAATAGACTATCCTTTAATTTAGGGGACAAATATCTTAATATTCCAATAATATTTGCATGTGTTACTTTACATTTCACCTTAGTGCTTGTAAGTATGAGAAGGAGCACGATCTACTCCAGAATCTCGAATCATTTTTGTAACTTTTCTTTTCTTCGTAGTCTAGGAGAATTTTTTATAGTCTTTGCAGGGTCTATCTCTTGTTTTTCCAGAAGGTGTAGATATTTCTGGTATTGACAAAATCAATGACAAACTGAGTATTTAACCAGTCTCAGTTAGTGGCGATAAATCGACCTTTTGTTCTTGATGCTGTAGCCCATTTAGCTTCGAAATTCGACAATAAAGTTTTTGTAAATTGACCTCAATGCAAGTGAATTGCGCTTCTGTTAGGCATACACAAGTCGTTCACTTTGATTTGTATAAGAACCATTTTATTCCACTTTGACAATTATTTTATACTAGTATTTAACTGTGTACCTAATAGGTAATGGTAATATGATATACACTGAATTCGAATGCCTTTATATATGTTTTGAAACGATAAATTTAAAAAGAAAGTGCTTCAAAAGATTGACAAACATGCACAAATACATAATCTAATCACGACCACAGCTAAAATAATATTTTTCGAAGATAAATGTTTTTATTAACAGACTTACCACAAATACGAACATTACAACAGGTTATTATTAGAAATTTTATCTGTTACAAATTTTTTGAGAATCTTTTGACGGATTTGTCGTCAGAAAAGCATGCGGAAGCTATTTTGAACGTAAAAAGTTGCCTGAACTTAATCAAATACATTCTAATAAAAATAACGAATGTCAACAAAATATGTATGTAAAATACCCATCATTTCTATAACTTCTATTACGCAGAAAGAATTTAGAAATCTAATATTTTTAAACTGAGGGACAGATAGGGGTAAGATTTTATTGATGATTTTTAAAGTAAGCACTTCAACGAATATAAAAATCACAAATTCTAAACACCGACGAAAAGCACTAATTACTAAAGTCTAATGAAAGAGGTTAATTGTCCTAAATTAAATCAAACAATTATTAACTATCAAGAACCTAAATTAGGCCCTTAAATAGCAAATAGGTATTCCTCTAATTGTAAGCTAATAAATAAAAATATTAACTAGATTCATTCCATAATATATATATATATATATATATATATATATATATATATATAAGCTTTACGGACTTATAATCAATTATGATTTTATTTCTACTTGACAAAATTGCCCATTGTACGGTGGCGCCAGAATCCTTCGACGTTAGGCAATTACCTAGCCCCTACTTCTCGAATCGCAATAATAGCCACGGTTTCCATCCTAATTTCTTCTCTTTCACAATCCTTTACAGTTAGCACAATTTAGGAAAACGTAAACACGCCATCGTTAAAACTGGCGAGCACCCAAGCAGCGGTAAGGAGAAACAAAAGTACTTATCTACGTACGTACATACTTACTTTCTTTCTGGCGTTAATTGGCCAAGACAGAAACGAACGTTTTATCCATTATACTAATTAGACGGTACTGGAATTAATCGTCGATTTAAAACAATTTCCTTTTGCTCGCGGGAGAAACGGGTACGCGCGGCGATTTTCGATAATTATTTAATTTCGATGAGAGCGAGGCGCGCCTCTAACGTTATCGCGTTTCGAATATAGAGCAATAATTTAGTTTGCGGCTTCGAAAGAATGAGATACCGTACCTTTCGAACGGGTACTTTCACAAATAAAAGTATCGAGAGAAAAATGTACGGAAAAAATTATCGGCTTTTGTTCGAAAGCTTTCGATTTGAGCCGGCGATATCTTATAAAATGCGATATAAACGTTGGTTACGGTATTTACACTTTAGTTTAAGGAAAAGAGAAAATAATAAATCGATTAAGTGATTAGCTTCACTTGCATTGGCTTGTCCTGTCAGGACCTGTCCTCTGTCCCTACTACCTACTCCTGTCCTCTGTCCTGAGGACAGGAGTAGGGCTAAAAATTGCCCCGAATAGACTTAAGGATGTTATAGAGAAAGATTTCGTAGATGAGATACTTTTAATAGTTAAAATAAAACTAGCAGGTGAGGAAACGTGGTGAATAATAACAGCATATGGTGTAAATAAGGACGCAAAGAAAGAAGGGGAGACAATTTTTTTGAAGAACTTCAAAACCAAATAGACAAGGGAGAAGAAAATATAATAATAATGGATGATCTAAATGGCAGAGTCGGACACAATCGCAAAGGTATGGAAGACGTTATGGGAATGAGAGGTTGAGAGCCGATAAACAAAAATGGTGAAAGAATAATCGAATTGTGCATAGAAAACAAAGTACTTATAACAAACTCAAAATTTAAACATAAAAGCATACACGAATACACACGATTATCTGAGAATTTGAATGAAAAGTCAATCATTGATTACCTTAAAAAGTAATTGGAGTAGAATACAAGACATAAAAGTGAAAAGAGAAGCAGAGATTGGAAGCGAGCACTATTTAGTGATAATGACATTGAACATAACAGATGATGAAAACCAAGATAAGAGTAGAAGAAAAACAAAGGAAAACAGCATAAACTAAGAGATGAAAAACATCATTACAAATGCTGGACATGAAATTGGAAGATGACGGAAATAATACAAGTACTAGAGAGGAAAAAGGGGAACATCTTAACTAAAATATAACGGAAGCAGCGGAAGAAATTTGTGGTAAAACGAAAATAATTAACAACAGCATAAAGAAAATAGAACGGTAGACGGAGGAGATACGAGGAAAAATAAAGAGTAGAAAAGACAAATGGAAGAAATACCTAATAGCACGAAGATCTGAAGACTACGAAGCATATAAAGAAGAGAGGAAAGAAACCAACGTAGCAATTAAAGAGGCAAAAGAGAAATCATATTTAAACAGGAAATGGCGATAAACTACAGAGAAAACCAAAAACTTTTCTATGGTACACTAAAACAAATCAGACAAAACAGGAAATGTAATAAACGAAGAAAAATAATGGAAAGATGGAGAGAGTACTTTGAGGAGCTAACAAATACAGATAATCAAAACGCCGAGGAAGAATCACAAGCGAACGAAGATGAAATCCAAAACGTAGAACCTATAACAGAAGAAGAATTAAAAGAAGTGACGAAAGCGATTAAACTAGGAAAAGCATCGAGAAAAATAACGTCACCCCTGAAATGATAAAGTTCATGGGAAGAAGAGGAACACACGAAATGGCAGAATTAATGAGCGATATACTAAAAAAGGGCAAAGATGCCAAGAGACTGGAAGATAGGCGTCATCTTACCAACATATAAGAGGGACGACAAAAGAAACTTGTATTAGCCAAAATAATAGAGACAAGAATAAGAACCGCAATAGATCCAACCCTTGAAGAGGCTCAATGCGGATTCAGAAAGAATAGAAGCATACAGGACCTTATATTTACACTAGGACAAATGAGCGAGAAAGTAATCAATAAAAACCAACAGATACATATATGCTTCACTGACATGGAGCAGGCTTCTGAGAGAGTTCGAAGAGAAGAAGATGAATAGAGGAGTAGGCAAAAATTCAATAAGGATAATAAAATATATATGTTCCAAGATAACATAAATATTAGTAAGAACAAACAATGAAGAGTCGAATGAATTTGGCCAAAACAGGGCTGCCCGCTGCTGAGCCAGCTAGTGTTTTCTAGCGGTACTCGATGAAGATGTGAAAGAAGCAAAGAAAACAGATGAGAAAATTAACACTGGGATATTGGCAAATGAGACAAACTCAACTGACAGACCTTATGTTCGCAGATGATATGGCTCTGTTAGCAGATACCAAGGAAGATCTACAGCAGAACCTCAAAGAATTAATGAAGACTAATATGAAGATTAATATGGGAAAAACAAAAACTATGATAATTTCCAACACAAAGAAAACCCACGAAATAAGACTTAACGGGGAAGAAATGGAACAAGTACAACGCTTTAAATATCTAGGAAGATAGAGGTAAACGGTAAATTGGAAGAGCGGGAGGCATTTTCAATACAATGAAATCAACATTTTGAGGATAAAGAGAGATACCGGCAAAGATAAAAACTGAAGTTGTTGAAAAAATTATACGCCCAATAATCATATATAACAGCGAAACATGGACATTATCAGAGGGGAAAAAATCGAGAATAAGCGCCATGGAAATGAGGTTCCTGAGAAATATTGAAAATAAGAAAAGAACAGACAGAATAAGGAATGAAATACCCCGGGTGTGAAGAAATGTCCTCTCCTCAACCCCTTTGTTCATACGGGACGGGTTGGTAGGTAGTAACCAGTAGCTAATGGGTCCAGCCAAGGCCAATAAAGAAGGAGAAAAAAGGAATGAAATAATTAGACGAAATCTACGAATAGGGACAATAAACCAAAGAATCAAAGAAGGACAACTTGGATGGTTTGACTACGCGTGTAGGATGACGGGCGAGACACTAACTAAACGAGTGTTCAAAACGAGAGTGTTTGGAAAAACTAGAAGAGGAAGACCAAGAGCCAAATGGATTGATGGAATCAAGAAGGAATCAGAGAAAAGAGGAATGCCATGAGAAGACATACAGAAATTGACATAGGACAGGAAACGGTGGAGGCAGAGATGCAAGGCTCAACCCCTCCAGCCTCACATCGAAAGGAAGAAAGGCTCAGGACTAAGTAAGTAAGTAAGAGAGAAAAATGTATAGAAAAATTTTCGGCTTTTGTTTGAAAGCTTTCGATTTCAGCCAGCAATATCTTACAAATGGCATATAAACGTAAATGATTAGGTGACCAACTTTACTCGTATGTGCGTGTCCTGTTGGTAACTAGTTGAACTAGTTGAAATAACGATGTAGCGACCTCGCCTTTTACAGGCGGTGGTGTAGGTACGAAGTACGACCAGTATGATGGACCAGTATGGTCGATCTCGAAATTAGTCGTACAACTGCGAGTGCTTAAACCATAAGAAACATATATACAATATATATATAAGTCAATTGAAATCTTAATACAAATCTTGCAAATATCCACCAAATACATATACCTAACCAGTCTTCGATCAGAGACTTTTAAGCTTGAAATGGCACATGAAGGTACACGACGCCTGGGAGATATAATTTTAGTGTCAACATCTGTTGCTGAGGGTAACAACTCAGTTTACGAAATCTTCTTCTTTCAGCCGATATGATACGCGCGCCTGTTACGGTGTCTCTTACGGTTTCTGTTTTCCCGAATCACCTTCATTTCTCACGTACGGGGAACTCCCTCGGATAATCCTGTCAAAATCAATCAGCGCCAACGACGTAGACTCCATTTACATCCTACTGTTAGGATAATTTCAGCGGACACAAATACAGTTGTTCCCCTCTTAATTCTACACCATTACGAAGTACAAGTATCTATCGTTACAACGACGTTTCCTTTTCTCTTCCTTCCCCTTTCCCGCTTGTATTTTCCCTTTCTTTCTCGACCGTCCGTTGTTGTTTTAATCTTGTCGTTTCTCGTTCGGGGGAGGAGGGGGACTCCAATTACACGCCAATTGAAAGTGCATCGCTGTGGGATAGACAAAAGCGAAGATTTAGCGTTTCGATTAGCTCTTACCGCTACGACTAATTGAACGGTAGCGTGTGCCCGGCGTGGCCTATCGGTCGTTATTTATGTTCGAAACAACGTAATCGTGATATATAGATTTGAAGGAGAATAGAGAGAGAGAGAGCGAGAGGGAGCCGGCCGAGAAGAAAAAAGAAAATTGAAAAATTATGATCGCCGCCGGAATGTTCGTAATCTGGTGGACATGGGCGCGACTCTTCGTGAGGAATCCCGACGCATTCGCGGTTAACGAGGAGGGATTACGAGATTTCGAGGGCGATCGATGTGTTTTGACACGGTATTAACGTGTCGCAGCCGTCCGAGAGATTTTAAGCCGGTTTTTCTACGATTGTGATGAAAATTTTTAATACCGCTAACTAGGAGATTGCTACGTTTATGTTGTGTTAGTTGTGCTTAGTTCGCGCTTACGAAAAGTAGGGATTACATCGGTAGATTTATGTGCTGGTCAGATTTGACGTTACCATCTTAACGATTCGGAAAAGTCTTGGACTTGGCTTCTACAAGTATTTGAGGTTTATCTGTTTTGTTTTGTATTTCCACGAAACGAAAAAGCTTTAGAAAATTTGTGGTTTCGACGAATGCCTCTTCTGATATCGCGGTGGGACAGGTGTACTATAATTTTAAATGTATTAAATTTGAATTTTAAGACCTAAGTTTGGGTGGAAATTAATGGGGATTGCAGCTAAGAAATAAAAGACTCCCTTTTGGCAATTATAAGCCTTCGAATTGTTTGAATACTTCATCGGAGAGTTCTCCACGAAAGCTGAGAAAACAGTTTGTTAGCAACTAAACAGAATGATCCTTCGTAAGATTTTGAAAGGGATTAGTAATATCCTAGCAAACCCAAAGATGGATCTGTATTCGATATCAAAGAATGCTTTAAAATCCGAAACACATAACAACTACGGAACAACGATTGGAAATCTATAATTTCCAAAGCTCAGCATTTCAGTCTTCGATATCGCGTTGAACAACGTATGTTAAGATATCCGTTGTAATCCTTTCCCTTACCCAAACGTTACATGGGCACGTCTAATAAAATGCTGAAGATGTCTCAAGGTATATTTCTAAACGTATCAAATAATTCCAAAATAAACCATCCAAGTCAAAAGTTCAAGTGGTCGTTTGACTCCCAACTTGAACACGCTACTCAATCCGAGCGTCTGCAATTTTCTCGCCAATTCTCCATACGAGACCGGAAACCAAGTCAACAGGTGTTCTCAACTGGACTTCTTCAAAGCTAAAATTTCGACCGTCGATATCGCCTTGAACAACATATGTTAAGCTATCTATTGCAGTTCTTGTGCTTTCGTAGACGACACAATGGCACACACTTTAAACTGCTGAAGATGTGTCAAGATGTACTTCGAAACGTATCAAATAATTCCAAAATAAAGTATGAAAATTGAAGACCCAATTAGTCGTTTAACGCTCAACTGGAACACGACATTCGCTACTCAATCCGATCGTCTGCGATTTCCACGCCAACTCTTTGTATGAGACCGGAAACCAGGCCAGCAGGTATTCACAACTGGACTTCCTCAAAGTCCAAATTAAACAACTTAAGCTAATGCATATTAAGAAGCTGAAGACGCGTTAAGACGTAGCAAAATAGTTCCAGAATAGAACGTAGAAATCAAAAACTCAAATTGTCTTTTGACCCTCAACTTGAGCACGATATTCGCTAATCAATCCGATCATCTGTGATTTTCTCTTTAACACTTCGTACGGAGCCGGGAATCAAGTCAACAAAGATCGCCAACCAGACTTCCTCTGGGTCGATATCGTCTTCAACAACATGCCATAGAATACGTGCTGCAAAGCTTGGGATCCACTAAAAACATGCTGGCTCCCAACGCATTCAGTCGCTCCTTCTTGTTAAACTCATTGTGGTAAGCGTCAACCTGTCTTTTATGGATAAAAGACATTGTATCGACATTGCTTTGGACGACTATCTAATTTTCGAAAAAGTAGATGCACTTCTTCAAATGTAGCACAGACTGACTCAAGAAGTCTGTGCGTTTGACCGAAGAGGAAATGCGTTTCCAGCTGACTTATGTAGAGACTCTGGGTTATGGTTTCGCTTATTTAATCGAGAGTTCTATGGATCAGCATGAGTACTCATCCCCGCCATTGGACTTTTCAGAGCCGGGTGTTCGTTCAGAAAAACATAATTGCACAAATCCCTACCAGGATTAAAGAACAGATACGACAAAAAGAATTAATATTAAAATAAAATGGGCCGAAAACAACGTGAAAAATCGTACGTAGGACAGTTCAGACGTGCAATAGCTACAGGATTCAAAGATGACATGTGGCACATTATCGTTATGGTAGAATAGTTTTATCGAGTATTGGGCAGCATATGAACAGCACCGCGCACGACGTTAATATATATATATATATATATATATATATATATATATATGTATACTATAGTAAGAGGAAATTCGAACAAGTTAGTTAGCAATTCCCCGATTTAGAACTAAGTCCTCTTTTACAAATCAAGCCTTTCAAGCCATTGCCAATTGAAGCGCTTATATTTGAAAGATCAAAGAATTCTTTTGACAGGGCTTAAAAATTTTGAATCCAAAATTGCTTTTAGAGGTTTGAGGAATTTCTACGCAGATAGAAATTGTTACTACCTATGTGTGTGTGTGTGTGTGTCTTATTGTTTCAGTACTGTAGTATAATGTGTATATATTACAATGTACTCTTTACGTTATTATATTTGTATATAATCTATGCTTATATTCAGCACCGGCTCAAGGTAAAATTTTCACCCGGGCGAGAGGGTAATTTGGCACCCCTCTTAAAACCAAAACTTACCATGATGGAGAATATATTAGAAAAATAACCATGAAATAAAAATATTTTATTATAACACACATATATTCTTACCAAAAAACAACAAACGATAAACAAAAAAGGAAGAAATATCAGAAAATTGCTATCTACAAAAACATTTACGACCTTTTTTATCGGCAAAATCTTTAATAAATGTGTTAAGATCTATTTTCGCACAGTAGTTCATGTTCAATTGACATCATGGGTAATCCGACCAGTCGTTCTTGTGAAATGGTTGACCTCAGATAGTTCTTGATCAATTTTAGTTTTGAAAATGTCCTCTTTGTTAATGCAACACTAACTGGAAGTGTGAAAGCAATTCTTAAAGCAATGAAGACATTGGCAAACTTATCACTCAAATTTCTCGTTGTAATGTAGGATAATTTGTCTCTCGGTTGATGCCCACTGGTCTCAGGCAATAAAGGAAGGAGCACCAATAGTTCTTGATAAAGCTGGTAACCTTCAATGTCAATGTGGTCTCCGTCCGTTAGTGCTAATTGTAAATCGGAATAGTTTTTTAGCAAGATATTTTTATCTTCAGATGTTTGTCCTCATACGTGAATTCAAAGACATCACTGTAACTGTTAGGTTGGGAGAAACGTTCCTTCAGTGAATTGATAACACAGTCTAGTACGTAAAACTAGAAGTCTCCTTTAGGTGAAATTGCTTCATCTTCAGATTCATAGTCAAAATGACGTTTCATTTTCTCTCCGTCTTATCAGAGGCTCGGTGTGAAAAGCCGGTTCAATTTCCAGATTTTCTGCAATTTCTTTTGCGTCAATCGAAACCTTTATCAGTTCGCATTTCTTTAAAATGACATTGCACTTCCTCAATCATCTGACTTGCTGTTGAAATATTTGCCTTTCCTTTCTGAAGTTGTTTGCTGATAAGATTTATCCTCAAGGGTATTTTGTGCCAAATCAGTAGGCAGCAAACAAGCTTGTAATTTTTATTTTACGAGCCATTCCAAGAGCAGCCTTCGTTCCGTACGCATCAGTTGTAGAGTCTTCTGATATCTGAACTAATGTATCGTATATTTCTCCAGCCTGATAACGAAGAGGATTGACGGCATTAATACGACTTCCCCATCTCTGTGTGTGTGTCACTTAAGGACTTCAAAGTCAACGATGGAACGTGTTCTTTTAACATTGACCATTTATAAGTACACGCAGAGAAGAAGTTGTATGCTTCCTCTAAGGTGCTGAACATACTAACCGCTTCACTGCATGACGAAACTGTATCATGGATAACTATTTTCATCATTCGCACACGCGTTTCGCGGTTATACCGCTCATCAGTGCGACTTTGTGAGAAGTAATTTTCGTTTTCCAGATAACCTCTATATATGCTAGTAGGTTTGATGTTTCTACATATGAGAATTTCTTAATTGAATTCTCATATGTACAAATATCAAACATTGATAAATAGGTTGAAACAATGTGCTGTACATGGAACGAAAAATGCCCATGGGTTCATGCTTAAAATTTGGTGGTGGTAAATTTTAATAAATTACGTAATGAATGACAACATCTGTAAACTAATGCGTTCGATCAGGCATTTTTGGGCCGGTTAAAACCAAAATAGGCGCAAAATAAGTCCATTTTAGGTATCTTAAGCGAAATTATATTGCGTTTAATTAACGTGAGACGTGTACCATATACAAGTTTCATGTACCTAAAAATAAAAATAATCAATTTTGCTTAAGATTCGGGGTCCTAATTATTGTGATTATGATTATTATTATACCTTTAAATAAAATTATCCTTACCGCACTTATCGGAAAAAATCCAGATATGTATTTCGGCAACTAAGTTAGTTGCCATCTCCCGAGGATGGTAATTTAGTTGGCGACATACGTATCTGGATTTCCTTTTTCGAAAGGTATGGTAAGAGTAATTTCATTTATTTTATATATTATTTTAGCCACAGTCTCCGTATTCTTGTTCGCTATTATTATACGTAAAAATACGAATCTTTTAGGCGAAGACGGCGGTCCCTTCTGTCGGTCGTTGATATTTGATTTATTACAGGAAGAGGCAGTTTGCCTTTCACAAGGGGGTAAAGTACATTAAAAAAACCGGAAGGAGCCATACGTCCCGTCAGCGTAAAGGAATTAGTCTACGACAATGTGGTTTACATAAATCGAGCTTTATTCGGTAAGATGCGGTTTGAAGATGCCAGCCTCGTTGCTAGCGAAACGCGTCTCAGCGGATTTAATGGAATAATTGTGCGATGAAAAGTTTACCATGTGATGCGATATTGTGCCAATTCCATTCTAAATATCGTCAAATATTTCTTATCGATACTTCCAAATGTGTCCTCGAATGCTCGACGAATCGCCTATTAAAATACAGATTATTTACTCGGTAGATTTCGCGAGCTCTCTATTTAGTTACGTACGTACATATATGGAATGTAATTAATGGCGTACGATGCGTTGTCTAATGATATTGCTAGCTCTCGGGAACGTCTAATCATCTGTTTAAATCATCGGTTTTTTTGTCTTTCGTTTAAAGAAACTGTGTGTTGATGATTTATGTGTAAGATGGCTTATTTTAGCGAGAATCGGGTGATTTAGAACTTGGTATCAGCGGGTTTAGATTTTCTTTGAGATACGGGGGCGCTTTTTATACTTTTACAAACGATCATTTAGTGACGTGATTGGGATGTGTCGTTGCTAAGGTTTGATAAAAGAGTGGATGACGTGTTATCTTTAAGGGTAGTGTAAACCGGACTTACGTCCTTATTTCTTCGAATTTAATGCCTCGCCTTGCACGTAAGTGGAGACAAAAACCAGTTAACACTACTTAATGATAACACGTCATCCACTCTTTTATCAAGTCTCAGTCATTACTATTTTCGTAAAATTTGACATCTGTTATTTTGAAAACAGCGGCGCGCGGCGGCTTAGAAATTGACTGAGTAGTTTCCTTGAGGTGAACGTGTAAAGAAGAGCAATTTTGTGGTGATATGGAAATTTCACGTTTTAAGGTTTTCGTTGGATGATTTTTGACGAATCAACAAAATGCATAGAATCGTATCATTCAACTTTTGGTAAAGAAGCACCATCAAAGAAGATTTGTTTGCAAAATTTCGTCGTCGTGGTCGTGCGTCTGTCACGGAAGAATTGCGTGAAGGTAGAGCAAAACTGCTTGTTATTCCAAAACGTCCACGCTGTCCGCAACGTGGGTGAAGAAAACGAGCATGTGACTTGCAGTGAGATAAAGGCTTTTTTAGGCATATCGAAGACTGCAATACGTTTGAGTTTGCGTGAATATTTAACAGTGAAAAGATCTGTTCCCAATGGATTCCGCAAAATTTCACCAAAGCTCAAAAAGAGGCTCGTGCTAATTGGTGTAAGGAAATGCTCAAAAAATTCAACCAAAGAACTGCAAAATCCGTACACAACATCATAACAGGTGATAAACCTTGGACATATTCGTCTGAAACGAAAACTAAGCCATAATCCATTTCTGCGTGTTCCAAAATGAACTAAAGTTCATGAAGCACTTCCAAGAAGATGATGCCTTTTTTCCTCGTTTGTACTGGACATGTGGCAACCATTCCCTTAAAGGATCGAAGAACAGTAAATGCACAACGGTATACAACAATTTTCTGTTTACGGGAAGTCATCGAGGAAAGCAGGAGAAGCAGTTGAAAACTTCGTAGCATCCTGCATCATGACAATGTCAGCTCTCACATGTCACCCCAAACAACTGATTATTTGGAGGAGAACGACATTGAATTAATGCCTGTATTCGCATGATTTATCGCCTAACGATTTCTTTCTGTACTCACATTTCAGACAAGAAATGTATGGACACCTCAAGAACCAGTCGATGTCTTCAAAAACCATGTTTTTGACTTGGCTGGCAACTTTAGACTGGAAAAAATGTTTTGATAATTGCTTTGTACATCTTAAAGGCAAATAATTTGAAAAGCAATAAGACAGTTTGCTCTCGAAAATGAAACGTTTTTCCTAGTTTTTGTCACAACTTCAAAGACGACGCTCATAATATTATTATTTTGACCATTGTTACGACTTTTGTTGTTATTATTATTACTATTATGATTCACTTTGTGGCACTCTTCGTTACAGGTAACAAACTTATCAATCTTTCTATCCGTCAATTATTATTGTGTAACGATTATTATTACTGTACCACTTTTCCATCTCGGAAATCAAACATGAGGTCCATGCACTCCAGATATATCGATGCCCCATTGACCAAAAAGGATCCAATCAACTTCTTTCCAAAAGCGGTTACGTAGATAACATCAGCCGGCCGATCGCATCTCGACCGCGCCGCCGACAATCGTTGATCGAAAATTACAGAGCAAACTGAACTGCTCGCTAACGCGACGGGCAAACATTCCAAATGTGTCGACTTAACGTCTCTATTTTGCCGTACAATTCGAATACGAGCCGTCCGTCCTCGGCATTGTTCTGCTAAACGGATTCGAACGCGCGCACGTCCGTGTGCCGCATAAACCGCGCGGTTATAATAATTTCAGAGCGTTATTGGAGTTTGTCTAACCTACATCTTTCCACCTGGCAATTATCGAACGTGCGCATTCTACATACATACTTATATGTTGTACGTACGTATGTAATGTGGAAGGAACACATAAAAAAGTATAATGTGTATGTGTGAAACGCGTAAATTTAATAATTGGTGGACTGTATCGATATCGCCGGTGAGCATCGAGGTTACTTAGAAATTTATGAATTATCGAACTGTAAAGTTTTTCTGGTGCAAGGTCGAAAAATTTCGTGCGTGTCGCCACGATATTGTCCCGTGCCAAAATATAAAACTATGAGCTGTGAACTATATGAGAAATCCATCAATAGTCGCTTTTTCCTGCCCGTAGAAGAATGGGAGCCTCAGTATTTATTTGCACGGCTACTTTTTGCAGCTAGATATCTTACACAAGTAATACATTGTCGAAAGAAATTTAGATATACAAAATACAGGACAAACACAGAACCCCACAAAATCATACAATAGGCGTTAAAAATCGGTAACATCTATTTTAGGAGACAAAAGCTCCTCGCAACCAAACACCGTTTTATAGTGATTTTAAACTGCTTCATGGGTAAAGACCAAATTGAAATGGGCAATATATTATAAAGTTCTACGGATAAATATTCAGCGTTTTTTTGACTTTTTTGTTAGCCTGTAGAATTTAGGTGGAAGTTCTCGGGTTTCCCTTTATAATTATGAATATCCGATTGCATTTGAAAATTGAAGATATTAGTTTTAACCCTATATCGCATAACGTTCCCATTCGGAAACATTACAAACTACTTAACTCTAGAAGCATGAAAATCTAATATAAGAAGATTCTGTGCATACAGTACCCAAATGGGACACTATTGAATCAAGTTTGCTAGTGTATGGCAAATGGCAGCACCGGTCGAATATTAAATTTGCCATTTGCAGTTTTTCAATTGGATTACGTAAGTCATTGGCCAATGCATGGTAATGTGAGGTAATGTTTCAAGTTAGAAGGCTGCAAGGGCAAAAGCAGAATATATTGCGAAAAGTGCAAAGTACATCTTCGTTTATACGATAAAGAAAACTATTTCAAGCTGTACCATCACTGAATTCAAGTTTACATTTTTTCTTTCTTTATACCTCAAACACATGATGTACCCAAATGGGAACAAAACATAAATCAATAAAATTTTGGCTGTTGATTCATTCTAGATTTTTTAAATTATTTTTGCAGCTGTTAAACACTAATTATTTAACTGAATATATTTTTATTTTAAGAAAAACAAAAATCACGCAATATAGGGTTAACATATAATAAGCATTCGAGTATATAAAACGCAGAAAAAGTTAGTCTTTTTAATTTAGTTTAGTTGAAAGCCTCTGCAATGGAATAGATCAGTATTGAATGGAAAAGGGTATAGTACACTGAAGTAAGCACATTTCCAGGCACATTCATGCTTAAAATTCTTAATAAATATACATATATTACTACTCAGCCTACTAGACAACATATTCTCATGTTTTTCCCATTTAAGTGTTGGTTCCAAAAACACTCCCAAAAAGTTTTGCATACTCATCTCTTGCGGATAAAGGATTCTCGTTCAATGTAAATAGCAAGGATTCAGTTTGAGAGGAATTCAAGCTAAGCTTATTGGAGTCAAGCGTGCTCTCGCCACGGCTTATCAAAGTGGTGTCATCTGCGCATAAGATTGGCACAAAATCGGTAATACTAAGTGATATGCTAAGTGAATGTCGCCAGAATGGAATCCTGAGGGGTTATTAATTTAATATTTTTAGAATCAAAATTGTAACACAACAATTTATGAATTAATAAGTAGTGCTGCACATAGTCGTCAAACGCCTTAGTTAAATCACAGAACGTGCCTGTTGTTTTGGTACCCGTATTTTGCCTAAATCCGTATTAATGCTCACAAAATAGATTTTTTTTTCAAAGTATTTATAGATTCTTATCTTTAAAATTTTTTTCAAAAGGTAATAGTAATATTGGCTCGAAATTAGAGATATCTTTTGAATCACCCTTCTTAACTTTACTATACTTACGCACACGGTCTGTGACACCGATTTATATAGTATAGTATACGTCTCTCATTTTGACGTGAGTATAGGAAGGTTAATAATTGATGTTGTAAATCCGTAAATATCTTTGCTGTTAGTCCCTTTGAGGGAGATTAACATATTATGTCTCGTAATTCTATGGGACCGACCGGGTCGACTTTGACGACGATGATGATTGACTGTCAACTATCAAACGTAGAAAAGCATCTGCCAGAAGCGAATAACAACGTGGAGAATTATGAAGAATCTTTACCATCAAAAACTGAGAAAACAAAAAGAAAGAGGGCTAGATCTCCTCTACCAGACGTTGAAGCTGGTGAAAGTGCAGTAGTGAATTGGACTTTGCGTTTATTTTATCAACTAATTGATACGTCGTTAGCGAATTCATACCTCCTTTACCAGGGTATTCATGGAATTGACTGTAAAGATGTTACTCATAAAAAATTACCAGATTATCGTATTGAGGTGGCTGATGCAATTTGTCGTTACGAAAACGCTAACGCCAAAAGAGCTGTTGGTAGACCTCAGAGCCAAAACCCACAAACACCAAATAACATTCGTTTTGATGGAGTTGAACATATGCCTGACATTTTCGACCGCAGTGGTAGAAAGGTGTGCAAACTACAGGGATATAAGTCCGAAACACAAATGGATTGTACTAAATGCAAATTAAATCTATGCTTATCAAACAATAAAAAATGTTTCCAAATCTATCACACAAAACAATAAAAGAACTGAATAAAATTTCAAGTAAAATCGCCCTTTAATTAAAATTTTTTATTACGTTGCCAGGCAGGTCCGCCTTTTGGGCGGTCAACATACTTTCTCACCTGGAACTTTTAACATTAACGTATGTTTTATTTATACAAGAACTATCAATAAATAATTTTTTTAATCGAAAAAAAAAAATTGGCCGGTTAGAGGGTTAAAATTTTGATAAAACCTTGTTTAGCATTATGACTAATTTCCGGTAGAACACATTTGAATTGAACAGTAGAAAAGTGGAAAACGGTTTTATTCAGCGACGAATCAAAATTTAATTTCATGAATTCCGACGGTATGTGTACCGTTCGGTGCAGAAAAGGTAAACCAGCAGATGGAATGAAACAATATCTCTGAATCTACTATTTATCATTTATTTACTAGTTTTTTGTTGTCGATCTTTGTAGCAGCGATCTCGAAATGAACCTTCACAGACAACCGACCGAGAAACATTCACGCTCAAATTTGCCAAAAATTCGTTTCGTATCGTTTAACTTCTATTCTCATACTTAATATTGGAGTGGAAAGCTTTGGAAGGCATATTACTTCGTATGTAGGCAATTTGCTTGCAATATTCTCAAACTCTATAGATACATCTTGTCGAGCTTTTGGACTTAGATGTTTGGATCGGAATTGTTAAAATCTCATAATAAATTGGTGGTGTCTGATTTACGTGTCGAATGCGACAAATTCCGATATCGAAAGTCTTTAGGAAGCTCAATGTTAACTTCATTGGTCGTTTCGTGATCGTTCCCTTTCCCGCAATATCTACCTTTACGAGATTAATTCCTACTCTTACGTATCATAAATAACAACAACCACTTTATGTCCTGATTTATACATCTGCTTTTACGACAATGCGCGACAACTTTTTGCCGATGCGAACAACTCGCCGCAATTCCAAAGTCTCACTACCTATAACACGGCGATACTTTTCACTTATTGTTAGATCGGTGATATTACAGCAGTTTAACGCCGCCTTTATCTGCGCAACACGTATAATTTGAGTTTTACCATAGCATTTACGATCGTCGCGATCGAATCCGCCGACGGTTATGGCGCGCGGCTACGATCGAAATTTATGAACATGTCGACAGCAACGGCGTTAAAATGGTATTTGCTTATACGTTCCGTATCTATGAATACGTAATTGCAATCGCGTTCAATTCGTTTGCATATACGCACATATCGAAGAGTGTCAACCGGTTCCGCGTTGTGCGGTTCTCATCGGTAAACGAAAGTTTAATGCGAGGGATCGTCTTACAATTAACAGTTAATTATGTTAATTTTCGATAATCGTTTAACAGTAAACGAACGAGAAGTATTGCGTTAGAGGTATTACACATTTACATACTCGGTTCGTACGTAATACTTGTCAGCGCAATCAACATCGTATACATATGTAATATGGTAGGATGGATGTCTTATTTCTTCGGTCGTTTCCTTCGTAAACTGAATGAGATCTTTATTCTTTAACGATGGAGTCGTTCGGTTACAAAAGGCGAGACATTTCTTCGTATTTTCCTAATTACTTAAACCGTTTTGTTTCAATCTACGCGAACGGTATGTCGTCGTATTTGTTTGACGTTAAATTTTTCCGTCGTAATTACCATTATTTAAAGACAAATTCTGTCGTATTTCTGAGATTCTGGAACGATCTATAAACGAAGTGCTTCAAAACCTTTATTCACATTCTCCACCTATCCAATTTGTTCTCGTTGTCGGAAAATACTGTCGTGCTTTTACTTTCAATTCGGTCGAAGAATTCTGTCGTATCCTTCGAATACTGTTCTGGAAAGATTTATTAATAAACTTCCTAAAAACGCCTTCCTTCACTTATCCAGCCGGTTTTCGAAGTCGGAAAGTATCGTCGTAAATTTTACTCTCGAATCTGTCGGAGAATTCTGTCGTAATTTCGGAGCTGAAGATAATCATAATCACAACATTTTATAAGGCACAGTTTCAGTCGTATTTTTACTATTGAATCTAACGGAAAGTCGTGTCGTATTTCTAAACTTATATTTTACAACTGTCTAACAATAAGTGTAAGGCTTTGGAAAGCATTATTTCACAATGACAGAATTTACTTTCAATATTCTCAAACTGTCGGAATCTAATGCCGCGTTTTCATTATCAAATCTAACAAAACGTCGTGTCGTAGTTTTTAAACTTGAACTTTGAAACTACATATTTGAGTGTAGGGCTTTGGAAGGGTGGGGTAAAAAAGAAATGGCCAATGTTTTGGGCAAAAATAAGACAGCCTTCTTATTCCACCAAATAAATAAACTAACTGAACGTCACACCCGAAAATAAAAGATTTATTATTAATTTTAGAAGACAAAAAATTATATGGCATAAACTTTAATACAAAGAAGTGTTCTATAGCATTTTACGAATATCGGAAAAAAATCTGGGGGAAATATTTGCGTCTGTGATTTTCGTAAAATACGAAATAAAAACTTTTAATAAACTTGTTAGAACTTTTGATTTTTCCCCGCTCTGTTTAATGGTAATAATAATTTATTTCATCCTTTTGACTGTAAACAGCATAGATCAAGTCTATAATTTTTACATAAAATAAAAAATACAAAGAAAAATATTTTTTTATAATGAATATCATTCCTACATATCTATGTATATATATATAAGGTCGTTATCATGTATATAAACAAAAATACGAAGCATCTATACATGTATATAAAAGTAAAGAACAAACATTGTCAATCAATTATACAAAAACAACACATAAACCAACATCAACATTAATACAAACAAACACTAAATATCAAAGTCCCGTAAATATTTCCTCCAAAGAATAATAAACCTTAGAGACCAATAACTTTTTAACATCCCGTCTAAACACATCTAGGGAGAGAGATTTATACTCAACCGGCAGTCTATTGTACACAATGATGTTTGTACAAACATCAATGTTCAGACCATATATACATAAAATTTGTATACGAAATTACAGCTCTTGCAAAGCCGTACTGACGAGCGGTATAACCGCGAAACGTACGTCTACGGATGGCAAGAGAAGATCAAAATTTTGTAATATTGTACACAATGATAGCCCGGTACCCAGGACTCTTTTCTGAAAATGTCAATCTGTGCCTGGGTATTTCCAATAACTGATCATTACGAGTGCTATACTCATGTGTTTTAATTTCCTGAAAGAGCTACTATTTTCTTTGACATATAGCAACAGTTGATAAATATATACACATGGTACGGTCATAATCGACATATCTTTAAATATGTTTTTGCAACTCGTTCTAGCACTAACTTTGCTCATCTGTCTAAGAGCTCTTTTTGAAGTCGAAAAATTCTGACTGTGTCCGCTGATCCACCCCAGACGAGAATCCCATATGTAACCAGCGAATGAAAATGAGCAAAGTAGTACATTCTCAAAGTATAGGTATCTACATTAAACCTTAGTTGACCTACTGCATAACAAATACCAATCAATTTTCTTGCCAAGCGATCAATGTGCTCACCAAATGAGCAGTTCTCATCAATATATACGCCCAGAAACTTTGTCGAGCTGACTTGAGCAATACTGTGGTCATTTACCTCAACCAAATGTGAAAATTTTCTTTCGCGCTTGTTAGCACTAAATTCTATAAAATTAGTCTTTGTACTGTTCAAGTACAACCGATTGTCCTGATAATAGCTATTAATAGTATTATACCCGCGGTTTCTGGATAAACAGTAAGGAATAGTAAATATAGGTTGTCTTATTTTTTTACTTCTTCAAATGAGACATATTTTGTATCGAAATGAGCTTATTTAAGGCTTCAATCTATATATAATATAAAGAAAAATACTAAGAAAGATATTTAATAAATTTAACGCATAACCCATTCCAAGATGTTTTATCTAGTTTCTAACAGTTTAAAATAACAAAAGATTTGATCAAATGTAGCACAAGATCCCGTCGTATTTTTAAACTTGTACCTTGCAATCGTGTAAGTGTAAGACACAATTTACGTTCAATATCCTTAAACTGTCGGAATATGTGGTATTTTTGCTCCCATATCTATCTGTCGGTAAGTCCTGTGATAGTTTAGGACTTCTATTATGGAAAAATCCTAGCTTAGAGTTTGGGGCAACATTATTACTTAATTTACTACTCCAGTTTACTTTTAATATTTCCAAATAATCGGAAAATACTGTCGTATTTTTACTATCAAATCCAACGGAAAGTGCTGTCGTGTTTCTAAGCTTGTATTTTGCAAGTATTTGAGTGTAGGACTTTGGAAGGCCTGGGGGACGCCTATGTCCAACAATAGACCTGAAACCACGGGATATAAATTGTATTTTTATTTTATTCTATTGTTATATAAATTGAAATGTACAAGCATCGAATTAACTTATCTCCTACCGTTATAATAACTACTTATTTTTGTATTGGTGTCAATAAAGGCTATTATTATTATTATTACTTCTTAATTTCACAATTTACATCGGCAATTCTTGTACTGTCGGAATATAATGTCGCATTTTTATTTCCACATTTATCACGAGATCCTATTGTACGAATCAAAACTAAGAAAACATCATTACATACTTAATTAAACAAGTTACCGTCCCAACTGTCGGAAAACACTATCGTCATTTTAATTTCACATCTGCCATAAGGTCGTGCCGTATTTTTGAGTTCGTGTTGTGAAACTGAGTGCGAGGATTTCAAAAGCACTGCTTCTTAATTACACAATTTATATCCAAAATTCTTGTACTGTCGGAATATGCTGTTGCAGATACTGTCGTCCTTTCAAACTTAGGGAGCAATCCCGTCAGAATGTTTTGAAACACATCATTACTTAATAACACATTTTACCTTCAATATTTTCAAACTGTGGGAGACACTGTCGTATCTTCATCAACTTTGAAATCTGTGAAGGAAATTGTGTCGTGTCTTTGAACTTGTATTCTGATCCCATTCGAACGCCAACTATACGGGAATACGTTTACATGTTAGTGATTGTCTATGAATTCAGCAATTCGATATCCTCGTCGATTTTATTTACTCGAGCCACAAGACTAGAAAATTTTCCAGTCAGTGATTTTGCTCCATCTGTTCTCACGCCCAGGCAAAAAGACTAGTTAGTTTCTTCCATTTTTCTCAAGTAGCCACTAATGCTATCGAAAATTTATTTTACTAGTGTACAGGTTCTCATAGGGTTTTGCAGGTAATACATCTTCTTGAATGGAATTCTTACAAATATGCGATATATAGGACGAGCAATACTGTTGCGTTTGCTACATCTGTCGACTCATTAAGTTGGATCGCGAAATAATTCAGTCATGTGCCTTTCAAAAGTTCACCTTCCACATCATTTTCCGCATCACATATCTGTCTAACCACTAAACCGTGTTGTATGGTAAGGGATCCTTTTCTCCAAGCATAGGTACACTTTATGATGTTCATCGCACACGATCCAATCAAAATTTGTGGCACTGTGTGTTCTTGTCTAGATCTTGAAATTCTGCAAGTTATTCAAAATGATGCCTAAAAAGCATTTTTATTATTTTCGTAAGGTGTAAGGCTTCGGAATATGCATATATATTCCCCCATCTATCAATAAATACTGTAGTAACAAAATTACTGTTAGATCTATTGAAATTGTCGGAAAATACATTCTCATTTGTATTTCCTGTCAACAACTCCCGTGGCATTTCTAAGCCTGTATTTTCTAACAATCCAGGCGCAGGAATTTGAGAGATGTGATGTCTTATTTACGCAAATTAAGATTCTATAGGAATTTACGGTAAAACTTAAAACGCCCCAAAGCGAACCATATCGACGAATGTTTCTGTATTTATGGGAAAGTACGGTCGTGTTTCTAGGAGGTAATGTTTTTAAGAACTGCAAGGAAGCGTGCTTGGTATGTTTGAGGAAGTGTGACACTGTTTTCCGGCAGATTCAATACTTTGTAGCTACGATGATAATAGCAACGATTTTTTTACAGTTTTCTCAATCGATTTTCAGGACCCAGCATGCTCTGGATGGTCGTATTGGGCTCCATGCTGCTGCGGTCTACTCCGGGTGCTGCGATATACGCTACGCAAAGAGGTCAAGGTAAGAATCATTTTACTTCAAACATAAATACGTACATCAAAACGTTTACCATTTCGTGGACTTCATTTGGCGAAGAAACCTATCAGAGAATCGTGTTGTCTTTTTCTTTTGAATAGTCAATCTTCATTGTAGCTTATCAGATAAGTCCGAAACCTTGCTTCGTCGACGGCATGGAAGGTACCTGCATGTTCGTATGGGAATGCATCAAATCGGAAGGGTACCACGTCGGCATGTGCGTCGACACCTTCATGTTCGGGTCGTGCTGCGCCCATAACATCACCGAGAACACGGTTTTGCCGCAGTACGTCAACAAGCCTTCGATCCTTTATACGCCACCTAGTCACCATAGTCACGTAACGAAGAGGCCGACGCAGAACTGGCCGTCCACCACTAGTCGACCAAAAGGTACCAGGTGAGGTCGTAGCAAGTAGGTACTTCCTGTACATACGTATCGATAATAAGAACCCATTCCTGCCTAATGGGTATTTAAATACCCAAAAGAGTGAAGACAGTAAAAAAATCTAGCGCGGGCCAGATGAGAGATTATTACTGCAACTTACAGTTTTATTTAGTAATAGAGATTGATTAGCGTGGAAAAAAATTAAAACAGGAAATTTTTTTGCTTTTTTACCTTTAGTTTCCATATATGTACATGTAGGTAAAATTGAGGTTTCTTCTTTGGAGGAAAATGCTCGAGGAAAAAGTGTTGCCAAATAAAAGACAATGCGACAAACGAAAAACACCCGCCCATTCTAGTTAGTTTTAGGCGTCCCCTCAGCAATGTAAAAAATTATTTCAAAATAATTTAGAAAATATCACACCATAGCGTGTTGGGTATTTAAATACCCATCTACAATCCCAGGTGCGTGAGGAGGTAAAAATTTTTTTTCGTTCCAAGCAACTTCTACGGATCCCCAGATACATATTTAAAAATTTCGTCAAAACCGTACGAGCGGATCTATGGGTAGGCATTAATGGGTTAAAGCGAGTTTTAAGCTTGGTAAAGTTGAGTACCACACAGGAGCTGGTTTTAGTTAGTACTAAAATGATCCTTAAGTGGAGGGAGACAAGATGATTTTTAAGATGTCATTATTACGATTAGTTTGAAAAGAGGGACTAACTAAACGAAATAATGTTGCTTGAGCAACATCAAAATAAGTTAACTTATTTCGTCTACATTGCTTTCCTCTTTTTTCGAACTAAATCTAACTGGTGCAGTCGTATTTCCACCTTAACTTTATTACTAGAATTTGCACTAAAAATCGCAAAAATATGCACTAAAAAGTTGAAAAATATGCTCTTAAATATGCAGCCGTCCACTTGAGTATGCTTTCATGCCAAAAAATATGCAAAAAGGAGTTCATTTCAACAGAATTTGTACTTGCTACTAACCACAAAAAAATTAAAACATATTTTACAAGAATATATTATCCATAGTCATAAATTGCCTGCGTTCACTTAACATGTGTTTGTACGATGAAAGAACTCGTTCAACATCACAAGATGTTATTGGAGCACGTTTAAATTTACAAGAAATTTATAATTTTTCAATTGTACACAAGTCCTGTTGCGCTTAAAATCTTTACTTCGTGGCCGGTTGCAGAAAAAGGTATTTATGTAAATTTATTTTATTATGTATACTGTGTTAAAAATTGACTTACCCTCTTATGGCATGCTATACAAAAAATGTGATTGGAGTCCAACTATCTTGAAATCCTTTTCATCAGCAATCCTACTTGGGCATTTTGATACTAAGGCAATCACTATACTATAAGTTTAAGAATACAACGTTGATGTTGACGAGTGACAACAGATTTATAAAATGTGAATCTTTACTATTTACTACGGATCACAACACAACAAGAAATAATCTCGTCTGATGTAGCCCCAATAGGACTAGATTTTAAAAATTGTTGCTTACTTTTCATTACCTACTATCAAAAATGTACGTACTTGATATCTATCTATGTATGCATACATATAGATATAAATAATTAATCAGAATAACTGTTTGTAGACGTCCTACAAGAATTACGCCTTGTATTAGCAAGATGTTGCTATTTTCGCATACGTACGATGTTTTTCCATACATTGAGAATTCCTCCTCGAAATCATCATTTAACGGAAATTTGATTACAAATTTATTACAGTAATAAACGCGCACGTCCCTCGTCAGAAAAAAAATAATTTCAGATGCGAAATTGTCGTTATGTCGCTAATAAATCGCAGAGAGAGACGCAGATTCGGGAGAAATTTACAATCTGATCCGTATAATTTCTAAACCGAAAAAATATTTATTTCTTCTTAGTTAGCACCAATACGACTAAACAATGGCTGACGGAAAAGATTGTAATCGTTGTGTGTTCGCCTCGTAACCAATGGCGACCGTAAAAGTATACAAAGCGTTCGATGATCAATTACAGATAACAGTTACGGAAACGTATTTGATTTATTTATTATTATTAATAATAACACTATAAGACGCAACGGGACTCCGCGCACGCGAACTTATAAAACAATTATTGTGGAATCTACGGGTCGAACTTCCGCGTTCGTCCGTCAAAATCTTCCGAGATATAATCAAGGCGAAAATCGGGGAGCGTTGTGGCCCGTCCTAAGGAAAATGTGCCACCATCATTCGAACGTGTTGGTCTTCATGTGGAGCACTTTCAACTCGAGGTAATAGTAGTCTTTGGTGCTTTTACTAATCTACACATCACTGGCTAATCGTTTCAAAAATTGATACTTAAACCTTCGCCGTTTTGGCAGCTTTTGTTTGGTCACGGTGAAAAAATGTTGGTGTGGACGCTGCGCGTAAATTTTATTGTCACCTTATATTTCAAGTGATTACCACTTTAAAGCAAATTTGACACGTCATTCAGCGGTTAAGAAGGGGTAGTTTCTTGGGCCACGATGCCATTAAACTGACAATGAGGCGCATAGCCGTTGAATATGCTCAAAAAGGACGAGTCTAGTAATCTAGTAAAATGGCTGAAATAAATCAATTTTTTAAAGGGCCAGGCTCAGTGTGAGGAAACGAAAAACGACAAGCAATTCTCAAATTCTAGCTTTTAATACAGAAGAAATAAACAGGTCCCTCAGCAAACCTGGAAAAAAGTCGTTGAAACAAATAAGTTTAAGAAAACAAACATATTCAATGTGGGCGGGATGAGTTAAAGACCTTGCCCTCATAGTTGCTAGAAATGATGAAAACATGTGAGGCTGGGAACGAAATTGAAATAGAAATTGTTGTAGGTGTAATAAGCTCGTTCCACCATTGTTACTATTCTCTCGCCACCGAATGTTTCCACTGCTTACAAAGGAAATGTCCCACCTGGATCTATTTATAATTGTTCTAAATCGAGATGGATAATCAAAGAATTGTTCTTATAATGGTTAGAACACTATCAGGAGTTTACTCGTGTTAGTGTTGATTTGAACAGGATGCTCCTGATTCTCGATAACCACTGCATTCATTGTGCTTTGGAGATTTAAAACTTTTCTAAAGACCATGGCATTATTGTTGTGTCCCTACCGACTAATATTACCCATACGCCACAACTTTTATAGGTAATGTTTTACTCACCATCGGTAGCTGCATTAAAAAACTAAAACCGCTCCTGATGAAGTTGTGAAATTGTTCGCAAAAGCATACTTGGGAATGGCTACTATTTCAAAAGATAAATCTGAGTTCCCAAATACTGCAAAAATAATTCACCGAATCGTAGAATTCCAAGAAAGCTCAAAACTGTTCGGTGTAGAAGAGATGCTTGACACAAAATCTGACAAAATGCTAGTTTGTGTCAACAATTTTTCAAAAGTAATTTTAAATAATCACGCAATAAACGACCTAGATGAAATTCACTTGCACGTCGGCCAACACGATAGTTACAGAAACTGTTAAGAGAAAGGATCCAGAACGTGAGACGAGTTTCCAATCTATATCCCCTTTGACAGATCGCGGCAGTTGATCAGATGATAAACGAACCACAACGAGATCAAGATCGAAGCGCTATTCTGGTGTTTATCACAAGATCCATGAGGTATTTGTTTGAACAAGAAGGAAAAAGTAAAGCTCAATAGTGAAAAGAAAGAAAAGAAATGCGAGAAAAATCAGTGCCAAGTTGAGAAAATGGAACCAAACAAAGAAGAGATAAATCAGAGGGACAGTAAACGTAAAGGAACTTTATCTTAATGGGCAGAAAGAAAGGGAAGAGAAGAGGAGAGAGAAACGATCTAGGATGATAATTCTGAAGATGACAACGCAATTGGAATTTTAAATTGTGAAAAGACAATTCCAGTGTTCTAATAAGACGGATGAAGTATTAGCTCGACGCAAAGGGGGAAGGAAAGCTCAAAACTGAAAAGAAGGAGAAGAAATCCGAGAAAAATCAGTGCCAAGTTGAGATCTTAATGGGCAGAAAACAAAAGAAAAGTAAGAAAAGGGAGGAGAAGAGGAGAGAGAAAACGATCTCGGATTATATTTCTGAAGATCACAACAAATAGATTGCTATAAACAAGAACTCTTCTTTCTATTGTTTACTAAATTCACGCTTACCATCATTTTCTGCATTCTTTTGCTCGTTTTAGACGTAGAAAATTAGAAAACTCACAGACAAAACAAACAGATCGCAAGTACGTACGTTGTAATAAACGGAATATCAATTTTAAATGGTGGAAAAGATAATTCTAATGTTCTAACAAGATCGATGAAGTATTTATTTGAAGAAAAAGGAAGAAGGGAAGTAACAGAAATGCGAGAAAAATCAGTGCCAAGTTGAGAAAATGGAATCAAGCAAAAACGAGATAAATCAGAGGAACAATAAACCTAAAAGAACTTTATCTTAATGGGGAGAAAAAAGGGGGAAGAACAGAGGAGAGAAAAAATGATCTAGGATGATAATTCGAAAGACGACAACATTGCTATAAATAACAACTCTTCTTTCCACTGTTCATTAAATTCACGCTGATCATCATTTCCTGCGCTTCGTTTGCTCATTTTAAACGTAGAAAATTACAAAACTTACAGACATAAAATAAACAGATCACAAGTACGTACGTGGTAAGAAAACGAAATGTCAATTTTAAATTGTCAAAAAGACAATTCTGGTGTTCGAATAAGATCGATGAAGTATTTGTTTGAAGAAAGAGGGAGAAGGAAAGCTCAAAAGTGAAAAGAAGGAGAAGAAATCCGCAAAAAATCAGTGCCAAGTCGAGAGAATGGAATCAAAGAAGAAAGCCATAAATCAGAAGGATAAGAAGCAATAGTAGACACTTTTTTTCTGATGATGCTTCATTACCAAAGGTTTAACGAAGCGATTGTATCCATTGTTGTTGAGTTAGGCCATTATTAAAATCGCTATATGTATCCCAAGAATAGGGAATAGGGAATTCACGCGGAATTTCCATTCTTTTACAACATTGCTTTTTTAGAACGTCCACTTTAAACAAACCACTCGGTCAATTTCTAAGCTGCCACTGTTTTCACAATAATAAATGTCAAATTGTAAGGAAATGGTGATGACACATTTGAATAGCACCACGTATTGTTAGTGGCCGTTTGTAAAAATATAAAAGGCGCCCCTCGTACGATGGGATCTGAACAGAGCTTTCGTTATCGTCATGAACTGAACAAGAATTCACGAAAATAATATTTCATATTTGTACGATCACCACAGAAGTATTTTTAATTGCCACGACGCAGATCCCATTTACGACTCTCGCAAAACTTCCCACGCACACCGGAGGTAACTTTATTTGTTTTTCCATAATAATAGTTGCTTTTATCTACGTTGGGGTCCACATTCCACTTTCGATTTCCGTAGAATTTCCTGTTACTCACCTTTTATCAAATAAGCGACGACCGACCCGACCCGACTCCGAACAATTTACGAAAGCGAAACCGGCACCGAAGAAGACCGTTTTCGTATCTTCGTCGTTTCGAGCGTTCCGCATTCTTTCTTTCTTCTTTTTATTTTTTGGTAACAACAATGGGATTTCGACCGATGCATAATAATCGTTAAACAATCGACGTCAGCTCGGAAGCTCTTAATGTGAAATTTTATTTACGATCCTTTGTTGGTATTCTCGGAGAAGAGGGTCGTTTGAACTCGGCTGACCTTACTTCTGAAACGATTTTAATGTCGCGGCTTACGAAATTAGTTGTATGCTTATGTCTGAGTGGTAAGATGAGATTATTCTCCATAGAAGTACGTAGTAAAACTTCATATCTAAAAAGGAGCTTGTATCACGATAAATTTTCATTTCCTTCTTGCATTTGTGAGGTCTTCTACCATTGAAGTACGCGCAGATAGCGGTTTTAATACTTGAGTAATTGAGCAGCAGCGACATAAATTGTTTAAAGCCATAAAATAAATGTAGAATAGAACGAAACAACGATACAGCAACGATAGTAGTAATAAGAAATGTGATAGTAATGATAAGGAAAAGTACGAGGGAGGATCAGAAACTCAGTTGAAGTCCTATGAAGCGAGCATACATTTATAGCAGAAATTCTTTCATTGAAAAAACGGAAAACACACTTATCTTAAAGTTTTTCTAAACATTATTCATACTGTGTTCTCCATTCCATTTTCTTAGAAATTTCATCCAATTTTCTTCAACCATACGAAAACTGCATACTTCGCTTCATCATCATTAGCGAAATGTAAAAAGGTAAAAGATGTCCAAAACACATATTGTTTCAGATATTGAGGAATAATGAAGTTTTTACAATATTTCGAGATCTTTATTTCCCGAATTATAAGGGCAACGATTGTGCGTTTAGTAGAGATAATCTGAATTTATTTGATTTATTCACAGTTGTAAAAATTGGTAGACTGAAAAACAACACACACGTTTTGGAAACATGCATTTATTTAAACTTACAAAAATTATACTTTATAACAAAAGAACTTAATCACGATAATAAAAAGTAATCTAAAGCAATAAGTGATGACGATAACACTACATAGAAAAGAAAACGAACAGACTAACAATTAACTGGCGGAGAATGACAGGATTTTGGCATTTTACAATTTCAAAACGATTTTTCCTAGAACAATTGGTAATTAATTTCGAATTTACCGCCGTTTTTACATCGTCACCGGCTTTCTAGTCGCCAACAAAATTAAGTATCTCTCGCCGATTCAAAATAACAGCTTTTTGACATCAATCGTCTTCTAAATAAAATTTTAAAAACAATATTGAATAGTAATCTCACGCTCTAAAATATGTATAAGGACCGTTC
This sequence comes from Chrysina gloriosa, assembly GCA_038088585.1. Taxonomy (NCBI): domain Eukaryota; kingdom Metazoa; phylum Arthropoda; class Insecta; order Coleoptera; family Scarabaeidae; genus Chrysina; species Chrysina gloriosa. The sequence continues at coordinate 49,312,441 of CM076093.1, read as the reverse complement.
AGGAACAGGAAGAAGGAAACTAATTTCTAATATCTGCTCTTCCAATTTCTTCCCAATTTCTGCCCTTTTATAACCTTCGATACATCTTATAGCTGTAGAAAATTAGAATTTCCCGCCCTGACAGAGAATGACGGGATTTTGATATTTAAAAATTTCAATATGAGTTTTCCTTAAACAATTTCGGATTGATTTCGAATTTACCGCCGCTTATACATCGTTACCAGCTTCCTAGTAGCAAATAAAATTAAATATCTCTCGCCGATTCAAAATGACAGCTTTTTGACATGTATCGACTTGTAAATAAATTTTGGAAAACAATATTGAATACTAATTTGTATCTGACGCCCCAAAATGGATATAAGGACCTTTCAGGAAGAACAAGGAGACTAATTTCTACCCTCTTTATAATCTTTGATACATCTGATAGCTGTAGAAAATTCGAATTTCCCGCCCTGGCAGAGAATGACAGGATTTTGACATTTAAAGAGTTTTCCCGAAACAATTGGGTATTGATTTCGAATTTACCGCCGTTTTTACATCGTTACCAGCTTCCTAGTAGCGTTGATCCAAAACGACAGGTTTTTGACATCTATCGCCTTGTAAAAAATTGACAATATTAAATACTAACTTTCATCTCGCGCCCTAAAATGGGTATAAAGACCCTTCAGGAAGAAGAAGGAGGAAACTAATTCCCAATTTCTGCCCTCTTTATAATCTTTGATACATCTGATAGCTGTAGGAAATTCGAATTTCCCGCCCTAACAGAGTATGACGGGATTTTGACATTTAAAAATTTTAATATGAATTTTCGTTAGAGGATCGGGGATTAATTTCGATTTACCGCCGTTGTGTACATCACTGTCAACGTTCTAGTCGCAAACAAAATTAAATATTTCTCGCTTGTTCAAAATAACAGCTTTTTCAACATCTATCGGCTTCTAAAGAAATGTTTAACTACAATGTTGAATAGTAATTTGTATCTCACGCCCTAAGATGGGTATAAAGACCCTTCAGGATGAAGAAGAAGGAAACAAATTCCCAATTTCTGCCCTTTTTATAACCTTCGATACATCTTATAGCTGTAGAAAATTCGAATTTCCCGCCCTGACAGAGAATGACGGGATTTTGATATTTAAAAATTTCAATATGAGTTTTCCTTAAACAATTTCGGATTGATTTCGAATTTACCGCCGCTTATACATCGTTACCAGCTTCCTAGTAGCAAATAAAATTAAATATCTCTCGCCGATTCAAAATGACAGCTTTTTGACATCTATCGACTTGTAAATAAATTTTGGAAAACAATATTGAATACTAATTTGTATCTGACGCCCTAAAATGGATATAAGGACCTTTCAGGAAGAACAAGGAGACTAATTTCTACCCTCTTTATAATCTTTGATACATCTGATAGCTGTAGGAAATTCGAATTTCCCGCCCTGACAGAGAATGACGGGATTTTGACATTTAAAAATTTCGGTATGAGTTTTTCGGCATTAATTTCGAATTTACCGTCGTTTTTACATCGTCACCAGCTCTCCAGTCGCAATCAAAATTATATATTTCTCGCTTATTCAAAACGACAGCTTTTATTAAATTTTTAAAAATAATATTAAATAGTAATTTGTATCTCACGCCCTAAAATGGGTACAACGACCCTTCAGGACGAAGAAGGAAGAAACTAATTGCTAATTTCTACCCTTTTTATAACCATTAATATATCTGATAGCTGCAGGAATTTCTAATTTCTCCCCGTTGCATAGAATAACAGAGCTTTGACAATTAACGACTTTAATATGGGTTTTGACATTTAACGATTTCAAAATTAGTTTTTTTTTGAAAAAATTGGGAATTAATTTCGAATTTACCGCCGTTTTTACGTCAGCTTTCCAGTCATAAACGAAATTAAATTTTCCTGGCTAATTGAAAATGACAGTTTTTCTGATATCTATCGTTTTCTAAATAATTTTTTGAAAACAATTGAAAACGAATATGTTACATAAAATGCTAGTATAATTGATATAGCGTTTTTATAATTTATGCAATGTAAATATGAGGGCAAGTATTTACCTAATTCTTCAACGGTGCCACATTTCACATTTTCCCTTTTTGTTTTCTATTTTCAGTAAACCTCACAAACCACAAACCGGGTATTACCCTCCCGTCAAAGGCGACGCGAAACCGACGACGGCGCGGCCGCAGCCGGTACAGCCCTCTGTGAGCAAGACGACGAACAAACCGCATTATCCGATAACGCAACCTATCCAGCTCGGTCCCAAACCGATTGGTACAGATCCCTACCACATCTCGAACAATCTAATAACGACGCACGGGAAACCGCCCGGTTGGCAATTCACGACGGAACCCGGGTTCGTGACTTCGCTGAATCACAACGTCCTCTCGAGCGCGAAACCGGCCGTCACTCAATGGCATTTTACGACGGAACCGGTTTTCGTTACGAAGACCAAAACCAAACCGAGCAGTTTCAAGCCGAAACCGACGAAGAAACCTTTTCCTTTTACTACCAGTAAGAGTACGATAAAGTTTTCTGCTAAACCGACCGCGATGACGGTGCCATCTATGGTTGAGACGACAGAAAGGTGAGTAGGATGTATGTAGGTATTGTAGTTCGTTGAGATTCATTTGTTTTGAGTATTCGCGGGAGATTTAAGTTTTAGAGAAATGACTGTATAGAAATGGTCATTGATGATGACGTTGTTTTTTATTAAATTTATAGATTCTTTTAATGTGATCCCTTTTTTTCTTACTTTTCTGTAGGCATCGGCCTGTTTTCTCAAATTTATATGGATTCCTGCCATCTTTAGTTTTGAGAATTCATCTTTTTCTTGTGTTTAAATGCCTGTATCATGGAATCCTTTCGTGATCTTTCCTTATACTGTCTCGTTCTTCATGTTAAATATTTTAATGCCTCCAAATTATTATCGCCATCTTCTTGACAAGAAGAATAAAATAAGGGCCAGAATCAAATATAACAGATTGTTTTTAAATACTTGAGGCATCCGGCAGTATAACATAGTATAAACTATTATTATATAGTTTACTTGCAGGCATAAATTTACCACCACCTTACCTCCAATACGGTCAACCACCCTTTGGAGTCAGATCGACAAGACGACGTCCGCTCCCATTTCGATATCCACGATATCAGCGGTAGCGACCAATTACGATACGCACGGTAAGTCTTTGTAATTTTTCTTTTGTATCTTTTCGATCATCCGGAACGACTGTTCTCGAAGTAACTCAAAATAGTTTATAGGCATTTACTCTTATCGCATTATCGCACTATGAAAGCCTCACAAGTATGTATGTATTTAGACCAACTAAATTGTCTTCCTCGGTAGAGAAAAAGTTTTTACATTTATACAAAAAAAAAAAAACAAATTGTATAAATGTAAAAGCTCTATATTTTAAGTCAACATTCATCCACCCTGATGAAGATATAGCATAGCGAAACAATATTGTCGTGGTTTTTACCTATACAATAAATATTTGAAACTTTTTACACTTCACGCGTCTTTATTTCTAATAACTGGCAGATTTGCAGTTGGTAGAAAGATACAATATGCAACTTAATGTGCCGATGATGTGGGGATGATTTTGCTAAGATGGTAGAAGGAATATCTGGAATGTTATATCCTGTACTCGAACAAAACAATTTTCTCTTCAGACGATTGCACTTGCTTCAGGTCTTTTAACCTTCCTATACTCACGCATACGGTCTGTGAGACCGATTTATATAGTATAGTATACGTCTTTCATTTTGACGTGAGTATAGGAAGGTTAAAGGCAAAATGTCCGAAAAGGAAAGCAAGACGTTTAATACCGATTTGAAGCATATTTCGATTCATTTTGCCAATTCTTCTGTATATTTGGAACCTGGAGATTCGAGTGAACATTTGAAAGTCTGTTACCTCAAAATGATAAAAATATTGATTACGAATAATATTCGAAAATTTTAATCTGTATTATTAATCATTCCTATTTGTTTCAGGATGTGGATTACCTCCTTTATTTCCAAAGCCACAAACTAGGATAGTTGGTGGAAAAAACGCGTTATTTGGACGATGGCCTTGGCAGGTAAAATTTGAAGCAAGTGGGTCTAAAAATCGATCGCATTGAAAACAATGTAATAATAATAATAAGTACGGGTACATTTGGGATAGCGAATAAAATTTTAAATATTTTGCAAGTTGTGCTAATGTTGTTATAATGCTGGTCTTCGTATAAAAAAGGAAATTTGCGAAAGAAAATGTTGTCAAAAGATCCCTGTCCCGTACAGATTTGGAGTCAATTCTTAGACAAATATGATGACAATAATTGTCTCAAAATGAATGTCAATGAAATTTCAAGGTTCCCTGGAAATAAATGAAGATACTTCCATAAATTTTCTCTCAGTTTTTCTTACCAATCGTGCATGCAATTGTCATCGGGACAACTAAACGGCTCTCCGCGAAGATACCCTGAAAACAAACTTGAAATTCTCCAATGGGGGAAATAAATATATCTTACCCACTTCCTAAAAACGTTCTTTATAAATATCTAACTTCATTTCGAATAAATAAATTGCTACTCCGCACGCAGTCGACTTCATCTTCATTTCGTACTAAATCGCCGCAGACCCATAACCGTACCTCAAACACCACCGCCGAAGAACTCCCTTCCGATATTCAAATCGACTACAAACACCTCCTCCCTAATATCGGTAACGCAGCGTAATATTGAATTTTTACTCGTTTAAATCTGATTCGGCCGAATCCTCGCTTACTTTTTCTTTTCCCTCGTCCTTCGAAAATAAACCGAACGTCGCGATACGACGCGGATTCAATTCCGAAAGTAATTCTCGAATTTGGAACGCGCGCACGTTTCGAAGGCGAGAAGGATCTCGAGATTTGTTTACGGATCGCGTTTGTTTCGTTTTTGCAGGTTTCGGTGCGGAGGACGTCCTTCTTCGGGTTCTCCAGCACGCACAGGTGCGGCGGAGCGGTCCTCAACGAGAATTGGATCGCGACGGCCGGACATTGCGTCGATGAGTAAGTAAAAAGTGATACAAATTTGAAATAAAATCTGGGCGACTTTTCTAATTAACACAGGCACTCAATAAGTTCGTAGGATGACGTGTAGATGGCGCCACTATTGACAAATTCATATGATTTCTAGGAAGTACCAATCTTTGAACGATACGTGTCAAAATTTTATGACAATCTGACGTTTACTTTACAAGTTACAGTGGTGTTAGTGGGACTAACTTTTAAAACAATGAAAGAATCTTATTTTCGTGTGTTGAGCATTGCCTTTTAATGGGAAAAAATACGGTTCAAGCAAGGCAACGGCTTGGCGAGTGCTATTCGGACTCTGCTCCATCGAAACAAATGGTAGAGAAGTGGTTTGCTGATTTTAAACGCGGCCGCACAATACCGATGATACTGAACGCTCTGGTCGCCCAAATTCGGCTTTTGTTCTAAAAAGATTCACGAAATGGTTTTGGCCGATCATAAATTGAAGTTGCGTGAGATAGCTGACACTTTAAAGATATCAGAAAGCCGTGTATTTACCATTTTGCATGAACATTTGAGCCATTGAAAAGGCTCTGTTCTAAACGGGTGCCGCGTTTGCTCACAGTCGTTCAAAAACATAACGCGTCAATTATTCAGAGCGCTGTTTGGAGGTGTTTCAGCGGAATAAAAAGAACTTCTTTATACAGTATGTCTCAATGGATGAAACACTGATCCATCACACCACTCCGAAGTCAAATCGGCAATCAGCTGAGTAGACAGCAAAGGATGAAAACCATTCAAAGCGACCGTAAACGCAAATGTCAGCTGGTAAAGTTTCGGCCCCCGCATTTTGGGAGGCGCACGGTATTTTATTCTGGAGAAAGAAAGAACCATCCAATAGTCAATATTATATGGCGTTATTGGTGCGTTTTAAGGAAGAGATTGCGAGAAAAGTGGTCTTTCACCAAGACAATGTACCGTGTCACAAGTCCATCGCAACAATGGCATAAATGCACGAATTGCACTTTGAATTGCTTCCCCATTTAACGTATTCTCCGGATCTGCCTCCCAGTGACAAGAAAGAATGCTCCGGGGAAAGAAATTTGAATGAAGAACCGATTGCCGAAAATGAAGGGTATTTTAAGGTCGAAGATAAATCGTTCTATAAAAAAGGCATCGAAATGTTAGGAAAGCGTTGGGAAGAATGTATCACTATTGAAGGAGACTATGTTAATGGGTAAATTTGGGAATGGGAATTTTGCCCAGAAGTTGTTGTTTTACTAGTCATTCTACGAACTTATTGAGTAATGTGTTAAATTGGGTACATTAATGGGAAGCTACTAAGTAACTGTGCAAATTTACTAATAATAAGTGAATATGATATAATTTGCAAATGTCAATAATCCATGTTTTTATGAAGATTTTAGCTCTCGAGAAGTTTACAATTTTTATGTAATAAAAATTTGAGCGATTAAAATTGAAATATTCAAGGATCCGCATCAGCGTTTCCCAATCGCCCAATTACAATTTTACTGGAGCCCACTTTATATCGTGTGAAGACCATATCTTTTATGTATAAAACTCGCGCCCTTGCTATTTAGTTATCCAAAAGACTTATTTGTTTGAGCTACCACGACAAAAAGTATTTTTGGGAACCGCTGGTCTATGTACATCCGCGCAAAATTATAATTAAGATAATTAATTTCAACTTGTTTACCGTTCCAACCGCCCCGCTTCGACTTCTGTTATTACCTCCGACTTTAACAAGCATTTACCCGGAGGATACACCCTCAAACATCTACGCGCACTTTCATCGCTTTTACAGCCCGGGGCGACGTCAGAAACGCCACGAGAGATGCTAATTCGCATCAACAAGTAGCCTATGTGTTTGTTTGCTTTGCTCGTGGAATTCGCGACGTTTCGTCGTTAATTTCGCTTCGCGCCGTTCTTTCAAACGAAATCCGCGTTAGCGGTGCTTAATTTGAAGACCCGGTTCTCGACGCGCTACGATCGAAAACCGCGGCGGATTTTGAGCGAGACGGCGTATAATGCGATTTTCAAGCGGGTGCGATTCGAAGACGACGACTTCTGATGGTTAATTATCGCGTAATTTGGCGGTGGGCGAACGCCGAAGTGACGTGGGATTGGTATTTTAGCTGCGCGTATATGATGTAAAGGAGATTTGGGGATAGGAAACTTCGGTGTTGAGTATATCTCTGTCAAATTTGAAAAGATGTGGAAAAATGAGAGCTTCTTTGACTCGATGGATGTCAAATTTTTGCTTACATTTACCAAGACGTATATGGCTAGTTTTTAGCTTCGGTACACATGATAAAAACGGCGCAAATTTCTTAGCTATATGATGAACTATATTTTGAACAAATCGCGCTTGGAAATAAATTCCAATATTTAGTTCAGCTCTAGACGATTTTGGTTTAGACTTGTCTTGCTCCCTTGATTTCCATGATCTTGAAGAAGTTGGGGGATTAGATAGTAAAATGTTGGCGCCAATCTTTTTAAATGCACCAGTACTGAAAATACGAGAGTTGTTCTCTTTCCCCCGAGCTTAGCTAGTTAGAAGTTAAAGTTGCTGCCCTGGAGAGTCAAGGCAACTTCTCTTGTAAATAAACATACTAGGAGATGGGAAAAGGAATAAACGTTTATTACTTCCCTCCGACTTCACAAATCCAAGTAGTTTGGCTTCCTCAGACTAAATGTTAAGTTGACACGTCACGCGAGACTGTCGAGGAGTGGAAGAAATCTTCAAGCTTGCGCTGTAAAAAACGATTAGGGTAGAATAAAGGGTAAATAATATGTTGTAATTGTTTGAAATTATTTTGCTAATTTTAATTACACTTTGAGTTGCTAGAAGTAAGTTTTACAAGATATAGAAATCACAAATCTATAGTGTTGCATTTCTACGCTGCCTGTGCTAGATACGTCAAAAATACATAAAACTGCAATGTATTAAAAATATAAGCGTAATCAGAAAAATAGTGCACATAGATCAAGTTACAATTCTTGGTCATCAATAAAATCTTTTAATTTATAATAGCAAATCTCAATAAGAAATAACTGTAAATATTTTTCAAAGGCTTGGTGAGGCTTGGCGAGACTGAGGTAATTCATCGTATAAGCGCCCACAAGCAAAGTGGGGGACCTTTCATATATTAATAGTGATTCAAGTAAGTAATAACACAGAATAGACAGAAGCGACAAAGTTAGAAAATCTTGTGGTAAATTCTGTATGAGCATGGCCGGGAACCATGTTAAATACGACGACAGTGTTATATTTGGCTAACTTCATTAATGTTATTATTCTGAGATGGTGTGTGCATATTAAAATGAAAATATACGATTATTGTTGTGTATCACTGATTTAACTTTTTAGCAAATACTATTCTTTTAACATATCTAAAACTCTAATATTTTTCAATTAATACAAACAAATGTGCATCTTTCGTATTTTCAAAATGGCGTTAGCTAACTTCTGAGCTATTTCGAGGACATTCAAATCGACCACATGAACATCAAAGCTGCCGACACGCCTTGTCCGTTCTATCTATGCTGTGGTAATAACAATGCCCTCTAAAAGGTCTAAAGTGTCGACAACGTCACCTAAAATTTTTAGTTGAAAGCGGTAAGATGTTGATATTAATAGAAAGTGACAATCATACATAGCCTCACGTACCGCTCTTTGTATCAGACTTCTAAACCGAACTACAACGATGAAAGGGTCTTGTTGAGTGGTAAGAGGCGTCCTTTGAAATGGAGATAACTCGCAGATAACAAACCTGACGAAACGAGGCCGGTGTATGTATAAGAAATATTTAAGAGGGAGAAAAATAATGTTGCAAATGTGCAAACGATTCCTGTCTTCCAGGAGTGTTATGCTCGTCGGCCAGTTCAAGCATCCCTGCTCCGTGGTTGCCTTAAAACTTGAGAAAGTAACCGTAACAAAAGTAAATGTACATCGGTCAATATCTGTACTTCACTAACTAGTACATTGTAATGTAATTTCTTCACTTGCGACGCAACACTTTGACAAATTATAAATATGATGTGTTCTGTCAATATATTACGAATGACTGTTATGTCGTAATCCCCCAATTTTTGCCGTCCGTTCAAAATAATCTCCCAAACATTTCTTCCAAACATCCCGAGTTAGTTTGTTCTTTTAATTTTTAAATGTGCTCACTGCTTCTTCGGCCGATATAAAACGTAGTAATTATAATAATGATCTTGATTGTCGTTAGTCCAGACACGTCAATAGTGACAGTGAGCAACCAAAAGTGTCTTGAGTTGATAGTACTAAAATCCCTAAATATTATCATATTCCTGTAGAGGTAGTCAATTTATTTTATTTCGTGCCAGGTGTTGAAGATAAGATAACGTGTACGGCGACGCTGTATAGCGAATAGAGCTTTAGTGGGAGGATAAGGTGCAATCGAAAGAAGAGGAGGAATATCTAGAAATTGGTTAAAGGGGTGTGTGAAAATGATTGGAGTAGAGGCATGGTAACGGGATGCCCTGGACAGAGGCAATTAAAGGAGGACGGTTAAGAAACTGGAAGCCTACGGTCACAAGGCCTGTAGCGCTGATATATATTAGAACATAGAATAAAATCGTATTATTAATTATTCAAAACATTATTTGCAGCTTAATCCTCGTTTCGAAACGGTAAAACATCGCAACTCGATGATTCCATAAACGTTTATGTAAAGAAAAGCTTTAAAATTATATATTTTAATATTCCAGTACATTTGTCAATTGCGTTTAAACATTTAAACAACTAGCTTAAAATGTCTTGAAAAATGTTGTTGCACCTTAGAGAGGCCCAGTGGAAAGAGAAATCCCTTTTTACTCCCGGATTTACTTAAACTAGATATTTCCCTACCGACAAATAGACAGTTTCAATTTACCTTTAAAACAGCCTTCCGCTTTCCAGTCGATCTAAAACTCGATACATTCAACACGTGCACACACGTTTCCCTTAAAAGCATTTCGAGATACCGAACGATATCATCCCCGTTCCACCTGCTTATCTACTACGTACTTACTCGTCTGTCGATGCAATTTAGTTACCAGAAATTTTACAGTGTTTCCGAATCACTTCGAAATCGGGAGACTCGTTTCCCCGTTCCCATCCGATTTCCCGAGTTTTAATCGGCAAAAGGACAATCGAGGCGACGGACGGGACTCGCGAGACTTATTTTCAGACGGTTTTAATTAAGCGTGTGCGGGAACATTGCCCTTTATTATGCGAGCATCCGGACGTTCTGTGGAAAATATCTAGGTGGAAATGTAGATGACGATGCGGCGAGATATCGCAGCAGAATTTTCCGCGGAAACGCCCCCTTTTAATTCTGTCGGAGAAAGTTGTGAATTTTTCCTTTTACCCCAAACCCAGATCGTAATGAGAAATTAAGCTGGAAATTTTTACGTCTAAAATTCAAGATGAAGTAGGGAACGGTTGCGGTGGTCGACGAAAAGGAGAAACACGGGAAAATTAGGGAGACTATTAAAAAGATACGCTGGACAATTATAGAGTTACATTCAGACAAGCAACAACGAAAACTTTCACTTCAATTTTTGCAACGTTTCTAGAATCGCAATTCAATTAGTCGCCAAAATAGAAACTACCGAAACAAAATCAATTTTTCGCAAAAGTTTGACTCGAAACCCGCGACTTAGGTTCCAGTATTCAGAACTCAAATCGAGCTACATCTGTGCGAAGATGCAAGAAACAAACTTGAAAGTTCTTGCACTTACAAGGAGAAGGTAAGGTAATCGGATTTTTGTAATTTTTGATATTTATGGTACGTGTAGTTTGGACCTTAAATAAGAATATTTTGGAGTAGTTCGACGCAACGTTCATAAATTACCGAGATAATCAATGTTGAAGTTTCACCCACCATTTAAATCCACTAGATATAATGCCATTGTCAATTGGACTCGTGGCCTAGTCGATAGCGTTTTGGTGCGATACTCACGAGATCGCTGGTTCGGGTCTCGTCACGGGACAGTTCTTTTTCTTCCATTCAAAACGCACCATATGTTTTTTCATTCTTCTTCTCATATCAGAAAATTATGAACAAACGAAATATATGAACTATACATGCAGGAGCATTCTTCAAGTACATCATTAAAATGCACAATCGGTTGATAAACAATATTCATTTTGAATTAACTTAACAATAAGGTAATAATAAAAAATGTTGCTTCCCATGTTTCTATGATAACTACCATTCTGGTTCGTGCCACACTGCGTAAAATATCGCATACTAGATATAAAATAATAGAAATTTTTATTTCCTACCTGACTCCGTTCGTTTTTTTTTGAAGAAACCTTATTGTTAATTCAAAATGAATATTGTTTATCGGCCGATTGTGCATTTTAATGATGTATTTGAAGAATGTTCCTGCATATATAGTTCACATATTTCGTTTGTTCATAACTTTTGATATGAGAAGAAGAATGAAAAACATATGGTGCGTTTTGAATGGAAGAAAAAGAAATGTCCCGTGACTAGACCCGAACCAGCGATCTCGTGAGTATCGCACCAAAACGTTATCGACTAGGCCACGTGTCCAATAGACAATCGTATTATATCTAGTGGATTTAAATGGTGACTGAAACTGCAACATCGATTATCTCGGTAATTTATGAACGTTGCGTCGAAGTACTCCAAAATATTCTTATTTAAGGTCCAAACTACACGTACCATAAATATCAAAAATTACAAAAATCCGATTACCTTGCCTTCTCCTTGTTAGGTTTTCTTCCCACTTGAAGATAACTGCTGAGTGAAATTTCCAACTAAGTTTAAGTTTAACGAATATGAAGTAAGATCTTTTAAAACAAGGCTACTACTACAATTATTGGTTTCGCTCAAAAATGGAAAAAATTGGACAATCCGTTGTCGTACTTTTCAGGAAGACGAGCTGAGTTCTTCCTTATACAATTATGGCTATAATTTTGAAATTTTTTGAGAATGGCAATCTAGTCATCGAAAGCTGTTTCATAATGTAGATAATCACTTGTCACTTGTCAGATGGCCCTCTTATTATTCGGACTCGAATTTATTTCAAATTGAACTTCAACTTTTCGGTTTTGGAATGAAATACTTTTGCTTATTCAATTATAGAATTGTACCTCTTATTGAAATGAGCATCAAATATGTAAAAAGCTTCGTTCGTGTCGGGTGTCCTACGATAATAAATAAACGTAAATTTCAGATATTCCCCAGATCTTTTACGGGAAAGTAAATAAACTTATTTTATACATTTCAACCCGGTTATAACTAATACCTACAGTACTATAGCGCAACCTTCAATTAAGATGACACTTCACAATTTAAACGTAGAAGCGACTGTAGGTCCATCTCCGAAAATCTCATCTGTTTGAGTCACGCGAGCAGACGCCCCCGTAATCCAATAAACCGCTTTACAGCTTTACAGCTTCGCGTAAAATTTTAATTAAGAAAAAGACCGCCGCCTTATCAAATTACGCGCGTCTTATAATTTAATCCTAATATCGCGCAAATGAATTAAGTTACCGCGTTGTAAAACAACTGATTAAGTCCTGATCCTTCGTAATCCGAACGCCATCGCTCCCTCCCCCGTAAAAAGGATCGCGGTCCCGGAGACGGCAACGGCGACTCGATCTAATTGAAATTTCCGCGAGAATATTTACGGATATAATCGCGTAAACAACGAACGTTTCGGGGTTTCTCCCTTTTCAAGCCGCCGGTATATTTTAACTGGCGGAATTGCCTGCGATAAGAACGATTTACCTCATCCATCAAGCGGAAGCCGTTCGAGTTCGGTTTTTGTGTGGCGGCGATGACGGTCGTGGTAGTTTTTGGACCGGGACGACGCCGCCGCCTAAATTGAATAAATGAAGAATGATCCTCCCGGACGAAATTCTCGTAAGTTGCGCGGGGTATTGTTCACGACGGCCTCGATTGTACGGTGTAAAAAGGAACGAAGAGAGCGATAGTACCGCACAAAGCTGGTCTGTCTAATGGTGAACTGATTTTCTAACAAAAGCCAGAAAAAAGGTTTAAATGAAAGTTTTCCCGAATCTTGAAAGCCTCTATAACCACCATTTAACCGATCGTATATATATACAACCTAACGATAACATCATTTATTATCATTTCCGGGGTGGTATTTTTGGATTCGGTGGACGGCCTTGATACCACTTGATACCACACAGGACTACTACTCCTTGAACTTGTTCTCGCGGAAATCGATGTAAGCTTCGTGAAAACCCTATAATCCTCGGCCGACGGTTAAAGATCATATTTTCACCATTATGACGATTGTTACCGACGTTCTACAGGACGTCCTCCTTGACCAGGGACTACCTCAAACCACGGTCTCTAACAAGCCCGATTTTGATGGAACTCTAATGGCCCAGATGATGCCGCAATATTCGTCTCCGCGCGTACCGAGGAAAGCACGTCAATGACGCCTGTTGTTGCTGTTAGTTTGGCATGATCTGCTTTTTAAAGCTATCGCCGTGGGAGTTAATGCCAGAGCCGCGAAAATCCTACAATCCCATCCTGCGGGACAACTCTTCTCCGTTAAACTTGGATATTACAGTTCCACCATCAAAAATCTCAAAAAATACAAGGCCTGTAATACAAGAGAAATACCTGTAAATGTCTCTTGTATAATACAAGTTACAAGCCTAAAATTGGATGTCACAAGCGTATTTTATGCTTGTAAATGGCATTACGTTTTTCAAAATTTGCTTGTGACACTTCTATGTCATACAGTGAAAAGGGCGTGAGTCACTTTTCGTCGTTTGGAGAAATATTCTTATAATAGTTCCCTAGAACAACGTGGAAGACAAAAATAACGACGAAGAAGAAAGACTCGCTTCCAAATGACGGAAAAGCAAATGCTCAACGTGATCGATTAGTTCGAACAGCAAACTTGGGGAAGCGAAACTCCCAGATCACACAACGATACCATTAGACTTTCCAGAGTCGAATGGCCGTGTATATCCTCGACAAACGAGACTTCAAAACGAAAAACGACCTGTCCAACTGAGCGTTACGAGGCAGAATGCCAACACGTCCATCCACGATGCGCGAGTTGTATCCGAAACGTATGAAAGCGGTACGGCATCTAAAGCAAAAGTTGAAGCGCGAAGCCAAAAGGAACAAAGCACAGGACGCTGTAACAATTGGCCGTAACACCCAAAAACAAACGTATTACGACAACGTACATGAAGCGGTCGAATAATCCCTGTACGTACACGCGCGCAACAATTATACGGAATGCAAATAATACGAACGAACGAAGTAATAATGGAAAATGTTAAAAATAATGGAACTAAGTTACCTACTTTACCTACTAGACTCTCCTAGCTTGAATTATTCACGGATTAAATTAACGTTTGAAATAACTATCACTATTTTAAAGAATTTTAACAGGGCTAAGAAGATAGAAAAAGCGAAAAAGATTGTGGCGGAGACGGTAAGAGGTAGAGGGTCTCCTTTCAAAGGCTTTTATACTCGTGACTTTTGACGTAGATAACAAGAAAATGCAACAATCTACGTAAAAGAATTTTCGTACTTTGAGTGTTACGATTTCTTTCACGTACGATGGAAAATTTTATGGCTTTGGAACGAAATTGGAAGCGGAAATCTAACGAACTTTTGAACTGAAAGTCCAAACGAAGGATGATGTAGCGAGCCTGTTTCCAATTTTAAGTAACGAACGACCAGGCTGATGACGGGTTCGTTACTAGTTAACTTACCAAAAAGATACAAGTTAAAAAAATCGCGAAAATCCAACTTTTTGTCAATTACGAAATTTCGTTTCTCCATACAGTTTAAGCAACGACAATTTTCTCACGTCATCCACTTCATCATTTCCCCCTTCCCGCGTGCATAACACGACAGTAATAAATGTATTTTCTTTCCTCTGCCTCTCCTTCCCTTCGCGTTTCTCCGGTTTTCCGGCCGTAGGGCAATTTATCATCGACTTTCGTTCGTTTTGCAGCTTACTGACGTCGCAGATTCGCATCCGCGTCGGCGAGTACGACTTCTCCAGCGCGCAGGAGGAGCTGCCGTACGTGGAGCGCGCCGTGGCGCGAAAAATCGTCCATCCCAAGTACAACTTTTTCACTTACGAGTACGACCTCGCACTCGTACAGTTGGATAAATCGCTGGAGTTCGCGTCGCACATCTCGCCGATCTGTTTGCCCGCCTCCGACGATCTCCTCATCGGCGAAAACGCCACCGTCACCGGATGGGGTAGACTTAGCGAGGGCGGATCGTTGCCCACCGTTTTACAAGAGGTAAGTGGACGTGGGGATGACTTTTTTTAGAGAGATTTCGACGATCCTTTCGAGGAGGGTTTCGTGAATGAAATTTTTCAGATTTGTAGTTGTTGCACATTTTTTTCTTTGATTTTATCGTGGTATAGATTGTCTCGTTTCCATAGAGAGACGCAGAGGACGTGTAAAAATGTGTAATGGGCTCCCAAAGCGCAGCAGACACTCTCTCTCTCTCTCTTTATTTATGTACACCTTCGCCCAGATCCTTGAGCCCAAGTGCTCGGCGAGGGCGCGAGGAAACAGTAACAATTAAAAAGAATGGAAAAGTTGAAATCTACAAACTCTCCAATGAATGGCACTGAGGTTCATTTGCTAGGCAATTTCCACAGAAAGTTGTGCAACGACTGCAGCCTACGTTGCATAATTGAAGACCTCAGAATGAAATGTGGATAAAGACCATAAACTTAACGTTACAGTCATACCAATCACGCAATGGGTACAAAGCTGGAAAGTTCCCGCATATATTTAAGTTTCAATGGGTTAATAGGAATCAGATCATTATATAATCGATCTGGTAACCAATCAAAATGGATGGGGTATGATTCCTCTTAGAACGGCAAAACTTTCTGTTAGGGAGTCTAAACTATGAGTTTCACTAACAGTTATTCCATTGCACCTATATTTGAATGTTTTATACTTCGTAATCAAAACATTTCAATTCTTGTTCCTTTTTTCTTTTGAAAACTCTTGAACAAAGCCGCGATAATCTTTGACCAGGTCATCATTGACTCGCACCACTTCACTTTTTTTGAAGTTTTGTCTGTCAAAGCATGCGGCTCTCCCGGTAGATAGAAATAAGTAACTTCACTCTTTTGTTTTTCTACCAGCGCTAAATTTCGGTCCCATGGTACAAAAGAATGGCCTCTTTCAGGAAACCTGACATTTACTAACAATTTTTCAAATTTTTTTTTCTTCTTTTTCTTTTATTCATTCTAGGTTCACGTCCCGATCGTCAGCAACGATAATTGTAAAAGCATGTTCCTCAAGGCCGGCCGTCACGAGTACATCCCCGACATCTTCTTGTGCGCCGGATACGAAACGGGGGGCCAAGATTCGTGCCAGGGCGATTCCGGAGGACCGCTACAAGTGCGCGGGAAGGACGGTAGGTACTTCCTCGCCGGAATCATATCCTGGGGGATCGGATGCGCCGAAGCGAATCTGCCCGGAGTTTGCACCCGCATATCCAAGTTCGTACCTTGGATTCTGAAGAACGTCACATAACACCCTGTATATTTCCTATAATTATGTAATTTATATACCATGCATGTACAGATGTAAATAGTAATATAATAATTCGTTCGGTACAGCTTTCTCGCACAAAACAAAGGAAGGAAGTCGATTCAGACGATGCGATAGGTCAGTTTGTGATACGTAACTTGCGTAAATTATCGGTAGCTTTTGTTTGTTTGTTTTTTCTTCTTTTGTTTTTGAGAGGTAATCGTGCGAGAATCTTACCCGAATACACCATGTTATCTAGAATTATTACTTAAATATTTTCAGTGGTAGATATTGATTACTTTTGCTCAAAGCAAAAGGGATCTGACAGAATCGAACTTTGCGTATTAATGACCTGCCCGATGTTCTACCAAGAAAACGAAACAAAGTAAATAGAAATAAATATAATAAAATATAATAAAATGCCTAGAAGTCTCGAAGATGTACAGTCGCGGTCAGAGAAATTAGCCGGTGGATTGTCATTTGCAGAGCGGCTCGGTCACAGTGTGAGTTCTTCTATTTCTATTTATTCTTGTTGAATTTATACAAATAAACAAATTTATGGTAAATTCTTTTAAGTTACAATATTTTAAAATGATTAATATTTTAGAATTTATTATTTGATTTGTTTAAAAAGACATATTATTAAATGTGAGATGTAAGACCCATTGATCTTTTATTAGGTGCCATTTTTTTGATAATATTTTATAAATAAAAATATCCTACTGTTGGGGTCCTGCAATAGTGTATCACCGGATTATCGAAATTTCACGAACTCAGACTGTGGGCGAACAATGATAGCGCACCGGCCAATTCCTTTGACCGTGACTGTACGTACGATACAAGGAATAATCGAACAAATCATAATGGTTTACTTCAAAAAATCTGTTTATGCAAACAGTTGACAATCGAAACTATATACACGCCTACCAACATACACTGTTCATCCAACAAAGCCGTATCTTAGTTTCATAATATACGGTGATGTATGTACATTCATATACTTCATGAAAGTCTAACGTCGATATTGCTTCAAGCACAGAACCTTTCTTTATAGAATTTTCGGAAGATTCCACATCGTTCTCGGGGAGGGGAGGGGGCGAAACGGCGAAAAACTGCAAATCGCAACTAAGTTCTTTTTTCCGCTCAAAACATCTCCCGATAACCGCAAATATAATTTCACTTCCATCGTCGAGCATATTCGATGATTTTTCCGCTAGCACCCGAATCGAATTAACCCCCGTAGTACGGAAATTAATAGCGGAATTGCGGAATCGACAAATCCGATTAGATCGGGCGAGGAGATTGCGTGATGATTGCGGCCTCATCGATCGACGAAAGACGTTAGAGACGTATTTACGTCGCTAATAGATTTAGTCTATACAAAAGCGAGTCGTTCTCGGCGCGAATAGGGGGAAAACTGCAACGGGGCTTTCGAAAAAGTCCATTTTCTTCCCATCCGGTCGATCCGGAAATGCAGTTACGATTCGAAGCCGGCTCCCTCGTATTATACACGGTAGGCCTTTTAACAAGGCATAATAGGGATAATGAACAACACCTTCGTGCGTAGTTCTCCCAGAGAGAGTGGTGGGAGAGCGAAGCTCGACAGCGCTCCGAATGCCGGTCGGCGATGACTGTCAAGCGCGGCGTTGTCACATCGCTGTAAAGCCCACTTTACACTATCAATATTTTTAATTATAATTCTGACCACAATTACAACTATACTATTTTGTCTATAAATAGGAACACAATAATCAACAATAATCTGTCGTGTATTACATGGGGCAATATTGACAACCATAATATCCATAGTAAAATGCGCAAAACTAATGCGTAATTTTTGAAGACTATTGGCAACTGAAAAGTAAATTTCACTTACTGTGTAGTTTTTAACAGATTGTGCCAGTGAGTTAGGTGTAGTTGTTGAAATTCTTTGTTTTATTGAAAACATCTAAAAGATGGATGAAAATATGTTGTGTGCAGCAGCTGCTATCTATTTCAAAAGTTTAATGGTACCTACTTAAAATGAAAATCCGTAGAAAACGAAAAACATGGACAAAGCTTTGGCAAAGGCGAGGAATTATTGTAATTGTAATAAATAATCTTAATCTGATCTGGGCACTTTTAAATTCTAACTACTATGCATAACTTGCATGTATCTTTTTGCATTTATTTTCAATAAGTTGTTATTAATAAGTTATAATCGAACAATAAAATTCGGAGGAATGACAGCCTGTCCGATTTACATTACTTAATGATAACACGTCATAATCCACCTTTTATCAAACCCAATTCTTCCAATGCGCAGAAGTACCTTGCGTATTTTATGTCCACAGAATTAAAACATGTGCTATTTTTACGGTTAGAACTACAACTTTGAAGTTTGAAGTTTCCTGTTTTACACTATCCATAATTTTATGGTTATCATTATGGTCAGATTTAGGATTATAATTATTGATAGTGTAAAGTGGGCTTTAGATGTGATAAATATTGATAGAAGAATAGGTTCTTGTATTCCTATATTCCAAAGTGAAGAGCCCAGCGTTGTATACGCGTTCATTTACGTGTTACGCGGTGATTTACGACGCGTTTTCCGCGTGATGGAAACGAAAGCTCAGCTTTTTAGTCGCGTTCGTCACGTGCCCCGTCGCAGATAAGCTCGGTATTAATAGTCGTCGTCCTCGATGGATGTCGAAGCCGACGTTCGAGGGAAATCGAAACGGACGCTACGTTTGTTTCCTAACATGCACTAGCATCGATCTGATGATGAGTTTGTGTGATTACCGCCACGTAAATCTTGGCGCTTTTATGTGAAAATCTCTGAAAATGTTTCGAGTTCGAGGCTCGATTAAGAAAATGAAGAATTTTCCGAAAAGTTGAAGATATCAGAAAAACTTTGTAGACAAAATTTCGACGATTCCCCTAAACAAGAACGAATTTTATTTTGATGTCCTGGATTACTTCGAAATATTTCTCCTTCCCATCCTTTTTCTTCTTTTTGCTTCTGTTTTGTAGGGAAGAAATTCAACTTTAATAGCAAATTTGCAAAAGTCTGAAGTGAAATTCGCGATGTCTTAGGAAGTGTGGTATGTCAAAAGCTTCTTCTTCTTCGTTTTCTTTAATGGATAAGATTTCAACTTCAGCAACAAGCTTGCACGAGGTAAAGTCAAATTTACAATGTTCCAGAGAATATGTCTAGAAATTGAGATACCTATTTTCGAGAACATTATCTTCGTTAACTTCCTTCTTTTCCTCCTTTCCCATCGTTTACCTTTTTCTTCTTCTTCACGTTCTTTCTACTTCTTATTCCTTCAAGAAAACAAATTCAACTTTGAGCACTTCTAGAAAGATGAAAGGGAGATTATGGTTTGCACGGGGCTTATTCATGTTTTTTCCCTTCTGGTACTTTTGTCTACAAAAGTGATTGGATTGGAGCCCGTTACCATTGCTTTCTATTCATTCCTCCACGTTGATCCGTTATGATAGTAACCGATTGATATGTTTTGGTACTTTCTTCTTCTTGTTCTTCAGTTGAATTTTGAACTTTGAAAACGTTTTGATTCCAAACTGGATAATCGCGATGTTTCGGTGAGCAGAACTCTTCACACTTACAGAGATTTCAATTTAAATCGTTGAAGAGCAGAGACAATAATTTGGGAAATTCATTTCTTTTCTTTCAATCCTTTGAACTCTTTTGACAATTTTGGATTGAGAATGACTGATGGAGGCGTTTTGGGTGATTGGTATGTTTAAATTTGAACTTATTGCTAGACCAATGGAGAAAAATGATTTGGATTTCAGTTTTAAAACGAAGAAACTTCCGTGATTTTGCGGGTTTCATCTCCCATTCAAATTTTGGTCCAACTCCGATCGCGTAATTTCGATCCAACCGTTTCCCAATGCTAAAATCGTTTTTGAAATTTTTGCCTATATCAATTCGAAAGGTTTCGAAATAAAATTTCTTGCTTTGGACATCTTTTGAGAAAACCATTATATTCTTCCCCCGTTTCCCCTTTTCTTTGATTGAGCGCTGGCGCTATCTGTGTGCTGACCCAATTGTCCACGCTTATGTGTAATAGTCTATACATTGAAATGGTTGTTTGTCTTGCTTGGGGTTATTGTGCTTTTGGTACTATGAGAATATGTGTTATAGTCTGACGTCGTTCTCTGACTGTAAACAACTTCTTACGTTTGTTGACTATTATTTGTCTTTTTACTTCTACTTCTTCTTACTAAGAACTTGATTATTGTCACTGTGGCATCTATTTAATTTGGTAGAAGCCAGTAAAACCATTTCCGCTTGGACAATGTTATTTTAAAGTCATCTATCAGACTAGTAAATTTCCCCTCTATGTTCTCAATGTAAGACTCCAAGCTCAACAACTTTTCCTAATAATTCAGCTCCTTTTCAACTGCGTCCACAGATGCAACTTCATGCCCTCGTTCTCCACTGATTACATTGATTATTTTCATTTTTACATTTCACTGTTTAGAGGGTATAAGCCTCAGCTTCAGTTCACATTCATCGTTTTATTCTTTCGTTCATTATTCGTTTATTCAATCTTCACTGCTTTCTTGGTCTTCTTTGCAATTAGACCATTCGTTTGTTCAATCTTCACTGCTTTCTTGGTCTTTTTTTCAGTCGACAGGAGTTACGTTTTCACAACAAAGTTATTTTACAGTTTCTATCTACATATGTACCAGGAGTTTTTAATATGCAAGTAAATTATAATGAACTGTATTACAAGACGTACTAGATGTTATGCAATTTTCCACATCTTTGGAGTACTGTTTACAAGGAAACAACAAACCACAACTAGACCGTGCCATCTTGACACCGCTCGTTAAATATATTCTTCTACGTTGATTATGCCATGCTAGTATGTTTTTTGGCTACCTATTTTCGAAAGCAAGCAAAAGGAGATAATCTTTTCCTTCCTTCTTTCTCTTCACTTCCTTCTTCTTCTTCTTCAAGTTCTTTCATCTTATTCCTTCAAGAAACCTAATGAGAACTTCTAGAAAGATGAAAGGGGGATTGTGGTTTGCACAGGGCTCCTTTGTATTTTTTTTTTTTCCTTTCTAATCGTCTGTCCTTTTCTGGTCCTTTCGTCTAGAAAAGTAATCGACTGGGGCTCGATGCCACTGCTTACTACTCATTCCTCCACGTTCATTCGTTGTATGTTAACATGTCGTACACTTTTCGGTACTTCCCGCTTCTAGTTCTTCAGTAGTCATCAACCACAATTGAACTTCCGAAAGTTTCGATTCCAAACCGGATAACCGCGACGTTTTCAGAGAATTGAGCTTTTCACACTTGTAGAAATTTGAACCTAGAACAACGAAGGACATACGTCGTAACTACGTTATCTATTCCTTTTTCAGGTTCTTCGATAGTTTTGGCCGTTGAATGACAGTTTTTATTTGAAAATGAATAATCGAGCCGTTTTAGGTGACAGGGCTCTTTAAATTCGGATCAATGGCTTTGAAACCCAGATTCAGAAGGAAGAAACCTCTCCACTTCAAATTTGTATCGGACTTTGATGGCCCAATTTCGATCCAAATATTTTTCAGTGCTGAAATCTTATTTTAAATCTTTGCCAATATAAGTTCCTGGGGGCTTCGTGATTGAGCTGTTTCTTGTCAAAACGCATTTCGGACGATTCCCGACAAGTGAACGCAATTCTTCTTCTATTCGGTGATTATTTGAAATTTGACGTTTTGCGAGCCACTTTGGGTACGTCCTCATGCCTAGCTATGATTAGGGTGTATTTCTTTCAAATTCGATTTTGGATTTAAATACGCATTTTAGAGAAAACCACCACTAGCACGTACACTTCAGTTTTACTAAGAGCATGTTCCTTGTAAGCTGCTTGCATCATGGTAACAGTTTCCGTTTTGTCCTTGCCGAGTAAAAAACCGAAACTTCACAGTCGCAGGATGTTCGTGAGAATCTTTCTTCGTGCGCACAAGTGCATTAAAGGCAGACACACAGAATCGCTAAAGAAACCAAACTGGTCTTTTTTTGGCATATTGATTCATGAGAGATCCTACAACAGCCCCCTAGCGGTGTAAATACACCTACAAATATACGATGCGCAGTATTACGATTCCAGTTATTTTTGGGTTCCCACTCGTATAGTGCGCAACTAGTAGACCTAGTTGATCTTTTTGCAAAATTCATTTCGATTTTGAACTTTACTATGTCTTCCCGACACGTAAATTCCCATTTTTATTTCTTACAGTTGGATAAGTTGGTGGCTATTTCAAATCTGGTGTTTTTACAGCCACTCTACTGACGGCCTCAGGCCGTTTTTCCCCAAACTCGATTTTTTTACTTTAACACGCCTTTCTGACGCCATCGCGTGAATTACTACTATCCCTTCTTATAGTTGGAGTAAATAGGTTCAAGGTGTTAACCCTGGCCCACTTGTATACTCAGTTCATTCAACAGACATAATTAAGGCAGATATGATGCGCAGTAGATCTGGTTAAAACGTGCGCGGTTGGTGTTGCGTGGTAGTCTCTCCGTTCAGTCTCACATTATCCTTATCCAAAATGGACTGGGTGGAAAGCAGCGGAGTAGCTGCCAAAACCTCGGATTTCAATTATATGAGAAAGGACGACGAACAGTTTAAAGTGATTGTAGTAAACTAATCAGATGATACGTCGTCGAAGAGCAGAAACATTATAAGGGAAACTAACAAAGTTAAGCTCAAAAAGTACTTACGATTTACATACATATTTACTCTACTGCCGCCCAATTTCAACAGTTGTAAACTAAGAAGCACGAAACGTGCTCAAATCTAGTCAATAATTTTTAAACGCAGTCGAAGTAACGATGATGGATTTTTTTGTCTTTTGTAAATACGAATCTAACACAACTTACGATGATATACCAAATATTACTTACACGTAAGGATCCCCCCGTTTGCCCCTTGTTAATTGTACAATTTATAGATACGCACGTAGATGTAAAGTATTTTTATTTTAATAGTAGATAGGCATCTTACACACGACTATACTTACTTCTATATCATAAGGTAGCTTGTATTGTACATTTTTAGCTTATCGTATTGTAAAATCTTTCGATTAACTCGGAATTTAGTTGCGGATTTACGTACACACCTCTGGTATCGCTCAAGACTAAATTCTTGAGGATTTTGTTTTAGGTTTAAAAGCACTGCATTTTTCAGATATTTAGATTTATTGAGTAATTAGATTAGAACTAAGTAGACCTGTAAGTGTATAAATATGTATTTTCCTTGCTGTAATTTCAGGTGTACATACAACGATAATAAGTAATATATATATTTTCATACAAAAAACCGTCGTGTGTTTTATTTCGATTTTAAGCGGACGAAATCCGTAAACGAAGTAGCAACAAGTCAATTTTCCATTTCGATAATAGAAAAAACTTTAATTGAAATTTCGATCGGTTAGGGCACCCATCCGTACGTTTCCATTCCTCCACTATTTGCGTTCTATCAATCGACTTCATCGTTCGCGGGATGGAATTTCGCCATTAATATGCGATATCTACGTTTCCCATGCAATTTTAGACGACGACGACTTCATTAGGATTACCGGGGAAACTTTCCTTTCGTAATTATTTCCGTTCCGTTTAGATTTCGCCCTCGCCGACGATCGTACGACATAACATTATTCCCCGGAAAAGGCGATTGCAAATCCCATCGTTCGATATGAATCCGTGTCTTCGACCTGATTAGATACGATTGCGTTCGACTATCGAATGAGTGGACGAAGCGATGCGACGGAATCTGGCTTTTGTTGCCGCTTAATTAAAATAGGTAGGCACTCGATTATGACGGGCGAGGGATCGATGCGGGAATACCGATTCGCGCCGATGCGACGCCTGGATTTGAAACTCGATTGTGAGGACGGGGATGACCTGAAGGATGGGGAAAGGTAATTTATCGAAGCTTTTCGATATCCGGAGAATAGCTTTTGAATGAATTCTATCGAAAGGGAATATTTTCGATTATAACGCGGTAAACATATTAAACGGGGAAAGCGCAGAGTAGAGTTAGATGGCTGAGCCATGTCTGGGAGATGGGAAACTAAAGCGTGCTAAAGATGCTTTCGATAAAATCCATAGGCGGAAAAAAGAGAAGAGGATTGTCGAAGGGAAGGTGGAAAAGCGAAATGGAGGAGGAACTAAGGAGACAAACTGGAAAGTAAAAGCAGGGAATCAAAAGAAATGGACAAAAATAGTAAACCAAGCCATAAGGCCTGTGTAGTTATATTATATACAGGGTGCGTCAGGTATTTGAGGACATATTTCTCAGAAAAAATATTGTATTCTAAAGAAATTTGTACAGCAAACTAAGTGATTCGTAGGCTATACAGCTATTCGACAAAATCAGCGGCAATAACAGCTTCAATTCTCTGCCCAAAACGTTTGCCCGAGGTCCTTGCCTATACGCGCCATTAATAAGGTTCAATAAACGAGTGCGCGATAACTTACCATTAAGTAGTGTAAACTGAACTGACGCTGTTACTCAACCGCGTGTTCCCATTTACGTGCAAGGCGCGAAATTTCGGAGGATGTGCTTGCATATCAAATGAAAATTCTCCGTACGTGAGCTTGTTAACGAATTTCTCGCTAGTTCAAGGATCGAGGACGAACTCCAGTCAGCATATCATTACGCAAACATGGACTTCAACATTTTGATTCTACATTCTCGATGGTGTTTAATAACCAAGTTCGGATCAAATTCAAATAATCTCTTATGCCGACGAAACTTTTTTCAAAGATTAACTTTCAACTTCTTTCACAGTAGTAGATCAGATTTTAGAATAAGGATTCAGTACGATAATTTGCTGAAAGAATACTTGCAAGTTCAAAGATTTAGGGCAAATTGTAATAAATGCGATAATGTTACGCGAATATAGACAAAATTCGGGTTTACGCTCTCGATAACGCTTAAGAATGAAGTTTGGATCAAATTTGGAAATTTCAGCGAAAAAATATTTCAAAGATTAACTTAGAACTTTTTCCACAACTATTTTTCCAATTTTTCCATTCTCTTTTTTTTTTAAGTGGAGTGGGGAAATTATTTCAAGGTTAACACAAAAAAATGAAGACTTTAGGTATTGTAAAAACACATAAACTTTGCACATTCTTAAGAGAATCTATTCAAAGTTTGGGGAAAAGGAGGTTAAGAAAAATCTGATTAAAAAATAATAGAGCTATGAAATGCATTTCTTCTTTTAACATCAAAATCATTGAGTATTAAACAGGATTGGAATCCGTTAATTTTACTAAATATTTAAAGAAAGCAATTTTACAACTATAAGCAAAAGTCAGCAGTTCTAAAACTATCGTATCCGAAATTTTCCATTTTATGTTAGCAT
The DNA here is from genome assembly GCA_038088585.1 of Chrysina gloriosa. Taxonomy (NCBI): domain Eukaryota; kingdom Metazoa; phylum Arthropoda; class Insecta; order Coleoptera; family Scarabaeidae; genus Chrysina; species Chrysina gloriosa. The sequence continues at coordinate 49,286,479 of CM076093.1, read as the reverse complement.
GACCACTTTCAATGTCAATTCGAGGTGTTCCTCTTGTAGCTCACTGACTTTGACATCATATTTAATGTTCGTAACCACAAAAAAACTGATGTCGAGGTAATTCTTTAACTAACATAATCATTCTGAATCATCTAGTGCTAAGTATGGCGGAAAAGATCACCGAACTCAACTACACAGCAAGGTGGAAGGACACAAGGATTAAGTAGGTAAGTAAGTGAAAACAAAGTAAAAACAATAAAATACATTAAAGCAAAAAGAGAAGAGGAACTCTCAAGATATCACTACCCCTTAATAATGACACTGGACAGAATGATAGAAGGAAAAGTAGGTAAAAGGAGAAAAGAAATGAAAAGCACAAAAGTCAGGGTGTAAACGTACCAAAGTAGTATGCTACTTTTAAAATGTTCTCATTTTTCCTCTATTTTTGTGTTATTCTTTCCTACGTTTGGTATTTTTCCACTCATTGTCAGCGCAGATGAGCTACGACAAAACCAATAAACAATAATACGAGGATTTCTGGTGAGAAAGCGGTAATTGCTTTCAAGGTTTTTCATATGTTAAAATTGTGGACGATATTGTAGTATAATAATACTCAAATGGTTAATTACCATTAATAAATTTATCATCTATTACAATTCAGTATATCGAAATTCGCAGTAAACGTTTGAGCTATGGATGTTTTGTTCAAATGACCTTCAGTTTATTTTTGGGTTCTAATTATACCTTTTCGATACCATGCACACTACCTTTTAAGCATTTTATTACCTTACGGGTGTTAGCTTCTTATTTTAACTCTAGCCAAAGACGTTTAATAGGAGACAAAAATGTAACTAAAAATAAATTTATTAATTATTATAAAAAGCATCGATTAAAAGATAGAAAATCATTGTAACCATTCAAACCATTAATTTTATTAACCCGTTAAGCCTTGGGCCTTGGGCTCGTCCGATGAATACAATGTATATATTTACAATTAATGACAAATACTATATATAAACGAACTTACAGTAAAAGAATTAAAAGTTACTACTTTATGTACCGGGATAAGTCAACCTGCTTTTTTCATTTTAGCTTATATTTCGTTTTCTTCCTGCCTGGCAGGCTAGTACCTATATAATTTACTTGCTTGTAAAACGTTTTCGTAATAGAATTAATTAAGGTAAAACCTAATAGTGAACAAACTTACTGAAGAAATTTCAATATTCTCCGTAAAGGATTCCCACAGGAACATCTACGATTCTAAGAAAACACAGGCAAAACCGTCAGCCACCCTCTTTTTCCCAAAAGCGGAAGAACGTAAATGCCCTAAAGTTATCCCTCATCTCCTTTACATTTCTGTTTGTCGAAGTCGGAACCCATTTCCCATTTTAGACAAGGCGACATCAAAACGCAATATATTCACCGTACGCCTCGACGTCTCGACGACTTCTCCTTCCCGCGAAAGTAATTTAACTTGCGCTTTAACGTTCCCGATGCGCGATTTAGTTTTCGTTTTATCCGGAGCGACGCGACGACGACGCCCCGCTTTTTTAAAAGCGCCCCTCCGGATATTGCGGCCGTTCGGGTCGGAAATAAAAGGAAACCTCGAGAACGACGGGGAAATCGCGAAATCGTCGTCGTCGTCGTCGTCGGGGCGACCGTCGCGGAAACGCTTTTTCATCCGCAGAAAAATTGATACTCTTCAATTCAACTTCTTTATCTCGCGCCGGTGAGAATGGAAAGTTGGACTTAATGCGAGTTAAAGTCGGTGATTCTTTACGTTTTGATGGTTACACCTAAAAGTTTCACGTGAGGGATGGAACTTCCGAAATAAAGCGCGTCATAAAACCTTCTTTAATTTTAATTCTTTTTTAATAAATCAAATTCCAGTTGAATTTTGCAGATGTTGTTATTTAAATATAAAACGGAGATATGGGGGTTGGAAAAATTTCCATTGACGCCTGACAACTCTTACTAGGAGATCGAAAATTTACTTATTTGTTTGGAAACTGATGCTGACTGTGTATATCCGTTCTTGAAGTAACAATACCAAAATAAAGAAATATATAATAAAAGAAAATTGAGCATTAAGCACCCAGAAAGAAAACTATCTCTTCAGAGGTTACAATGAGGGATGACTTCAGGGCTAAAGGGGAATCTGATGAAGTCCTAATTTTAGTGTATGCTTATGCTCAGCTTTATCTTCATTTTTCTTCCTACACTCTCTTCAATTGTTTTTAACTAATTTTAGTGCATACTTACGTCCAGTTTTCTCTTTCTTTTTTCTTCTACACTTTATTCCATTATCTTAAAGTAGTCAGTCACTAATTTTAGTGCAGACTTACGCTCAGTAATTTCTTCATTTCTTTTCCAACACTTTATTCAATTGTTTTTGTGTAATCAGTAACTAATTTTAGTGTAAATTTACGTTCAGTTTCCTCTTTATTTTTTCTTCAACACTATTCAATTGTTTTAGTGCAATCAGCAGCTAATTTTAGTGCACACATACGCTCAGTTTTTCCTTATATTCTTTTTTCCTCCATTTTATTCAATTGGTTTTGTGTAATCAGTAACTAATTTGAATGTATACTTACATTCAATTTCCTCTTTATTTTTCTTCAACACTTTATTCAATTGTTTTAGTGTAATCAGTAACTAATTTTAGTGCACACTTACTCTCAGCTATTTCTTCATTTTTTACAACACTTTATTCAATTGTTTTTGTGTAATCAGTAACTAATTTTAGTGTACATTTACGTTCAGTTTCCCCTTTATTTTTCTTCAACACTTTATTCAATTGTTTTAGTGTAATCAGTAACTAATTTTAGTGCACACTTACTCTCAGCTATTTCTTCATTTTTTACAACACTTTATTCAATTGTTTTTGTGTAATCAGTAACTAATTTTAGTGTACACTTACGTTCAGTTTCCTCTTTATTTTTTTCTTCAACACTATTCAATTGTTTTAGTGCAATCAGTAACTAATTTTAGTGCACACATACGCTCAGTTTTTCCTTAAATTCATTTTTCCTACACTTTATTCAATTGGTTTTCTGTAATCAGTAACTAATTTGAATGTATACGTACATTCAGTTCCCCCTTTATTTTTTTCTTCAACACTTTATTCAATTGTTTTAGTGCAATCTGTAACTAATTTTAGTGCACACTTACTCTCAGCTATTTCTTCATTTTTTCCAACACTTTATTCAATGGTTTTTGTGTAATCAGTAACTAATTTTAGTGCATACATTACGCTCAGATTTTCTTGATTTCCTTTTCCCGTAGTTCTTTCAATTGTTTTTATATAATTAGTCACTAATTTTAGTGTATACTTACTTCCAGTTTCCTCTTTTTTTTCTTCTACACTTCATTTAATGGTTCTTATGTCATCATTAACTGATTTTACTTACACTGTTTTTTCCTAATTTCTTTTTCCTAGACTTCGTTCAATTGTTTTAGTGTAATGAGTAACTAGTGTTAGTGCATACTTACGCTCAGTTTTTCTTGCTTTCTTTCGTCCTACACTTCATTCAATTGTTTTTATATAAACAGTAACTAATTTTAGTGTATACTTACGTTTAGTTTCCACTTTCTCGGAGAGTTAGGAAAATATATAAAACACAGAAAGGCACTGAAGATGATACTTTTTACAAATTCTTTATTTGATATTTATTTACAGAGAACGAAATAGAAAGTCGAAGAACGCTTTACGTATTACGTTTTAATAATTTATTGTCATACAAGATATACAAATTTCTCTTTAACGGTATACGCAGCATGTATTAACTAAAGCGTGGATATAGACATAAATATTTTTGTACAAAATAACTAATTAATAACTAGATTATCATTAATATTACTATAATAAGTAGTATCGTACATTTAATACTTTTTATTCTTCAATATTTCATTTAATATTTACAAATATATTTCGATTTATATCGTTAAATATAACTTTGGCCATTGTTAAAGGAGGGCATTAGAAGCGGGAAGCAGGAAACATCGGAAAGGTAAGTGGGAATTTACAATGACATCTATGTAAACTAAAAACATTAAACACGAGTTAAATCTGATTTCTGTTTGAATTTGGGTTGTCAAACCGTTAAGGATAAGAAAGATATTTATTTATGTATGAATCGAGAAAGGACGAAACGTTTTAGCATGCTTAAAATCTACAAATCAAGTGTTTCGATTAACAAGTGCCTATTGTCTCGCAGGTACGTTTAACACATTTTGCTGTATTATCGATTTATTTTTTCTTTTGGGGGGATAAACGTTGGCAATACTGTAAATACTTTTTTTTTTATTAAATTTGATAAATAATAAATACGTCCTAATACAGAGCGGTAGTTTACACGTATTGAAACACACATCGATATCGATAGATTTTCTTGGTGGGGAGATACTACAGGAATTTTTATTCATATCCTTGCGAAAGCTGGAAGCAAGACAAAAAACAGCAAATTTTGGCGATAATATAGAGATTTCCGTTTTTCTCCTTGTAAAATCTGGAAGTAAGAGAAAAGCAAATTTTTGGCGATATTACAGAGATTTATCTTCATCTTCTTCTGAAAAGTGGAGGCAAAAAGAAATAAATTTTGGCGATATTACAGGGATTCTAGTTCATCTCCCTGTAAAAACTGGAAGGAAAAGAAATACGAAATTTATCTTATCCATCATTTTCAAAATTCCATTTAATATCGAACTATCTAAACTCATCAACAACTTTCTTTCTTAAAACTAACTCATTTAAATTCGCTTTTCATGACTTTTGTTATTAAATTTGATTCGTTATTTAGTAGGTGATTTGAAATGTTGGAAATTTTCAATTTTCAAAATTCCATCTAATACCGAACCACCTAACTCATCAACAACTTTTTCTTAATATTGGCTGTCTAAAACTAACTCATTGAAACTAGTTTTCAATGACTTTGGTTATCAAATTGGATTTATCATTTAACAGGTGATTTGAAATGTTTCTAGACTGGCACTGGGATTGCGTAGATATCCGAAAAAATATTTTACTGTTGGAATGTTCCATCCTTCCGAGGAACACATGTGAACGATCAAGTCAAACTCTATGCAATTGCTGAGGCTGTGGGCATATCAGACGAACGGTTATTTCCTCTTTTGAAGAACGATTTAGAGTTGAGAAAGCTATTGATAAAATGGCCGCCGCATTTGTTAACTTTGGATCAAAAACGCATTCGAGTGAGACTTGCACAATACAACATTTGGATCGATTTACAAAGAACAAAACTGATAATGTGCGTCGAGTTATAACCATGGGTTTAGCACTACAATTCCGGACTGCGGCAAGAAACTGAAGAATAGACTGAACTTAGTTATCCTGCTCCGAAGCTGGAAAAGGGGGCAAAATCGTCCAGATAAGTTATGGCATCAGGATTTCATTAACTGATTACCTGCAAACCGTTAGAGTAATAACAAGAGGATATTATTGCGGTCTTATAGACCAGTTGGATGTAAAAATTCGTGAGAGAAAACCTCGTTTACAAAAGACGAAAATCATCTTCCATCAGGATAATGCACCTGCTCACAAATCCGTTTTGACGATGGTAAAAATCAATGAATTCCTCGAAAATCTACCCTGCTCACCAGATTTGGTTCCCTCTGACTTCCATCCGTTCCCAAAGTCTCAAAGGATTTTTGCGTGGAAACCGCTTCTTTCATCGAACGAAGAAGTCATTGCAGCCGTATTTTGAAGATATTCCAAAAAATCACTTCACGCGTCAATTTGGGCATCGTTGGAAAAGGCGTATTGAAGTCGAGGAAATAAACTTATTTTGAATCATTAACAAATATTGTTTCGTATGTAGTCTGGAAACTTTTCAAATGGCGTAATCTCAACATTCAATACTCTAAGTACGTCATCCTTTGCGTCGCGCGTCGCCCGCCATCCGCCGTCTACTTCGAAAAGATTAAATCTGCGCGCCATTAGAGGATTAGGAACTTCTCGTCTCTAAGTCGGCTCTCTGTCTAGAGAGCCGGGGCTTTAGTTCAATTAAGGCGGGCGCCCCGAAATGATTCTATTCGCGTGACCTAGAAAAGGGGGAATAGATCCTGCGATGTTTGCTCGTCGAAGGGGATAAAAGGAATCCGAGGCGACCGAGGGAAGATTGCCAGATTAATTAATGACCCCGAGGAAAAAATGGACGGGGATAAAAAAAATAAGTTTATGTGGATCTTTTCCTTTCTTTCCGTGTCGAAGAAAGCGAGAATGAATGAGGTTTAGATATAAACATAGGCAAGTTCAGTCTCGCTCCGGTTCATTCCTCGCGTGATTTTATTCTATTTCGTCGTTTTTAAGTTTAAGAATGATGGATAGGATAAATGCAGAATTCTGAACGTATGTAAATTTCTCTTACTAATATCAGAATAGGTACACACATCTAGGTACATAATATACTATTTACTTATTTATAATTTATATTTTCTGTATAGTTTACAAAAATAGTGCTTAAACATTTTGATTACAATAGCGGCAGGTTAAAGATATAAAATACTTTTTGCGTCTTCTGAAGTTAAATGACTTTTCCTTTCAATAACGGTAACATCTTAAGATTTATAACAGAATTAAATAAATACCTTTAACTTATGTAAACAATTATCTATAATTCGTCAGTCGACTTTTACGTTAAAGTTACTAAAATTGCCCTAGTTTTAAAAAGTACAATAAAATAATCTGATGGTAAGACTTCAAATGAAAAGAATGTAGTACGAAGATCTAGGACGAAAGTGTAAACGAAATTGTAACATAAATTTCGCGCCCACGTCTCAAAGTTAAAGTCAAATCTGAGTTTAAATCTTTCAAGCAGAGCCGTTCCAAACAATTTGCGTAGACGTGCACTTAACGATTATTACAATAAAGCTCTCGGTCGCACTACACTTATTCAAAGCTCATGGACCAAAATGCTGTTTGGTACACATCCTATCTTTGGAGAAAAATGACATTTCCAGTGCTTTTAGGACCTGTTCTTGTTGTCCATTATCGGGACAAAACTACCATTTGCGGTCATGGAAAAGTTTTCGCAAAAATACACTTTTTTCCTATCGAGTTGATAATCATTCTGTTGATAACCACACAAATTCGAACACTGAACGAGATCGAGATTCTTCTTTATTGTCGATTGTTGCACAGTGATGCTTGTTGGCGGATGAAGATGGACAAGAATTTGCTAAAATCCGAAATATTCCGTAGCAAAAGAATCTGAAATTAGTGAGTGGATCGTTGGAAATGAAAACCATTTAGCTTTCATGGAGGTGATGACATTTCCTCGGGGAAGAAGTTATCAAAGACGTGTAGGAAGTGCAACTTGAAGAGGTTAGCAGTAGTTTCAGTATCCGCGCACAATAGGCGGAGGAAAATATAGTTGAGTTTGACCAGTCTAAGAATGTCACATAAGCGGAAAATGAAGGCTAAACAATGGCACATATGTCCAACAACAATATCAGAATTTTCTCAAGAAATTGCAAGTTCGTATTCAATGTTTTAATAATATATTTGCTATTATTATATTAAAAGTTAAAAGATAATACGAGGTGTGATCAAAAATACGGTGAATGAATTTTTATAGCGGCAGCTGCTGACACTATATTTATTTCACATAATAAATCCGATAGTCTAATTTCTAATTCATTGAGAGAGTCAGTGCCACGTTAGAACAAGTTGTGACTTGCCCATCGGCTTACAGAGCCGGAAGAATGAGGTCGTGTTTACCGTGTCTGTTGCGGATCATGAATTTCGAACAACGCCTTAATATTAAGTTTTGCTTTAAGTTGCAAGAAAGCGCCAAAGAAGCCCATGGAATGTTAACATCAATGTATAGCGATGATGTGGTGACTCTGAAGACTGTTTAGAAGTGATATAAGCGATTTTAAAGCGAAAATGAATCGGTTGAAGACGAGCAATCGTTGGGATGTCCTTCGACCTCAAAAGGAAAACGTGTAAAAGGTGACAACAATGGTTCGTTTAAACAAGCAATTGACCATTCGAGAGATAAATTGAAAATGAGACGAGTGAGTGCAAAATTTGTGCCCAGAATTTTGATCTACAAACAGGAAGGATATTGTGTGTCAGTTTGAACGGAATTGAAGGATGGTCTGGATGCAGATCCGGGCTTCATGGCAAAAATTATAATTGAAGATGAAAGTTGGAATGGAAAACGACTCGCTCTCTTCTCCTTAAACATTCAAAGTCAAATCTTAAGTTCAGCACGAATGCTTCCTTTTGATGTTGAGGACAGAGTGCGATTACAGTTGAGTAACTGGAACTCCCCAATATTACAAGGGCGTACTGCAAAAATGATGTACGGAGAAAGAGACCAGAAAAATAGGAAAACGGTTTCCTCCTTCATCACGATAATACGCCATATCATACCCTGGTTTTGATCCGCGAATTTTGGGACGAAAAAAGATTCCCGTCTGTCCCCGTTCGCCGTACTCACCGGATCTCGCACCATACGACATCTGGTTCTTCCCAAAAATAAAAACCGTGTTAAAAGGAAAACGTTTTGACATCATTTCCGACATTGAGAGGACCACGACGAAGCACCCGAGGGCCCCTCCGAAAAAAGCCTTTCTGAAATGCTTTGAATCATGGAATAAACGTTGGGATAATTGCTAGCTGAGGAGAGTACTTTGAAGGAGATTAATTCGAATTTGATTTAAGCTCATTTATTTATTGCGTGTCATAAAATTATCCACTATATGTCTTGATCACACCTCGCATGTGTAATGTTGGTTGTAATACATGTTTCCTCCTCTTTGATTTTGCTTAATTGTTTTAATACAGCTCCAGAAACGTGATTTTTTCATCAATCCTGATTTTGATTGACTAGAAACAGCAAAGCTTTACTGTATCTTCTTCTTATTGATATTCTTCTCAATTTTAAAAATTCCACTGCGCTTATTATTTGGGGAAGAAGCGATGGTGACAAACATTTCGCGTGTTAGCAAATTTTCTCTGAGGTTGAAATCGGTGTTTATGTTGTTTCAAACATATTTGGTTAAGATGTACACGGTGAGCCTTTTTGGACGCATTTTTCAACCATTTACACGAAATGCGGCTTTAGTGAAATATCTTCTATATAGTAGGTCAGTAGGGAATGATGGCGGGTCAACCGCTGACGCATGCATGTTTGGAGGAGGGTTGACTATTTAGTGAGCGATAGAGCGGTGGACGGAAAATCTTCTTAGGTCGTGTCATTATTTAAAAATAGTGTTACGAACTTTGTGGGTTACCGAGCGCCATTTTTTTCACTTATTAGAAAGTCAAATCAATAATAGAAGGGTTGAAACGAGAATTGTGGATGAGAAGATTTATTTTTAAGCAGGAAAAGCAGTTTATTGAGGAAGTTTAAACAGAGGACAGGGAGCGGTTGTTTTAAGTACTTTACGAGGACGTCTCCAAAGCGAATTCTCCTGTTTGTTAGAAATTATACGACAAGAGGCAGAAAGGTAGGACACTAACATGAGAGAAGCTATTTCAGCTCGTATGAGACTGAAGGTTACATTACGATTCTTAGCTACCGGAGATTCTTGCGCTAGTCTTGTGCTTTTATACAAAATTTTACCGTTTGCTACTTCTAGAATAATACCAGAAGTGGGTAGAGCAATAAACGAAAAACTTATATCGAGCTAAGCACATTTCATTCTTGCGTGTGAGTGTACAAGAAAAAGTAGGAAACACTCAACAATTTGCAAAAATTTAAGGAGAACATCTCTAAAGACTGAAACAAGAAAAAATGGCAAAATCGACACTGTATCTTTGCAAATCTACACTTTACCTCAAGAATGAAGGTGTTTCTGCTATCAGCTTTATCTTGGTTTGCCGTTGAAATGAGAAAAGAAGTTTGACATGATGTTGGTTAGTACGAATCTGAAAGCGCTGGACGTATAGGCGAGGTTATCGTATTGTGAAATATTTGTTTCACGTATGTAACACTTTCGTGACTTACAGCTTAGTGATAACTCGCATTTTAAATTTGGTTAAAAATAAAAGAAAAATCACAAAACAAATGACGAAAGTACTGGAGAAAAATGGAAAAGAATCAGAAGAAATGAAAGAATTATTGAAAAAAAGTGTTAGCATAAAAATTGCATGATCGATCTTCGTATTATCATTCTTCTTATTTCGAAAGCAGCGAAAGGGGATAAGACGACGTTTCTTTTTTGAACCAGTACACTGACGAAATTAAATATTCATTAGATAGGTACATATTAAAGGTGATACATTTAATCATCCAATTTGTAGTAAAAATATAGAAAAGCAGCTTTTGATTTATTTTTAATTTTTTTCTTAAACGGTTCGGATTTCGATTAAGAACATTTGGCTTAAACAATCGGTATTTTCGTTTGTTACGTAAATACATACTTTATGGGACATTTCTTCCTTATTGCTAAGACGCAGAAGACATGGAATCGAGCCGCGTCGTTTCGACGAGCCCGAGTAAAACCAGCGAAGAGCTTAATTTAGAATAGGCGACTATAGTCAATATAATTTTCTTCCTCGAATTACCGGGGACGATCATCGATGCATTGTAGAAAAGGATAAAAGTGTTGGAAATATAAATAATTGTGAAAGACACGAGATAATTATTTTCAACATCGCTTAAAGATAATTTCGTTTTGGTCGGTTCGGAAAAGTATTTCGAAAGCTGCATATTTTAGCTCTAAGAGATGTATATGTAACGATAAAATAGTAATTGTTTACAATTTTAAGAGCTCGCGCTCAGGTCTAATCTTTTGCCGATAATAAGTGAAGAACCAGCAGGTTTGCAGGCTTGAAATTTTAAATAACCCATATTCGATACGGTAGTTAGGATTTGTCAAAGAGCATTTTTCTAAATTCTTTTGTTATCGTTGCTTTCTTTAAGTCAAAAAATGGCGGTAAGCTCATGGCTTTTCTAGTCCTTAATTGAGGTTAACTTCAACAACAAACAAGAAATTTACAAGAAAGTTCATCGATTACTCGTTGGTATCGTAACGAATACACGATATGCAAAATTTCAAGCGTGTAAACTGACTGACAAGCTGTAGAAGCTCTTAACATTGTAAAAACTAGTTTTTTATTGTTACATACACTACTTTTATAGGTCAGATATAGAATTTTCAAAATAGTTTTGGAACCCATAAAAAAAACTTTTTTTTTAAGTTTAACCTATTTTGAACCGATCTTACAACCTTAAAGGGAAATAAACATTCGAAATACATATACATATGTTAAAACGAGTCGTAAAGACAATCGGAATTTAAAGAAATATTCTTTAAATCTCCATTCTATACCCCTTTTGGCAATCCCTTTTTTTGAACTTCCTACGTAAAATAAAATTTAAATGACTCTCCTTATAACGACCTTATTAAATTAGATACGCTATTGGGCAGCTACGAAGTGACTGTGCAAAAGCTTACTAAGTAAGCACAGTTTTCAGATTTCATTAATCGAGTTTTGTTTACGAAGCATAATTACTTAGTAAGCTTATGCACATTTACGTTGCTAATTTAATTAGATACGTCATATGGAAAGTCATCCGGATTTTATTTTACGTATTAAGATATCCCCTCTCGGAAAAATAATTTACAATTTTTAATTTTTCTAAGTTTCAATAACAAACAAAAGGAAAATCCGTAATTTATGACTCAAATTATAAAAAAAAACATTCCTTCAATTTCTCGACGATCGTCTCATCTTTCCCGCGCACTTTCCCGACCATTTTCCTTTCCCATTACACATCGACGCAATTCAAACATCAATCTACTCACGGACGTCGGCTTTTCCCATTACTTAGCGACGCGCTTCCCGGACTTTTTCGAACGATGCAATTTGGCGGGGCGAGGAAGTTTCTCCGATTCATTTCCGTCATCGTCTTTGACGCTCGGATCTATAATTGGTATCCTTAAAGGGGAGCACTGGAGTTCCGCCGTGCTGACGTCCGTCACGATGGAGAGCTGCTCGAGATCGCCCTGAAACCGACAAAATCGAATTGTCCGCTTTAGAGAAGTTTAGTGTCCCCGCCGACGATGAGGGTCGATGTGGCGTGAAGGGGATGAAGAGGATGACGGAAAGGAAAGTAATTAATCGTTTCGGATAGACGTAACAAGAAATGCCTGATGGATGTGTGGATGGGCGAAAGGTACTTGTTTGTTCGGAGAAAAAAATTGTATAGAGAGATGCAAATGAATGCTAGGCCACGCTAGGTGTACTTCGGTGTACTCAATTGAGTACACCTAAACAAAGTATGCTTAGAGTGACGTCTCTGATAAAATTGACAGAGTAAACAAATTTAGTAGTTGGATTACTTGAGGTGGCACTGATGCCTGTTCCACTGCGACCTTTCCAGATCTATTATGGTCCTCATGTCTCCTTAGAGTCCGTTCTCCAGATTCATTCCTTTAATTAGACTTGACAGCTTTGAGAGCGGTTCTTCCGCATATACATGTATTTTTAAAGCGGACTTGAAGCCCTTGCTCCGTAATGCTGTTATATGCCTCCATAATAGAGTTCTGACCTGCCTTAAGCTTTGCCGGCTCCACCTGGGTGGCTGGATAGTCGTTGCATACTACCGTGATCCTCTGCAAAGCGGCCTCTTTGAAAGTTAAACCTTCTGGCCCCTTTGCCTTTCGGAAGACCTGCGGGAGTACTGCCCTCCGACCTCGCCTTTTTGGAGTTCCGCCCTTTCTTTACGCTTAGTAGCCTCCGCCGTCTGTTGAGGCCTAACTTCCTTGTCTAGACTAAACCTGGCCCCTTTGTGCATGTCTAGTGAAGTTGGCCTTGATTATGGCCTGTATGTAACCTTGGCCCTGTTTCACAAGCTTTTGCACATTAGCCTTGCAAATTCTAGATAGCGTAGCTGTACGAAGAGTAGCTAGGAAAGTATCTGTCCGTATCTATATATATGTATATATATATATATATATATTGTCAAAAAACCTTATTTGGAACGTTAGGTGTTAAGCTTAAGCTGAATTACATAACAAGTTCATTTGTACTAACTATATAACATTCTCGCCCATCTCTTCTTATCCTAGTGTTGCTAGTGCTAGTGTTCTTCCTTCATTCCAGCTATAACCCCTTCCTCGAAGGTTATCCATTACCTTCTTGTCCCATGTCTTCCTTGGCCTTCCTCTCTCTCCTCTCTGCCATGATTTTACCTGCCATATTTTATTCGGTGTTCTTCCCTCATCCATCCTTACTAAACCATTTCAGTTGCTGTCGTCTGATTGAGTTCACTACGGGCTCCACGTCTGATTCTTCCCTCATTCTGTCATTCCTAAATCGGTCTAGACTCGTTATCCCCTTTACTCCTTTTAGATATTTCATTTCAATTGCTTGTATTTTATTTGCCACTTGTTTCGTTACTACCCAGCTTTCACATCCATACGTGAGAATTGGTTTAAAGTTTGTTTTGTATCATTTTCATCATTGACCATTTTTTCCTTTTTCCTAATAAATGTATTGTTCAGGGAGTAATATAGGTTTGCTGCACTTACCAGTCTATCACTTATCTCTGCATCAATTTTTCCGCTATCTCTTTTTTTTTTTGATTTTCACTCCTAAATATTTATATGTATCCACCTGTTCGACATCTTCCCCATATATTGTCCCCATATATTGTTATAGATGTGTTTATGTCATGCTTTCCTATCACCTTCACTTTTGTCTTTTTAACATTTCTATCCATTAAAGCTTTTGACCATAAATCGATGCTATCTTGCACGTCCTGCTCTTCTGTTGCATAAATCACCAGATCATTTGCAAACGCACTTTCCGCTATCTTTACTGATCTCAAGTCTCTGTATCCCACATTTAGCTTCTTGGTTTTTTGTTTCATTTCCTTCATTACATCGTCTATGACTACGTTAAACAGTGCTGGACAAGGCACCTCTCCTTGTCTTAAACCCTCCTTACTGGTGAACTCATTCGACTGTGAATTTCCAGTTCTCACACAATTTCTGGTAGTTGTATACATACCCTTAATGCAGCCTCATAATTTATTGCCAATTCCTCTCCTTTTCAGGCTGTTCCACACTACTCGTCGAGGTATGTTATCGAAAGCCTTTTGTAAGTCGATGAAGGCTACTAATATCTTCTCACTGGTATATTTCTCTATCAGTTGCTTAATCCTAAACATGTGGTCTTCCTTCCCTGAACCCACACTGGGACTCTTCCAATTGCATTTCTGTTGTTTTCTCCAATCTTCTTCCTAGTATCCTTTCATATATCTTCGCTAGTATGCAGATCACGGTTATTCCTCTGTAGTTTGTGCAATCCCTTCTATCTCCTTTTTAGTAGGTTGTGATCAGTATCCCCAGTTCCCAGTCTTTTGGTATTCTTTCATCGTTCCATACCTTATTGAGCAGTTCTAGTTCTAATCCATCACTTCCCAGATTCTTGACCATTTCAGTACTTATACCATCATATCCCGCAGATTTTCCTCTTTTTAACGTTTTCACAGCCTCCGCTATTTCCTCTATTTTGATAGTAACTTCCCCGTTGATGTGTACGTTTACTACCTGATGGACTCCTTCAATCTTTATATTTGTTTGGTCTATGTTTAGTATTTCTCCAAAATACTCCTTCCATCTCTTTAGTAGTTCTTCTTCACCTGTCACTGATCTTCCTTCTTTTGTTTTAATACGTTTAATTTTTTCTGTCTTTCCTTTCCGTGGTGTCTTTATAGAACAATTTTTGATTTCCGGCAACATTACGTTCCATCGTTTCCCCAAATTCTTCCCATGACTTTTCCCTAGCTTCTTTCACCATTGCTTTAACTTTATTTCGTTGTTCTTTGTAACTGTAAAATTGTTCACCCCTTTACTACTCAAATATTCTTTCCACTTCAGTTTTCTAATTTTTATTTCCACATTAGTCCATTGCTTCACCATCTCGTTTGCTTTTTATGTTCGTTTATTTTTGTAACACCGCACATTTCTCTTGCCGTCTTAATACGCTGCCATAGCTCTTCAGTTGATGTTTTAGTTAAATAGTTTTTTAATATATTATTTTTTTCATATTTTCTTTTTCCGATATCCGCCCCTCATTTAGTGATATCACGATCCCGTAGGGAGCGGGCCCTACAGGTTGAGAATTCCTGCCCCAACGAGATCTATCGCGGACCCTATCTTCAGCAGTTTCCACGATGGTCTCCAATGCCATAATAAGAGATTTTCCTCGAAATCGTTCCAAACAGTTATACTATCGGAAAGACTACTACAACGGTCACCGTCGAAATACTAAAATTCCGGTTCCCGGAGTTCCGCGCCGTAACCTAATTAAGTCCGGGTAATTGGCGAAGGAAGTTTAACGCCAAACCTCCGAACCTAAATTAATACGAGCATCCACTCGCACTTTACCGTCGCCGTAAATTCGATCCCCGTTGAAACGGCGGCGCGGCGCCCGGTAATTCGCGATTCAAAACACATTTCGGGCGCGCGGACCGCAACAACGCCTCTATACCTAATTTTATTTACGACGCGTCCGCGTTATTCCGCTTGTCCTCTTTTCTATACGAGGCAACTAACCTACTTTTTCGGCTTTTGTGTTCTGCCGATGTGTTTCTTCTTTTTTTCTTATTTCTTTAAAGTTTAAAGTGCCGCCCGGTTGGATCTGAAAGAGAACTTTGTTTTCGAGTAGGTACGTAGCAAATTTCTTTTGCGACGGACGAAGGAAGATATTGTCTTTCTTGAGGAAAGGAAGTAATATGTAGTTTTGGTCTTTGAGTCGCAATTCGTGCGAATTGTTCTAACAATTTATCGGAGAATAGAATGCTTCATTTTTAGCCTGAGACCGAATTTGTGCATCATGTAACTTGAAACTAGTAGCACAGAGAAGTCATACTGATAGCTCAAACTTATGAGAGAATTGATAAAGGCAATCTGCTCGAAATGGAAACGACTTGGAAACAATCTTTATGTTAGACGGTGTGTTAGAGGGGCAAAAATGGCTATACTTAATGCAGTCAACCTTTATGCTTTTACATAAATGCATTGGATTTGGCTATCTGTATGACTTATCTATAATCTAGGCAAATACCGAGAATTACGACATAAGTTACGACATTCTACATATACCCAGAACTATTCACGTACAGCATCGATTTAATACTGACTAGAGTGGGGAGTCGGCGATGCTGTCGTAACTTATTTCGTAATCGCTATTTGGTCAGGCTACTTATCTACGTCACTAGTTAGATAGAACATTTTTGAGTCACTTCTATGTCTGGAACATTGGGAAATCGTACTTAACCTCCCTATACTCACGCATACGGTCTGTGAGACCGATTTATATAGTATAGTATACGTCTTTTATTTTGACGTGAGTATAGGAAGGTTAATAGTACATTTTGACATCCATTTATGATTAAAGTCTCTCAATGCGGCATATGTACATACGAAGTTTGTGAATAAAGTAATGAGATCGAATATTCTTCATTTGTTTTATTCTAACAAACAATTCAACATTGTCCCCCTTCAAAACAACTGCCATCTAAGAAGCCACACCGCGCTGGAGACGGTTCTTCCACTTCTCATAACAGTGCTAGAAATCGGATAGTAGAATAGCCTTCAGCTGGCCCGCTACAGTCGTTTGGATGTTGTCCTGTGCCTCAAAAAGATATCCTTTGAGGTGCTGCTTCAATCTCGGAAAGAGGAAAAAGTCACAAGGAGTCAGATCGGGCGAATAAAAAGAAGAGTGAGGAGCCGCAAGAAAGTTGTTACTGGCTAAAAAGGGAGTTTACTGAAATCGCCGTGTGATAGGACGCAACACTCAATTCTTTCTAATGTCTGATCTCACACACATCTTTCAAGAAACTTTCGGCAAAAGCATTGATTAATCCCCTTGGCCTGTCGGCACAAACTGTTTTTGAAAGATTTGTTGGCTATCAAAGAAGCAAATCAGCATATTTCTAATCTTCGACTTACTCATTCTTGCTTTTTAGCCTTGGGGAGCTTGGGTATGCCACTCCTTGCTCCGGGGCTTGGTCGGCTAATCATACAAACTTGCTCGTAATTCCCGTCATTCATTGTTAGAACGCACAAGCAAAACCTGCTTCACTAAAACGATCCCAACGGACAAGCAACGCGATTCTAGCCAGCTCCAACTCGCACTGATGGCGTATCACACGCTCATCTATCTTTCGGCGTCACCAGTGTTGTCTGATCGAATACTACGCTACCAGTCTCATAACTTTATTTAGGTACCTCGTATGTATAATTCAGAAGTCAAAAACATACTAAACCAGGATTTAATAGGACTGAAAACTAGTGCACATATGCTTGTAGAGCGCGAACGAAATGGCCTTCAGCAGCGCGTCAGTTGGCATTTGGGAGTAACATTACTCCTCAATACGCATGCGCAGGTTTGAGGTCGTTGTGTTCATGCAGTGTATTTTGAGAAGCGGAAGTATGGAGACGTGTTCTAGTGCAATGTCAACGCTTGTTAAACAGCGTGCTGCTATCGAATTCTTAACTGCTGAAAAAGTGACTCCTACTGAGATTCATTGTCGTTTAAAGGCTGTTTATGGTGACGATGCTGTTGGTAGGTCTACTGTAAATCGATGGGTAACAAAATCTCATGATTGCGAGCCTAGAGAAATCATAATTGTTGGTGAAACACGCAGTGGACGCCCAATCACTGCCACAGACGATAAACATCGCAAATTCGTCGATAATTTGATTCAAAACGACCAGTGAATCACTCAAAAGCGTATCACAAACTAAATTTGATTATCGAGGAAACATGCCGACTTCATTATTGAACAATTGGGATATCGTAACCGAAACCTGAAGTTTGAACCGATTCCCCTGATCTTGCGCCTTGCGATTTTTATTTTTACTCTACTCAAGAGGGACCTCAAGGGTAATCATTACATCTTGGACGATGAGGTGGAGGCAGGCTGTCAAGTCCTGGATTCGAGAAAAGTCGGAGGAATTTTTCAGTGATGAAATCAAAAACTTGCTACCCCTTGCGAGAAATGTGTTAGCCTTACCGGTAACTATGTTGAAAAATAAACATATGATTTTAAAACCTAAGAATCGTACTTTAATGTGCTTTTTGTCCGATCGTGCTATTTGTTTTTGTTCACACTCTACAAACCGGCGTGCATTAGTTTTCAGCCTACCCCCGTATAAACGAATATGTGATGAATATTGGCTATGCACATCGGGTTTTTCACAACATCTACATCAAATTAAAACAGAAGAAAGTTCAAACAAAATAAAACAAAATTTGTGAAAAAAACTCTCCTAGTATCACAGGAAAGCGGTAATTATTATTTTCTTAAATTAAAGTTTCACAAAGAACATTTGCAGAGCCCTCTGACTTCATATGCGGTCAACTAGGACGTTTATTACTAAGACATAGAAACGCAAACGCTAGTAAAATTCGGGTCATATGTTTAGCAAGGGAAAGTGGGTCGCGTTTGCTTAATTTTTGCGCCCTCTTTGAATCAGATTGAGTTTTTAAAAGGCGGTGAATCATATAACATTGCTGATGTGATTGATTGAATGGTAAACCCGAATGTTTACACTTTATTACAAGAAATGTTAAAGAAATGTTAGAAACGTTAGAAACAAAATTAGGTCAATATCACCCGGTATTACTAACATCTTTTAAAAGGAGATTTAACTAAAAAAGGTAGTTTTAAGCCATTGAACCGAATCACGAAGCACTTAGGTATAGATGCATTCATATATGTTAGGTTGGCAATACCACATCTGCATCTTTACTAAGCTCTCAAACGTAAAATCATCATTCTTGTGTTGGGAGCGTGTGGAAGGTTAGATTATCGATTACAGTTGTTGTCTCTGTTACCTTTTATTTGAAATTTATTGTAATGTTTACAGCTGAAGTTTACCTCATATTTGACACTATATCACATCTATCAACTCCTCGTTACACAATTGCTGATATAATATAAAAGCGGATACAGCACTAAATTTTCTTTTAGAGCGTTGATAATTCGTTTCGTTGCAATTAAAAGGACTTTTAGAATAAAACTACTTTTAACTGTGTTTAGGTAGCACCGGGCGTATGTCCCCCGTACCCAGCTTACATAAGAGATCCCAAGAGACGTCGATAAATCGCGGTATAATTCGATAAAATAAGACCGGGAAGGGGTAGTAGGTAAGGGCACTCACCGAGAACAGGTATCCGATAATTAAATCCGAGTCCTCTGGGATATCGAAAGAGTCCTTCTTGAGAACGTCGGTCCTCGACCATTCGCAGTCGATGTAGGTATCCACGACGCTATCCTCGTGAATGCTGAAATGGAAGAGAGAAATAAATTAAAGGATGCTGATAGTTCAAAAGAACGGTCGATGATGGGATGCAAAAATCGCGGAAATAGGCGCTTAAGGAGACAAAAACTTTGACAGAAATGGAAAAAGTGACGGAATACAAGAGGAATTGGAATAAGTGAATAAGGAACTGGAAAATCCAACGTCCTTTGGGGACAAAGGGAACAAGAGAGGAAAAAAACGACGAAAGAAGAAGAACGAGGAAAAGAAGAAGGGGAGGAAAAAGAAACAAAAGAAGATGAAGAACCTGCATGGTTTAAATGAATCCAAGATATCAGAATAAAATCATCATTATTTCGTTTGAGCAGAATTGTCGAAATCTTGAAGAAGAAGAAAAATTAGTTTTGCCAGTGCTAATATTTCTATCTTTGTCTTTGTTTTTAGTGCTCCATCTTGTTTCATTTGCTTTAAGTTTCTAACTCATTGATTATATTTTGTTCAAATAGTTTCATTTGTGTTCTTCTCACTATTCTGTATGTATCTACTGTGCTCTATATCCTGTGGGGCCACATAACTTCATATGCATTATTCTTTCTTCTTGTAATGTCGCTGCATTCATCATCAGACCATTGCGCATATGTGATTGCGATTTACCTGTCCCCAATATATCTTTAGCTATCGATTTGATTGTCAAAAAAAAAAGATAGAAAATTCGGGTTTAGTGCATTTTTCTGTTGCTCAGATTGCTTCTAAGATTCTAGGACTGGGTTTGAGTTTAAAACTTTGACTGTCGGAACGTAGGTCGTACAACAAACTTCAATAAACGCTTAGTTTCATACTTCGACAATTATTTTTTGGAACAAGTTCTTGTACT